>OX439483.1:427401166-428129224 GCA_949320155.1 Melangyna quadrimaculata | reverse complement strand
GAGCTGGTGCCCACGTTCTGTAACTTCTCACATCGAGAAAATCAGTCGAGAAACGATGAAAATTGAACCAAATGCAAGGGTTTTGTTCCAATTTTTTAATCATTTCTCGACCGATTTTTCGATGTGAGAAGTTACAGAACATGGGCAGGTGAACATTTACTTAAGTGTTTTATACCGCTCCAAATTTTGTGGACATATCATTTGTATCAGTGCAACCTACATTCCATCGGTCTGGCAGTGATGTCGCGGCCACAACACCTTAAAAATGCACTTTCAAAATGAAACAAAAAAAAAAAAAAATAGGCACGACTGGACCGCACAAACTTGCACTCATAGCTTACAACTCTAACGTTCCTAGAAATTGATGATATACAAGTTCATAGCTATAGGTTCAAAAATATTATGATAGCATTTAAAAAAAAATTAAATAAATTATTACTATTTATAAATTACTATAAATTTATTATTTTAATGGCTTTTAGAGTAAGAGCTCAAAATCAAGTATGCCACCTTATTAGTTTGCTACATATGAATTTATGAAAAAAAAAATAAAAAATCGTTGGAGCGGTTTTCTTAAAAATTAATTTTTTATTTATAAAATTGTTCGCTCATGTTCATAAATAAAACCTAGTATTCAAACATTTAGTATTAAATAAAATACAATTTTGCACAAAATAAAAAAAAAAAAAATTTCAATATTTTTTTAAAATTTTGTAAAGGGTTTTTCAACTGGGACGCTACAAAAGGAGAGCAACATGGATAGCAAACGACGCCATATTTCTTGCCGCTCTTTTGACATTTCGTCTTAAGTTAAGTTAAGAATCATCGTGTATGTTTTTGTTGCTTACGCAGTGGCCATAGCGTAGCACAATGTTCATTTCGCCGTGAATGTGGAATTGCTTCATGTCATAAATGCCACAACCGTCTTCTCCATGACACTAAGGAACAATCAAAGCAAATCCCACATACAATAGGTAGCCCAGCTGTTAATCGTGCTGCCGTAGCAACAGTTGTTGCCTGTTGTTACCTATCCCTGTAGGCACTATTTTTAATAAGGACAATGAAAAGAAAACACTCCTTAAATTTATTCCTGTCTGCTTGAGTGGTCCAAAAGGGACATGCAACATTATGGCCTTTATTGACGACGGTGCTAAGATCTCCTTAATCGAAGAAAAGGTAGTAAATTTTTTAGGGATTAAAGGCCAATCTGACTTGTTGTCACTAAGATGGATTGGTGATCAGACTTCCTCTGAAATGTCTCAACACGTTGACATTGAAATATCTGGGGTAAATGGTAACGCTTCCAAACACCAAATGAAGAATGTCCGAACTACAAAGCAGCTGCTTCTGCCGGCCCAGACTCTCAATATACAACGGTTCCATGAACATTTTGGGGAACTTGAAAGCATTCCGGTCTTTGCTTATGCCAATGAGATGCCACAAATGCTTATCGGTATACCGCACACAAACTTGGTGAGACCATTGAAAGTAGTCAACTCCACTGAAGGATTTTCAGTCCATAAAACGCAACTTGGTTGGACTCTCTTTGGTTCCAATGAAGAGTGTACTGCAGATGCCACTATCGGTTTCATTGAACCCGAAGAAAACGCTTTAATGGATCTTCAGAATCAGGTCGCCGAGTATTTTGCCCTTGAAAATGTTACCCAACCGATAAGAACGATCGTATCAGAAGCCGACAAGAGAGCTGAGAAGATCCTAAAAGAAACAACAAGAAAAATAAATGGGCAGTACGAAACCGGACTTCTCTGGAAAGATGATAAAGTGCAGCTCCATCCGGCAAGTTACAACATGGCTTTGAAACGGTTGCAAACAACTGAAAAGAAAATGGAAAAGGATCCAAATTTAGCTGAATGGTACAAAAGCAAAATAAAAGAATACATTTCAAAGAATTATGCCAGAAAATTAACACCACAAGAAGTTTCTGTTTCATGTCCACGTTCATGGTACCTTCCACACTTTGCCGTCTGCAACATCAACAAAGGAAACAAGCTGCGATTGGTATTTGATGCTGCTGCCTCGGTCAATGGTACATCTCTTAACTCAATGCTGATGAAGGGTCCAGAAGTTTATCAGCCGAAGCCGCTTCTCTCGATTTTATTAAAATTTCGACAAAAACAGATTGGTGTATGTGCCGACATACGAGAAATGTTTCCACCGCATTAACATTCGAAAAGAGGATCAAGATGCTCAAAAATTCCTTTGGAGAGATGCAGATCAACAAAGGCCACCAGATACTTACGTTATGAATGCGATGATTTTCGGTTCCACCAGTTCTCCCTGCTCAGCACAATTTGTGAAGAATTTAAACGCAAATGAATTTAATAAAATTTACCCACAGGCTGTCAATGCGATTATTGAATGTTATTATGTCGAAGACTACGTTGATTGTTTTCATTCTGTGGACGAGGCGTGTTCAGTTTCCAGACAAGTTATTGAAGTTCACAATAAGGGTGGGTTTGAACTAAGAGGATTTGTTTCCAACTCATCCGAATATCTGAAAATGATAAGTAAATTCACAAACGATATGCCTCCTGTGAATCTCAAAGATATTTGGCATAGTAATACATCAACCGAAAAAAATTCTCGGAATGCACTGGGACTCAAGTACAGATGAATTTTGTTTTATCCTTAAATTCGGAAAAAATGCCACAGTCAATATTAAAATGCCAAGCAATACCAACAAAAAGTCAAGTTTTAAGCATTACAATGTCGATATTTGATCCTTTTGGTTTTTTGGCCAATATAATCATAAAATAAAAACTTCTGCTACAAGAATTATGGAGAGTCAACGTCAGCTGGACTGAACGCATTCCTGAAGATACTTACCGGCGATGGTACGAGTGGTATAAAAGTCTTGATGATATTAAACGTTTAAGAGTTTCACGATGTTATACCTCAAAGATAATGGATCCAAATACTGACGTTCAACTCCATATATTTTGGACGCGAGTGAGGTCGCTTATTCAGCTGTTGGATATTGGCGTGTTTTGTTATGATGATCAAGTTGATATTGTTTTTGTTATGGGTAAGACAAGATGTAGTCCTATGAAGACCCTCTCAATTCCGAGGCTCGAACTTCAAGCAAGTAAGAACACAATATTAGGTGCACATGACATACAGCCGAGCAAAATCGTATTACTGGTCCGACTCAAAAAAAATTGACAAATCTGAACTTAAATCGCCAAACACACCGTTATCAGTTAAAGAAATAAAATCTTTCGAGAAACTTATTTGTCGCATTATACAAGAAGATGTGTTTTCCAATGAGATGCGTGCTCTCTTGTTAAAGCAAAACATATTTAAAGGCAGTTCGTTATTCAAGCTTAATACAGTACTTGACGAAGACAACGTTTATACGACTCGGAGGTCGTATCGACAATGCAACATGTTTAACAACTGATGCTAGGAGACCCATCATCTTACCAAATCCTCATAAATTTTCAACTATGATAACAAGACACTATCATGAACTTTTTCAGCATCATAACCAAGAAGCAATTGCGTGTGCTATACGTTCCAAGTTTTGGATTCCAAATATAAGGCAAATGGTTAAAAAGGTCAAAGAAAGAGTGCCAGCCGTGTAAAAATTTAGGTGCTGTACCACAAACACCACAAATGGGACAATTGCCTCCCGATCGTCTTACAGCATACGTCCGGCCTTTTTCGTACACTGGACTTAATTACTTCGGTCCAATTCTAATCACTATAGGACGTCGTCAAGAGAAGAGATGGGTGGCATTGTTTACTTGTCTTTCGGTACGTGCAGTACATTTGGAGCTAGCTAAGGATTTATCAACTGATGCAGTGATTCTTTGTTTACGAAACTTTGTAAACCGTCGAGGTGTTCCAGTTCGCTTGCGGAGTGACTGTGGCACAAATTTCATCGGGGCTACTAAAAAGGAGTGGATTTTAGCAGAAACTGGACTTCAAAGTGAATGTACGCGACGTGGAATCGAATGGGTCTTCAATACACCTGGGAACCCATCGGCCGGAGGGGTATGGGAAAGGATTCTTTCGTTTACGTTGAAGGAAAAGGCACCACAAATCGAAACGCTTCAGAGTTTGCTTATAGAAGCCGAAAATTTGGTGAATTCACGACCCCTCACTCACTTGCCGATCGAAAGCGAAGCAGCAGAACCGCTCACTCCGAATCATTTTCTGCTAGGGTGTCTGAATTATGTTCAAACACCCCAGGTTGGTAGTGGCGCACATCTTCGTAAACAATGGCACATACTTCAGCAACTTAAACAAACGTTTTGGAAGAGATGGGTATTAGAATATCTTCCCACTTTGGTGCGCAGAACAAAATGGCATACAAAAACTGAGCCGTTACAAGTGGGGAATATTGTTGTCGTCTGCGATGAAAATGAAAACCGCGGAGAATGGAAACGAGGAAAAATTATAAAAGTTTTCCCAGCGCCTAATAGCCAAGTGAGATCAGCACTCGTTAAGACTTCAACGGGTACATTAAGAAGACCAGTATCAAAACTTGCCAAGCTGGACGTAGCTGGTGAATCTTCCTTAGCGATTCACGGGGGCTGGGATGTTATCGCATAATTAAAAAATATTATTTTGCCTTACAAATGTTTACACCTTAAATGCTCTTCTTGAAGACTCTGGCGGGTGGTCAATGATAGAACTAAAAAGAATAAAACTTAAAGCGCCAAATTTAAGACGTCAAAAAAAAAAGAAGAAGAACTTTCATATATTTCGTTTTATTAACGACCAATGCCGACACCGCCAGCAGTCTATCAAGAAGAGCAAGTAAGTTTCATTTAATTTTATAATATTGCATGTATATTTAAAATTTATACTTTAAAGATATTAAACACACATACACATCGAAAAGCTGTAGCTAGATTTTAACTTTCGTTAAAATAAAAACGTATTAAGTATAATTAAAAAATACGATAGTTTTTGTATTTTCTTCTTGGATAAAGACGCCATTTTCTGCTGGCATAAGATACGCCATTTTCTGTTGGCCATCGCCAACAGTAATCATGCAGCAGAGCTGTCAAGATCATACATTAGGCGTTTTTCTTTTTTAGTTCAGAGCAGAGCCTGAACTGTCAAACAAATAATTGTGTTTCTTTTTTACCTCTGAACGTTCAGAGCTTCAAATTTGTGTTTCTTTTTTCGTTCTGAACGTGTTCTTAGCTTGTTCAGAGCGCGCTCTATGAGCTCTGAATAAAATAACTGAGCAGACCGAGTTGAAAGCTGAACACAAGCATTTGATAGGTGAAATTTAAAAAAAATTGACAGCTTAGTGTTCAGGTGTGTTTCAAAAATTATTCCGAGCGCTCAGAACCAGAACACGCTTTGTTCAGAGGATGCTCAGAGCCTGCTCGATATGCTCGGACTCTTTTCAGAATTCTTTTCGGAGCTAAAAAAGAAAAACGCCTATTGTATGATGTGTATGATCTGAGAAATAAGCACACCCACATTGTTTTGAGAAGTCTCTATTCTCTTTTCGCACAGAATTAATTGCCCGGGACCGGACCATTATTTGTGGGCTAAAATATGACATTTGGGTTTGTTCGTGTTTGTATTTGTTGTTTCTTTACAGCATGGCTTTCTTTGATTTTTTTCGTTAAACTTTGTTTTATTTATTATTTGCAATTTGTAAAACTCTCCATGAATATTTTTCAGCTGTATTTTCGTAAGCATTTTGTTTACTTGCTGGAGGCAACACGAAAATTTCGTTTCGCATCCGTAGCGTACTACTAGGCTTGTTAGAATGAAGCATCAATGAACTTTATATCTTTTTTTGTGGTAGTTTTCATCTGTAGGTATCAAACTCACACATTAAAATTGAAGATGAAATCTAACTTATTTTTCGGAAATATTTATCTATTCAAAGCCAATGGAGGATATTGGTTTGCACTTAAAACAAATGGTACCTGCATAGATCCATTTTATTATTATTTTGTGCAAATAACAAAGCAAACATTTATAACCAATAAACAACAACTCATTGTATTAGATAAATTAATTATTCAGCAATTTATTGGCTAACCACCACTACCCAACTCCTAACCCATTGTTTGTTTGTCATGTGTAGTAAATAAAACATCATCAAACTATTTCATTATTTAATATTTATATACTCGTACATTTTAGCGAAATTCAGATCAACTCCACACCAACTAACTATAGAAACCTTTTTTTTTTTAATTGCACCATTTAAAACCAATTGCACTCAGTGATCTGAACAATACGTGTCATTTGATTAGTATCATATTTGTCACAAAATAATTTTATTTTGTTACTTTAATAATGTTTCAACTATAATGTGATGGTGTAACAAAGGGCCATGTTAGTGACCTAATGCTAGGTTTCCACTTGTCATTGAAAAGACGCAAATTGACACACTTTCCAGGACTTGGTGGCTTTTATCAACACAAAAAGCAAAGAAAGTAGTAGTAGCGAGCAAGTATAGCTCACCCTGTCTTGGAAAGTTTGTCAATTTGCGTCTTTTCAATGGCAAGTGGAAACCTAGCATAAAATTAAATGTTCTTAATTGGACTTTGACATTTTAAATAAACGTACATACATCGAAAATGTTATTTTGGTCTCAGATTTGTAACAAATTCATTAATTTAAAAATAGTCCGGTAAATAGAGAAATTTTACTCTTGATTAAATGGGAAAAAAGAACTGTCACGCTGACATTAAACAGGTAGTTTCCGATATAATGACGGAATTTAAATGAAAAGAATACTGGTTTCTAAGGCTGGCGACCCACTTTCACACCTAATTTACTATGTTTCCTGGAAATAGCTGGAACAACAATTGGGATGACATTATCAGTTAGGTCTTACAAGCGAGAAAAGTATTTAAAACTTCTCTTGGTAAAATCGCTGCTCTTGATTTATCGGAAACGGCTCTACCGATTTAGTTGATATTTTCAGAGTTTATTCGCATAAGCAAGACAAAGATTTAAAAATGGAATCAAGTAAAATCCGCAGTGCCACACCCACTTTTCTTAAATCTTGGTTTCTTGTAAACAGATTCAACGATTGGGATAAAAAGATTTTGGAAGTGTTTTTAGTAAAATCCACCACTTTTTTACATAAGTATGTGAATAGTTTATTCTTTCATAGCCTAAGAAGCTATTTAAATTTCGCTTCTCCCAAACTATGAATTTCTTGCCTATACGGAGAATAAAAAATGTTTTGAATTAAAAATTATGGCTGGCCACGAGACGAGACTCTGCGAGACTTTTGTAAGTCTCGTCTCGGTCTCGGTAAAATCGAAAATTTTCAAACTCGTCTCGGTCTCAAATCGGTCTCGTTTAATTAAGTCTCGTCTCCGAAAAATACGATATCCGGCCAACTTGTTAATTATTGGAACGAAATATTTTCGATTATAGTTTGAATACGTGCACAAGAAAATAAATATTTAACTGAATTCGGATTTTTTAATTAATTAGACTCCCGGTAGATTTCCGTCCAAATAAACAGTATCGGTCAGTATCAGTATCTCGTCTCGAGACCGAGACTTTTCTCGTCTCGTGGCCAGCTCTATTAAAAATATCTTACTAGAAATTCTGGCCCCTGATATAAGAAATTATTCGTTGTGGTAGATATATTTTACTAAAAGTTCTTTTCTAATCATTTTGAACTCTGAAAATGTCATTTAAATCATTAGAGCTGTTTCCGAAAAAAATAAAGATTTAAGAATATAATTATGGCAGTGGGCGGAATTTACTAAAAGCCACTTTTTTCATCTTTTTTTCGCCTGCAAAAACACACTGATAGTTTGAAAGTTTGAAGCATATAGTTGTAACACTTTTCCCGACGCCACGACGGTATTATTAATTAATTATTATTGTGATAAAAAAAAACGAACAAACAAAACCACGACCGACGGACGATAATGATAATGAACAAACGACGACTCATGCTTGTTACCCGAATTTCATGCAAAAGATACAACAAAAATTAAATTCGAGGTCGAATTCGAAGCGTAACCCAAGGTAGACCGCTTTCACAGAAGAAACTGAGTTGGCAACAATTTTTAGTTTGTAGGCGAGAAGGGCGTAAGGGGAAGAACAAACATCTTCCCTGTCACCCTTCTCGCCTACAAACTAGCTAGTTTCTGGCAACTCATTTTCCTTGTGTGAAAGCGGTCGTAGCACTTACAAGCTACTACCGCGGCTAGGTCGGGTTAAGGGGTGGGTTCCAACAAATAGGTAATTTGATAACGCGAGTATTAATTATTTTCGATTAATCAAATCAAATAACGAGTTCAATATTTTTTTTTTTTTTTTTATTTATGTTCAAATAAACAGTTTAAAGCTTAATAAAGAATAGCTACATGTAAATATTTGAAAATGAATATTTTTTGAATTTCTTTTGTGAATGGATGGACTTTCTCTAATAGGACCCCATATATAGTCTCCCATCATTCTTTCATTGTATTGACCCTGATACCGATGTTCAAAATCCAAAATATCTTGGTGGAAACACTCACCTTGCTCTTCCGAATAGGCACCCATATTGTCTTTAAACTGTTCCAAGTGAGCATGTAGCATATGCACTTTTAGGGACATTCTACAGCCCATTATTTTAAAGTTTTTGAGCATACTTGAGCTTGAGCTCCTCGTAGTTGTCAGCTCGGTTGTTACCAAGAAAATTTTGAACTACAGGCTTAAAGCTGTCCCAGGATTTCCGTTCATAAATATTGAGTAGCTCTTAAAATTCGTTGGTAGCCATAATTTTCTTTATTTGTGGGCCGACGAAAATGCCCGCTTTCACTTTGGCCTCGGCTAACTAAGGAAAAAAGTTCATTAAATATTTAATTAGGACTAATTTTATATGTAATGGAGGCATCAATACATTTTTAGTCTCAACTATTGGGTCCCATTTGACATTTTGTTTTCCTGACTGGAATTCGGTTCGTCTAGGCCATGAATGGTTTTTGAAATGCTTCTTATCGGCTCTACTGTCTATTTACTGTGTATTTAGTATAACCGCCTTGCATTCCCATCAGAAATCCAATCATTTTGAAATCTTCTATCACTTGCCAGTTGTATTCCTTATACTTAATCCTCTCAAGAACCATTTTCACACTTTCGTAATTTTCTTTAAGAATTACAGAATGGGCCAGTGGAAGAAATGGAAATTTGTTGCCATTATGAAGAAGGACAGCTTTTAAGCTTTTTGTTGAGCTGTCTATGAAAAGACGCCATTCAGAATTTATGCAAGGTATTCCAATTTCTTTAAACAAGCCTTTCAATTTACTACAAAAGCCAAGTCCGTCTTCTTTAATGAAAAAGCAAGAAAATGCTTCATGACGCTTTCTTTGTGCAGTTATGTTTACATTGCTTTCAAGCAAGTTCCATTGCTTCAACCGAGAAGCTAGGATTTCAGCTTTACTTTTAGGCAAATTAAGATCTCTAACTAGATCGTTTAAATCTTTCGAGTTTATAAGTTGAGGTTCAGAACTTACTGTTTGAAAATGAAAGTCACCACCACCATCTTGCCTGGAACCAGAAGTTTGTTTTAATAAGCTCTACTGAGCATTTTTTAGGCACTTGGTGGAACAATGACATTTTAGAATATATAAAGATATAAATGAAAACACTTGTTTATTTTTTCCACAATGATTGCAAGCTTTAATTTTAGTTAAAAATTGTGATTAAGCCGACGCGTTTCGTCTGGTTAGGACATCCTCAGGGCACTCAAGCTAAACATAAAGGTAAATTACAAAAAGAAACCAAGAAAGTTTAACAGTTGGATATTAAGTAACATGTTACATTACAAAAGAATGACAAATAAAATAAATTATACATGAAAACATTAGCAAAGCAATGATTACTTTAAAAGTGGACTATTATTATAAAGATCTATTTGGCAATTTAAAATATTTTGTGTCTATTTATTTGAAGAATCTCGTACTTATCAAGTACGCGTCCGGAAGGTAAACAATGTTCTATATCGTCTATAGAACAAAAATGTCCAGAATTTTTGAGATGTTGCGAAAGGCCTGAAGATGGATCCGAGAGCATAGATGATCGTTGGTGTTCAATAAATCGCGTCTGTAAGGTCCTGGATGTTTTACCAAAATATACACCGTCGCATCCATGGCATTTAATTTTGTATACGGCACTTTTTTTCAGATTATCAGTTTTACGTTTAAGTTTATTATTACATAATGATCTTTGTATGGTGTTATCGCTGAAAAAAGCTGGTTTGATTTTGGCTACTGAGAGAAGGGGTACCTCGGGAATATAAGGAATTTTTCTCCAATTTGTATCAAATATCTCCTTAGATATAGGGATTGCTGTATGGCGTAACGATGGGATTTTTGACGTAGAATGTTATAAACTACTTGCTTTTGGTATCCGATTGTTGTTGCAAAATGAAGGCTAGTGCAAAGTTCCTTGTGATACTTATCTCTGTTAAGAGGTATTTTTAGAAGGCTGTCAACCATAGAATGAAACGTTGCAACTTTGGTGCTCCATGTATGTGCCGAGGAAAAGGAGATAATCATATCAGTGCTTGTACCTTTCCTAAAAATGTCGAAATCCAATTTACACCCTTCAATTGAAATCGTTAAATCCAAGAAATTGAGATTATTTGGCCCGTATTCAGTTGTAAACTGAATATTATATTCAATTTTATTTAAGACATCATTTTGGAATTGAACAAGATTACGATGAGTTTCTGTCCATATGAAACAAAACGCTTGTTGTTGACCTGTGTTATTTTTAAACAAAGAATTTATATACATATGAGAACTCCGTAAAATGGAACACTTTCCATTTGTCCCGAATGAACAAAGGATTGAAATAAACGGGGGCCACGAGTCCTGCAATTTTAGGATAATTTAACGCGACAAAAAAAGCTACACGAATTTGCAAAAGAAAATCACCACTAAACGCCAATTCAACAACTAATAATTCAACATAAAAAAATGTAATAAATGCCTCGTGTCCTTCCTTAAAAACCATTTTCAAAACAACTCTTTCCCAAAAGGAATTTATTAATAGCCGAGTTTTTTTAATACTCATTAATTACTCACTTTTAAATATAATAAGCAAAACAAAAACAAAACAAACAGTGAGTAGTCTAATTTTTTTTGCTTTGCGTTTAAAATAAAAAAGTGAGTAAATAATGAGTATTAAAAAAAAACGGCTAATGTTTTCTTCCACTTTTTAATCAAAAATAAATTCTCCAATCTTCTTCTTGCACTTTCTTTCCCTTCCAACACGTCTTGCTTACTTATTCTCTAGTAAGGAAGTGTCCGTCCAGATTTTTGGATGTCCCTTTGAACATCTTCTTTTCTGTCAACCCTGTGCTTTCGGCCAATGGGGATCCGCGGACTTCGATAACGTCATTTGACAAATATGTACATTCAGCTATGTTGCTGAAGAGTGTCACCGTTGACAAAATCGGCCGGTCCTACTTATGGGCTGAACACAATAGAGTGCCGTAACAAGAACTGCAGTTGCAAGTATAACAGTTATCAAAAAATATTGTACGCTCTATTTTCTGTGTGCCCACAAGTCAGCGTTCAGCTTGACCATTTTTGTTGATAAATTCCAAAATATATACCTCTTATTTATTGTTAAATAATTGTTTCACATTCATTCACTATTAACCAAAAACAACACAAAAACGCTAAAAACAGAAATATTTTTATTTCTCGCAGTAGATTGTTTTTTTTTTTATTTCGTTTTTAGTAGGGCTGGCCACGAGACGAGAAAAGTCTCGGTCTCGGTATCGGTCTCACATGACGAGGCCGAGACAAGACGAGACGAGACTGCCTTTTAAGCATCCGAGATGAGACCGAGACGAGACCCCATATTTGGACAGAAATTAACAGTTAAATATTTATTTTCTTCTGCACATATTCAAACTATAATCGAAAATATTTCGTTCCAATAATCAAGAGGTTGTCCGGAAATCGTATTTTTCGAAGACGGGACTTAATTATACGAGACCGACACGAGACCGAGACGCGAATGAAAATTTTTGATTTTAACGAGACCGAGACGATACTTACAAAATTCTCACCGAGTCTCGTCTCGTGACCAGTCCTACTATTGAGAATGTGATATCGTGCAGCAAAAGTTAAAAGTTGACCAACTTGTGCGATACGATGAGAAATACTGCAGCACCGATTGCAAATACGGCGACGTCTTCATTGTGTTCAGCCAGTTACTCGAACACATCATCTAGGTTAAGCCTTAATCATGAATACGCCGACCGCTGGCGCTGGTTTCACATTTTACTGCCAGGAGAGGCGAACACGATGAACGCATCCAACCATTTTCCTCCTATTTTTTACAGTCTTCAGAGCAAGTTGGAAGAAAATAGAAAGTGCAAAAATAAATCCAACAACGTAATTTGGAAAAAACACATCATTTGTCCCCTCCAAATTACTAATAAAAGGCAAAACTCAACAAAAAACAGTTAAATTTTATATTTTTAATCGATTTAATCTCTCTTAATGATAATGACCTACAGCTGATATGATCGTTGTTGATTATTGGAACTATTTCATTTAAATTTTTGCCAGGCAACTCCAAAAGATATACAATTCTTTCTAGCTTAAAATCTCCACTTTGTGGTTTTTTCAAAACCGCTTAGCTGACATTTTTTTCACTTATCCAGACTCCGCTTGAGTGAATTTTTTTTTTTCACTAAAGCGGGGTTCGTTTAAGTCAAAGACCCGCTAAAGTGAAAGAAAGATTGTTACATTTTGCCGTTTCCTTTAAGCGGGTTTTACTGTAGGTATAATATTAAAGGTATGATGGGCGCTCGGCCATTCCCTATCGAGTGACATATTTCAGGGACCAAAAATGTCCTCCAAACTTTTTGTTGTTTGTTAGGAAGCGTTTCAGACCGCCTATCTGATTTGTGTAATTCGATATAGAGCAGTCCATCTGTCTGTTTACGCCATGACTTGACATAGTTAGAAGCGTTTCTGAGGAATAAAGAAATGAAAAAAGGTGGTGCATGGCAGTTTTCGGCTATGACTAAAAACACTATTCAAGACTGTTTCACCCTCATAAGAACAAAAACTCTGAAAATTTGATACAAATCTTTGAAGCTTTTTCCGAGAAACCAAGAAGCAAGGGCGTGGGAGTGGGAACCCAACCCTCAAAACTACTCTTCTGCGCAAGGTATGAGGGCGAAAATTTAGATTTAAGTTCGTTACTTGCTCGTATACAAGAAACGACTTGGTAATTTCAGAAAAAAAAACTTATTTTACTGTAAATTGTTAACCACTTTTGTATTGGTTGTTTCTTTGAAATTTTATACTCTTACATTAATTTAAGGGTTTTCTAATTTTATAATTCCTTGGAGGTACTCCAATCTATGATCTCAACATTTTATTTGGAATTATCATCTCAAGTTTTCATTTCAAAATTGAGTATTAGGTAAAGAAAGCAAACTTTCCAAGTAAACCAACTCAACTTAAAATATTTGATATTTAACATAATAAACTAAGAACTTTAACCCTATAACGCAAAGGTTTTGTTTAGAGAAGAACTTGGCTACTTTTTTAACATTTATGTATTTGTTGTGATTTCACTTCTTTTTGCGAAGGTTTCTTTTATCAGGAAAAGTGGGTGGAATAAACGCCACGCGGGCCACTGTTTTGCGAGATTTCGTAGCCATCCTGCCCCCCCCCCCCTGAATGGAAAATCTTAAATTTTTTATTTTTCCCTTTGTATACACCACAGGGCCTACCGTTGTGCGAAATTACAAGATTGAATGATGTCAGGAAGTGCTCCATAATGTTGATGATCTATCATGAGTCAGTCTTTTGCGATTTTTGCAGTACCTATTATATCTCGGGAACCACTAATGCTAAAGAATAGAAATTTGGTGAGTTGCCAAGATATGGTGAGCTTAGCAAATGCTGCGAATTTGACTTTTTTGTTTCTGACTTTATTGATACTGAAGTAAGAGGGGGTTGAAAATAGCCTGAGTTTGATTATGTAAAAAGGGTGTAGTGCCTTGGCTGGGCACTACCGTGCCCTTTGATTTACTCAAAATCAGACCAATTTAGATGTGAACATTAAAAATTCTTCGCAGAGAAAACGAAACCATCGACATCAAGGAGATTTTATGGAAAACAAAAATATGTAAATGACCATTTTCAAGCGACTCGGAGTGTTTAGAAAAAGAGAAGTTTAGTTCTACCCCCATAACTGAGGTTAAATGTCAGCTCTATGCCACGTCAACAATTAAGTAATAAATTATTATTGCACGTAAGGTTTGCCAAATATTTACCTACATACAAACATTTATGCATAAAACATTACATATTGATTTATCCTGCTGCTTTTACACACAATCCCACACGTGGATTAATCGGATTTTAAATGCACAAACTCTATCTCTTTCTATTTGAGAATTATTTCATTTGCCATTGGTAAGTTCCGCATAGGAATATGTAACCCCCTCAAATACCCTGCCTTGCTGCTCACTATTCACAATATCAGCAGCAGTCCGCGCTATTGCATTCTAATGAGATTAAATTATTCTGAACAAAGTTTACCAATTATTATTACTGTGACCAATATGCCTAAACTATAATCCTTTCTATGTGAATATTTAGTTACGGTTAATTAAAATAGTAAATACCTTACAATAAACCGGGAATCCTTTCAGCTGGTGATGTTGTTGGTGGCAGTGGCAACATTCCTCTTGTTCCGTTTAAAATACTGGTAGTTGAGGCTGGAGGATTGTTTGGCAAAAGTATTGCAAGAATGGGTCCTTTTCGCTTCGATATACTATACCACCAGAGCTTCACCCGCAATGTGTATGCAAATGAAATAGAATTAATTAGAGCCAACTTTGGCCGCATATACATATATATATATATTTGTATGTGAATCCCATACTGTATAGGGGCGCGACCGAATCACCCTCACAAAGTCCTGGGATGCCAAAGGTGACTAAGTGCAACAATGCCCTTAGAGAGTCAATGCTTTGTTATACTATATTTATGTGTACCTATTATGTAAATCGAGAAGGATATAGGAACGTAAATATAGATGAGTATTTAACTGTTGAATGACATCCAACCAACCATTCGGAACACACTGAAAGCAACGGATTTCAACTGACGGAAGTTGTCGTGTGTCGTTTCTTTTTTATGGCTTCCATTTTCCACTATGTAGATGTGTAGTTAATGCACTTAGATCCTGATGCTGTCATCAAATCCTTTGGTTGAATTTAATATCCGGCAATATGCAAAGGTTTGAAAATTTAATTAGATGCTCAAATTATTTGCTTGATTGTGTGGAAAACTAATGGTTTCACATTGAAACTTTATATGAGGCTTGATTAATTTTGAAAAACTGACAAATTAAAGTACACAATATTGTTCAAAGCCAAAAGAGAGGGCTATTATTTTTAGAAGGAGAATTAAGTTAATAAAGGTTTTCATGACATCCACCATGATCCTGATGAAATTGGTCATTTCGGAAGAATTGAAGGTTGTGAACTCGTCATAAAAAACGGGAGATAGATTAATTTTAAACCAAACGCTTGGCGGTACCAATATTTAAGCTTAAATGCGAACAAGCCACTATCGAAACAGCCCAGGGCCTCATCAACGGGGAATTATATATTCTCGCAGAGCCAATGGAGCCTGTCCGAAGTACGACGTCAAAGTTCTGCTCGAAGACTCTAGTTGCTAAGCTTATAAGTGCAAGTGTTGAGTAGAAGAAAAAATCAAAACAATAATGCTATGTCGGAACTGAAATGAATGGCTGAATGAGTCGTCAGAAGCCTTGACGAGCCCATCAGAAGGATAGCGTCTGGCGGAGGAATTCAGTACAGTGAGTCAACGATGTCGCTAAGCCCGCTTTCACACAAGGGAACTGAGTTGCCGGCAACTCAGGAGTTTGTAGGCGAGAGGGTAAGAAGTTAGGGGAAGGAAAAAAATCTCCCCAGTCAACGATTGAGGAGATTTTTGCACGTTCCTTCTCACACTGTCCGTAATGTGCGTTCAGCCGCTTTATACGGAAACAAAAATCTCTGGTAATTCAGTTTCTTTGTGTGAAAGGTACAAGGCAATTAAAGGAAAACGTCAACAAAATCTCCAGCAACTAGTTTCCCTCTGTGAAAGGGGACTAAGGCCTAATTTATTCAGTCAAAGTTGAACATAACTCTGGGATTTTTACAGACAAATTGAGAAATAGTTTTTATTCGCTCAAAGTTGACGTTTTCAACTTTTTATTTTCAACTCTAGAGTTTATCAACTTTCGATTTTCTATGGTGCCTTTCCCCCTCCAAAAAATAGAACAAGTGTACAATTTCCATAAACAGATCACTACAGTATTGTGTTTTGTGTTCCATGTTATATATGGAATGATTTGCTGGTCTTGTGATGTTTAAGTAGTGGGCGACGATTTCGCCATTTCACAACAACAGTTCTTACGTTTCATGGAATTGTTGATCTTTGTTTGGCTTTTCCTGTTTGACCCTACATTATTCTTCCCTGTGAAAAATTGTGTTTCTTTCTTTATAATTTCATTTTAGTAAAACAAAATAGTTATAGGAGAAAATTATAGTGTGTGAAAACTCACCTCTTATTCCTAGATATATGTATATTATTTGCTTTAAAAATAAAAGTTGTACCTAATCCGTTTTGTATAGCTTTCAATTTAGCTTCGTATTTTTTTCATTCCGCCCTTCACATGGAATGAAAAATCCATTGCAATTATTCGGAAAAATTATTAAAAATGCAAAATTAATTCTAATGGAAAACAAAAGTTGAAAATAACGTCTTGTGCGTCATGTGTCACAAATATCCCAAGGATATTTGGGAAACTGCAGGTTGGTCAACTTTTTAATTTCAACTCTGGAGTTTAGATTCGAAATAGTGAATAAAACTAATAAAACAACTACGGATTTGAAGTCAGTTTGTAAGTTGGCCAACTTTGGAGTTTTCAGCAAGTTGAGCAATAGTGAATAAATTGGCTCTAATAGTATGGAAGACAGAGACTAAGTGTTTCCACCAAGTCACTCCAGCGGTTACACGACAGCGGATTGAATCAACGGAGGCGTCTGTAGTTCCAGTAAGCGCGATAACTATTTGGTGAACACCTAATATGGGCTACTACGACATATTCGTAGCTGAGGCCTATAAGGAGCGGTTCTATCCAGCTCTATCCACTCTTGGAGTTTTATAGGATTCAGGTCCTCCAGGCTCCAGGATGTGGGTTGTACGTCGGGGTAACTTCCCTACCATTTTAACAACAACAACCCTCGGATATGGATGATTTGAATGTTGCCGACCATAGCAATCGAAACAAGGACAACGAATTTCGGATCTGCATGTGTTATACAGAACACGTACAGCCGAACAATTAGTTGAGAACCTGGACAGGCTAAATGCTGACGTTACGGCCATCCAGGAAGTGCGATGAGATCAAGAGGTCATACGGAGACAGAAATCGTGTGACATATGTAATTCTGTTACGGCAGGTGGTTCAAGGAGCAGGGACAGCGGCATTAGGTCGCGGTTTTGTGATAAGAAGAAGACTTACCCAAGAAGTCTTGTGCTTCCAGAGTGTAAGCGAGCCCCTGGCCCCAATCCGCATCAAAAGCAAATTCAAGAACATAACGCTGGTCTGTGCTCACGCGGCCCCATGGACAGTTGACTCAACCAAGGAAGCATTCAATGACCTCCTGGAGACAACGTGCGATATGTGCCCGAAGTACGACGACGTGAAGATCATTCTTGGTGACTTAAGCTCAAGATTCGGAAAGGGGGGCATCTTTGGTTCGATAGTCGGAGGACACAACCTGCAGGACAGATGCAGGCTGGCGAACTTTGCGGTGGTAAAAATGTCATTATCTCAAGAAGCTGTTTCCCACACCTCAATATACACAAGGGGACTTGGCAGTCGCTTGATCAAAAAATCGTCAGCCAAACCAACAGCGTTGCGATAGACGCGGGACATGTTTCCAGTATCTTGGTAGCTAGACTTAGTATTCGGATATCAACGACTCCACAACGGAGAGCATATGCTGTGTTCGATGTCATAGGTGCCCTGGAAACACCATCCACAACCCATCAGAAGTGGATATCACTAGGCGACCACAACGAAACTCGATGAAGAGTAAGGGCTGGCGCACGCAGCTAAAATGGAGAGCTATCAGGCAAAGCTGCAGACGCTAACAAGAGCCGCTAATAGAGCAGCCTAGGAGCTCTATGGACTGAAGATAAAAGAGCAACGCTGGCTTCTCAGGAGGAAAAAGAGAGAACACTAAAAGTGGGCGGTCGAGTCTAGTGAGGGTTGTAGCGGCTGCGGTGATGTTTGAAGATTTTATCAAGGAGTGAAACGTTACACCCCAGGATACAAAGCCAGAATGGAAGCCTGCCGAGATAAGGCAAATATAACTCGAAGTTGTCAAGGACTTTGTCTACCTGGGCTCCACTGCCAAGTCGCAAAATGACATCAGTACACTGATCAATTGAAGAATTACTCTTGCCAACCGCTGTTTCTTCGGTCTAAGAAGGTATTTGAGTAGTAAGGCTCTTTCTCAGATTACCAAGAATACTATACAAGAGCATAATCATCCCGGTCCTGCTTTATGGGAGAGAGGCATGGACATTGAAGAAAACAGATAAAAGTCTGCTAGGGTGCCTTGAGGGGAAGATTCTTAGTGTGAATTTCAGTCCGGTGTGCTTTGAAGAAGTATGGAAGAGAAGATTCAACGACGAGCCTTACAGGCTATACAGTGACGTCAACCTAGTCAAAAAGCTGAAAATACAGCGGCTGAGATGGCTGAGCAGACAAGTCTTCGAATCCCACCCCGTAATAGGTGACGCACACAAGAGGAGAAATACCTCAGGCAACTTGGTGTGCACAACTGAAAGCGGCTAGCTAGGAACAGAGGTGTCTGGAAGTGTTTGTTGGTTGAGGCCGTAGTCTACCCTGGTAAGTAAGTAAGTAATCAAGTTGTCAAAGCTTCTTTCAAAAAACAATGTACGGCAAGCAGTGTTGCCAAGTCAAAATTCCAAATAAAGTCAAATCTGACTTGTTGACTTTATTTCTCTCTTCCAAATCAAGTCAAATATTTGAAAATTTTGTTTCCAGTCAAAAAAAGTCAAATATCAAAATACCAAATATTAATGATAACATAAATACATTTTATTAATAATAAACAAAACAAAAAGTATTTCAACTTCAATTCAACGAGTTTATTAAAATAAATAATATTTCATAAATTATTATAAAAAATAGGTACCTTCTTAAGTTAAGTTACATAAAGTTGGTTATATCTATATTTTTGTATAAAGCATATGTTCCAACTTTGTTTTTACTTCTGCAGGAATTCCAAAGTTATTGCAACAGTTTTTATTGCGCAGATGATTTCTTATCGTCAAAAGGGAATTAGTTAACAACAACTGCATTCTGTTTCTTTGTTTCGTTTTGATCAAATTTAATTGACTAAAAATTCTTTCTGCTTCTGCATTGGAAATTATTGGCAAAACCAATATTGATATAGAAAACTTCGCCAACTCTTTAAATGGATTTTCTCCACTGGAATACGAATAAACTTCGCACCAGAATGACACTGTCTCTTTTATGTTTTTCCATTTTTAAAAAAAAATTGCTCCACTGGCTTAAAATCTCTTCTTTTGAATCAGGCACAACCTTCATCTCTTCCAGAACTGGAAGCAATGAGCTTTTAATTTGGGTAAGGCATGTGTCGACTTAAAGCGTGCTGATCTGTTTGAGAATTTTTAGATTTTTTTGGCACTCTGCTGTAATTCTGTTATTAGTTTAATAATAAAACTTGCAGTTTTTTCTAAAAATATGAATTTCTTTGTCGCTCACTCTGCTCCCAGATAAGGATTAGTAGCTAAACCAGAATGTCAGCATATGGTTGGGATTTGGGAATGGTTTTTGTTAGGCTGTACTCTATATTATATATATTCAAAGGTAACTTCATTAATTGCAGTTCATAGTATAACAAATTACACTCGGCCTACACAGAAGTTGAAATGTATTTTAAAATATTTTAACAAAAATTTAAGTTGCATATTGAATTATTGAATAAAGTCAAAAAACAAGTCAAAACACTTTTGACAAGATTTGTATTTCATTTCATGTCATCAGCGAATAAATCTTGCCAAATTGGACATGAAGCAGGTCAAAACGGCAACACTGACGGCAAGTACATTTTGCGCAGATTGGTTCACGGCTTGTGAACTAAGCCCTTACTCTTTTTCACGAGTACGTTTAAAGGTGAACGTAAAATAATATTTGTATGGATCTACATGATTCACAAGTGATGTTCTACAACGTACACAGATTAATTGATAATGAAACTATTCGAAACTATTACTTTTTCACGAGTACGTTTAAAGGTGAACGTAAAATAATATTTGTATGGATCTACATGATTCACAAGTGATGTTGTACAACGTACACAGCTTAATTGAGAATGAAACTATTGCTTCTGGCGGGAAAGTTGTTTAACGACAACGGAACGTAATAATTTTGCATTCTAGACTTCGTTTGTGCGTGACTGTGTGAACAGTATTTTAGCTTTTTCCCTTCCCTTCGAACTTACGTACGTGAATCTGTGCAAATTTGATTTTTTTGTTCACCCGTGAACATGCTAATGATGCCGTGAGAAAATCAAAGTGAAAAGTTTTTTTTTTATGAGCGGTGTGCGGTGAATCAATTTCTTGCCAAAATTCAAGTGATCTTTTTGATATTTGATGAAGTTTTAACAGTTTGATAACGTTCACAAGGCATTAACAAATGTGTACCAGCGAGAAATGTTAAAAAATTAATTTTTTGTTTATACTTAGTAGATATTTCCCTTTTTTTTGTGACCTTTCTTCAATAATAAATGAATTATATTGACATTTTGTTGATTGTTTGTTTTTATTTATGTATGTACATATATAATTTGTATTATTATGTATTAAATAGGTCTGAAGAAAGGTGTAAACACACCCGAAACGATACAAGAATTTAAATAAAATGAGAATTTTCAAAAACCGACTTAAGGATTTTCATTTATACTTAGTAGGATTAACAAAAATTGAGCAAATAAATTAATAAATAAAACAATTTTGTATGAAGGTTCCCGAGAGTATTCTTTTATTTTTTTTTAAATTTGTTTTATAAAATAAAGCTGGTTAGTCTTCTTTTTCGATTGTTTGTTGAAATTTATAATTTTTGAGTCCAGTTCTCCCTTTTTAGAATATTCTGGTAATCTGATAACATACACGTGCCCATCTGCCTTTAGGAATTATGGTGTTATGACTTAAGAGGGCTCCGGTATCGCTGCTTGGTTCATGCATTTGGCACTGATTAAAATGACATATTGTTGCAATATTTCCCGACCGAATTTAGGTAGAATATTTATGATATGATGGTTAGGAAGACGAATTTTAATACTTAAAAACCGCGACTTATGATTGTACGAATCCAATTTAGATAATAATCAAAACACAAACGAATTAAATTAATAAAATTGTGCCCGGCACACGCGAAAGTTAAAATCGGAATGTCAAACAGATTGACGAAACACGATTAAAAGAAATAGAGAGAACGAGAGAACGAAATATTGCAACAACACTGCAACAACTCTGGTGTCCCACAAGGTAGCCACGTAGGCCCCCTATTATTTATTTTATATATAAATGACATAACTTCCATAATAAAAAACTCCTCTGTTCTAATATATGCTGATGACATTAAAATTTTCAAAACTATATGTTCAATTAATGACTGCTCACAGCTTCAAGAAGATCTTCATAGATTTAGAGAATGGTGCAATACAAACCGACTTTTGTTGAATATTGACAAATGTAAAACAATGTGTCTTACACGCAAGAAACAATTATAGATTATAACTATATATTAGATTCTTCTTCTCTTTGTAAGCTTTCCGTTTTCTTCGATTTAGGTGTTATTCTTGACACTAAATTGACGTTCACTGACCATTATAACTTTATAGTTAAAAAAGCAAATAAAATTCTCGGTTTTATTAAACGATTCTTTCGTGATTTCCGTGATTCCTACGTCCTCAAGCTTCTGTATATATCTTTAGTTAGACCAATACTTGAATACGGCTGCATTATATGGGCACCTTACTATTCAGTTCATATAAACAGACTTGAAGGTATCCAGAGAAGGTTTTTCCGTTTTTGTCTTCGTTTTCTTCCGTGGTCCCAAAAGTCCACACTACCCCCATATTCTCACAGACTCTTGCTTATTAACCTCCCTTCACTATTACAACATAGAAAGTTTCTCCAACTTTGTTTTATTGTAAAATTAATCAATGGTTCAATAATATCTCTATCAGCTTTGTATCGTCTACATTTTAGCTATAGTCAAACGAGCTTAAGAAGTCAGTTGCCTTTACGTCCGATTTTCAGCAGAACAAACTATGGTGCGAATAGCCCTCTAAATCAATGGATTTCAGTTTTCAATAATTATTATTTTTTAATTTCCTCTGTAAACGACAACGTCAAAAGCAAAAGATTCAAAGATAACTTTTTTAATATATTGTAGTTATGTATATTTATTTATTTTTTTTTAAGTAAATTGTTTTGTAAATTAAATTGTGTGTTAATAGCTATAAGTTTTTTTTCTTAACGTTAGGCCATTACGGATTAATAAATAATTGCAACGATGCAGCCAACCGGCTAGTCAGCTTGGGTGGGTAAGCCAAATTATAGATACACAAAGAAGTAAACAACTCGAATTAAATATGAAAAAAATTGGGTGTTATAAAAAGAAAAGTACCTAAGTATGTAGGTATTGAGGTAATGAAGGATTATAAAATTAAATTTATGTCGTAAGTACAGGGACGTACTTACGCTGTAGGGTGGGCGCCAGGAAACTTTTTATAGGGTCGTTTGCCTTGACCGGATGCTGAAACTATCGTATTGAATTAATGAAGGAAACGCAAATGTTTATTCCCGAGGGAAGAAAAAAAATTATTTTTATTGAATATTGTCTGGGAAACCTTGGCTTTCGCCTGGATTAAAACCCAAAATCTTTTCGATAAAAAGAAAGTACAAAATTATATGTTATTGAATTGTCGGAGGACAAATTCAAAGAAAATGTAAGATAAAATAAAACAAAGAAAATTACAAAATGAAGACCGCAAGTATGGACCGCTAATACTCGGTCCCGAAATAAAATTAACAAAGAAATAAGCTACTCTAAGAAATGGGTCACGAGTCCCACAATTTAGGGATTTAAGACAACGATTAAAACAAAAGCCAACCGAATTAAAATTCAAACAATTTATCAAACGAATAAAATAAACACTCTACTTATCTTAATTCCTTTCTTTTCCTCTTCCTTCGCCCTCTTTCACTCACACATTCACACTCTCATGCAATAGCTATCGTGGAACTCGGTTGCGGTATCACTCCGAAGTTGAGTTCCATCGAAACTCTCTATTACCCACACATTCACAGAATTCCCCAAACCCCAAGTTGTTGGCGTTGTCCCAAAACTTGACGAATCCAAGGCCGTATCTAGACATATTCACAATAATACCTTTGAGAAAAATAAAAAAAACTATAAAAAGTTGAAAACACAATTCTGAGCATTCTCTCAGCTCAGCTCAGCTCTACATTATTAATTCTAACTTTTTGAAAATGTTTCGAAAAAGAACTATACAATTTCTGAACTACTTTATAAATATTTTTGAGGAAACGAAGCAGGAAGGCAAATACTGAAATTAAACTACCTAACGCTTAATCTACTATTCGGTGGACCTTTGTGCAGATTTGGAGGAATTGGGGATAAGCGTTTAGCGTTCCGTTCTTATATGTCGGTCAAAGTTATTTGCGTTAATTTTTATTTTTGTGAATTAGGATGGGCTCATAGCCTTGTTAAAAAATGTGAAAAGTTAAATTAAATATTTATGTTGTTGTGTTGTTTCTAATATCCATTTGAAGTAGATAGGGGTTCGTTGCTCTCAGTAAAGATGGCGTGCGAGTCTCCAGCCCGTCCGCTGGCTCAACACGAACAAATAGTTGGCGTGTGAGTCTCCAGCCCATCCGCTGCCTCAACACGAAATAATCCATCAGAAAGAATTGGGTACCTAAATTGTCATCCTCTCTGAGCCACTCTCAAAAGCTCAATGAGTACAACGGACTAAAAGTATGGGTCAAAAAATGGGAAGGGTTGGGATGGAGGGGAAAACAGATATCGAGAGTTTGACTATGACCAAACAACATAGTCAGACGAAGGTTTTAAGAACTTATAAGGAATGGTTTTTGTTGCGGGAAATCTTACCATAACAATATTGACAAATTTTGCCGCGCTATAAGTCATTTCGAGTAAATCGTTCACCAGCTCTCGGACTGTTTGTTGCATTATGTTAACAAACCATTGAGTAACCCATTAAAAAACCACACAATTACAGAACATAATCTTCTAAAAGTCGTTCTCATTAATTAAAACCTACGGCTGCGACTTAACATACATATGTGTGCATTTATCGTTTCTTTGTACGTTACAAATATATAACCACTCACAAAACCACACTGATACCAATCAAATGAGCCGATTGGGAAAGAGCTAAAGCCAAACATTCGTTGGTATTTGCCTGTTGGTTTACCTAGCAACATCTACAACGGCAACTATTCAATTTCAATGGTTTCCTACTTTTACACTGAGAGAATACAAATTTTGAAAATGAAAATAAAATAAAGCCTAGTACCCTGCGAATCGAAATGTTGCTTTTGGAGAGTTTCAGATATTACAAAAAATCAAAAACACAAAATGAAAACACGAATAAACCCAATTATCATTTTCTTGCACACAATTCCGTGCAATTATTTCTTTGCGAAAGGAGCCACTCTCCTTTCAAGGACTTTTTCAAAACAGTAGGTGTGTTTTGTTGAGCGCCCCAACGTGAACATTAGGAACAGGTTCAAGAAAACAACCCTGACTTTCCATCACCATCAATTTCATTGATCGACCAGTGTACCGCAGAACGAAAAGCACAACGAAATTTTTCGTAAATTATTTCGTCATGTCATTTTTCGTAAGCGATTTTCGTTTCACATCAGCAGCGTTCTAAACTTTAAACAAAATAGATAATTGACAAAAAAAAAAAAAATCAAAAAGAGGAATGCTGTATTACAAGAAACAATACGAACAAACCCAATTGTCATTTTTCCACACATAATAAATGGGGAGTTTCTCAAACAATGACCCCGATTAAATGATTCCCTTTTTCGTTCGTTTCGTCTTTCGTCTTTTCGACAGACAGAAGGGAGTAGAAGTGTTGAGGGAAGGATGTGACGAAAGCTATGCCTTTAAAATAAAAAAGTGAATAATTATTGAAACTCGGCTAGTATTATATTTAAGGACACTTTTACTTTAGATGGCGCTCACAGCCCAGAATGGGCTTCGGCCTCAAATAACAAGCCCCTCTAGCCAGCTCATCCGCTTCCAGTTGCGCACACCGAGTTGGTTGATGTCGTTATCCACTTGTGTGTTGTTGTGTGTCCAGGGTTCGATTCGAAGACTCGTCGGGCAGGTGCGTTGCTGTCAATACGCTCCACGTGCCCCAGCCATCTCAGCCGCTGTATTTTCAGTTTCTTGACCAGGTCAACTTCGCTGTATATCCCTTACAGCTCGTCGTTGAATCTTCTCCTCCACACTCCTTCGATACACACCGGACCGAAAATCACACGAAGAATCTTCCTCTCAAATCACCTTAGCAGATTTTCATCCGATTTTGTCAGTGTCCATGCTTCGGCCCAATAGGGTCTTGAATAAAGTCTCCTTGGTTCTCTGAGAGAGGGCCGGTTGGCAAGAGTAATTCTTCGCTTGATCTCTGCACTGATGTCATTTTGCGAGGTAATAGTGGAGCCCAGGTAGACAAAGTCCTTGACAACTTCGAAGTTATATCTGTCCATCGTGACATTTTGCCCGAGTCGAAGATGTTGAGATTCCTCTCTCGATGACAGCATATACTTCGTTTTGTCCACGTAAACCGCCAATCTTATTTTAGCCGCCTCTGATTCAATGCTCGCAAATGCACATGCCATAGCTCGCTTCGTTCTGCTGACAATGTCTATGTCATCTGCATACGCAGGCAATTGAACGGACTTTTGATAGATTGTACCGCTGGTGTTGACATGTGCGTTGCGTACAATTGCTTCAACAACGATGTTGAATAGGTTGCATGATAACGCGTCACCTTGCCTAAATCCTTTCTCAACATCAAAGGAATCGGTGGTGTTCTTACCAATTTTGACGGCGCAAGTGGACGAGTTTGGCAGGGATGCCGAGACATGACATGGCTCTGTATAATTGGTCCCTTTTCACGCTATCATACGCGACCTTAAAATCGATAAACAGGTGTTGTGTATCCATCTAGAATTCCTGGGTTTTTTCTAAAATCTGTCAGAGTGTGAGGATGAAGTTATTAAACCAATATTTTTAATTACTTCTACTACTTATTTTTCCAAAATCCACAAACGTCAAAATGAAGAAAGGAAGTACGTACGTATTTTCATAAAGCGCGTAATCACGAACGTATAATGTGCTTGTCAAAAAGAAGAAACAAATGAAAAAACGAATCGTGTAATGACGCTTATCAATAGAGCTCCTTACCAAAAAGCGATATGTATCGCTCTCTCGTTTATTCACAACAGTAAAAATTATTACTATTAGGGGAAATATGTCATGTGACCGCCAACCGTATATGCAATGCATGTGACCGTAGGTACCCACAAAATGCTAGTTGTTACTTTTGAGTTTGACAGATTCATATGGAGCTCTATGACATTTCTCATATATGATTTCGTCATTAATGCTTGGGATTATTTGTTTCAGATCAACAGCGAGAGGGCAGCACTAGTCAGGTCTCGGGTGTACTGCAATCTGCAACACAACCTTCATTTTGTCGAAAACCAAAATGGCAATACTTATTTCACGCAAACAATTATTTTGCTCTTTCTTCTCTACGTGTACTTATAATGGTGCACTTGCTATAGTTGAAATATAAGCATCTCTACAACACAATAGGTAGGAAGTATCTATATTCTATAGGTGTAGGTAGCTTTGAAATCAACATTTTTGCTAGGTACCTATACCTTCAAATTTAATTAGGAATACAATACTGTTTAACATCATTTCGAATTCTCGATTCCAAGAAAATCAAGGGTTATTCTGCAGAACAGAGAAAACACAAAACTATACCAAAAAATCAATTTAAAATTTTTAATTGCATCCTTGTTTAATGCTGTTTGTATAGCAATTTTTGTTTTGTTTTGCTCTGGACATTACCTATAATAGTATAAAACGCCATCGGCGATAACATCAAACATTTTCCAAACTAAAATCGTTATTTTTTTGGACGTAAATTATAGTAAAACAAAATGTTATACGCGCATACAATAAAAATAAAGGCAAACGAAAACGATGTAGGAAAGCGATAGCAAACCTTTTTTCTTATTTACCAATAAGTACCTCACTTTTAGTTTAGAATGAAATGTCAGGCTGCGCTCTGGGCAATTAATTTGATGCTTTTATGCGAATTTTAAAGCTTTCATGAAAATTTATATGGATCCATCAGAGAACTGTCATATCATTTCAGTAATAACTTCAACAGAATATGATGAAGATAGTAAAGAATATAATGCATTTATTTTCACTTGCTCGAAAATTAATGCAGGCTTAACTATGGTTTCATATGATACAAAAATTAAGAGTTTAATAAATATCATGACATCCATCGTTTCTGCTTCTGTACATCCACTGGTAGACTCACATTGAGCTAGCGCCTAAGAAGCACCTTTGACCGATTTGCTTTAAATTTGGTAGAAACTCGTAGCAAGCATTTAATACCTCTAGAGAAAAATTCGTCAAGAAGGGTAGCTGACATTTATGGTGGAGCAAAAGTTGTGTCAAAATAATCGGGATCAATTATTATCTACCGGTATGGGTCTTGATTTATGTATTTTAAACACTATTACAACTACGAGTAAAGCTTGGGATCCTGCTTTCGGTCTTGATATGGATCTATTTTAATAAGGTACTCAGAAAATGTTTAACACTACACAGACTCCGCGCTCACATCTGTAAGCATATTTTTCTGCGCGAGCCTTTGCATAAATAATCGTTTTCAATGATATACTGGCGACCTTACACACCTCTTAAAGCCTAGTACGCTACTGATGCGAACCGAAAAATCCAATACAAAAATGACACAACGAAATCTTAAACGAAAAATTTCGTTTTGCTTTTCGTTATGCAGTACGCTGTTCAATGAGCGAAATCGATATAATTGTAGCAGATTATTTGGAGAAGTCTACACCCTTTTTTCACACAGAATTAATTGACCAGACAATTAATTGTGCGCGGAAAAATGACATTTGAGTGTAATTCGTGTTTGTATTTGTATTTGATTTTTTTTTTCATTTATTACAGCATGGCTTTCTGTGATTGTTTTCGCTTTGTATTTGTTGTTTTTTTTTTGTAATTGGTGACACTGTCAAAGGGAATTTTTCGTTGTGGCTTCCATAAGCATTTCGCTGTCTTTTTGGAGACCGCAGGAAAATTTCGTTTCGCATCAGCAGCGTACTAGGCTTTAAGTTTGAAATTTGTAGCCTCTCTCCAAAAATGTGTATAGATACATGACTGGTAACCTGACATTTTGGTTTTAGTTAAAGACCGTAACCATGAAAATCCGCCATTAGAACTGAAGTTTTGATTTTAATAACATTGACTGAAAATTAAAGTCACCCTTTTTTAAGGGTCTTTTTATTAGAGTAACAATACTCATTTAGTATTTTTTAAGTTTAACGTACCTGTCCAAGAGGCGTAGCCAGCCCTGGAGAGGCCCCGTATCCAAAATTATTTGGGGGCCCCACTCCAAAGTTACAAATTCAACAAAAAACACTTTTTTCAAATCAAACAAAAACGCTCACAGTAACTCATTCAGTTTATTTAATGGTATACAAAGTTCTTTAAATAGGTACGTTGGTACGTATGTAGGTAGGTATTAGAAAACTTAAGAAAAGGAATCCTTACAGAAAAAGGATTCAAAGAAAAACTTTTTTGCCTTTGTCATCATCATCCATTGTTGTCGATGATTTAAATTTTTCAAGCTTTTCAACTTCTATGAATAAGATCGCAAGCCTAACAAACGTTCTTGTCCCATATAAGTTCTTAAACAATTTTTTAATAGTTCGAGCTTAGAGAATGTTCTCTCAGCTATTGCTGTCGTTACCGGAAGGGTAAAAAATAAAAAGCATGCCTTTACTATTACAAGGCTATTGTATTTAATTAGCAATGACTCTGTGAGTTCCTTAGTTGAATGAATTTTATGAATTTCTGATTTCAAACACTATTTTAAAGCAACTAGTTGTTCAATAAGATCAACTGACGTGTCCTCATTGTATTAAGCAACCAGTTTTTCTGCTTCCTTTTTAATTTTTACTTGCTTTAGGATTCGTGCAAAAAAAATTGGGTTAATAATTTTCCCTAACAATACTATGATAGAGAACAAGAAAGAAGTGGGTCTCGCAATTCTGTCTGTCTTTCCGTCTGTCTGTCTGTACCTCGACCTGCAGCCTAAACGGCTGAAGCGATTTTCTTCAAACTTCGGACTTAAGGTTCTTATGGGATTCCATAGAGGGGAAATTGAATTTTTTTTTAGCTCGAAAAATAACGGTACCTGCCATATACAAAAATTGATTTATTTCAAAAACGGCTCTAACGATTTTGAAAATGAAATTACGAACTACTATAATTACTTGATAGAAAATATTTGATAGAAAAAAGTTTTTTATAACGGTTATTAAGGGTAGGTACCTGTCATAGAACCGAATTTTTGGTTTTCGAATTTCTCGTTAACAGCTAGACCGATATCAACCAAATTTTTGATGTAAGAGGTAATTTACAATTTCAACAATTTTGCATATAACATTTTTCAAAAAAAATTATTTTTGGATTTTTAAAAAAAAATTATTTTTTTTTTTAAGAAGAGATGGTAAGAGATGGTAGCTTCACAGGTATTTTTTTTGCTAAGGAGCCTGCCTCTTTGTTGCCCTGGACACCTACGTGGCCAGGTACCCAATGGAGCGTAACAGAGTTATTTTTGCCGAGTTCATTTAACCTTTCCTACACATTTCCATACCAGCGTTGAGCTAATAGAGTAGGAGCTCAGAGCTTTGAGTGAGGCTTGGCTATCTGACATAATGGCAATGTTTTTGTTATTGTAAATTCTTTCGAGATTATGACCTGAGCATTTCCCTATCGCTTTTACTTCAGGTTTGAAAATGCTAGAGGACTGTCCCATCGGTATAGAAAGTTTGGTTCTTGGCCCAAAAATTCCCGCACCAGTCCCTTTTGTCGTTCTCGATCCATCAGTGTACATGCATTTGCATTGAGAGTGTTGTTAACTGTTTCCCCTACCCAGTCTTTTTTGCAACTTAGCTTCGTTTGAAAGTTTTTCACGAAGTTATATTTTTTTATCATACCATCTCTTGGAATGTCAATAAGGTTTGTTACTGAGGACTTCGGAATACAGTCTCTTTTCCTGATACTGATGCATTTTCCAGTCAGTGTTCCCTCGTTGGTAAATCTCATAATGGCTCCCTTTGCAGCACTTTCAATAACCTCGTGTAGAGGGGATAGATGGAGGATTACCTCCATAGCCGCAGTAGGGCAAGTTTTGTTGCTCCAGTTATAAATTAACATGCGAGCCTTTATTATTTTTTTAAGAGCTTTCCTTGTTGTTACTTATTCGGTTCGTTGGGCCAAGCAGCTGCACCATAGGTAATGATGGGTCTTACCATCATGGTGAACATCCATCTGAGGCTTGCAACCCCAAAATTTTCCTGCACGTCTCTTGTATATCATAAGGGCCGTTGTGGCTTTCCCGATGGTTATTTCTACACGCTTGTTCCAGAGGAGTTAACAATCTAGTGTAATTCCTGGATTATTTACCTCCCTCTTTGTTTCAATTACTTCGTCAGCTTACCGGATAGGTTTCACGCGTGCTAGAAGTCTTTTCTTGGTGAGTGTTATAATCGTAGTTTTTGTGAGTTTAATATTGAGTCCCACAGATAGACACCACTTCCTTGTAATTATTAGGCCTCTTTGTATTAAATCACATAGAGTTTCTTTGAACTCTCCGAGGGCTGTAAAAACTATATCATCGGCGAAACCGATAACTCGTATGCCTTGGGAGGTACGATTTTCTAACAGCTCATCCACTACGAGGCTCCATAACAAGGGACAACCCTCCTGCGGACAACCTCTTAATTCTCTTAGTTCCTGGTAATGCCTCTGCTGTTTTGGTACCTAACATTTCCCTAATCCATCTAGTTATGGTGATGGGAACACACTTCCTGACAAGGGCTTTATTAAAGGAATCATAAGAGGTGTTATCAAACTGTCCTTCTATTTCTATATCTAGGAAGGCAGCAAATGCCGTTTCCTTTGCATCTAAAGCTTTTTGTAAGGCGTGTGTTTGTTAATTGTTCGAACAGAGCGGTTCTGTGGATCTACCCGCTCTACAGGCATGTTGTCGCAGATTGAGAGGCCTGTTTATTAAAACTTCAGTTCTTATGAAGTTATTATTTTCTCTAAGGTTTTCAGTACGAATGATGCTAAGTTTATTGACCTGAAAGACTTTGGATAGGTTGTATCGTTTTTCCCAATTTTAGGAAAGATTTCTTAAGCTCTCCTCCATAGTCTTGGTATAAATCCAGGAGCAATACTACTTCGAAGAATACTAATAAGGTAGGGCATAAGATAAGATCCTTACCCTTTTGCAAAAAGGCTGGGAAGATATACCATCTGCCCCTGGTGACTTAAAAGGTTGAACATTTAATGGTTCCGGACGCTTGTGCACGCTTCCAGATGTCTAATCAAATACGCCATCAGTATTCTGCTAAAACCAGTTCTTCAAGAAATTCAAGTTGAACAGGCCTATATCAATGACAGATTGTGCGATAAAATTTGACAGATACAATGCGAACTAAACTGCACTGCGTTAAATAGTTAATACTTATGCTTAACTTTTGTTATTTTCAATAACTATTGTGACACTTAAATAATTTCCTTAACAAATTTCGGTCGAATACGTCCAAAAGAGTGACAGCAAGTGCAAAAAAGGCTCACAAACATAACCATTTTGATATTTTATAAAAAAAAAAAAAAAATTAACTGCCTCGCTTTAAATTGCTCGTTTAAATTTAAATAGAGCAATTAACTGTTGATTAAAAAAAATAATGACAATTTTATATTTTACTGTGATGAAAATCAAAATCAAACATTTCTGAAACACGATTTGTTTCCCTGACACAGCGAGTTATCGGTTCATTGAGCGCGTAGTTCACTCTATATTCGTCTTCACGAAAAAGAACACGCTCCCTTATTTGTCGAGATGGTGCATACAAATTAATCAAAGACAACAAAAATGGACAATCAATAAGATAAGACCAAATATCACTTACAAACATAATTAAGAAAATTTTACGACGGTTTTCGAGTGATTGGATGCCAATAAGCTGACACCTGGTAGAATAAGAGGGCATTTCAATGTTCCATCAAAGTTTCCAAATGAAAAACCTAGTGAACTTTTTTTGAATACTTTCTATTCTAATGGAATGAATGCGATCTGACATAGATCATAAAATCATTGGAATTCCACTTGATGAAACCTAGCATAGAATTAGCTTTGGAAGAAATGTATTCAACATGCTTAATAAAATTTAATTTAGGATCAAACACAACGCCTAGATCCTTTTTTTCAAAAACTCTTTCTAGAGCATTATTTCCAATTCTATAATCAAAGTAAAAAGGCGAAGAGTTACGGCAAAAAGAAAAACATTGACATTTAGAAACATTTAAAAACAAATCATTAATTGTACACCATTCAGTCAGTTTTTTAAGGTCCTCTTGTAGAAGAAGGCACTCCTTAAGAGTTTTAATGCATCTAAAAAATTTGAGATCATCTGCATACAGAAGGCGAAGGAAATTCTAGAAAACATCGGGCATATCGTTGATAAAAATTAGGAAAAGGAGGGGTCCGAGGGGACTACCTTGTGGGACACCCGAAAATACAGAGACTGGTCTTGACAGGATATTGTCAATTGAAACAAACTGAACACGTCCTTTCGCGAAATTCGTATATAAAACATCAATTTGATATCCTTCCGGTGGTGCCGAAAGTGGCACTTTAGTGCCAAATTGGAACTCAAAGTTTAAAATTTGGTACTCTTTTTAATTAAATGAAAATATAAAAAAAAAATCATTAAAAAACATTAAAAATTTAATTTTCTTATACAATTTACAAACATTCCTACACTCGTTGCTCTTTTTTGAAAGCCCCACAAAAATTTACTACAGTGAATATTGTGTTGGATGCCTAGGATACCTAGCGAAAGATTTTTGAATGCCGCTGTCACTGTTGGATGACTAATGAAAGACTTGTGTATGCCATTGTCACTGTCACTACTTCTAAAAAATTGCATCCATCAACTTTGTATGTTGCATGAAGCATCGAGTAGAACAGAAACTTAAAATTAAAACAGAATTGAATTGAATTTGAAAAAGAAATGAGTAAAATACGAATACATAGTTTTGAGGTGCTTCAATATTACACTACTTAAAATATTTAATATTTAACATTAACAAACTTAGAACTTGGCGCACTTTAGATCTCACTACTTTTTACGGCTGACTTGATACGCAAAGTCTTTTGTATACCAACCTATAGAAGTACTTAGCTTCTTTTTAAACATTAATGTTTTTGGTGTAATTTCACTTCTTTTTGCAACGATTTCTTGTATCAAGAAAAGTGGGTGGAATAAAGGCCACTGAAAGCCTCATAAGAAAAATTAAGTATTTAATGTGAAGATGCCACGCCCCTGCATAAAAAATTTCATAACTTCAAATTTTTCTTTGTAAACCTACACCTGAAAACCAACCGCTCTATAAAATTTCAAAATCTGCACCAAGCAGAAGTGCTCCCTATTAAATATAAACCAATTCTTCGAAAACTGAACTGAAACACTGAATGTAAAATCTAAAATTTTTTATTTCCCCCTTTCTTTCCAATTTACATCATTTTACGACGGTCAAAAGTGCTCCACATAATTGATATCAATTCTGAGAATATGGGTGGGTTCCACTCCCCTCAATGGCTAACTTCAAATTTTCAAATATCTCCTTTGTATTGATCACATGATGTACCAGTCTACCAAATTGCATCAGTGTACGACAGTGTATGATATCAATTCTGTGAAAATGGGTGTGTACCACGCCCCCTGAATGAAAAATCTCAAATTTTTGATTTGTTCCTTTACGCACCACAAGGCCTACCATTATTTGAATTTAAATGATTCACGATTTTGGGAAGTGTTCCATAATTTTGATGGGCAGTCAGTGAGTCCAGTCAGTCAGTTACGGTTTTTGCGATTTTTGCAGTCTTATCAGTCTTATATATCATGAACCATTTATGCTAAAAAATTAAAACTTGGTGATTTGCCTAACCTGATAACCTAAGCAAATACTTTGAATTTTAAGTTTCTGACTTTATTGGTACATAAGTTAAAGGGGGGTCAAAAATAGCCTGATTTTGATCCTGTAAAAAGGTTGTAGTGCAGAACTTGCCTTGGCACATGATATCATATATTTTATATAAAATATGAAAACGAATTTTGCTATAGTTTTTTTTTTATTTTATATTTTTATTTTCTTAATAGTGAAATACATATGTAAACAAAGAATATTTATTGTTTTTGTTTGAATATGCGATTTTTTTTACTTTGGCACTCTGTGGAACTTTTTGGCACTCAAAAAAAATAATTGGTGGCACTAAGATTTTTTTTTCAGCGGCAGCGCTTTCCTTCCTCGAGTTTATTAAGAATAAAGTTAGAGAATAGCACGAGGTTAGTAGTTGTTGATCTGCCAGAAACAAAGCTATGTTGGAAAGGCGAGATAACTTCCATAACTATAAGTTCAAATTTATTATATACTATCTTTTCAAAAAGTTTCGGTATAGTTTATAATTTGCAAATCGGTCGATAGTTTGATACTTCTTGCTTAGAACCTGATTTATGAATCGACATGATAAAAGATTTTTTCCACTCAGAAAGAAATTCACCTTGGGAGAGAGAGCTTTTAAAAATATAGGACAGAGGTTCTGAGAGCACCACAGCAAACCTTTTTACAATTATTGGAGGAATTCTATCAGGACCAGGTTGTTTATCGCAGTTTAAACTTAGAAGTGCCTTTTTAATTCCAGAAGAGCTTAAAAGTAATTGGCCAACATTAATCTGACTATCAGAATAAATTAAACTTTCAGATTGTTGCTGAAAAGAAGTCGTGTAATTCGATTTGAAGTAATCAGCGAAGGAATTAGAAATTGTGGTAATGTCAGAATAAGTTGAGCCTAAATATTGCATGGATCTAGGAATTCCATTGGACTTTTTCTTACTTTTGATAAAACTCCAGGAGCTTTTGGTATTTTTTTGTAAATTAGATTCTATCGACAAAAAATAACTTTTATACAGAAACTTGTTTTATAGCCTTTTCACACCAAACCCAAAACCCGGTGAAAATATCGGTTATGGCTGAAAACCTAGAACGAAAACACAAGTTTTCCCATACATTTATGCTAAACCACAAGTTTTGATAAAACACAAGTTTTAAATAAAACCTGTCCAAAACATGTTGGATTTGCAGGATGAACTAAGCAAACACACCTTGTGAAACATTTAGCGCTCAATTAAATGTCATATAAATAGCTGATGGGTTGCTGCCAGTAAAAAATATTTTTTCTGCTGGAACACAAGAGAGCGCGACGCAGTGTCGCGCATCCTAACTACTACGTGAAGTTGATCGCTTAAGAAATAAATTAATTATAACGAATCAGGATTGATTGTTTTTCCATTATTAAATTCCAATATTAAGAAATTGTCTTTTAATTGCACATAAAACATTTGATTTTTCCCTTTTCTGGGGCACTGACAGTTTTCAAAGCGGCGCGGCCCTTCCTCGAAACCATTGTGTTTAAGCAAAACAAATGAAATGTCAAATGAAAACTTGTAAATTTTCGGTGTGAACGCATTTCAAGTTTTCGTAAACCAATTGCCGAAAACCTGGTTTTGGGTTTGGTGTGAAAAGGCTATTAGACATTGAACTCCCTTTCCAATTGAATTTAATTAAGTTTTAATAAAGTTAAACCACGGTGGCTTTGAATTATGCTTGCTGTCGGATTTTGGCACATAGAACATGTATTGCCTCTTTCAAAGTCTTAATACAAATATTATATGAAGATAACAAATTATGCTGGTGAAAATTTAAATGCCAAGGAATTCGCGACAAGTAACTCGCTATGCCTTGAAAATCTGCTTTACTGTAGTTAAATTTGAAATACAATCTAACTTAAAATATTCATAAAACTCAAAACAAAAAGATAAAGCATTATGATGAACAGAGTTAGGAACAATTGGCGTTAAAGATTTGCAATTCCTTGTCTGCTAAAATCAGATCAAGAATGCGATTTAAATCATTTTTACTATTATTAAATTGAATTAAATTGTTACTCATAAAAGAATCAATAACTTCCATTTCATATTCTTTTTTTACATTAAAAGGTACAAGTTGCATATCATCAAAATCATAAACCCAATCAACATTAGATAAGTTAAAATCACCAACAATAACTATGTGTTGATTTTCTTTATTATTTATCAAGAACAACATTAACTACAATTTGATCGACATCAAACGAATTTGAGGAAGTGAAGTTGCAAAATTCGTATTGCAAGCAAACCCCCCCCCCCCCCCCCTCTTACTAATCCAGTTGATTGGATACAGCGATCTTTGCGAAATACATTGTAAAGCTGATTATTAAAGATTTCTGAACGGAGATGATCATCAGTCAGCCAAGTCTCGGTGAGCGCAATAAAATCATATTGTTGTGAAGATGATGATAATAACATTCGTTGCATTTTGGTGTGCCTGTGCATAGCTACCTCCGATGTTTTGGTAATATCCAAGAAAAGTATTGAATTGAGAATTTTGTGATCGAGAATGCGTAAGAGAATCATTCCAGAGGTAGTTGGTAGAGTTGATTGTTAGTGGGAGGATGGAGGTAGTTGTTGATGAGGTTGTTCAGGCTGCTGCACTTGTGGCGATGTTGATGTTGGCGTTGGTGTTGGCATAGGTGAGTTTTCAGGTAGCACGTGTGGTATGAGAGTATTAGTTGGGAATGGGCTCTCTTTTTTTTCGCGTATAAAGAATTTTTTAATTTGAACGAAGGAACCCTTAGAAGAAGAAATAGAGGAACAGCCCTTGTTGGAAAAAAGTGAAGCAGTTTTTAAAATGGTGTGAGGTCTCACAAACACAAATGCATTACAGCAGGGATGGAGTGCTCTTTGAAGGCAACTCACTAGGGCACCATCAGAATAGTCATTTTTGTTATTTTCCGAAGTTGTTTTAGTGGAATGTTCTAAAAAAAAGAAAGAGTACGTGTGTGAAGCAATTTGTCAATCTGAAATGTCAAATCGCTAGTGTGATTTTAAAAAAGGACAATAAAAAAGTGTTACAAATTATGACGCATATAAATATAAAAAAAAAACTTTGAAAAGACAAACCTTTTCAAGTGAATAAAATAGACATTGTAGTTATTTAGAAAACAACAAAAAAAAAAAACAGTAAGTGTGGTAAGAGCATTTCATCTCACAAGTGAGTTTTATTATATTTGTCTCAAAGCAAGTGCTGTTAACTGTTTTTATTTATGTAGATTAATTAACTATCGAAGAACATATTATTTATAATGGATTAAACTTTAAACATGAACCATGAACCAAATATCAACTGATAGACAACTTACTGAACAGACAAATTAACATTAAAACATGAACTAATAAGTTGGCGACGGAACAAATAGATATTTTATTACTAACTTAAAACGTAAAAAATCGATTGAATAACAAAAAATAATTGTCTCATAAGAAGGGCGCTTAACAGATAGTTGCGCCTTTCAACCTCCAATATAATCTCATGCGCCCCTATTAACAAGAATTTCAGTTTGACATTTCTGGTTCTTAAATTCTAACAAAAAAGTTATGTGCACATTTTCAATTAAATTATAATATTCTTGACTTAATTTAAAGTGTAACCCATTCTAAATATATTGTTTAATAGTTCATCAATCTAAAGACAAAAACTTCACAGCACTTTTTTTGAGAAAAATATAATAAAATTCACCTGTGAAAGGAAAAGCTTTTATCCACCTTGTTTTGTTGATTTCCACACCCCTGAACTTTTAATTTATAAGAAGATCACCACAAGGTCTAATTAATGCACTCTAAATTATTTGTTTTTTCAAAGTTATTGTTATATTTATATGGATTTTAACTTGTACCAATTTTTTTTTCTTTGTTTTTTTTTTTAATCACACGCTAACGATTTGACACTTCTGGTTCTCAAAAATTGCTACACTGTATACGTGACAAATACCTCTTCCTCTATTTCTTCTTCTTAGAAGGAACCCCATACAGAAGACTTCATAACATCATTAAGTTTATTAGATGGAACACTGAGTTTAAATGTAACAAACTTAAGAGCAGATAAATCTTTTTTTTTTTTTAATTAAGCGCGCACTAAAGGGGTTCTTACTACCCTTAAAATGTTTAAACACAGTGCGAGCGTTAGGAAAATAGGAAAGGATTTAAGAGGAGATGCCGCTGAACATTGGTTTTGAACCTTTGAATATCAAAATGGCAGGGAAAGATAGTGCCGGGTAAAGCATTCCACATTCTTGTAGTGCGACTAAAGAAAGAATCTCTATGCTTAACAGTACGTCCGAAGTTGGGCTCAAGGGTAAACTGATGTGCATTCCTAGAAAGAAGTATTAAGGTTGAATTGTTTTAGGGGAGGAATGCAACTGGATATTTCGCTAGAGCACTGGTTATGAAAATAACGGTAAAATAATGAAAGACATGAAACATTGCGTCGGTGTTCGAGAGGTGCAAATGCTTCCGTTATATTTCTATCACCTATCATTTTCATAGCTCTTCTTTGAATTCTATCCAATAGTCTCAAGTGAGTTATTGGAGCACCTGCCCAAACATAAGAATTGTACTCGAGTTTTGGACGAATAAAGGCTTTATAGATAACAGCCAGATCAGAATTTCTTGCATCGCTGAGAAAACCTAAACATTTAGCAGCATTTTTGGGAACATCAAATATTTTATCGTTCCACATAAGGTGGTCTGTTATACACATACCGAGGACTGAAAGCTTTTCGGTTTCCTCAATGCACGAACCACTCATGGATAGTGGCATGAGGGGTGGGTTTCGTTTTGACGACACTAGACAGCATTGAGTTTTTGAAGCATTAAATTCTACGCGATTTTTGATTCCCCATTGGACAATGCTGTCGAGATCAGAATTTAATGAGCTTATCATACGATGCCGTTCAAGTTCCATATCCAAAGGACATGGATGAGAATCTGTAAACGAATATGAGAAGCTGAGGGTACTGTGGTCAGCGAAACAGTCTTTGTCAGAAGAAGTTTCAGACAAAAGATCATTTATAAAAATAAGGAAGAGAGTCGGAGACAAAACGGAGCCCTGGGGCACACCAGCATTTATTTTGTGGATTTCAGACTTGAAACCATCCAATACAACTTGTATTGAACGGTCCGAAAGGTAATTTTTAATCGAACGAAGAAGAAATTCATCGAAACCAAAGCGCGCATTTTCGATAAGAGAGCTTGATGCCAAACTCTATTAAAAGCTTTTGAAATATCATGTGCAATAATCTTACTTTCTCCAAAACGATGTAAAGATTTGTTCCACTGTTCGGTGAGATATACCATCAGATCACCAGTGGACCTATTGCTACGAAAGCCGTACTGCCGGTCATTAAGAAGCCTTCGTTCTTCGAGATATTTCTTGAGCTGAAAATTGATCAGCGTTTTCATGACCTTGGAAAGAAGGGACGTAAGTGCAATTGGACGATAGTTTGAGGGTGAAGAAGATACGCCTTTTTTAGGGACAGGCTGGACAAATGCTGTTTTCCATCTACTCGGAAAAAGACCAGTAGAGTAGGACAGATGGAAAAGCTTACGCAGTGGTTTTGCCAGCGTTGAAGAACGCCTCTTCAGAACAATGGGAGGGATATTATCCGGGCCAGCGGATTTGTGAATGTCAAGATCTTTTAGAACTCTAGCAACTGCACGTGTGCGGAAGAAGATTTGCCCCATAAAATCGTTTACGCTCTCAATTACAGGCGGAGTTCTATCACTTGCTGGCAGCGTCGAATTAACAGCAAACTGTGCTGCGAGCAAATTGGCTTTATCTTGCGAGCTGACAGCAGGTGTGTCGTTGAAGACGAGCGTTGGAACCGCAAACGAAGAAGTGTTTCGAATGTTTTTTGCAAAGACCAAAAATTTTTACTACTATTGGGACATTGTAGTATTTTTTGCCTTAATTTTTGGTCATGCAAAAATTTGGTTCTTCTAATATGACCGTTACAGGTCTTTCTGGCTTGTTGAAACTTTTTCCGGTTTTCCTCATTAGGGTTGGCTTTGTAACTACGGAAACTTACTTCTCTGACCCTAATAACCTCTTTACAGCTCGAATCAAACCACGAGTCATCTACGTCACTATCGAGGAAGCATAGTGACCAGTTAAAGTTCACGAAGAAAGCATTGAGACCGTCCCAGTTGGCTTTCTCGTACTGCCAACCGGTTCTCTTGGGAGTTTTTTCTTTAACTGAGTTTTGGTGGCACGAGAAATTTGCAGATATGACACAATGGTCTGATGTGCCTAGAGGCGATAATACACTAATAGTGTATTTATCAGGGTCTCTTTTTATTAACATATCTTTTTATTAACATATAAATTGATCTGGTGAAATGTTTGTTTTTTTTTTTTTGGGAAATATGATTAATAATATCCTCAGGTTTAGTTTTCTTATCAAACCTAGACAAATGAAGCCACTTAAAATCTGGAAGTGCACAGAGCGATGAAGTAGAGTCGGAACCAATAATCTTTTTGGTTTATAGATTTTATTAACAGATCTAAGATTTAAGTCAGAATTGTTAGTGGGTTTATTTTCTATGATGGGCATTAGAGTAGTAAGATTTGCTGATGATGTTGATGATGACGTTGATGATGATGAAGCTGATAATAATGACGCATATGATAGAGGTAAGGGTGAAAATGAAGGCTATTGAGATGATGAAAGTGCTGACTTTAGATTTTGTTGCAGATTGATGGTAGTTGGTGGATTAAGAGATAGTTGATTATTGACGGCTAGAGAACTTTTAACATTTTTTTTCCGTTTTTCTAGGAGGGGAACTGGTATTTAGAATTGATTTGAGAGATGAAAGTTCATTTTTCATTTCGGAAACACTATTTGAGAGATCATTGAAACTTTTTAAGAACGAAGAGAAGTTAAGATTAGCACATGAATTGCATTTCCAATAAACATTTTTATTTGATAATGATTTAAAGTCGTTTTCGGTTAAATCAATACATTCTTTATAAAAGAATCGACCACAGTAATAACCGCACTCGATGTAATCAATATTTTTCGAACGTTTTATAATTTGGTTACAATTGGCACAAAACTTAGAATTTTGATGAGAACAAAGTTAACACAAGTGAGCGCTGTGAAAGCAGACTTACGTGATAGACTTACGTGGCAGACTTACGTTATAACAGGTGGCTGAAGAATTCTCAAACCTTTCAACGACATAATCAATCGCAATAAACTAGAAAATCAATGTCAGTTCAACTGTATAAATGCTGTTTTCCAACAAATTGAAAGTGTCGTGTTCTTTTATTTCCTCTCATTAAAATACAAAAATAAAAAGCCACAAAATCTCAAATGACAATATTATAGAGTAGAATTTTCAAATTGAACAGTTTTTAAGCGCCCAACACGATGCAACATCGCCATTTCTGAAGGTTTTGTTAAATGTTAAAAAGTAGGTTTGCCACCGCTGCTGGTTTCTATCTCTAGGACTATGATCCAAGTTTGTTGTTAATGTAACAGAACAAAGGGCATAGGTATCGTATATATAAATACACAAAATGAACATTGAATTTTTAAGCCATTTAAATAGAAACAAAAGGACGAACAGAAATATTGCCATAAACGAAAGACAGGAGGTTATAGAAAAGAATATTCAAAAACAAAAAAAAAAAAAAAAAACGTACAGAAGCAACACAAAAAAAAATAAACAAAACCAGAATCACTCGCATATTATTCGCGTAGGGAAAAACTTTTGTTTATAGAACAAATTAAATGAACGCCTGCGGCAGTTTTTGGTTACTTTAATGGAATTTCGCCAAACGCATGTGAATCCACGGGAGGAGATTTGTATTCACTCGAAAAAGTTGAATTTTTTCTTAATTTTATGTTTTGTTGTGTTTGTTGTCTTACGAGTATAATAATAGAGTGCTTTTAAGGCTTATATACATTATAACAATTGCTATGTTCTTGAATTTATACAAATGACGGTAGCACTGTTCTATACGTAAGTATAAACTTAATAAAGTGGTGGGTGAATTGAAGACCTCTTCTGCAAAGCCATGCTTATGGTTTTTGTTATAGAAGAAAAGAACAAAACAAATAAGAAAGAAAACATTTTTTTTTTTTTTTTTCAATAAATTCATTGCCTTTTAATAGGTAGGTACTCTCACTTTGTACTGGAAGAGCAGCCACGTTAAAGCTAGAACATATTCTTTCACTTGTAAAAACTTAGGTGAGTTTTACGTGGTAATTAAATTTAAAGTAGTAATTTATTGCTCTTTAGGAGTCTCGCCGACACGATCAACTTTTCACTCTTATTAAAAAACAAAAAAAAACTTTTTAAGGAATTTCCATTAGGGGCTGTTAGATTTTGACAGTTTCCACAACTTAGGTCAGTGGGCAGGATTTTGTTTTGCAAAAAAATACCTACTGAAATTTAATGATCAAAATATTCTCTGAGTTAAAAAAAAAATCGGCGCGGTTGCAAGTGTTTTGAAAAACGCATTTTAACTAACGTCTCGAAAAAGACACAATTTGTGTTTACATGTATTACGCATAGTAAATAAAAATTGTATTCATATCTTCATACCTTTGAATTTCTACTTTCAGAGTTATAGCGCCGAAAAGTATGTTTTTTTTGCAGTTATTTTTATTCATATTAACAAGCGTAAGGCAAAAACTGAAAAATCGTAATTTTTCGGCGCTTTAACTATGTGATAATAAATCTTGCAAGCTAAATTTGTATAAAGAAAAGAAAGATAATTCTGTGTTCTATACATACAATGTATTATATACAAAAATTACGATGAATGTTCTCGAAATATTAGCTAAACCCATTTTTCTAAGTGGCGGCTAGAGCAGAGCACTTGCAGCCGACCCGATTTCTTGTTTTGTACTGAAAGATAACCCATTTACCAATTGCAATCAAAAAAAATTATCGGGATGGTTTTTCGTTAAACGTTGAAGATCAGACGAATGACGTCAGCTGATCAATCTTCTTCTTCATTTAGCCGGCGATTGTCATGATCTCGAGGGGGGCCAAAACTCTCCCACTCAACTTCTTCACCTAAGGTTCCACTTGTGGGGTTCGCCGGGTTGACCTCAGAAAACGTCGACAGGCCTCTGTTATGGGCTAATGAGGTTTATCAATCTTAGTAATCCACATATTAAACTGCAAGTACCGGCGGGTGCATCATAAAATTTCAGGGTACGCAAAAACATCGAGGAATCAACTGCATACCTAGCTATACACCTATAAAGCAAACCTGAAAAGAAAAAGAAAGAAAACATTAATGGGAGTATTTAGCAAAGTCATAAAAAGGAATGAACAAAATAAAGCAAATAAAAGGAAATTAGAAACAAAAATAAATGGACTAACAAATTAATTTGGGCGGACGCCACGATGGTTTGTGTTGTATTGGTTGGAACTAATGAAGTGACAAGTCGGAAGAAGGAGAAAAAAAACGAGACCAGAAATTCTTCTATTGAGACATTTTAGTTTTAAGGGAATTTTCCAGGGGTGGAATGTTGAGGGCGAAACTCACCCGTGCTGAAGTTGAGATTAAACAGTTGGCAGAGAGGTTAAAGCCTTTAAACTCTACGAAAATGCGTGTTACTGCCCATATTTAAATATAAATAAATAAATCGGGTGGCGCAACGGCTCATAAAGAACCAGGGCCTAGTGACTAACAACTCGCAACCATTCCTGTGTGCGGCTGTCGACAAGAATGGAAAGGACCTACAATTGTATGCCGAATCCGAACGGCTATACGAGAAGCACTTATTCGTGACAAGTGATACTCTTGGAGGATTTGTCAATTCCTCGCAAGAGGCAGTAGCCCTGAAAAAAACTTTTAAGTTTTTAGGTAGTTAGCTTAACTCTACCAACACCAAACCAGCAGGAAAATAGCGGATCGGTTTATGATTTGTTCAAGAAGAAAAAAAAGAAACGTATGAGAGGTGGTGTGATCTGAAGATGTATATATGTACTATGCTTTATACTTACTCTGCATATGATATGGAGAGTAGGCAAATAGCAACCGAATAGTTTGAGGGCATTTACGTATCCGACAGTGTTAAGTGAACACCTTTCCAATTTCCATCCGCTAGTGAGTAAGTTTTTTTCTTTGAACAGCAGTACTACGAGTTTTTTTTGTGTAGGTATATTTCGAGTTTTTTTTTTGTATTCAAAATTCTTTTTGTATGTGAAATCTTAGCTAGCGGGAAAATAAGTTCAAACAAAGGATACCTACCAAGAAACGAATGATATATATATATCCGGTAGTTCAACTGTGAAAATAGGAATTTAATAATTTCAAGTGGTGAGTTGAACCGAACAACGAGAATACCCCTAAATGTGTGTTAACTATACCTTATCTTGATTAGGTGTTTTCTTGGCGGTCACTGACGGTCAAGAAGAGTCAGGGCAGGGCCGCCCACCTTTATTTCGGATTGGGATCTAAAAATCTTTTCCATCAAGTGCTTCCACCAGGAATCTATCCCAGCCGGCCATCTAAGACGGGCGACGTGCGTCGCACGGATTGGCTCAACTAACCTTTTATTTTTGAATCCTTCCTCCAAAAAGGAACTCACCACAGAAAAAGAAAAGAGAAAGAAGGAGATAACGCAGAACCCGAGACACTAACCTTTCAAAGAAAAACTAACCGAAGGTCACGTGAGTCCATACACACAAAGAACAACCTAAGTGAACATATTTAAAGAGATACAGTCAGTCACGAAGGTCTGCATATAAAATTTAAAAGTGCTTAATTTGGGTTCATAGTTAAAATGCATTTGTTGTTTTAAATAAGATATAAATATTTTTTTTAGACAGTAATTGAACAACAAAAAATGTCACTTTCTTGTTATTTAGCTAGAACATTAAATATAACTTTTGTCTATAAGCATTGATATACCATTTTTCATAGCTATATGTAGACTTTCGTGAGTGACCGTAAATATAAGATACCTATTTAGAAAAGTGCTACAAAATTTGAATAGAAGAAAAAACATTAAACATAACTTAAATCTACCAATCTACTTTCGATATTTCCAAACTTAAAACTACCTACAAACTTTCACAACAACATTTAGAAAAAGAGAAAAAAGGGGGTTAAAATAAGCTTAAAATTTACATACAGTAAAACTTACCTTTATTAAAACTTAAATTTAAAACTTACCTTTATTAAAACTCAAATTTAAAAATTACCTTTATTAAAACTTAAATTTTAAAATTAACTTTATTAAAACTTAAATTTAAAACTTACCTTTATTAAAACTTAAATTTATTTAAAATTCTTTAAAATTTAAAACTTCTAAAAATCAATACCTCTATATTGCCTTTAGGGTTCAAAAATAACTTGAACTATGAACTGGCGTACCTTTTTTTTGAAGTTGAAAAAAAAAAAATTTTAAAAGTAACTTAATTAATTATACCTACAGTCAAAAATCCTAAACTACATAAGGATATTATTGTCTAGAATTTATAACTTGCCCTAAATTATTTAAAACTTAAAAAAAAAAAATTAATGAAAACTTAATGTAAACCTCCCGGTTTGTGTACCTTTTGGGGGCGTAATTAGACTTCGCGTTAGTGCATATGAAGAAGAAAAAAAAGATAAGAATAAGACCATATACTTAAGAAGCTAACTAAGAGAGCTCTTTAAAGCAGTGATAGTTTTGATATCGCGGACATATAGTTAGAGGTGCAGAAAGGCACTTCCGGATCAATTTTTGAATGGGGCACAATCTTTGGAAGTTTTTGTCACTTTCCTTTGTTTTTTTTTTTTGATTACTTTTGAATGTTAGTAACCCCACGTTAAAGACTAAAATTTTGTACAGGTGATGTACGAAAAACTTTGTGTTTTGTTTGTTTTGTTCAATAAGCGAAACATGCTGTGGTAAAAAGGAAATTTTCAGGGGTGCGGATCAACGGCGTATACAGGGGGGGGGGTCACGGGGTCATGTCCCCCCCCCGAGAACTCAAGATTATTTTGTTGATCTGAAATAATTATTTAGTAACCACATAGAAAAAAAATGAAAGTTGGTTACTTAGAAAGCTAGTAGGATTTTCGATTGTTAATTTAGAATTAAAAAGAGAATTTGAATGTTGGTAACTTCAATTCAATAAGAAATTTAACACAACAACAAACTTATCATATGATAAAACATTCAAATCTTAAAATATATGCATAGGCTAGTTTCCGTTTTCAGGTGACAGCCAAAACCTGTTAAACCAAACAGAAATCAAACTGCGGAGTTGTTACCAAATTTTCACTCGGTAAAGTAAAAACTAATAGGATTTTCAAAAAAAGAACATTTTTTTTTCTGAAAATAAAATCTTTAAACACATTATAGAACACATACAGAAATTGTTTTGTTTGATTTCTGTATGACAGATTATTTCTAAAAGCAAAAAGAGTGATAATTTTCGATTTATAGTTATTCTAACCAAAAAATATTAATGTTAACGATAAAAGACATAAATATATAAAACTATGATGAAAACCTATTATGAAAGGATTTTGTTTGCACTTATTCAACAATTACGATCGAACAATATTGTTATTGATTTGGATGTGGATTACGTTTACAAAGTAACCTATGAATCCCATAATGCAAAAGCCAATAGGCATGGTAGAGGAGATTTTTTGGAACTCCTTGCGGTGAACCGTTTGACCAGTCGGATGGAATTATGGACGAAAAGCGACTAGGCTCGTAGAATTTAACAATTTTGTCCATTATTTTTATCAGTAAGCCTCTGCGGTAAGAAAGATAAAAAGATAAGGTATATTTGATGTACATATTTATTTTGGAAGGTGCCTTTCACTTTTCCATCGGTGGCAGTCTTAGAGACATATATTTTGTTCAAATCAGAAGCGTATCAAAATCACTCGTGAACTTTGTTCACACTTTTCTTGAAACGCAACGAAAAGGAATCTTTGTATTAAATTATAATACGAATTTGTAATGTATTTTACTTTGTCCACTATTGTAAAAAGAGCAATTTACACAAGTGGTCATTTTTGAAAATCAGAGCTATTGTTTTCATTTTCAGTAGTGAATATTTATGTCTATTTACTAAAATTAAGAAACAGAAAACCGTGCTTTTTTACTAATTTTACCTGCAACTTCAATTCGCTGAAATAAAAACTTTGATATGATTAAAATAAATTCTGAATAAAATTCAAAACGAATGATCAAGCGAATCCAAAATTTTTTTTCCTAAGTATTTTGACAGCTAGCTAAACTGATTTTTTTTGGTCAGGCAACTGGAGATTGCTGTATGCTTTTGCTGAGGCCCTCCGAAATAAAAAATGTAACAAGTGGTTGTTGAAAAAACATTCAATAATATAAATTACGGAGCGAAAGCTATGCAGCCTAACTGCGAGTGTGTTATCACACAAAAAACCCAATTTAATTAAATCAATTCTTGACCAGTGTCAAATCTTTCATACAATTTCCCACCTTACAATTGTCCAACGAATTGTTGGTTTGTAAACAGTGTACAGAGAAAAGAGAAATAACCCGAATGATCAACAACCAACTTGTGGCAAGTAAAAAATGCTGGTTGTCTCAATATGCAATTTATAAAGACAAAATCTTACATTGAATGGGCATGATCAGGTGACCTGAATTTAACTGAAGTTCAGATTGCACTGTGAATCCTGTTGAACTTCAAATGTAAGCTCAAGTTTGGGTTGAGCTGATGAACTTAAGCTTAAAATGCCACTCTGAAATTCGGCATTAGACTTCACATGTTTACATCAAGGTACAGGTACAAGGTACAAGGCCATTCTAAAGCACCTTATCAAATAAAATGTATTTATTTTAGACATGTAAATTTACCTACGCTGTGCTAATATTTATTTAATTTCTAGATAGAAAATACAATTTTCAAAAATCGCAAAAAAATTATTTACAAAGTGAGTCAGTAAAAATTATTTTTTTTTTGGGAATTTATCGCATATAAAAGGACAAACGGTCGTTGGTTGAAGCATTCAGTAACAGTATACTCAACAAAACCATTAACAACATGAAGTTTATATCTCTAGTCGTTGCTTTAGTCTTCGTAGCTATTCAGCTTGCAGGGGTTTCTGCTCAAGGCTGCGGCAAAGTTGCGTGTACAATGATTTATTCCCCAGTTTGTGGACGACGAGAACCAAATCCGGAGTTAGCAATAGAAGAAGATGTTAAAACATTTGCAAGTGAATGTGATATGAGAGCTCAAAACGCTTGTCTGTCAGTTGAAAAACGTAAGTTAATAATAATGTTCAAAAATCATATACTTCGGAGAGTAGGATAATATAACCCATTTGTTTTGATTTATTTATTTTTTTAATATAGAATATAAGCCATGTCCATGTGCTTAAATGAGCAAATCGGTAATACTCGACTCTTTGGAATATTTAGCAACTACTCCCTTACTACATAGAAAGGGACCAGCTCATTAACAACAAATATATAACTATAAATTTCTAATGAAAATATATGCTATTTTAGTTGTGTTAAAATTTCAAAAGTAAAATAAACAAACATTAAAAATACAAAATCGTTTATTAAAACAATTTTTAATTTTCCTAAGAGGTGTGACATGAGGTAGGTATAGGTACTTCGGTTGTAGTGATTGTTACCTTGCCCTTAAGAACCTATATCGAAAGTTAAAAGAGGCAGTACCTACCTCAAATACAAAAATTGCATTTGCTGGATAGAGAGAGCACCAAAAATGCAGAAGATCTTCTTAAATGTATATTATGTGCCATAGTGCAGATATGAAGACGACCAACGAACAAGTTCTTCCTCATGATGGTTCTTTTTCGGATCATTTTTCCATTTTTTCTTGCATCCATCCCGGTCTACCGAAGAAACATGTAAGCTCAGCATTAATCATGGATTTACATGTTATCTCCGTCCGTCTTCTGCAAAATGTTAAATTTACAAAAAGGGTATTCATGTAACGAGATTAACATTTAATTACATTTTACATATTATATTTTTGCTATTTCAAGATGCCAAAAACAAGTTTATTCATTACAATAAAGCTGAAAAGGAAGCAATACATGTAAAAATACTTCATAGGTTTCGGGGTCATCTTTCACCGCCTCCACTACCAACTCAAGCATCGACTTTGTTTCCAACTCTGTCCAACCGCTGCAGCGGTGCGATGGTTGGTACGGCCGTGGGCGTTTTTTATTTTGCTGATATTAGTTCTGGATTAAAAGAATAAACTGTAATAAATTAACTAAAATAATTGTTCTTCGTACCTTCGGCATTTGTTTGTTTGTTTTAATTCATATTTTGTTGACGAATAATGAGCGCGTTATGTCAAATGTCAAATTAAACGTCACAAAGTTTCTAAAGCCAAAACCATGCATGTGTCGTGTGTTGTGTTGTGGAGTCGTGTGTCGCTATGGCTACAATGTATTTCATATGCTTTGGCGGCGTTCCTCTACTTCGCCGCCGTCATTCAAAGACTTTTCGGGCCGGAGCATTGGTGTCCTTCCGCTTTACGTGACCCAGCCAGATGAGTCTTTGCCTTTTCACTTTTGTGATTAGGTCGATGTCGCTGTACAGCCCGTAAAGTTCGTTGTTGTATCTTCTCCTCCATTCCCCGTTTATGCATTCGGGACCGAAGATCACCCGAAGAATTTTTCCCTCCAATATTCCTAAAGCGTACTCATCTGCCACTAAGAAGGTTCATGCATCTGCACGATACAGCAGGACCGGTATGATGAGTGTTTCGTACAAGGACACTTTAGTCATTCGAGATAGGGCTATACTTTTCAATTGCCTTCTTAGCCCGAAGAAACAGCGATTGGCAAGAGTTATCCTTCGTTTGATCTCAGCGCTGGTGTCATTGTCTAAATATACAGCGGAGCCCAGGTAGACAAAGTCCTTAATTACCTCAAAGTTATATCTGTCTATGGTGACGTTCTGTCCAAGACGTTCGTGTTGAGCGACCTTTCTAGATGACAGCATATACTTTGTTTTGCCCTCATTCACCGCTTAGCCCATCTTTGTCGCTTCCTACTAAATGCTTGCAAAAGCTCCAGTGACATCACGATTTGTTTCTTTTAATAATGGCAATATCGTCGGCGTATGCAAGTAATTGGATGGACTTTTGGAAGATTGTGCCTCTAGTGTTGACGTAATTACAAAATGTTGGTTTTATATTTTTATAAAATAATTAACTTGGTAAACTACACAAATAGCTTCAAATATTTTGAAATGATAAACTTAAAAAAAAAAATTAACATCCGGAAATTCAACTAAACCTAACTTAGACCCAGCTCTAAAATGGCTATGGATACGCCCCACTGTGGATTGTGCAAGGCCAATGAAAAATTCTTTACCAACAATCTATAATCTATAACTTGGTAAGATCCATGAGCACAGAATCTCAAAGTAGTAGCAAGCAATGTTAGCGCAGGTTTAATTTTTAATGAGTCCTGGAGGCTGAACAAATGAGTAATTTTGAAAATAAATGAGTCCCAATAAAAATCTGTTCAAGGTGTTTTATAAGTCTTTTTTCATTTTTCCAATAATAAAAATAAATACTATGAAATCATAAAAAAAATATTTAATTCATAAATATCATTAGGAGCTTATTTATTTCTCATACATTTTTTCAGCAAAACTAAATAAAAGTGCTTGAACTTAAAAATTGACTCAACCCTATTATATAAAGTGTTTATTTGTACTATTGTACTCTTAAAAAAATGGGTCAAACCTAAAAAATGAGTCCCTGAAACAAGTTTAAAAAAATTAGTCCCTTTTGACTCAAAAGAGCTAATTATTGCTGGCCTGAGCTTTGGGTTAATTTCACTTAGTAGTTCTATGAAACTTTCTTAAGATAGGTGAAAGTATTTTAAAAAGCTATAAGAAATATAAAGGAAATAAATATATACCTAGGCTTAGCAAGTAAGAACATTTCCATAAATATTACAATGTTTCTTCCAGTTCCAGAGGATTAGAGGTGTCTCTGATGTCTTCTTTTTCTGGCCATTTCAACATTTTCTTGGACATTCCTGGTATCTGTGTCACTGTCGCTATACCATAACTCAATTCACTCATTTTAAAATTTTAATAAACTATTTTAATTTACGTATGTACCAGGCACGAGGCGTGACTTTTTTGGAAGCGGAAGCACCCAACGTTAAACTTTAAACTAAAAGTCCTTTATTCAAGATAATATCGGTTTAATGGGACTTTATTATTTATTGTTTATTATTTCCTTGTCTCAGATCATTTCGCTTTAAATGCACTATTGCACACTCATGAAATCCCCAACTTTAAATTCGTAAACGAAACACCACCCAGCTTCTGATGAATAAACATTTACATGCTGACAATGCGATTTGCACACACACTCACACAGACAAAAAAACACAACACGGAACACACAAGTGTTATTATGAACTTTTCTACCCCTTTGACAACGAAACTGAACTCATTTACAGTCAAAACACAAGAAGAAAACAACTCATACCTCTCCTTACCTGTTCTACTTTTGTTCTTACAAATTTTCATAATGAATCCACTCAATTCAATCTTCACCCTTTATGTGAACGGCAAGAAATTAAAAAAATTTACTTCCAATGAGATGGAGTGAGAGTTGAGAATAGGAGATACACAAGAATGCCTATACTCTGTTCAGTGATGCCAAATCGTGGGCGAATGCCCTTTTTGTGGGCGTTTTGCATGGAAAAAAAGCTAAAAGGGCGAAAGGGCGAAAGGGCATCTTGATGACTCTCAGGGCATTTCCATATTTCAATAATTTTTATAAAATATTTACTGAAAAAGTCTGGCATCACTGACTCTGTTCAGTTCGTATTTTCAGTACAGGCCTTATGGGAGAGCTTTTTAAAATATACACGTGCTGGCTGTTGTTTGCATTGCACTCAGACTCAACTTAGGAAATTGCCTGCGAAATAAAAAACAGAACGCCTGACTTCCATTGAAATTGTTTCTGTAATATTCCATAAACCCACGTACGTCCCATCATGACCTGTCTGCTCCGTGGTTGTGAGACTGAAACAAGAAAGAACAAGATACACACAATTTGCCTCTCGCTCGGTTAATGTGTTCATTAAAAACAACACATTGATTCAGAGTTACCATACGTCAGGGGATGGAAATTCTAATACCTTTTTCTTTGGTTTTTGCTATGTAGCTTTCAGAATTATAGCTTTATAATAGCTTTTGAGAGCATTATATTTTATGTATGTGTGTTAAGTGTTGTCACTCCGTGTTTTTCTGCTTACATCTTTTCGTTTTATTTTTTTTCCTGGTTAAAATGCTGCTATACAATATTTGTTGGGTATTTTTTTTTTTAAGGAGGGATTTGAGAAAGATTGACGGAGTTCGGTTCATTAAATAACTGTAATTTGAATTGCCAAATAGTTTTCTTCAGGGACTCATTTTTTAGGTTTGACCCATTTTTTGAGAGTACAATAGTACAAATAAACACTATATAATAGGGTTGAGTCAATTTTTAAGTTCAAGCACTTTTATTTAGTTTTGCTGAAGAAAATGTATGAAAAATAAATAAGCTCCTAATGATATTTATGAATTAAATATTTTTTTTATGATTTCATAGTATTTATTTTTATTATTGGAAAAATGAAAAAAGACTTATAAAACACCTTGAACAGATTTTTATTGGGACTCATTTATTTTCAAAATTACTCATTTGTTCAGCCTCCAGGACTCATTAAAAATTAAACCTGCGCTAACATTGCTTCCTACTACTTTGAGATTCTGTGCTCATGGATCTTACCAAGTTATAGATTATAGATTGTTGGTAAAGAATTTTTCATTGGCCTTGCACAATCCACAGTGGGGCCATTTTAGAGCTGGGTCTAAGTTAGGTTTGGTTGAATTTTTGGATGTTGATTCAATTTTTTTTAAGTTTATCATTTCAAAATATTTGAAGCTATTTGTGAAGTATACCAAGTTAATTATTTTATAAAAATATAAAACCAACATTTTGTAATTACGTCAACACTAGAGGCACAATCTTCCAAAAGTCCATCCAATTACTTGCATACGCCGACGATATTGCCATTATTAAAAGAAACAAATCGTGATGTCACTGGAGCTTTTGCAAGCATTGAGAAGAAAGCGACAAAGATGGGCTAAGGGGTGAATGAGGGCAAAACAAAGTATATGCTGTCATCTAGAAAGGTCGCTCAACACGAACGTCTTGGACAGAACGTCACCATAGACAGATATAACTTTGAGGTAATTAATGACTTTGTCTACCTGGGCTCCGCTGTATATTTAGACAATGACACCAGCGCTGAGATCAAACGAAGGATAACTCTTGCCAATCGCTGTTTCTTCGGGCTAAGAAGGCAATTGAAAAGTATAGCCCTATCTCAAATGACTAAAGTGTCCTTGTACGAAACACTCATCATACCGGTCCTGCTGTATGGTGCAGAAGCATGGACCTTCTTAGTGGCAGATGAGTACGCTTTAGGAATATTGGAGGGAAAAATTCTTCGGGTGATCTTCGGTCCCGAATGCATAAACGGGGAATGGACATCGACCTAATCACAAAAGTGAAAAGGCAAAGACTCAGCTGGCTGGGTCACGTAGAGCGGAAGGACACCAATGCTCCGGCCCGAAAAGTCTTTGAATGACGGCGGCGCAGTAAAGGAAGGCCGCCAATCCGGTGGCGCATGCAGGTGGAAGAGGACTTCAACCAACTTGGCGTGCAAAACTGGAAACAGCTAGCTAGGGACAGAGCTGGCTGGAGAAGGCTTGTTGGTTGACGCCCTGGTCCACACCGGACTGTAGCGCCAGCATAAGTAAGTAAGTAAGCATATGAAATACATTGTAGCCATAGCGACACACGACTCCACAACACAACACACGACACAGGCATGGTTCTGGCTTTAGAAACTTTGTGACGTTAAATTTGACATTTGACTTAACGCGCTCATCATTATTCGTCAACAAAATATGAATTAAAACAAACAAACAAATTCCGAAGGTACGAAGAACAATTATTTTAGTTAATTTATTACAGTTTATTCTTTTAATCCAGAACCAATATCAGCAAAATAAGAAACCGCCCACGGCCGTACCAACCATCGCACCGCTGCAGCGGTTGGACAGAGTTGGAAACAAAGTCGATGCTTGAGTTGGTAGTGGAGGCGGTGAAAGATGACCCCGAAACCTATGAAGTATTTTTACATGTATTGCTTCCTTTTCAGCTTTATTGTAATGAATAAACTTGTTTTTGGCATCTTGAAATAGCAAAAATATAATATGTAAAATGTAATTAAATGTAAATCTCGTTACATGAATACCCTTTTTGTAAATTTAACATTTTGCAGAAGACGGACGGAGATAACATGTAAATCCATGATTAATGCTGAGCTTACATGTTTCTTCGGTAGACCGGGATGGATGCAAGAAAAAATGGAAAAATGATCCGAAAAAGAACCATCATGAGGAAGAACTTGTTCGTTGGTCGTCTTCATATCTGCACTATGGCACATAATATACATTTAAGAAGATCTTCTGCATTTTTGGTGCTCTCTCTATCCAGCAAATGCAATTTTTGTATTTGAGGTAGGTACTGCCTCTTTTAACTTTCGATATAGGTTCTTAAGGGCAAGGTAACAATCACTACAACCGAAGTACCTATACCTACCTCATGTCACACCTCTTAGGAAAATTAAAAAATTGTTTTAATAAACGATTTTGTATTTTTAATGTTTGTTTATTTTACTTTTGAAATTTTAACACAACTAAAATAGCATACATTTTCATTAGAAATTTATAGTTATATATTTGTTGTTAATGAGCTGGTCCCTTTCTATGTAGTAAGGGAGTAGTTGCTAAATATTCCAAAGAGTCGAGCATTACCGATTTGCTCATTTAAGCACATGGACATGGCTTATATTCTATATTAAAAAAATAAATAAATCAAAACAAATGGGTTATATTATCCTACTCTCCGAAGTATATGATTTTTGAACATTATTATTAACTTACGTTTTTCAACTGACAGACAAGCGTTTTGAGCTCTCATATCACATTCACTTGCAAATGTTTTAACATCTTCTTCTATTGCTAACTCCGGATTTGGTTCTCGTCGTCCACAAACTGGGGAATAAATCATTGTACACGCAACTTTGCCGCAGCCTTGAGCAGAAACCCCTGCAAGCTGAATAGCTACGAAGACTAAAGCAACGACTAGAGATATAAACTTCATGTTGTTAATGGTTTTGTTGAGTATACTGTTACTGAATGCTTCAACCAACGACCGTTTGTCCTTTTATATGCGATAAATTCCCAAAAAAAAAATAATTTTTACTGACTCACTTTGTAAATAATTTTTTGCGATTTTTGAAAATTGTATTTTCTATCTAGAAATTAAATAAATATTAGCACAGCGTAGGTAAATTTACATGTCTAAAATAAATACATTTTATTTGATAAGGTGCTTTAGAATGGCCTTGTACCTTGTACCTGTACCTTGATGTAAACATGTGAAGTCTAATGCCGAATTTCAGAGTGGCATTTTAAGCTTAAGTTCATCAGCTCAACCCAAACTTGAGCTTACATTTGAAGTTCAACAGGATTCACAGTGCAATCTGAACTTCAGTTAAATTCAGGTCACCTGATCATGCCCATTCAATGTAAGATTTTGTCTTTATAAATTGCATATTGAGACAACCAGCATTTTTTACTTGCCACAAGTTGGTTGTTGATCATTCGGGTTATTTCTCTTTTCTCTGTACACTGTTTACAAACCAACAATTCGTTGGACAATTGTAAGGTGGGATTTGACACTGGTCAAGAATTGATTTAATTAAATTGGGTTTTTTGTGTGATAACACACTCGCAGTTAGGCTGCATAGCTTTCGCTCCGTAATTTATATTATTGAATGTTTTTTCAACAACCACTTGTTACATTTTTTATTTCGGAGGGCCTCAGCAAAAGCATACAGCAATCTCCAGTTGCCTGACCAAAAAAAATCAGTTTAGCTAGCTGTCAAAATACTTAGGAAAAAAAATTTTGGATTCGCTTGATCATTCGTTTTGAATTTTATTCAGAATTTATTTTAATCATATCAAAGTTTTTATTTCAGCGAATTGAAGTTGCAGGTAAAATTAGTAAAAAAGCACGGTTTTCTGTTTCTTAATTTTAGTAAATAGACATAAATATTCACTACTGAAAATGAAAACAATAGCTCTGATTTTCAAAAATGACCACTTGTGTAAATTGCTCTTTTTACAATAGTGGACAAAGTAAAATACATTACAAATTCGTATTATAATTTAATACAAAGATTCCTTTTCGTTGCGTTTCAAGAAAAGTGTGAACAAAGTTCACGAGTGATTTTGATACGCTTCTGATTTGAACAAAATATATGTCTCTAAGACTGCCACCGATGGAAAAGTGAAAGGCACCTTCCAAAATAAATATGTACATCAAATATACCTTATCTTTTTATCTTTCTTACCGCAGTAAGCCTTCTGATAAAAATAATGGACAAAATTGTTAAATTCTACGAGCCTAGTCGCTTTTCGTCCATAATTCCATCCGACTGGTCAAACGGTTCACCGCAAGGTGTTCCAAAAAATCTCCTCTACCATGCCTATTGGCTTTTGCATTATGGGATTCATAGGTTACTTTGTAAACGTAATCCACATCCAAATCAATAACAATATTGTTCGATCGTAATTGTTGAATAAGTGCAAACAAAATCCTTTCATAATAGGTTTTCATCATAGTTTTATATATTTATGTCTTTTATCGTTAACATTAATATTTTTTGGTTAGAATAACTATAAATCGAAAATTATCACTCTTTTTGCTTTTAGAAATAATCTGTCATACAGAAATCAAACAAAACAATTTCTGTATGTGTTCTATAATGTGTTTAAAGATTTTATTTTCAGAAAAAAAAATGTTCTTTTTTTGAAAATCCTATTAGTTTTTACTTTACCGAGTGAAAATTTGGTAACAACTCCGCAGTTTGATTTCTGTTTGGTTTAACAGGTTTTGGCTGTCACCACAAAACGAAAACTAGCCTATGCATATATTTTAAGATTTGAATGTTTTATCATATGATAAGTTTGTTGTTGTGTTAAATTTCTTATTGAATTGAAGTTACCAACATTCAAATTCTCTTTTTAATTCTAAATTAACAATCGAAAATCCTACTAGCTTTCTAAGTAACCAACTTTCATTTTTTTTCTATGTGGTTACTAAATAATTATTTCAGATCAACAAAATAATCTTGAGTTCTCGGGGGGGGGGGGGGACATGACCCCGTGACCCCCCCCCCTGTATACGCCGTTGATCCGCACCCCTGAAAATTTCCTTTTTACCACAGCATGTTTCGCTTATTGAACAAAACAAACAAAACACAAAGTTTTTCGTACATCACCTGTACAAAATTTTATTCTTTAACGTGGGGTTACTAACATTCAAAAGTAATCAAAAAAAAAAACAAAGGAAAGTGACAAAAACTTCCAAAGATTGTGCCCCATTCAAAAATTGATCCGGAAGTGCCTTTCTGCACCTCTAACTATATGTCCGCGATATCAAAACTATCACTGCTTTAAAGAGCTCTCTTAGTTAGCTTCTTAAGTATATGGTCTTATTCTTATCTTTTTTTTCTTCTTCATATGCACTAACGCGAAGTCTAATTACGCCCCCAAAAGGTACACAAACCGGGAGGTTTACATTAAGTTTTCGTTAATTTCTTTTTTTTAAGTTTTAAATAATTTAGGGCAAGTTATAAATTCTAGACAATAATATCCTTATGTAGTTTAGGATTTTTGACTGTAGGTATAATTAATTAAGTTACTTTTAAAATTTTTTTTTTTCAACTTCAAAAAAAAGGTACGCCAGTTCATAGTTCAAGTTATTTTTGAACCCTAAAGGCAATAAAGAGGTATTGATTTTTAGAAGTTTTAAATTTTAAAGAATTTTAAATAAATTTAAATTTTAATAAAGGTAAGTTTTAAATTTTAGTTTTAATAAAGGTAATTTTTAAATTTGAGTTTTAATAAAGGTAAGTTTTAAATTTAAGTTTTAATAAAGGTAAGTTTTACTGTATGTAAATTTTAAGCTTATTTTAACCCCCTTTTTTTCTTTTTCTAAATGTTGTTGTGAAAGTTTGTAGGTAGTTTTAAGTTTGGAAATATGGAAAGTAGATTGGTAGATTTAAGTTATGTTTAATGATTTTTTCTTCTATTCAAATTTTGTAGCATTTTTCTAAATAGGTATCTTATATTTACGGTCACTCACGAAAGTCTACATATAGCTATGAAAAATGGTATATCAATGCTTATAGACAAATGTTATATTTAATGTTCTAGGTAAATAACGAGAAAGTGACATATTTTGTTGTTCAATTACTATCTAAGAAATAAATATTTATATCTTATTTAAAACAACAAATGCATTTTAACTATGAACCCAAATTAAGCACTTTTCAATTTTATATGCAGACTTTCGTGACTGACTGTATCTCTTTCAATATGTTCACTTAGGTTGTTCTTTGTGTCTATGGACTCACGTGACCTTCGGTTAATTTTTCTTTGAAAGGTAAGTTTAACGGGTTCTGCGTTATCTCTTTTCTTTTCCTGTGGTGAATTCCTTTTTGGAGGAAGGATTCAAAAATAAAAGGTTAGTTGAGCCAATCCGTGCCTTAGATGGACGGCTGGGATAGAGTCCTGGTGGAAGCACTTGATGGAAAAGATTTTTAGATCCCGATCCGAAATAAAGGTGGGCGGCCCTGCCCTAACTCTTCTTGACCGTCAGTGACCGCCAAGAAAACACCTAATCAAGATAAGGTATAATTAACACACATTTAGCGGTATTCTCGTTGTTCGGTTCAACTCACCACTTGAAATTATTAAATTCCTATTTTCACAGTTGAACATCCCGATATATATATCATTCGTTTCTTGGTAGGTATCCTTTGTTTGAACTTATTTTCCCGCTAGCTAAGATTTCACAAACGAAAAGAATTTTTAATACAAAAAAAAAACTCGAAATATACCTACACAAAAAAAAACTCGTACTGCTGCTGGTCAAAGAAAAAAACTTAATTCGCTCACTAGCGGATGGAAATTGGAAAGATGTTCACTTAACACTGTCGGATACGTAAGTGCCCTCAAACTATTCGGTTGCTATTTGCCAACCCTCCATATCATATGCAGAGTAAGTATAAAGCATAGTATATACATCTTCAGATCACACCACCTCTCATACGTTTCTTTTTTTTTTCTTCTTAAACAAGTCATAAACCGATCCGCTATTTTCCTGCTGGTTTGGTGTTGGTAGAGTTAAGCTAACTGCCCGGTTTGCTGAACTCGGGCGTAGGCGATGATCCGTTGGGAGATCTATCACCAAATATCGTCTTTTTCTTTAAAAATGTTCTTTTAACCCACAGGTCAAACAAGTTATGGTATCAAAACGGCGCATTACAGCGTTAATTGGGTCATCGAGCAAGGATGCGTGTGACCGCCATCTCTACCTACCTATAATGCTTAACCCTTAATATAAGGCTGTTTAAAATGTGAGCCAATATTTTTTGACTAACTTAGAAGTACCTCCCGAATTGCTGAATTTTGACAAAATCAAGTTAAACGAGATTTTCGGGAATATATCAAAACAAGTATGAAACCGATTATTTGCACAAAGAAACCGAAACATTTATTTCAGTTCTTCGATATTTTTTTGCAAAAACTTATGCAGTGTTTTAAAAAACCATTACAGCCGTTTTTCTAGAAAACTTGATAAAACTGAAATTTTTGTATAACCATTATTCTATCCAGATAAGCTTAAACCAAAAATTGAAACTCACTCCTAGGGAATAACATAGAATGTGTCAAACAAAATTTAAAGCAAATCCACCGAGTCGCTTAGGCTCTAGCACGATATAAACTGGGGCGAACAGACAAACAAACCGACGGATTCTTTTGTCGAAAATCAGTTTTTGGACTTCTACATTATCGTAATTCTTGTTTTGATTAAAACCACGAATTTTGTTTTTGACACAAAACCAATAATTGCCCTTATATAGAAAGTAAAAGTGGAAAGTCGGGACAAAATCGGGACATTTTGTAAATCGGGACAGATACAGGGACAGGGTTCAAATATCGGGACTGTCCCGCCAAAATCGGGATCTGGCAGCCCTAGCATGCACTGCACCTTTGAACAAAGAAAAAGAACCGTATTCGAAAAATGAAAATAACATAACCGCGATTTGTTTAGCAGTTTTTCGAAAACAAAACATGAAAATGTAATAAAGCCTTATTTCGTATACACATAAATTTGGCGTTATTTCCATATAATCTGGGAAAGTAAGTGGGCAATAAATATTTCATTAAATTTTACTGCTGGTGTCGGCGCAGAATTTCCTCCTCTGCAACTTATCCAAAGTCCCAAAATGCCCTAATTTTTTTTGTGTAGACGCATTTAAAGACGTGGAGAGGGGGGGGGGCGGCGGGAGACTATCAAGGTAACAAATTAATATGACACATCATTTTAGGATGCTTTTCAACTCTGATTCTAGAGACCAACCAAAACTGAAAAGATACATGTATTCGGTAGAAAGTCAAACTAAGTTATAACAAGTAAAATATTACCCAAAAACCATTTTAAAATAATGGGATCTTAAGAATCAAAAATGGGGCCAAGAATCAAAAGAGTCCCCAAAAATATCTGTGCTGAAAGGGTGTTTTTTTGAGGGGCAGAGGCAAGTGCGTGATTATTACCATAACATTCTTGAATAAATTCTGACACAAATTTTTGTAAGAAAATAAAATTTATGATGGCCTCGAATCAAAAGAGTACATACAAATACTTATGGCCAAGAGTGTTTCTAGGGAGTGTAATGTTTGACCTGCTTTACGGGCAATAAAGTCATTTTTGTTTCAAAATTAATTTTGTAACAGTCATCTTATATATAAAAATGGATGTTTGTATGTTTGTAAATATGTTATAGATTTTGAAACTACCCAACCAATTTAGCTCAAATTTTTAGGATATCTTTGATGGTAGTCCGAGCGTGTTCCTGTGAAGTTTGTTGAAATCGTTCTGGCAATTTGTCAACCAGGAGCAAATATCCATTTCGGAAGGGGTAACTTGAGCAAAATCAAATCAAATTAAATAGGAATATGTGTTTTAGCGGTTATATATAGGTTCTTAGAGGACAGGCTCAGAGTCAAATATTTTGTTCGCAACAAGGAGTAGCAGATTTGGTTGCAATTGCAGTTGCTTTTAACAATAATTCATACTGACATTTCAAAATAATAGTGGTAACTTATGTTCATAGGCTTAACACAAATTGGGTGGGAGTTGAAATTGCAGTTGCAGTTATAGATGCAGTTTAAGTTGGAAGACATTAAATTGATTAAGAAAAAATATTTTAATGTATTTTTAAGAAAGCGTACCAATATTATCATCTCAATAAGCAATTGCAGTTAGAGTTGCAGTTGCATTTGCAGTACTAGATAATTAATAGATAATTTATTGAGAAAAAAGTTAAAAAAAAGTACACAGGACATCTAAACAACTACATAAAATGATTTTAAAGTTTGTAAAATATTTAATTATGACCCCGTGAGTAAGCCTGCATTTAATAAAAGTGGACTGTAGATGCATTTTACAATAATTTATAACATAAGAGTAAGTAAATAATAGCTAAAGTGGAAGAAAATCGCAGGATAAACATGGCTATCCACAGCTCAAGTTACAAGTTGCATTTTCATTTTTTAAAAATATGTACGACTGGGTCGCACGAACTAGCTAACAACTAGAATGTATGTAGCTATATACATTGATTGTGTAGGTACAGTGATGGCTTACTAATATTCTTATATCGTTAACGAAAAAATTTTTGATTTAATACAAACTTATTTGGAAAAAAAAGAAGTTAAAAATAAATAAGAAATAATTTTTTCTTCTGTTGTATTTTTTCGTAAAGAAAATTATTTATACAAATTTTAAATGCAATATTTGTAAAATGACTTAGAACTACTGAATTGCAAAATAATGAACAAATCAACCAAGCCAATTACGAGATATGAGGGAATATACCTAAATAAGTATAAAAAAAAGTCCATTGACCATTTCAAAAAAATATTTGTATATCCGTTATTCTTCTTTTTTTTTTGGTAAAAACGTGGTATACAAAATTTAATCAAAATATTTACAGCTTTTTCAAAAAAAACTTTTTAAAAGAGAGATTGTTGCTTGGCAACTACCTTTTCTAGATGACACAACAATTATAGCAAATCCGTTCAACAGTTTAGGTTCTAGCTCGATGTACATTAGAACGCACAGACAAACAGACCGACAGACGTCTTGACGAAAATCCCATTTTTGGATTTTTCCATCATCGTAATGTTAATTTTGATTAACACCTCAACATTTGTTTTTGAAACGAAATCAATACTATTAGTATAGATAACATGAGTTTAAGAAGATTTTGGTGGGAAGTGCAATAATAGAAAAACAGTTCATGCTTTTATTTGCTTTTCTTTGATTAACGATCAATAACATAATTGTCAAAAAATTAAAATAACTAAATAAAATTGAATTTTTAATTTTTAACCATTTTGGTAAGAATACAAACTAGCTATGTAAGTTTTAAGCCAAAAAACAAACACGCGAGTTTAATACAAACACCAAAATCCGTTCGATCGTTTTCGAGAAAATTTGAAAAATACGCCATAACTTATAAGTTATTCAGAAAAATAAAATGCACTAATGGATTGCAGTAACTTGGTCTCTTGGGTTAAGACTATGATGTAGCTAAGATTTTTTTCAATTCACTTGATTTCAAAAATTCTGTTTCTTAAAACGCAACACCCTAAATACGTTCAAAATCTCCAGAGGAAAAAAAATAAAACTTTTTGAGACGCAAAAGCTTATTTGGGCCCATTGTGCAAAATGTAGGTATAGCCGACGAGTTTATGTTGGGTATGTTCAAAATATTTATGTATTATCTACCGACTGGAAAGGGCGGAACAACGTCTGCCGGGCACCGCTAGTCCTATATAAAACTCATCCTAAACAAAATATAAATAACATAAATACATTTAACTTTTCCTACTTTTATAAATTTAATTTCATTAACTTTAACTTACTTTACTTTACTTTTGATGGCGCTCACAGCCCAGGATGGGCTTCGGCCTCAACTAACAAGCCCCTCCAGCCAGCTCTGTCCCTAGCTAGCCGCTTCCAGTTGCGCACACCGAGTGCTTTGATGTCGTCATTCACTTGATTGCGCCACCTGTTACGGGTTCTTCCTCTGCTGCGTACCCCATCGGGGTTGGATTCGAAGACTCGTCGGGCAGGTGCGTTGCTGTCCATACGCTCCACGTGCCCCAGCCATCTAAGCCGCTGTATTTTCAGCTTTTTGACCAGGTCAACGTCGCTGTATAGCCCGTATAGCTCGTCGTTGAATCTTCTCCTCCATACTCCTTCGATACACACCGGACCGAAAATCACACGAAGAATCTTCCTCTCAAAGCACCCTAGCAGATTTTTATCCGAATCTTTCAGTGTCCATGCTTCTGACCCATAAAGCAGGACCGGGATGATTAGGGTTTTGTATAAAGTCTCCTTGGTTCTCTGAGAGAGGGCCTTACTACTTAAATGCCTTCTTAGACCGAAGAAACAGCGGTTGGCAAGAGTAATTCTTCGCTTGATCTCTGCACTGATGTCATTCTGCGATGTAATAGTGGAGCCCAGGTAGACAAAGTCCTTGACAACTTCGAAGTTATATCTGTCCATCGTGATATTTTGCCCGAGTCGACGATGTTGAGATTCCTCTCTCGATGACAGCATATACTTCGTCTTGTCCTCATTAACCGCCAATCCCATTCTAGCCGCCTCCGATTCAATGCTCGCAAATGCCCCTGCCACAGCTCGCTTCGTTCTGCCGACAATGTCTATGTCATCCGCATATGCAAGCAATTGAACGGACTTTTGATAGATTGTACCGCTGGTGTTGACATGTGCGTTGCGTACAATGGCTTCAAGAACGATGTTGAGTAGGTTGCATGATAACGCGTCGCCTTGCCTCAATCCTTTCTCAACATCAAAGGAATCGGTGGTGTTCTTACCAATTTTGACGGAGCAGCGAGATTTCTCCATCGTCATCCTGCACAAGCGGACGAGTTTGGCAGGGATGCCGAGACTCGACATGGCTCTGTATAATTCGTCCCTTTTCACGCTATCATACGCGACTTTAAAATCGATAAAAAGGTGGTGTGTATCGATCTGGAATTCCCGGGATTTTTCTAAAATCTGTCGGAGTGTGAACATTTGATCGACGGTTGACTTGCCTGGCCTAAAACCGCACTGATAAGGGCCGATCAGATCGTTGACAAAAGGTTTTAAGCGGTCACACAGGATGGCCGACAAGATTTTATAAGCGACGTTTAGGAGACTAATTCCTCTGTAGTTGGTACATTTCAGAACATCTCCCTTTTTATGGATGGGGCACACTATACCGAGGTTCCATTCATCGGGCATACTTTCCTCCGACCAAATTTTGCAGATGAGCTGGTGTATGCTCCTAGCCAATTCATCTCCCGCTGATTTAAATAGTTCGGCTTGCAAGCCATCCGCACCTGCAGCCTTGTACGACTTAAGTTTGGATATCGCCAGCCGAACTTCGGTTAGGTCGGGTGGACGGAACTCTTGGCCATCATCGTCCAAGTTGAATGGAGCGTTCTGCCTATTAGCGGCATCTTGGCTGTCTTCGCCATTAAGCAGTCTAGAGAAGTGTTCTTTCCAGATCCTCAGCACTGACTGTGTGTCTACTACCATATTCCCACTCTCATCTCGGCAGGCTTCCGTTCTAGCCTTGAATCCTTGGGTGGATCGCTTCACCCTCTGATAAAATTTTGGAACATCTCCCCTACCGCTACAACCCTCAATAGACTCTACCGCCCGCTTCTCGTGCTCTCTCTTTTTCCTCCTGAGAAGTCGGCGTTCCTCTTTTCGTTTCAGCCCGTAGAGCTCCTGGGCCACTCTCTCAGCAGCTCTTGTTCGAGTCTGCAGCAATGCCTGGTAGGCCTCGTCCTTAGCTGCATGCGCTAGCCGGCACTCCTCATCGAACCAGGGGTTTCGTTATATTCGCCTAGTGAAACCCAGCACATCAGAGGCGGCACTTCTAATGGCTTGTTGACAGTGTTCCCACTGGTCCTCTGCACTTGATGCTGGTAGCGGACCTCCTGAGAGATTAAGAGTTACGTGGTCTGCAAAAGTTCTGGCAGTCTCTTGCGATTTAAGCTTCTCGACATCGAATCTTTTCACAGCATCTGCTCTGCGTTGTCGCGTCATGGATATCCGCATACGTAGTCTAGCTACCACCAGGTAGTGATCCGAGTCAATGTTGGCCCCTCGGAACGTTCGGACGTCCAAGATACTGGAAGCATGTCTCGCGTCTATCGCAACGTGGTCGATTTGGTTGACGGTTACTTGATCACGCGACCGCCAAGTCCCCTTGTGTATATTGAGGTGTGGGAAGTAGGTGCTTGAGATGATGACATTTCGCCCCGCCGCAAAGTCTGCCAGCCTGTGTCCGTTGCCGGAAGTTTCGTCGTGTAGGCTGTGTCCTCCGACTATCGAACCAAAGATGCCCTCCTTTCCGAATCTTGCGTTGAAGTCACCAAGAATGATCTTCACGTCGTACTTCGGGCACATATCATACGTTGTCTCCAAGAGATCGTAGAATGCTTCTTTGGTTGAGTCTTCTCTCCTTTCATGGGGGGCGTGAACACAAATCAGCGAAATGTTCTTAAATTTGCCTTTGATGCGGATTGTGACCAGGCGCTCGCTTACACTTCGGAAGCCCAAGACTTCTTGCCTAAGTCTTCCCCTTATCACAAAACCACAACCCAAGAGCCGCTGACCCTGTTCCTTCAAGCACCCGCCGTAGTAGATGTCACACGTTTTCAGTCTCCGTACGCCCTCTCCATCCCATCGCACTTCCTGGATGGCTGTTACGTCAGCCTTTAGCCTGTCCAGGTTCTCCACTAATTGTTCGGCTGCACGTGTTCTGTATAAGGACAGGACGTTCCACGTGCAGATCCGAAATTCATTGTCCTTGTTTCGTTTGCTGGAGTCGTCAACTTTAAAATCATCCATATCCGAGGCTTGTTGTTGTTTCGGAACAACTTTTTTTTACGTGGTAGGGAAGTTACCCCGACGCACAACCCCCGACCCGGAGGACCAGACCCTTCGTATAACTCCAAGGGTAGGGAGCCGGATATACCGCTCCTTATAGGCCTGAGCTACAAATATGTCGTAGTAGCCCATATAAGGTGTTCACTAAGTAGTTCAACCTAACTGGAACTGTAGACGCCACCGTTGATTCCATCTAGAGAATTCGTCCGCTGCCGCCTCGATGAAAGGAGAAGTGCCTTAGTGGGAACACTCCTCCCCCCCCCTCTCTCGTTGGCTGTCCCCAACAGCTTTCCACGGGGATTTAAACCCCGTCTCCAGCTGAGGTACTAGACACCCGATGTTCACCACGTGGAGGTGAGAGTAGGAGTTGGTAGACAGAGGTGGATTTTGAGAAAAACCTGTGGACGCTTGTGTCCTCTTGAATGCACATAACTACCCTTTTGAACATCTTCATTAACTTTAAGCTTATATAAAATCATGATTTTTAATAAGCACATTTTTTGACTATTGAACTAAATTTAAAAATGCTAACCAAAAACATAAACACATAAATAGTACAGTCAACGAAGGAATTTTGCTTGCAAAAAATAGTGCTCTCTGGATTATTTTCTTATATGGTAGGAGATACCCCCAGGTATAACATTCCCAAAGTCATCAGCCCAGGGCAGCGAGCTAAACTTAGGAGGGGGGGTTAAAGGTACCCCTTTTTAGATTTTCGTGAATATTTTCACAACCTAGCATGTTAGCGGAAAATCCTAAACTACAAAATTAGAGACAAATAAATTCTCTATGAAAAAAGTTGTGTTCATATTTTCGCTAGGCTCAATAATAAGGGAGATGCGGGGGTTTGAAAAATCAACAAATATGAAAAAAACTGTTTTTGTCTTAGATATTGTAAGTTTTCTGACCAATGTACTTGAAAAAAATAAAAAAGGTAAATACACATTCATTCACAGTTATTTTATCATGCCATGAGGCCGAGAGTGAAGTTATAATTTCCTTTTTTTTTATATATATCCGAAACTATACGAAAAAGCTGATTGATACTAAATTAGGCAAAATTTTATTAGCAAGAGTTGTTTTCATGCGGCGCCAAAAACTGGTAATGTTTTTTTTAAAGGAACACAATACAAAATTTGTTTGCCATAAAGGGGGTTTCTTTCTCTCACCATTTAGAGAGGATGGGCATTTTTTTTTAAATAATATTAAAAAACAACGGCAACAATTACAACAAAAAAATTTACCTTTTTTGAAAGCCAGAACTCCGTTCTTTTATTTTATTTTTAAATCAATTTATTGGTTTCCATAGTTTTTTGAAAAATAACGTTCAAACTCAAAATTAAAAAAAAAAAAAAAATAATTGAAAATTTAGTTTTTGATTTTTTTTTTTTAATTAAGAAATAAGATGTTAAATTGGCTTTTATTATTCACTACTCCTAATAATTCCTAATTGAAAACTGAAAACGAAATGGTTATATGTCTCCTAGTTTTTGAGAAAATTGAAAGTTCCGACGACAATTTGTTGATGTTTTGTTTTTGTATAATTTGTATTATTGTTATACTGGCTAGTATGTGATAGTAGTGTTTTTTGAGCTTGAGGTTAAAGAATGAATAAATTCTTTGAACCTTTGAAGCAAGCCACCTAAGGTACTGTCTTATTGGTAGAGCTGACCCTTAAGTACAACATACTCAAAGTCTCAAAGTTTAGGTAGGGGAGGGGAGCAAATGTCCCCTTTTGTCGTTTTTCTTCAATATTTAGAAAACTAAGCGTAACAAAGGCAAAAGTAAGAAAATCACGACAAGCCGGGATAAATGGAATGACCTACACATGTATTTTACGTATGTTTAAAAATTACTTCCGAAATCGTTATTGTGACTATAAAAACTTGATAGCAAGCAAATACAAACTAACAATGCGTACAAATTATAAGTTTTACACATAATACGTTAAATAAATACGTCATTCCATTTATCCCGGCTTGTCGTGATTTACTTACTTAGTTTTCTTAATATTGAAGAAAAACTACAACAGGGGACATTTGCATGACGTCAGCCATGACGTCAAAATGTTTTCCCGTGTTGTGTGAGTCAAACAAGTTTTAAACTATAATATCAATATGTATTATAAACTGATGGTAGTCCTTGTCCTGGTCACCAGGAATTTCCAGAAGAGTCGCGTCTGACGAATCTTTTTATTTTTTGAAGACCACCAACAGTTTTCGCTCTTCAGAAATAACAATTCTTACCTATTTGGTCTTCAACACATCGGATGATCGGTTAGGACAGCCACTCTTAAAATTAAAATCGTTTGCAATGCACAATCTATGTATCTGTTTTTTTCTTAGTTTTCTATAATGTTCTTATTTCTCACCACCAATTCCATCAGCAAGTCTATAATGTAGTAGAGTTATAGTCGGAAATAATCAAATTGAACGTCACACATGACTTTTCCAGTGTATCAGATTTATTTCTGCGTTTTCAGCATCAAATTCTTGAGATAAAATTATCTTTTTTGCAGAATATTTTTCCCATACGGATTTTAACAGTTCATTTCTGCCGATATAAAATTATCTAGTTTCTCAGGTTTAAGTATCTGGGTTTAACGCCGGCGCCGTTGTTGCATGAATGCCCTTAGTAAAAATTTTTATAGAAAAGTTTACCATATTTGTGTAAAAACTCTCCATATAGAATGGTGTTAGTTTATTTCCCACATTGAAGGCATTTTATTGTACGTGTCATGACGTAGCAACAACGTAAAGGGTGATTAAATTTTAAGGGCCGATGTTGATTTTGAATAAAACACAAATTATTTAGGAAATTATTGTCATTTCTTTGTATTATGATAATATTGGTATGGTTCAATTATGCATGGAACAAAATATCGGACAAATGGCCGCCGCGACCTCGGCGGCGGCCCACCTCCATCCGATGGTCCAAATTTTCCGTTTATGTGCCGAATTGTCTTATCCTTTAGCTCTTGATTTGTTGCTGGCTTATCGGCATTCACGTTTTCTTTCAAATAACACCAAAGAGAGAAGTCCAACGGTGTCAAATCACATGATCTTGGCGGCCAATTGACACGGCCACCACGTAAGATAACACGGCCATTCAATTTGTCGCGCAAAAGAGCCATTGTTTCGTAAGCTGTGTGACAAGTGGCACCGTCCTGTTGGAACCACATATCGTCCACATCCATATCTTCCAATTCGAACCACAGTTACTGCCTGACCGGCCTCGTTTTGGAAAAAATACGGCCCGATAATACCGCCAGCCCATAAACCGCAACAAACAGTCACTCTTTGTGGGTGCATTGGTTTTTCGACAATCACTCTTGGATTATCATTCGCCCAAATGCGGCAATTCTGCTTATTAACTGATCCAAATGTGGCTCATCACTGAAGATGATTTTCTTCGAAAAATTGATCATCCACTGTTGCCATTTCTTGCCACCATTCTAACCATTGACGACGCTTGATATGGTCAAGAGTCTTTAGTTTTTGAGTCAATTGCACCTTTTAAGCAAGTCTTTATGCATAATGTTCATCAACGACGAGCGTGAGAGGTGCAATTGTTAGGCACGACGACGAGTTGAGGTGGACGGCTCTTCAGCCACACTATCGCGAACAGCAGCAATATTTTCTGCAGTACGAGCTGTACGAGCATGCACTGGTGTTTTCACATCTCCTACAGACCCGGTTTGCTCAAATTTAGGCACGATTTTTCCGATTGTATGCACATTTGGACGAATAAATTGACGGAAAAAATCACGAAGTGCACGATATGTATTTTGATAATAAGCCTGAATAACTTTAACGCGTTGCTCGATTGTGTATCTTTCCATGGATCAAATTGAGTTAGTCTGAAATTGAGAAATGTCAAATGAAATGCAGACAAAATCTTTACGATTAGGGGTGGTTTACATTCAACATCGGCCCTTAAATTTTAACCACCCGTAACAATGCTACCAAACTGTATTCGTTTTCATTTCAATATTAGAATTGAATTGAATTGAAGTTCTGATTACACTGTGGAAACGGTTGAACTTCATATTTAAGCTCAAGTTTGGGTTGAACTGGTGAACTTCAGCTCAAAATTCCACTGTGAAATTTGGCATTAGACTTCACATTTTTACATTAAGGTTCAAGGTAGGTACAAGGCCATTCAAAAGCACCTTATCAAATAAATAATATTTGTTTTAGACATGTAAATGTACCTACTCTGTGCTAATATTTATTTAATTTCTAGATAGAAAATACAATTTTTCAAAAATTCCAAAATAATTATTTACCAAGTGAGTCAGTTAAAATTATTTTTTTTCTGAATTTATTGCATATAAAAGGCCAATCGGTCGTTGGTTGAAGCATTCAGTTCAGTGTATACTCAACAAAACCATCACCAACATGAAGTTCATATCTCTAGTCGTTGCTATAATCTTCGTAGCTATTCAGCTTGCAGGGGTTTCTGCTCAAGGCTGCGGCGAAGTTGCGTGCCCAAAGATAATGAACCCAGTTTGTGGAAAACGAGAAGCTAATGAGAAATTAGGAATAGAACTCGAAACAAGAACATTTGGAAATGAATGTGTTTTGAGAGCTGAAAACGATTGCCTGTCACTTGAAAAACGTAAGTTAATAAAAATGTTCATATATCGTATACTTCGGAGAATAGGATAATGTAACCCATTTGTTTTGATTTATTTATTTTTTAATATAGAATATAAGCCATGTCCATGTCCATGTGCTTAAATGAGCGAATCTGTAATGCTCAACTGTTTGGAATATTTAGCCACTACACCCTTACTACAAAGAAAGGGACCAGCTCATTAACAAAAAGTAATTTTGTCAGTGCCTATAAATTTCTAATGAAAATTTATGCTATTATAGTTGTGTTAAAATTTCAAACGTAAAATAAAAAAACATTAAAAATTAAAATTTGTTTATTAAAACAATTTTAAAATTTTCCTAAGAGGTGTAACATGAGGTAGGTATACAGGTACTCCGGTTGTAGTGATTTATTGTTTACTTGACCTAAAGTACATATTGAAAGTAAAAAGAAGATGGACCTAACCCAAATACGAAGATTGCATGTGCTGGTTAGAGAGAGAACACCAAAATGCAGAACACTTAAATGCATATCATAAGAAGTGCCATAATGCAGATATGCACCCATCCTGCTCTACTGAAGAAAAATGTTAATCCTCCACAAGTCTTCTCAAGTATCTCAAAAGCTTTCGACCAATTATAATTATAGCAGTTCCAGTAGTTAAGAATAACATATAAGTTAATCTTTTGTTCAAATATGGCGAGCACAGATATACTTATTTATTTGGTTATAGAAGAATAAAAGGTGTCGTTGTTTGGATAAATGGGCATGTTCAATACATTGTCCCCCTCTTAGGATTGATCGTCCCGATTAAATCCAAAACAGTAGTCGCAGTGAACTACCTTAAGCTTGCCTCTGACCCCTCTCTGAATGCGTTAATCCACATCATTGATTCGCTTTACAACGGTATATGGGCCTTCCCAGTTTGGTTGAAGTTTTGGTGACAGTTCTTTTTGTCGATGGGGATTGTAAAACCACACCAGGTCTCCTTCTTGGAATCACATCGTTGTTTTTATGGTTTTCCTTGTCCGTTGATGAATGTCAATAAGTCTTTCTTTGATGTTATCCACATATTTCTCTGGCCTTTCCGGTTCCAAAGTACGATATCCAAATTTAACTTCACTAGGCAGCCGTATTGTTGTGCCGAACAGGGTCTCCGATAGTGTATGTCCTGTTGAACTATGAACCGCAGACCAGACTTCGATATGCATTCAAGAACAATGGAATATGGCGGTCCCCGTCTCGTTGATAGTCACCTACAACCTTGGACAAATGTTCCTCAAGTGTCCTGTTGAATCGTTCGACCATTCCATCAGATTGTGGATGAAGCGATGTTGTCCTTGTCTTTTTTATGCCAAGGTGGGAGCAAACCTCCTGAAAGATGTTAGATTCGAAGTTCCTTCCTTAGTCAGAATGCTATTCCAAAGGAACGCCAAATCTACTGAACTGACCCCGTTGACGACAATCTGATCTGATCAACGACTGTTTTGGCTTCTTGATTTGGGGTGGCAAATGCGTCAAGCCACTTGCTGAACTAATCCATGATTATCGATATATCGATTTCCACTTTTTGTCTCCGGAAATGGACCTGCGACATCTACCGCTATTCTCTCGAAAGGTGTGCCCACATTGTACTGCCGCATTTTACTTCGAAGCTTTATACCTGGTCCCTTGGTATTAGCACATGTATCACATTTTCGGCACCACTTTTCGACATCATCTCCTGCATGTAGCCAGGAGAACCGTTGTCGTATCTTTTCCAGCGTTTTATTCACTCCCAAATGACCTCCAAATCATGCATCTCCTTTGACCTAGGCACGATTAACTGGATCACGTAAGTTTTGCCATCTGCAAACTCCCATATACGCCCAATATGCTTTGAGAGCTGGACCTCTATCGGAGATGTCACACCGTTCTGGTTTTTCTTTATTGCTTCAACCGTAAATGGGATTGGCTCTTATGTTTTATTCGCTTGATGGCAACTGTTCCCTTTTCTTCTTGACGCGTACAATGCTTACAGTCCTGTTTACACGTTAGTCGAGTCAATGCATCTGCGTTTGAGTGCAACTTTTATTTCATTTCAGAAGCCAATCAAGCGCACCATGATCTGTTCGAAGAAGGAACTTCTGTCCACGGATGTACTTATGGAAGTGAATTGTTCTTCTTGTTCCTTCTGGTCACGCAATAATTCCGCTCTGGCTTAGAGAGTACCTAGCTGTAATAGGCGACGACTTTTTCTTCTCCATCATGGGCTTGCAACAGTACAGCTCCAATTCCATCGTTACTGGCATCGGCGGCGTCGATGATGAAAGGTTTTTCAGGAGTCGGGGAGGTCAGCACAGGAGCATTACACAAACGTAGCTTGTGTTCCTGAAAACTTTTCTCGCACTCACCTTGTCATTTGAACGGCTTTCCTTTTTCAGTAAGTTGATGCAAGCTTTAAGCGATTCTAGCAAAGTCTTTCACAAAGTGGCGATAAGAAAGCTTCAGAGTCGGTGTTTATCCTGTGGTGTTGGCCAAATCTTCACAATGTCAACTCTTTTAGGATCAGTCTTTACTCCTTGGGATGAGATGATATGACCCAGGGTATTTAACTTCGGTCTTGAAAAGCACACATTTGTCTGAATTTAATTTTCTTCTCGAGGCCTCTGAAATACAGCTTTAAGGTTCTCACAATGCTCGTCAAAAGTTTTTCCATAAACGATGACATCGTCCAAATATACAAGGCATGATTTCCAAGTAAGACCTTGTAGAACACACTCCATCAGACGCTCAAATGTTGCCGGAGCGTTCCATATTCCGAATAGCATAACTTAAAACCACTAGACACCATTTTCTGTAGTGATCTCGCGATCTTCTGGAAGGATTTCTTCCAGTAGTCACTCTTTAAGTCCAGCGTCGAGAACCAATGAGCTCCTTCCATTGCATCCAAAATATAACTGATTCTGGGCAAAGGGTAAATTTCTTTATTTGTCACATAATCCAGCCTGCGGTAGTCCACCCAAAATCGGGTGCTTCCATCCTTCCTTTTGACAAGAACTACTGGTGATGCTGATGCGCAAGGGCTTTTGGAATTTTTGATTAGCCTATCTCCTAATGGGACCCGTCTAGCTGGTTGTCGAATCAGTCTTGCCTCACCTGTGTCGATTCAATGCTGTACCAGTTTTGTTCGACCACACTGCCCACTCGGTGAAGAAAATATATCAGCGTTCTAATGAAAAAGACTTCCAGCGACACTTAGCTGATGTTGACTTAGATTGGATGGCTCCCGAATTTTGGCTTTCATGGAGCTGAATTTTTCGGGGTCCATACGTTTTTCTGTATCGGAACGTTGAAAGGTATTAAGGAAAGCAATTCCATCATTTGAATCATTTGAATACCGTTTTAAGAAACTTAATAAGGATTTGCCTTTAGAAAAATGTAATCAACATGAGTTCTAAAGTCCAGCTTTAAATCAAAATGAACTCCAAGATCATTTTTACAACATTAAATCTTAGAAGACTGAAATCATGAAATTTGTACTCAACGTTTATAGGAGATGGAGATCTTGTTAAACTAAAAATTTTACATTTTGAATAGTTTAATTCAATAAGTTATTGTGATTGCACCATCTTAAAACATTATTAATGTCAAACTGCAGCAAAATACAATCTCTTATTGAAGATGATGATCTTACCGTTATATCAGATGTTTGAATAGGTCTGCTAAATTTTGGAGAGGATATACGAGGATTTTTCCACAAAATTATTTTATTTTTTGAGCTTGGGTCCCCTGATATTAACTGAATAGGTATACAAAAGAGGTTACAAAAATATTAGCATCTGAAAACTTTTGGTTTAAAAAATGTTGCTTATATTCGCTCTTTCCCGAGCTTCCATCGCAACCCCATTCGGATATAAGGTTAAGCATTTTATCACAATGTAAACTATCAGCAACTTCTTTGATAGCTTTAAGCAAACTGTGAGTAGTGTGATCAAGTAAATTTTGCAATAGCGGTTATGTTCAAATTTCCAGGATAATACTTCTTTTCGCTTCCGTAACAGATTCATAGCTAGGATATATATTGGTTTTGTGTTTCTTGGTCGCATCCCTCATTACATTATACTGAAACTTTGTTAATTTGGCCTCAACAAGTAGTGACAAAGCTTCATCTGCGGTATATGTAATAATATCGGTATTTTTCATAAGCCTTTTGATACTTTTCTGCGCATGTGGGAGTCGAAAAGACAATGTTTTTCATCACAATTGAAGAATCTAGTTTTTAAATTTCTAATGAAAATTTATACTTTTTTAGTTGTGTTAAAATTTCAAAAGTTAAATAAAAAAAAATTAAAAATACAAAATCGTTTATTAAAACTATTTTTTAATTTTCCTAAGACCTGTGATTGTGACATGAGGAAGGTATAGGTACTCCGGTTGTAGTGATTGATTGTTAACTTGCCCTTATTTTTTGTTTCATTCGTTTAAATACACCTGGAAAAACAACCTTAGCTCATAAAACCGCTAAAATAGTATGCACAAAATCAATTAATAAACATTTAAAGACATTTTCTCATGAATTTAACAATTTCGCCAAAAGGAGGTGTAATAATTATTATTATTATTATTATTGTTTATTTATCTACGATTATACATCCACAGATATTTATATAACTATCTTAACCTGAGTATATGTACATACATACAAGAATTACAGAGAACTCAAGGAGACAACTAATTTACATTTGAAAGCATCCCGAGACATAATTAAATCAAAATTATCATCAAAAATTAAATTAAATATTTTAATGCAACAAGTTATTGGATCACGTGAACCATAGGAGGTGCTATGAGTAGGTTCCCACAAAAAGGGTCTTGATCTTAATGACCTCTGAGGTGCATAAATATTAAAATGAAGCAATAAATTCCCACAATCAATGGTAGAACAAAAAATGTCACGAACAAACATGACACAATACATTTTACGTCTGATTTCTAAAGATTGCAAGCCTAGCAATAAACATTTCGAAGCATATGAATGCCGGTCATTACGATAATTTTCATAGAAACGACGAAGAGCAAAACGCAAAAATTTTTCTGAACTTTTGCAATTCTATTGATGTTTTTGGCAGTTGAAGGATTCCAAACAATACAACAATATTCAAGTATAGGGCGAACTAAGAAACAAAACAAATCTTTCAAAGTGTATGGATCCTTGTACTCTAAAGAATTTCTTTTCAAAAAGCCAAGTGTTGAGCTGGCTTTCGATACTAACCGGTTTATATGAAGATCAAAAGTCAATTTACCATCATAAAGCACACCCAAATCGTTGAATTCGTCAACGATTATTATTGACTTATTTGAAAGAGTATATGAAGGAACTATATGAAAAAGAGTTCTTTTATAGAGCATACATGCACACTTATCTATGTTAAGCTCCAGATCATTTTAAGTACACCATTTCGAAAAATTATCGAGATCGTATTGAAAAAAAGAACAGTCTTGTATTTAAGATACTACAGCATAGAACTTTATATTATCAGCAAACATCAAGCAACGACAAAAGCGAAGTATATTTGGCAAGTCATTTATAAGGAGTAAGAATAGGATAGGACCCAAATGGCTTCCTTCAGGAACACCTGAGCTTACCACAATTGATTTTGAAAAAACGTCACCAATAGCCACGATCTGCTTCCTATCGTAAAGATAAGAAGTCAACCACTTAAAAATACAACCAAAAAAACCGAAAGAACTAAGTTTCTTGAGTAAAACCTCAATATTGACTCTACTAAACGCCTTGACGAAATCAGTGTAAACTACATGAATCTGTTTATGATGTCCAAGAGAGTTTATACAAAAGTTAGTAAATTCTACCAAATTGGTGCAAGTCGATCTTCCTTTCAGGAAACCATGTTGGAAATCATTTATTTTATAGCTTATTTCTTTTGTAAGTTTATCTTTAACTAATTCATCTAAAATCTTAGGATTAGTTGAAAGCTTGGAAATTGGTCAATAATTTGAAACGTTATCTTTTTTGCCATTCTTGAAAACAGGGTTAATACATGAAACCTTCCACTCTTCAAGAAATATTCCATTTGACAGCGACTTGTTGAACAAAATAAGAAGTGGCTCAGAAAGTGATGAAGCACAATATTTTAACACATTGGGATAAAACCCTAAAATGTCAGGTTTTACTGAAGGTGCTATGTTAGCCAAGGAATAAAGCACTTCATCAAAATTCAACTGGACCATACTTCAATTTGTTAATGTGTCTAATGAGTCAAAGTAATCGTCATTTGCAGCACAATTATTTGATGAATTATAGATACCTTGAAAATAATCTGCGAACATATCCACAATTTCTTTTGGATCTGAAGACACCCGATCGCAGTACTTCATAGTAGTTGGAACACCAGTACTCTTACGCTTTGAATTTACAAACTTCCAAAACAATTTAGGATTATTTTTCAGGTTATGCTCTAAGGATTGAACGTGTGAACTATATAAGAATTTTGAAAGAAACAAGAACTCTTTCCGCAATCTACTGAAAACACCATAACTTTCCGGAGACTGGGTCTTTTTGAAATGCTTATGTGCTTTAGTTTTTGCATTTTTCAAATTGATAAGCCGGGAACAATACTAAGGAGGAGTGTTTTTTTACACGTGGAACATATTCATTTAATATACACTTAAAAATTTTTGAAAATTAAAAAAAAAATCTCACTTACTGACATCTCCTGAAATTCAGTGACCCAATTTACATCATCGAAAGCTTATTTCATGTTAAAGATATAAGCAGCATTAAACTTATAATATGGATTGTTTATATTAGTATACGAATTAATATTCTTGAAATTATAATTGACAACTTTAAAACCAATAGCATTATGATGATTTGAATTTTTTAAAAAAGGAGACAATTTCCTAAAACTACATTTAAATTTTCAGATACAAAAACAAGATCAAGTAATCTATTTAAAGAGTTAAATCCATTATTAATTTGTACTAAATTTAAAGAAATAAGGTAATCAATAAAACATATTTCAATATCAGACGATAAATGCAAAGAAAGCATCTTAGTTTCATTACAACGAAGCCATTTTAAGGAACCTAGGTTAAAATCACCAATAACACAAATATTTGAATTTTCGTTCTCGAGTTTACAAATGACATTTTCAATATTATTTAAATGTTTTTCATATACAGATAGACTGCTACCAGGTGGAATGTAACTGAGGAATATCAGCAAGTCTTCAGTCGAAGAGTGATTCGAATTGATTCTAACGCATATTTGCTCAATGTTCAATAAATTTTATATCAATTTCAACAGCAGTAGCGACGAACTGCTAGTAACAAACCACCACCGCGCCTTTTATCCACGTCAAAACGATCGAGACGATGAGAAATATTTATCAACTCTTCGGTCATTATGTGCTCATGCAACCAGGTTTCAGTAAATGCAATCAGATCGTATTCGCAAGCATCAATTATTACGAAGAGGTCACTTAATTTTGAACAAAATCCTCCCATGTTTTGGTAGTAAACGCTGATTTCACCAAAATTACCAGTTACGAATGTTTTGGGGGCTTTAGGTAGTGAAGGTATAACCGTTGATGGTATAGGTGACTGGAGGCTAGCAGAAGAACAGCATAGGTATTAGAAGGTGTAATTGGTGAACCAAAGGGTAGGTCCACTAAACAGTGATTCCTTCCGTTGATTTCAATGCGTCTGCATTGTTGACTCTTTGTTGAACGATCAATGTTTTCTGCACTTCGGAGTTTGGGGGTTTTGAAAAATCGTTTTTTGGAAAAAAAAATAAAATGCTTTACTCTCATACCAGGTGGCCAACTACCAGCTGAGAGCATTTTTCCAGAGAATTGATATGGTATTCCGATTTAAATTTCCAATGCGTACCGGTAGTAGATTTTTTTAAAAGCTTATAGCAAGAAATATCATCAATTTTAATACCAGTTCTTTCACTCACAAACGATTTTATTTCATCTTCTGTATTATTAATTGAAAATTTAGAAATGTGAAAGCCTATTTTATTTTCAGCAACAATTGTCACGTTAGAATTAATATTTTCAGCACCCTTTCCAACAATAGCCGGGATAGAATTTTTTTGTAAAGGATTTAGAATTTCTTTATTGTCAGATACTGATTTAAGATCATCTTGAACTAAATTAACAAGGACAGAACTAGAAATAACACTTGGGTTATGAGATGTTTGGCATTGGGTATTAGGAGGGACTTTATCCATTATGTTATTATAAGGGACACTTTTAATCGCTAAAGCATTAAACTGGTTATTTAGCACATCAAATGATTTTTTCAGGTCAATGAGAGCATTAGAAATATCTAAAATGTTACTTTTTAATTTACTATCACCATCCGTGCAAATGTCACAATGAAATTTTATATTTTTATAATTTTTGAAAATACTGAATAGATCGTCTTGTATTTTTGCACATAACTTATGGAAGGTTTTACCACAATTCCCATAGCAATTTATACGATCACTTTTTATAAAGGTAAAACAAGCAGCACATTTTTCCATTTTGAAATAAAATATATATAAATATAATGTTTGTTCTTAGTGTACTGCTTAGTATATACAAGAACCCTATAATTTCCACAAACTTCCACTGGAAAAAAGGTTTCAGGTATTCGATAATGTCAAAAACAGCTGATACACTCGATCCAAAATCTACTGATACACTTTAACAATATGATTTGATGTTGACACTGAGTCGATGAGTATGATAAAAAACAGCTTTGTTGATTATATGGTTGTGCCATGCAAAGATAAACCAGAGGAAGAGAATTTTTAGAGTAATATCATAAGACAGCTTGGCGGAACAATACTAAAATGAACTTACCCGTAAAGGTAAAACAAAACCTTTGTTATTGTTTTGTCAATCGCACTTGGTCTGTGATGATGATGATAAATGTTTTTTATTCCTTAAGTTGCGATATATATGTATGTACGTATTATGTATATATTAACAACACAGGCACTCAAATTTAACGGGCAAAAAGAGATAGAAAATCAATGAAAATGGAATTGCTTTAGTTAATTTTAACTTTCAAAATTAAAATTTTATCACAAAATTCACTAAATTAATAACAAATTTTATTGCCAAATAGTTGGTCAATCAAAAAATGCAAAATATTTATTTTTCCTGATAGTTAACTGATAAAAAAGCAAAAAATCTCAGGAGCTAAAATGTCAACGCAGGCAGCCGAAGAAAAGCCAGAGTTGCCGGTGTTCTAACCGAAGAGAAAAATTCTCAAATTGGAGACTATCAGGAACAGGACGATGGTCATAGCAGTCGCTGTGAACGTCACAACATTGGAATAAGTATGCAGCTACCTTCGATATAGGGAAAACATTGAAAAAACGGTGCCATGCAATAAAGTCCAATGAAATAAAGTCCAAAATTTGTTTTGCACTCCTACATAGGTGTGAAATAAATTCCAAAGCCTGCCAGACGTCTGAGCATACCCCCGCGTGAGCGGGACAGAGGACAGAGACCCAAAAATGGAGTTAAAATCCTTGAACCCGCGAAGCGGTCCACCCAAAGTAGTCTGTTTAGTACAAAAAACTTTGATAACAGACCGACTGACAACATAGGCGCGCGAAATAATTTGTAATTTTCGCCCGAAAATTAAAAATTATTTTTTTTTTTGAAAATTTAATAAGTGAGTTTCACAAATTTCGCGGGCCTATGTTGTCAATCGTTCTGTTGTTAAAGTTTTTTGTACTAAACAGTGCTTTGGGTGGCCCGCTTCGCGGGTTCAAGGATTTTAACTCACTTTTTGGGTCCTCTGTCCCGCTCACACGACTCCGTCGCTCCGCTTAGGGTATGCTCAGACGTCTGGCAGGCGCCTATGTTGTCAGTCGATTTGTTATCAAAGTTTTTTGTACTAAAATAAAAAATTTCGTCCGAAATTTATGAAACTATCTTATTAATGATAATTGACCTTAAGAATTATTGTTTGAAATAAAAATAAATATTTTGTGACCTTAAATAGGTACCTACATATTTTCATAACTAAGCCTTTAGGCTTAATTGCACTCTTAGGTGTGAAATAAAGTCCAAAATGGCTTTAGACTTTAATTCACACCTAGAAGTGCAATAAAGTCCAAAATTTAGTTTTGGACTTTATTTCATTGGACTTTACTTAATGGCACCGAAAACACAACAAACCGCTAGCGAACATGGCTACAACACCTCCAGAAAGACAACGCATACGCCGAAAAGCCTTAAATTCAGCATTATCAGTTAGCAAAATCAATGGTAAAACCGTAGTTAAAGCCACTAAAAATGCTCTTTATCAGATTGTCCAGGAAGCAACACATTTTAATCATCTGAAAACTAAAAAAAAATCCACCGAAATCAGGCTGGTACAGATCTCATTCGTGAACTTTTAAAGTTTATTTTAACTGGGTATTAATAGCATACTGCGCATTATACCATTAAAATGGCCTCCCTTTTTATGTCTACTACCCAAGCTTATTTTTTCTTTTCTCATGTCATGTTAATAAAAGGTATACTCGCTGGGAACATCTAAATTGAACTTATTTATTAAAAGTAAGAACCACCTGATGTCATTATCTTTCACACCGTATTTTGTATTAATACCAAGTTTAAATCAACTTTAAAAGTTCACGAATGAGATCTGTAGAATGGCGACCTGCATCGTGCCTGATCGGGAAACTATTGATTGCTCAGAACTTGGTCTGGGCCAGTAGCGCAACAATCAGTCACGATGAAGTGCTTGTTTTACCTCCTCGTGGTGGTCCCCGGGCAACTATTTATGTATCCCAATATTCATAAATAGGCCAAAATTACAAGTGCGAAAAGGCCTAGCTTTCTAGGATAGGTTACGGAGGTTAGCATTCTCCGTAACTGAAATCAACCCGCTACCGAAACCAACACTACGCCTCGGATAATTAATGATAACTCGTTGACGACTTTTGGCTATTGTACCCGGACAAAGATTGGTTTCTGGAATGTGAAGACGCTTCTTGACAACGGAAAAGAAGGTCCTCAGAATGCCAGATTCCTGCAACTAGAGAAGGAATTTATGCGGTATAGGATGGACATCTTAGGGATAAGTGAAGTTAGATGGCTGGGTTCGGGGAAGTTCAAGTCACCAACCCGTAACACTGTACTATTCTATTCCGGAAAAACACCTGGAAGCGCTCGGGAATCTGGCGTTGGATTGCTGCTTTCCAAAACAGCTCTCAAAAGCCTAATTTCCTGGGAGCCTTTAGGTGACAGGATCCTGAAAGCCAGGTTCCGGACTAGAGTACGTCGCGTCACCATCATACAGTGTTACGCCCCAACTTTGCTCTCTTCTGACGAGGAGAAGGAGGCCTTTTATAACCGGCTGAGTGCTGCTTATGATAGCGTTCCACGAGGTGATATAGTTATGGTGATGGGAGACTTAAATGCCAAGGTTGGCAATGACAACTCTGGGCTAAGGCATGTCATGGGAAAACATGGTGTTGGTAACCGAAACGACAATGGCGAACGATTTGTCGATTTCTGCAACGCCAACGGCCTTGTTATTGGAGGGACCATGTTCGAGCATAAGACGTGCCACAAAGTCAGTTGGGTGTCGACTGACAGACAAGCAACTTCCAACCAAATTGACCACTTCGCGATCAACCGGCGTTTTAGAAGCAGTCTCCAGGACGTCCGTAACAGAAGAGGTGCTGACATGGGAATGGCCCGGGACCACCATCTGATGGTTGCTACCGTAAGATTGCGTACAGCTGCAGTTCGTAGATCCCAAGGAAACACTCGAATGCCCAAGTTTAATACAGATAGACTAAAGGATCCCGCAGTGCGCCAACAACTAGGGGACCACCTTTCACAAGGATTGAACGCAATCAGCAGCACGGAAACCACATCCATCGAAAATCATTGGTGTGCTGTGAAAAATGTGTTCATATCCGGTGCTGAAAGTATAGTCGGCCGGGCGCAAGGGAGAAATAGTGCTTGGCTTTCCGACGAAACTTGGGCAAGGATCGAAGAAAGGAAACACCTTAAAGCTCGCATCGCAGCTACCCCAGCAGCAGGGAGAAACGAGCTTGAGTCTACGTACCGCATGAAGATGAGGGAAGTTCACCGTAGTGTGCGACGTGATAAGCGTAACTACATCAACGCACTGGCTACAGAAGCAGAAGTAGCCGCTAGTAGGTGTGACAGTAGGACCGTCTACAGAATTACCAAAGAGCTCACTGGGGTCCAGAGCTCTAAACAACACCTGGTTAAAGACACAAACGGATCCCTGCTAATTTCGGATGAGGACCAGCTCATAAGGTGGAGGGAACACTTTTCTGCGGTTTTAAACCGCGTTTTCGCAAGTGAAGTGAACCCTATTCCCACTGAGCTACCCGAAGTAACAATTTCCCGAATACGCACCGTACCCCCCAGTAAAGAAGAAATTATCACCGCCATCAAAGCACTGAAGAACAACAAAGCGGTTGGACTTGATGGTATTCCTGCAGAGCTCTTAGGAGCAGCCCCAACGACATCGAGCGAGCTACTGCACCCACTTATTAAGAGAGCTTGGGAAACAGAAAGCTTTCCTGAAGAGTGGAAAAAAGGAATGATTGTCAAGCTTCCAAAGAAAGGAGATCTCACACAGTGCGAAAACTGGAGAGGAATATGCGTTCTGCCTGCAGTAGCCAAGATAATAGCAAGGATAATATTGGACCGAATTAAAGACCACCTCGAAGACACACTCGACGCCGAACAAGCAGGTTTCCGCACTGGATCTTCCTGTGTGGATCACATCAACACCTTGCGGATCATCATCGAACAGTGCGTTGAATATCGATCACCATTTCACCTGCTGTTCATCGATTTTGAAAAGGCGTTCGACAGTGTCAATAGAGAATTTATTTGGCTTGCTTTGCACAGGAGGGGCATCCCAGATAAATTGATTGCTATTATCAAGGCTACATATGATGGATCCAGGTGTCACGTTTTGCACAAAGGTAGGCTGTCAGAGGAGTTTGAAATCCAAAGTGGAGTTAGGCAAGGCTGTATACTGTCACCAATACTGTTCCTGTTGGTGGTAAGTGACGTACTGCACGCAGCTTTGTCAAATGGAAATGGAGGAATTCAGTGGACTCTGCAATCTCACCTCAAACATCTGGACTACGCGGACGACGTATGCTTACTCTCTCATAGGATCATGGATCTCCATCAAATGACAACAAGGGTGGAGAGAGAAGCAGAAATCGTAGGGCTTAAGATCAACTCGGCAAAAACTAAAAGGATCAGCCTGGGAACTTCCTCATCAATCCAAGTAAATATTTCTGGACAACCGGTAGAGATGGTAGAGGATTTCCAATATCTTGGGAGTATTATCTCTACGGGTGGCGGAACTGAACTGGACGTAAACAGCCGAATCAGAAAAGTAAAGGCTGCGTTCGGAATGCTGTCCAAAATATGGAGAATCAACTCTTTTAGCTTAAAGACCAAGCTACGACTGTTCCGCTCCAATGTTGAATCCGTTCTGCTTTACGGCTGCAGCACTTGGAAAGTCACTGAAATTGTCACTAGAAAGCTGCAAACCTTCGTTAATAGATGTCTACGAAACATCTTGAGGATTTTCTGGCCCAACCGTATCTCCAATGCCGAACTTCATGCGAGAACGGGTCAGGAGCCCATAGACTCCATTATACGAAGAAGAAAGTGGCAGTGGATTGGCCATACGCTTCGAAAAGGCGATCGGTGCATTGCATCTCAAGCAATGCAGTGGAACCCGCTCACACAGGAGGGAAGACAAGTGGGCCGGCCTAGAAGTACATGGCGAAGAACGGTCGAACAGGAATCGGCACGACTGGGGAAAAGTTGGAGAGAGCTGAAATACATTTCAAGAAATCGTACACGATGGCGCGTAGGTGTAGTGGAGGCCCTATGTCCCGTAAGGGAAATATCACGGACGTAATAGGTCCGAGGACCTAAGTAAGTAAGTAAGTAATGCTGAAGGGGCCAACTTCACAAATATTTTTTTCAATTTTTTTTTTTTTTTCTAAGAAAAAATACCAATGCTGGGGTGGCTTAATTCACACTTAGTTTTTGATGTGTAAACATCTTAGCTCTCGGCAGGGGTAAAATTTAATTTGGGAACCGGATACAACTTACGTACATCCGTACGTACCATACGCACCATTTTGTTTAGACTTTTAACTAATGGATGCGAATGGTTCGTGCATTGAATTGAGGAAATTGAGTTAAATGTGGTCAATGTCGGTAATTTGGTTGGGTAAAGTAATACACCAACGAAGCCAACGGTTTGTGCATTCAATAGTGTCGGGAAAATTGTCAGCGACATACTATATATTATGGACTATTAGAATAATTCTGAAAAGGTCAACGTAACAAAAAAAGGCACCACAAAACAAACCTTAAAATCATTACAGTTGCACCATGCCTTAAAAAACTGCATTTTTAGGGGGGTTCACATTCTCAAATATGTTTGACAAATATGGTTCGATGAATATTTGATGGATTGAATCCATTTGCGTTCACATTTGTCAAACAGGCTGTCAAACATCATTTTTCTTAAGAATTTTAACAATGGTGGATGTCATGATTGCAGCTCTCATAATAAATAAAATGTTAAAATATCAAAAATAAGAAGAAAAGAAAGGCAACAAAATAAGAGGAAACGAATTTGGACTAATAGACACAAAAAGCGCCCAAAATTGTCTTATTTCGTTTCTTTTGTCTTTTTTTTAAATTTTATTCGAAAACTGGTTCGAATCGAATTAATTTCCGGTTTTGGGGGATATATTTTTTGAAAATCTTTTTTTACAAAAAAAAACAACTTTTTTCCACCAAAATTTAACTTTTTTTACAAAAAAAAAAAATTACTTTTTTGCAAAAAAAAAATTGCAAAATTAACTTTTTTACAAAAAAAAAATAACTTTTTTTTTCCAAAAAAAAATTAACTTTTTTGTAAAAAATCGCAAAATTAACTTTTTTTCAAAAAAAAAAATAACTTTTTTACAAAAAAAAAATTAACTAAATTAAATACATATTTACGCTCTGCCCTGAATCACATGAAATAACATAACGCCTTTGGCAACCTATCAGTTTACTATATACTGTATGCTATAATATAAACTATATACAACACTGATGTTTACACATCATCCCCTTGAGTCCCGGTACACACACATTTTGTTTTCTATTAAGACGGAGTTCTGTGGAGTTCTGGGGAGTTCTGTTAAGAGTTCTGGTTAGCCCTACAAGAGATTCCTTATCAGAACTCTAACAAACTTTTTTGTCTGACTTATACATAAAAAGTTATAGGCTTCAACAAAGTACCAATTCTTAAGGGGCCAACTCGAAATGTACGTACAATTTCGATTTTTTTTTGATTGATATTTTGTTTTTGTTTTGCTAAGATCTTACCAAATCCGTTTTAAAAATAAAAAAAATGTTTTTTATGAAATTTGGTAGGAATCAAAAATAAAAAATATTTTAAGTCCATTAGTTTAAGCCTTAAACTTTTGATGTAAAAGTCGGACAAAAAAGTTTGTTACGGTTCTGTTCAGAACTCTTGTAGGGCTAGTTAGAACTCTATACAGAACTCTCCAGAACTCCAAAGAAATCCGACAATATAGAAATAACTAAGTGTGAAGTTATTCCCCCAGAATTGGTAATTTTTCTAAATTCTAATTTTGCAGAATTATTGCCAAAACCCATTGAGAACTCCAGAACTCTCCATCAAGAATAGAAATTTCTTATCAGAACTCTTTTTCATGATAAATGGGGGCCGCGTGAAGTTGGCCCCCAATATGTTTTTTTTTCTGGGTGAAGATTACTGGGAACTATTGATATTTTAAGGGAAGAACTCTAGAACACTTTCAAATCTACCGTGAACTCTAAAAAATAATATTTTGTTTGAAAATTTGGGGGGCCAACTTCACGGGAGTTAAAAACTTTAGCTTTGATAACCGAAAAAATGTTGGGTTTTTATCCTGGTTCGTCCAAGGTTTCCCAAATAAAATAATTAGAAGCCCCCTTCTGGGTATATAGCAAAACATTTTGTTTCATTTCATATTCATTTACTTAAAAAAAATAGTTTTGTAGTCTTGCTAATTTAGTCTTATTAAAATTTCTGGCCCCCACTTTTGATTACAAGTACCCCACTGTCTTGTTAGAAAACACTTCGATTGTTTTAGCCATTCAATCAATTTTTTTGTGAACAAATGCTTCCACAACAGAACCCAGACCCAGGCCAGCTGAGCAGTCGTGGTGGACGGTGGTAGCTTTTTTCTATCGTGCTACAGTTTGCCTTTTTCTTTCGTGTTCTCCTTCATTCTTTGTTCCTTGGGTTAGTTCGGGCTGTCAATCGATTAGCTTAATAACTTATTTAATAATGAATACCCACCCCGCAAGCGACGTGAAGAAAAAGTAGAACAATGCATGGTACTTTTTCACACGTTCAGTTTTTTGGAATACATCTATCCCACTCTACTTGTCTTCATATTTGCAGGTGAAGATACATGTTAATCTACCATAAAGCGGGGTACACATTATCAAACCTGCTTGAGATATCTGTTCACGTTTGATAGTGTGTACTCCCTGTTCGACAAAACCGTCACAAATTTGGTTGATACTGTTTGAGTGTTTGTCGTCAAATAGATTTACTATTGAGTTATGAGTATGAGGTCTGCCACCAGCATCAAGTACAGAGGAACAGTGGAAACACTGTCAACAAGCCATCAGAAGTGCCGCCTCTGATGTGCTGGTTTTCACTAGGCGAATACAACGAAACCCCTGGTTCGATGAATAGTGCCGGCTAGCGCATGCTGCTAAGGACGAGGCCTACCAGGCAATGCTGCAGACTCGAACAGTAGCTGCTGAGAGAGTAGCCCGGGAGCTCTACGGGCAGAAACGAAAAGAGGAACGACGACTTCTCAGGAGGAAAAAGAGAGAGCACGAGAAGCGGGCGGTAGAGTCTATTGAGGGTTGTAGCGGTAGGGAAGATGTTCCAAAATTTTATCAGAGGGTGAAGCGATCCACCCAAGGATACAAGGCTAGAACGGAAGCCTGCCGAGACGAGAGTGGGAATATGGTAGTAGATACACAGTCAGTGCTGAGGATCTGGAAAGAACACTTCTCTAGACTGCTTAATGGCGAAGACAGCCAAGATGCCGCTAATAGGCAGAACGCTCCATTCAACTTGGACGATGATGGCCAAGAGTTCCGTCCACCCGACCTAACCGAAGTGCGGCAGGCGATATCCAAACTTAAGCCGTACAAGGCTGCTGGTGCGGATGGATGAAAGTATGCCCAAAGAATGGAATTTTGGTATAGTATGCCCCATCCATAAAAAGGGAGATGTTCTGAAATGTACCAACTACAGAGGAATTGGTCTCCTAAACGTCGCTTATAAAATCTTGTCGGCTACTCTGTGTGGCCGCTTTAAACCTTTTGTCAACGATCTGATCGGCCCCTATCAGTGCGGTTTTAGGCCAGGCAAGTCAACCGTCGATCAAATGTTCACACTCCGACAGATTTTAGAAAAATCCCGGGAATTCCAGATCGATACACACCGCCTTTTTATCGATTTTAAAGTCGCGTATGATAGCGTGAAAAGGGACGAATCATATAGAGCCATGTCGAGTCTCGGCATCCCTGCCAAACTCGTCCGCCTGTGCAGCATGACGATGGAGAAATCTCACTGCTCCGTCAAAATTGGTAAGAACAACACCGATTCCTTTGATGTTGAGGAAGGATTGAGGCAAGGCGACGCGTTATCATGCAACCTATTCAACATCGTTCTTGAAGCCATTGTACGCAACACACATGTTAACACCAGCGGTACAATCTATCAAAAGTCCGCTCAATTGCTTGCGTATGCGGATGACATAGACATTGTCGGCAGAACGAAGCGAGCTGTGGCAGGGGCATTTGCAAGCATTGAATAGGAGGTGGCTAAAATGGGATTGGCGGTTAATGAGGACAAGACAAAGTATATGCTGTCATCGAGAGGGGAATCTCAACATCGTCGACTCGGGCAAAATATCACGATGAACAGATATAACTTCGAAGTTGTCAAGGACTTTGTCTACCTGGGCTCCACTATTACATCGCAGAATGACATCAATGCAGAGATCAAGCGAAGAATTACTCTTGCCAACCGCTGTTTCTTCGGTCTAAGAAGGCATTTAAGTAGTAAGGCCCTCTCTCAGAGAGGAGACTTTATACAAGACCCTTAACATCCCGGTCCTGCTCTATGGCTCAGAAGCATGGACACTGAGAAAATCGGATAAAAATCTGCTAGGGTGCTTTGAGAGGAAGATTCTTCGTGTTGTTTTCGGTCCGGTGTGTATCGAAGGAGTATGGAGGAGAAGATTCAACGACGAGCTATACGGGCTATACAGCGACGTTGACTTGGTCAAAAAGCTGAAAATACAGCGGCAGAGATGGCTGGGGCACGTGGAGCGTTTGGACAGCAACGCACCTGCTCGACGAGTCTTCGAATCCAACCCCGATGGGGTACGCAGCAGAGGAAGAACCCGTAACAGGTGGTGCAATCAAGTGGATGACGACATCAAAGGACTCGGTGTGCGCAACTGGAAGCGGCTAGCTAGGGACAGAGCTGGCTGGAGGGGCTTGTTAGTTGAGGCCGAAGCCCATCCTGGGCTGTGAGCGCCATCAAAAGTAAAGTAAGTAAGTTAGCTCTACCTCATTCTAACGCTGAGGCTGAAAGAAGTTTCCGCATTGGGTAGGTTAAGAGAACTTAGGGGACTTGCAAGTAAGGGGCCAGTTATAGCTATCATTGAAAACCATCATTAAAAAAGTTAGCTGTTGATTTTGAGACCATTCGAAAGTTTAATCATTGAATATTTCAATGCAGAAATATAGCTCACTTCTTCAAAATTATTTCACCTCAAAAAAAAATTCATTTTGACCCATATTTTCCCCATAACGTAACTTTTAATTTTTTCAATGATCATTGGTAAGGTAGGTATAATTAAGTCAATGCTTTATTTGGCATCAAAATAATCATTTATTTTTTCTTCAAAAACTCTCAAAATTGACAATTAATATTTTTAATGATGATTTTCAATGATAGCTATAATTGGCCCCTAAGGCAAATTTCTAGACTGTGATTGGTCAGCTGTCGAAAAATTGTTTCAAATGAAGGGAACATTTGACAGCTGGCCAATCACAGTCTATAATTTTGCCTTACTTGCAAGTCCCCTAAGTTCTCTGAACCTACCCATTGTCACCAATGTTAAAAGAAAAGAAAAAAAGAAATTTTATGAATAACAGCACATTCAACTCAATTTGAGTTTTTTTGATCTGCTTTAGCTAATAAAAATCATACATGTGTAGACTATAAAGCCAGTGATCGCCACTACAAGTTATTTACAAAAGATATAAATTCAAAACTTAATAATAATAAACGAATTTGAACATTTATATTATTTTGTATTAAATCATGCCGATTTATGTATTTAAATGTGTATATAATTTAAATGCAAGAACTTAATTTATTAAAGAAAAATTAAGAAACCTACCCTGTACATAAATAATGTGATTTTTGCTGTTTTTTTTCTGAGGGAAATGAAAGGGGAAAAATGAAACGATTTGTGGGAAAAAAGGGATTTTGAGGACTGGTAAAAGGGAATTCTCTCAAAAAAGCCCGCCAGCACTGGATTGTAGAGATATTTACCCCTTGAACACAATTGGATGCAGCTGTAGCTAAAATAATCGCTGTAGTACAATCTACCAATAAAAACGCTCACTTATGTAGCAAAGGACGTCTACAATCATGTAGCGCATCATCACATCTGTTTTGAATTGTAAATTTATTCGAGACGTGTTCAACGCATATGAAATTTATATTTGAACTGAATTTGTGTGATAGCTGACTATACAAAAGTTAAAAAAACAGAAAAAACTTCTCAAATGCATTGAACGTTCCCAAAAAAAAAGTGAAAAGTCAAAAAATGACATGAGAAACCCATATGTCAGCTTAAATCCAGCTTGTAGCGCCGCCAAAAGTTAAAGTTGAGTCAACTTTCGCGGCAGACAATTTTCTTACTACAGCTACAGCTTCCCATTGTGTTGATGTATACCATTTTCGTATCTTTCAACTTTGACAGTGCTACATGCAACAGCTACAGCTACACCATTGTGTTCGGCCTCAGTCAGATCGACGCGACAGAGGAAAATATCTGAAATCTTAAATCATTGCTACACGGGCAAGTTCTGACAAGCATGTTGCAATGCACAAACATTTTTCTTCTAATATAAAATTTAAGTTGGGAAATTTGAGTTGGGAAGCAATTTACCCCTTGAACACAATTGGATGCAGCTGTAGCTAAAATAATCGCTGTAGTACAATCTACCAATAAAAACGCTCACTTATGTAGCAAACGACGTCTACAATGATGTAGCGCATCATCACATCTGTTTTGAATTGTAAATTTATTCGAGACGTGTTCAACGCATATGAAATTTATATTTGAACTGAATTTGTGTGATAGCTGACTATACAAAAGTTAAAAAAAAAACAGAAAAAACTTCTCAAATGCATTGAACGTTCCCAAAAAAAAAGTGAAAAGTCAAAAAATGACATGAGAAACCCATATGTCAGCTTAAATCCAGCTTGTAGCGCCGCCAAAAGTTAAAGTTGAGTCAACTTTCGCGGCAGACAATTTTCTTACTACAGCTACAGCTTCCCATTGTGTTGATGTATACCATTTTCGTATCTTTCAACTTTGACAGTGCTACATGCAACAGCTACAGCTACACCATTGTGTTCGGCCTCAGTCAGATCGACGCGACAGAGGAAAATATCTGAAATCTTAAATCATTGCTACACGGGCAAGTTCTGACAAGCATGTTGCAATGCACAAACATTTTTCTTCTAATATAAAATTCAAGTTGGGAAATTTGAGTTGGGAAGCAAGTTGCTAGGGTCAGAAAAGTGAAGTAGCTAGTTCATGACAATTCAAATTAGGTAAATGCAAATGAGCAGCAACACGAAATGAGAAATTGTCAATATTTTAAGGAACAATAGCCTAAGCACAACTCACACACGTACATACGTTCAATTTATGATATCAAATCACTTAAATCATAAGATTATAAATAATTCAGGAAATGATGAAAATTATGACATGACATTAATATCAATAAGATGAAGTCCTCTTTGATGTTATTTGTCCGGCGGCTATTGCTCCTTCTCCATTATGTATGTACATATGTTATGTGTAATAAAATCGTCTATTTCCGCTTTAAACTCTTTGCACTCTGGAAACTGAAATGCCAGCACCGCAAAAAAAAATTTCTTCTCTAAATAAATAAAATAGATGACATTGAAGAGGAAAAATATTTCTTCCAAGTCGATTCACTTCTATACCTAAATACCTATTGCTTTCTGCTTTTGACCAAGATAATAAATCATGCGTAAAAATCAAAGCAAATTTAAAGCACAACAAATCCAGTTTATTTTCAAAAAAAGATACTCGTAGCGAAGGGGCATGGAGGTCCTTTCGGATCTTACAAAAAAACGATATCTTATTAATGTGTTCCTAAGTCTTGTGATTCTCCCTCTAGTAGCAGTTCAAAAGTTTTTTATTTTAAGTTTTAATAATCATGTCAATTATCTACAGAATCCGCAAAACTCGATACGCAGCGATTCACATTGCAGTCTGCTCTTTTCTTTTCACGATTGGAAAGTAAGCACTGCACTGCGGATCGAGTTTTGTGGATTCTGTAATTGACATGAATGTGTATGCATGTTAGGTATCTATCAATGATAATAATAGAAAGATTTTTTTCGGCTTTCGTTAGTTTCGCATTGGTTTTCTAATTTCACTTTAAATACCATAAATTATTCTTTTTCGTATGTAAAATATTAAGTTCAAAGTAATTCACATTTGCTGCACCCCGACTCCATAGGCCATACGATTGTCCAACATTTCAACAACAATCCAATTAACAAACAAGGCATTTTTACTGACTGATGGTCAAATTATGTTTGTCAAATAGCCGTTTCCTTTGGAGGTGGCATAGTTAGGGCGTTAAGACCATATCTTAGGTCAAACCTTGCACTTCATTCTGACGGGATGAGCTTTGGTACTCTAATAGTCCACATCCTAAGTTTACTTCTAAGAAGTGTTTTCACGGTGGCAACACTGGCAGACCGGAGATATGAGGGTTGTCATACAAAAAACACCCTTTCACCCCAGATATTTGTATGGTCTCTTTTAATTCTTATTTGTCAGAGAAATGAGACATGTGTGCCAAGTTTCATCACCATACCATTGAAATATGGTAATATTATGCTCGTTTCACTGAAAATTTAGTCATCAACTTTTTCTAGGGAAATTATATTGAATTTATTTTGATTGCATAAGATTGTGCATTCAAAATTACCCTAAGGTCATGTGCCATACGCTTAGATTATACCAAGACGAATATATAGTGGTTTGATATACTTTTACCTTCCCCTTCCCCCATTTTGAAAGCGATTATACAAAAAACTGATACATGGATAAAAATGGACTTCGGATATGCTGTAGAATATGCAATTCTACGTTGACGCTCATCTTAAAATTTTATAAATATTCATTTAATAACCATTATTTTGTGACAAATAAAAACCCTTATCTACCGAGGGTATTTTGCTCCCCCCGCGTACAAGGGTGTGGAAGGGGTACAAAAATGAACACATCCCAATGGCTTCAATTATTCTAAATCCAACGAATTATTCCACGATATCAACCGATGTCTGGTTCGAGATTTATAGGCTTATTTATGTGAAATTTCATGTTAAAACATGGTCAGAAGGCAACCCTCATATCTCCGGTCTGCCAGTGTTGCCACCGTGGCGATGTGGACTATTAGAGTACCAAAGCTCATCCCGTCAGAATGAAGTGCAAGGTTGGCTCCCTTAACACCCTTCAAAAGGCTTACAAGTTTACTTTATCTAAAATTCTATACTACGAAGTAGAAACACCTTTAAATTTATATTGAGTAAAATATTGTAGAAAAGATAATGCACTCCCCAAAAACTACCAAATTAACATGATGTCACCAGTGACATTCCAGATCAAAACAGTGCTGTCAAATGTATTATAATACACTTTGTATTGGGAAGGAGATTTGCATAATTTTTTATATGCATACAAATTAATATGGTATACATGTAGCCGTTGTACTATAAAAAAGTACAGGTCCATAACCGCTAACCTTAATTTTTTGCAAAAATTTGTTTTTACAATATGTCTTTAATTTTAGCTTAACAAGCAGAATATACTTAAAAAAGCTAGAATTTTATATTTTTAACACCCATGCCTCTTAATGGGTTAAATTTGAAGTTTAAAGGCTTTCCCAAACCAACGCGAAACATTCGGCGTTGCAGAGAAACATTCGCCAGTTTTATATTATAAATGATAAATGAGAGTGATAAATGATAAATGAGAGTGCCCACACCAACGACGAATGTTTCTGACGTCGAATGTTTCGCATTGATTTGACGGCTTTCACACAAGGAAACTGAGTTGCCAGAAACAGGCTAGTTTGTAGGCGAGAAGGGTGTGAGGAGAAATTTGTTGTCTTCCTTTTACGCCCTTCTCGCCTAGAAACAAAAAATCGCCGGCAATTCAGTTTCCTTGTGTGAAAGGGGTCTTTGGGAGAGCCTTACCGATTTCACAGTGTATAAGCTGACCTTCAGTGCCATTGAACGTAGTTTGATTAAATTAAAATGAAAACGAATACAGATTGGCAGCATTGTTAGTTGTTCCTACGTCATGTGCAGGCCGTAGCCAGGGAGGGGGGGCTTGAGGGGCTGAAGCCCCTTCCGAAATGATTTTTAATTAAAAAAAAAAAAAAAGAGTTCAAACTTTTTGGTACAAATTAAAATCTTTGAAAATAAGGAGACTGTTTGGGTAAAGTGTATTGTTTTAAAAACAAAACAAAAAAAACAAAAAAAATAATACTTAATATGAGGAGACTAATAAGGTGTTACGTATGTTTTTACTATGTTCAGGTTGTGTAGTGCTGAAGCGGTCTGGACCTCGAAGTTAAATCGAACTTTTGTATACTTTCGTTGAGTGGTAATGAACGAATCTCATTACCACTCAACGAAATCAATCCTACCTAAAGAGTAGAGTCGAGTCAAATTTTTTTATGTTTAATGAACTGTTCTTTTTTTTGAGTATTTGTTTCAAAATATGGACTTATTTTATGTGTGTGTATTCAATTTTATTTGATGATTTGACTAAAATCCTTCTTCTGTAATCTCAACACCATTTTAGCACAACTCCAAATCGAAGTAACGTAATGTAATGTAATGAAAATCAGTCGAATATCCGATCCTTCCGCGACTGAAGTGGATTAGAAAATCGATTCATTTTTTTCTTATGCTGAGGCCACACGAGGCAGTACTGGCTTTGGCTTGCCAGTGGCAATACACTCACATTTTCTTCCCAACAGTCACAAACTAGAGCAATTTGCCCCTCAACTGGCTTGCCTTTTTCGAAGCCAGTTTAATATGCCGTTTTTACTCGGCCGAATGAGGTAATTTCGTTCCAAATTTCCAAATGAGATCCGAAATTACCTAATTTCCCACACAAAATCTCATTTTGAAATGAGGTAATTTCAACCTCATTTGCCCGAAATTAGGTTGAAAATTAGGTTGGAAATAAGGTGAATGCATCCAGCGGGAATCAGTCACAAAAGCTCTTAAAAGCTTTTGTATGAAAATATCAATACACTATACTCAACAACATAAAACAGAAAGAGAAAACAACACAAATAAACGGCTAACTGCCATTCCAAATTCAAAATGAAACGAGATGTCAAATGAAATTAGCAAATTTGATAATGAAAACACCTTTTTGCCAATTTCACCAGTAGCGAAGCTTTTAAGTCGGAACCACTCATGTCTCGTGTGTTGTATTGTGGAGTCGTGTGTCGCTGTCATTCTATATATTTCCTACGACACACAGCAACACAACACACGAGACAGATATGGTTCTATAATAATTCTAAAAAAAATTGTGTTTTTAGAGGTTTTTTAATCCATGATGATGGTAGCCATCCTTCAAAAGAACTGACAGTTCATACCTTGACAGATAGGTAATAAACTAAATTTTTTGACAAACACCTATCCCGCTCTACTTTTCTTCATATTTGCAGATGATGATACATGTTTATCCAGCATATGGCTTGACAAATTGGTAACAGAATATTGTGTTCCAAATAATGTCACCTGAAAGCCCCAAAAACGTAAATATTTCCCGAGCGAAAATTCCCAAAAAATCGGGTTTTTAAGAAACTTTTTAATTCAAAAAAAACATAGTCGTCATTGCATCATATTTTAAAGTTTGTTGCCTATTGGAATGTAGTAGCCCGTAGCGTAATGGTTAGTGCGTTCGACTGTCACGCTGGAGGTCTGGGATCGCTTCCCACCCTCGTCCACCTAAAAACTAAAAAAGTTTTTTTTTCAGGGCTACTCCCTCTTGCGAGGAATTGACAAATCCTCCAAGAGTATCACTTGTCACGAATAAGTGCTTCTCGTCTAGCCGTTCAGATTCGGCATAAAATTGTAGGTCCCTTCCATTCCTGTCGAAAGGCGCACACAGGAATGGTTGCGAGTTGTTAGTCACTAGGCCCTGGTTCTTCATGAGCCGTTGTGCCACGCGATTTATTTGCCTATTTTGGAAATGATTAATTTTCTTGGTCCCACCTCCCCTTAAAAGTTGTAGCAGAAAGAATATTTAACTCAAAAATTTTAACCAACGGCTATCAAGATCGCTTTATATACAAGTCTGAACGAGTCCACTTGCTTCTCTACTGGATTCACAACTTCTCCTGGCCAGCGCTGCCAAAAGTGGCACTTTAGTGCCAAATTGGCACTAACTCAAATGAGTTTGGCACCCATTGGCACTCAAAAGTTTAAAATTTGGCAGTCTTTTTTTTAAATCATGAAAAAATATTAAAAATTGAATTTTCTCATACAATTTACAAACATTCCTACACTACTTGTGACTCTTGTGATGGATATCTAAAAAACTAATGAAAGATTTGTGTATACTGTCACTACTTCTATTAATTTGCATCCATCAACTTTGAATGTTGCACGCAGGGTTGCCGTTCGCTAGATCTAGCGACTTTTCAATTTTTTCCGCGATAAAAAATATTTTGATGTCGCTAGATTATTTCTAGCGACTTTTCTAGCGACATATGAAGGAAACCATCTGTGATTTCCGGCCCTGGTAATTTTACAAAGCTGGCATTAGATTAATTTGAACAATAATTGTATACTACAAACTAAAATTCACCACACACAGAAACACAGTTTGAGTGAGGAGTTAGCGCTGTAGTTTTATTTAAGAAATTCATCTGTTTCCAATTTCTGAAAGACCAAAGTTTTTTTTTAAATTAAGTTTAAATTTTGAAAAAAAAGTTGTTCAATGAAAACATTTTTTTTTTAACATTTATTATCCAATTTTCATCTAGCGTCTTCTAGTGACTTTTAAAAAAAAATTAAAATTATTATGTTCTTAGTTTTAGTTTTTAGAGCAAGCCTTCCCCGAAACGAAACGCTGGCTACGGGCCTGGTCATGTGACGTAAAATGCCTTAAAGGCTGGGTTGTTTTTTTGCTGGTGAAGGGTTGACCGAACCACCAGAGCGCGTTCTGCTTGCGCCGCCGGCTTAAAATGTAGTAAATGAACTATCAAGTATGGAGAAAGTGCCCGAGTACACGATTCGATTTTTTCCGGTTGTTTCGTCTTTTTGACACATTGGATGACGGGAGTAGAAATGCTGAGGGAAGAAATGAAAATTTCAAGACTTTTTCTGGTTGATCTTTGACGTTTATGATTTGGCATCTACAATGCTCCTCGATGTTAGCAAAAAACGATTTATGGAAAAACGATTGATTTGAAAATGGTTTTTCGTAGAGCTGTCGCACCCTCAACATCTATTTGTAAGAGCTGCGCAAGTAAGAATAGTCAAAAGTCTTCCATTATTCGCTTGATTTTTATAATAAAATATTTTTGGTTCATTTTCGCATCAAGGTGATGGTCAAATTGTATCAGTCAAAACGTATCAGGAGTTAAACTAATTATTTCCCCCCATGAAGAACCCTTCTCTGAGGTATTTTTGGTTTGCGAGCAAAAACAAACGAAAAAAGAAAATACAACATCATATCTACATATCACGTTATTGATGCACTACCGCCTTTGAACTGTACCATATTTTCGAAACAAACAATTCATCTCATTGTCTGCATCGCATGCCAAAGTCTATGAATGGATTTAACCTCAGGTTTTATTGTCATTCTCATTGCAACGAAATTGGAAGCTCCCTGAGGAGTTATTTCTTGATTAAATCTACCAGAACAAAGCATTTTCTCTGCAATTTGGAATTCTGCTTTGGTGTGAGTGCGGTGTCAGTGCATCACCGCACACCGGAAACTCAGGTAAGTTGGTTTTGGCCCACTTGCATTACCTTCTCCATCAGTCTCCCGCCATCATCATATCCAATCCACCTCTCCATGTGAGTTGGTCTATTCATTGTGAGTGACCATAGTGAGGCTGCCGACCGCCAACAGAATGAAGCAAAGCAATATATGAGAGGCATGGCGCATGGCGCATGCCACATAGGTTTTTCATCGGTAAATTATTATTGTTTCTGAAAGACTAGGTCCAGCAGGTTTCACCATCAAACCATAACACATCATCCACCCGCATCTAGGTGAGTGATGTTTTGTTGGCATTATAAGCATTCGAATTCATCTGAAAAGTAAAATTGTATGTTCATAAAGGAATATGAAATAATATGACAACAGAAAAATCGTCAGTCGGGCGTCCTGTCCTGAGCATTCCATTTACACATAATACGATGCAAGAGCATTAACAATTGTGGTGGGAGAATTTATTTGGCCATCATCATCAGTGGCCAGGCAAGCTTCAAAGCTATTGCCTTATTATTTTATATGAATTATTATAGTATAATACGTAAGTGGGTGGTGGTCATGGCGATGGTTGGCTCGGTCAACCTTATTTGACTGGAAAGCCTTTTGATCTTTTGTTCTTCTTATGGCATTGTTAACTCTTAGGGCTTTGTTCCAAAATGTTCATTGTTCTGATGAACAAGTGAATATAGAATGTTAGTTGAAATGGGTGAGATGAATTTTATTATACAAAATGTAATGTGGTGTTTTTGTACCTCCTCTGAAGATGTATTTAATTTGAAATGTCTTTGTTTTAGACGAGGATGAAGAATAAGACTTCACCAATAACGCATGTACGAGCAGTTTTGCTATGGGTGAGATACAGATCAGTGGGAAGATCTTTTTCCACGCGCCCGCCATGAATTTCGCAGTTAAAAGACACAGTTGAAACGGGGGACTAAGAACAATAAAATTGATTTGGTGGTGTGGGAGCTCGTGGAAAACCAGGAGTAAAATCGCATAGGTACGTGCAGCTTTTTTCATGCAGAAAAATTGAATTGCGCAGAATCATTTCAGCCACAACAGCAAATAAAAAAATCTCAAATAATTGCTATTTGGCATAACTGTCATTACTAGCACCTGTCACCTGTCATTCTTTAAAAAAAATGTTTGTTTTGGTGATTTTAAAAAAGGAAAAAAGGCTAAAAGAATTGGTTAAGCAAAATAAATTCTTAAGCGTTAAGACAAGTTCTTCCTATACAAATATTTTCCTGAGGGATACTTAATTTAAAGAAGCACTTTAATTGAAGCACTTCGATGAACCTTCTTTTCGTAAGATGAAAGAGACGAAAGAAATCCATGCCATCCCAGTTATTGAAGATTGCCACGTTCTGGCATATGGTAATATTTTGAGCTTTAATGTGTCTGGCTGCCATTAAACACCCACGTGGGTGTCTGGCTGTTTGGGAAACATTATTTAATAGTTGTCTTAACAACATATATTAAAATTAGCTTTGATACTATAACGTAAATGGCACCATTTGTTTGACACTTTTAAGGTGTCTGGCTGCCGCCGTTAGGCACCCATGTAGGTGTCTGGCAAGTGTCAAACAAAGTTTGTGACACCTTCCTTTTGAACATATCAAAAAATCAACTTTGATAAAATGACGCAATTTGGGCACTTTTGTATGCACCTTTCATTATCTCTGAGTCGCACCCGGATTCAAGATTTGTAATACCTATTCGTTGTTACCTACCATGGTATTAATTCATACACAAAATCTCAGCTTTGATAAAATGACGTATGTCTGGCGGCCTGGGCTCTTACTCTATAACGGTATGGAAGGCACCGTTATTTTTGGTTTGATTAAAGCAAAGTGTGGGCATTTTAGTCAAAAAAAAGACACTATGTACCAAGTTTGAAGAACATCCATCCAGCAGTTTATGCTGTAGTGGCCAAGTCAGACAGACAGACAGAATTGCGCAAACCACTTTTTTCGCGTTCTCTATCATCGTAATGTTATATCGGAAATAAAAATGAGTTAGACCTCAAACGAGTTCTAATTTTTCCTAAAACTGAGTTTTAGGGGTTAGAACTTTGTCGAGAAATAGGCCGTTTGAGTTTGAAAAGTAATTATTTAAATACTATTAATCATAAAATGATATAAAAGAATGAATTTCTGGCTTAAAAAATCCTAAAGCGTAATACTGTTAGAGTTGCCGTTGTTTTTAATAACTACTTTTTCATTTTAGGAACTGCTTAACGGGGAAAACGAATCCCCGCTTAAATGCTATTTTTTTCTTGTCTCGACCCAACCTACACGCTTCATCTCTTTGTGGCATCTTATGCGATGTGAATCACCTCATAGTGTAAGTATTGTGTAAGAAAATAAAGAATGAAGATCGATCTACATATATAAATTTTACTAAGCAAATAAACTCTTAATTAGTAAGGAAGCAAACTATTTACATAAATAACATTTGTACAAATATTTTTTGTAGATTTAACCTTAATATGAAAACAAAATTAATACTGAAACATGTTTTTTAATTATACCTTGCTAATGTTAGTTTCATTTTTCAATCATTATGTACTTGTGTCAACAAAACTATATTTATTCAGTTGATATTTTCTGGACTGGCTGGACTGCTGCACACTATATAAAAGGCCAGTGGATACGAGTATTCAACATTATTTCCAACATGAAGTTTATTTACGTCGTTATTTCAGCACTTGTTTTGCTATCAGTTCAACTAGCTTCATCAGTTAGTGCAAGTTGTGGGAGAACTCTTTGCCCAACGAATTATTCACCAGTTTGTGGAATTCTCAATGGAAAACAAAGAATCTTCTCAAACAGCTGTGTTATGAGAAATACTAATGACTGCCAACCTAAACAACTTAGTAAGTTCGATTATTAATATTTTAAAAGAACAATTTTAACTTAAAAAAAATTTTTTCAGAATATCAACCCTGTTAAATTTACTACTAAGGCTAGTACATAGTTTCTCGTGAAATAATCAATCGTCTGTGAAGAAAGTGTTCTTTTGATATTTGTGAACACCTTATCAGCGTTTGACGTTTAGAACCACAATGCCCCTCGACATGTTTCACAAGTAGTATGTAATAAGCTTTAGGTACGCATTTAATTTTGAAAGAAATAAATTTGGAAAAAAGTTAAAAATTCTTGTTTGAAAAGTGTGTTATTCAATAGGTCTTAACGTAACTAGATTTGATCCTTATCAAAGTGACGTTATTTAGTGAATAGAATTCTTCGCCGTCGGTGAAATCATTAGGATGAAATAGAAGCTAATTATAACGGTATCATTTACATCTCTTGATCATTGTGAAGTAATGTTTTCCCTTTTCTTTTTTTTATCGCTCACTGTTTTGACTGCTCTTACATCGTTAATTAGCAGCTTGTAATTTTTAAGCACGATGGCGATGGAGTGTGTGATGGTAGGCCTCTTTTGTTTTTGTGTCTTTCCTTATTATTCGAGTAGGAGTAAAGAATAAAGGAGTACGGCATGTGGAGAGAAAATTCTATTTCACTTAAACAACGTTTACTGGGATACTAGTACATTTTCGTAGCCTAGCGTCCTGGTAACTTTCCTATCATGTTAAAAAAACGGTTCCGAAACAAAAACAAGCCTCGTATATTGATGATTTTAATTTTGACGACCCAAGCAAACAAGGAGGCATACGCAAACTGAAATCGTGTGACATCTACAAGGGCGGGCCCTTCTAGGAGCAGGGTCATCGGCGCTTTGGTTGCGGTTCTGTGATAAGGAGAAGACTTAGGCAAAAAGTCTTAAGCTCTCAGAGTGTAAGCGTGTGCCTGGTCACAATTCAAGACCATAACGCTGATGAGTGCTCATACTCATGCCTCCCATGAAAAGAGATATGACTCACCCAAGAGACATCTCCTGGAGACTACGTACGATATGTGCAGTGTTGGCAGAAAATATTTTCTGAAATTGGGAGACATTTAGCTTTTTGCCAATTTTTTTTTTTTTTAATTGTGTTTTTCTTTAACTTAATGAAAATAAAATCAGATTTCCTATGACATAAAAAAAAAAACTGTTTGTTTCATTTGTATTATTACTTATTTTATTTCATTTAAATTCATTTTTAAAAGTAATCATAACATAAGCTAACAAATACTCCAAAGATTCAAGTTTCGTATAAACCAGCGGCTATGTTCATAAGCATCTTAATTTTAATTATTTTTAAAGTATTTATTTTGATTGAATTTTTTGAGCAAATAATCAAACACTTTTTGCATTTACAATAACACAAACAAGGCAACTTTGGGAGTGTTCAACAAACAAGAAGCAGAAATTGCATATGAATACCGATGTTATGGATTATGACGGTGGGAAATTTCAAATGGGATATTTTAAGTTAGGCACAACCAGATTAAAAAATTGGTCAATAGTTTTGTCCAACTGACTTAATCGAAGTTCGACTGGTGATATTCACATTTAATTGGTACAAACCTGCTGTTGCGGATAGCCTACCAGACGAACTATTAAAATCAGCGGGAGATGAACTGGTAAGGACCATTCACCAACATTATTTGGTCGGATGAAAGTATGCCCGATGAATGGAACCTTGACCTCGGTATTTTGTGTCCCATCCATAAAAAAGAAGATGCTCTGAAATGGGCCAAATAGAGGGGAATTAGTCTCCTAAATCTTATCGCGGCTTTCCTGTGTGACTATCTGTGTGGTTTTAGGCCAGGCAAGTCCAGATTTTCCAGATAGATAGAAATTTAAAATGGGTCCCAAAAGGGACCCGAGACAAAAATAGGGGCTAATATACAGAATACATACACAAAAATCAAAATAGTATATAGGCGTAAAACCAAAATTGTTTATTTTTATGGTTATTTTCACAAAAATTAAAAAAATAAATTACCTTTTCATGATTTTTTTTTTAGTTTTTAATTTGATTTTTTTTGCCACAAAACAAAGGGAACTTCTTGCAACCAAACCAAACTAGATACCAAACTTTTAAAGTTTTCCAAATACATAATTCGAAAATAAATTGTAGTGTTGTCTCTTTTTCCTAATCTGATTGAACGGAGCAGTCGCATGCTCCAACCACTGATCTACCAAACTCACCCACTAGACGTTGCATGGAGCCACTGCTCTCACGGGCCTGGAAAGGATCACACCCTTACAAGAAAATGGTGCTTTATCCTCTCCTCAATCCGGTGTTTATCTAGCGACAGACACTCCTTCAATTAATTTTAAAACACCCACCGACTTTTCAGGCTATATCTTGCCGAAACTTTTATCCTAGCTCAATTCCCTAGGATCTACACAGATTTAAGTGTAACGGTAACAAGACCAAGTGACAGCCCACCAATCTAACCTAACCCCTTTCTGCTAACATTTTGCGTTGCTTATTTGAATTTCGAAGCAAACTAAAAATAAAATGATCAATTTGTTTCTATAAAAATTTTAAGTTTTGAGAATATATAAACGAAAATTATTAAATTGAGAGTTAAATAGTAAAAAGGGGCCGAACTGGCAATTTCTAAAAAAGTTGGGGCCACTTGGATTGAAAGCAAAAAAAGGCAACACTGCACACCACCTCTTTATAGATTTTAAGGGATGAAGATTTTAAAAGGGACAAATTATTCAGAGCCATGTCATATCTCGACATCCCTGCAGAACTCGTCAACTTGTGCAGGATGTCAATGGAGAAATCTTGCTGCACCGTCAAAATCGGTAAGAACACCACCGAATCCTTTGATGTTGAGAAAGGTCTGCGGCAAGGCGACGACTTATTATGCAACCTATTACCCCTAACACACGCTTCATCGATCGACCTCATCGTCAAAGTACTCGGTTTCTATATGGGCATTCACACGCCAGTGTGTCGACGTAGAATTTTGTCAAAAATCATCTGTCAAAGTGTATAGTTGTCAAATTAAAGAAAAAAGTTTTGAATTGTTCTGAAAATAGATTCCAGAATGCACCCAAACACATTTTTCCTGTTTGAATTCCATATTTTATGGCAATTAAAAAATTAATTTAAAACTAACGAAAAAAAACGAAAACACCAGTTGAAAAAAAAAAACAATTACCAACACACAAAACTGCGTCGAAGCACTAGTTCGCTTTTTTTTACACGCCATGCCGCGACATGCCGGTGCACTACTTCGATTTCCAGAGTTCGAACTGCTTTGTCGACATATTTCCTTTTCACACGACCAAAAAACCTTGCCGACAATATGATTCGGTGTGGTACTTCTTGGTGTGTAAAAGAGGTATATAACATCGTTCTTGAATCTATTGTACGCAACGCGCAAGTCAATGCCAGCGGTACAATTTATCAATTCAATTTATGCAGATGACATAGACATTATCGGCAGAACGAAGCGAGCTGTGATGTATGTAATTGGCATGATTATTATTTTGACTTTAAATCCATTGCCCTCTATTTTTTAATTCGATCTATTTTGGGAAAGAAAAAAATGTGTTACCAACAAGTAATCTGCCCCCCTCCCCCTGGATACACCACTGCGTGTTAAGCATGGTTTTTATAAAGAACTTCAAAAATAATTATGGAATTTGATCATTCGATCACAGTCACTCATCGAGTAGACAAGTGAGTGGAGAAAAAGTGACAAAACCTACCTAAGAAAAATAATCATATGAGGTGGTTAAAGGATTAGCAAAGGTCTACCTGCGCTACCTGACTTAATTAAATCTTCCAAGAAGGGTTTTTTTTTTTTCCAAAGTGGATTATCCTTCTTGTGAAAAATAATTGAAATCTTAATCTTAACTACTCTGGGGTAATAAAGTAAGGTTTTTAATCCACCAACAAAGAGTGTAATTCTTGGAAGTTTTTATTAAAATAACAAGAACTATCTACCTCTCAAGCTAATCTGCTGCTATGGCTAATACGGAGAAATTAACACCGGAAACCGCTTACGCCTGACTTGAAGTACTCATGAAACGGGTGATTGCTGATCTGGGACCTGGATACGTGAGCCAAATCAACGACCTCGTGAATGAGCTTCATGCAAAACTTGTACCAAAGGCCCAGCCACCACCAACAGAGGAACAGCCAATTGAGACACCACAGACAATGGAGGTATCTCAGCCAATCGAGGTGCCGCATCCAATCGAGGAGCACAAACCAGTTCCTCAAGACCTGGAAGAAACTATTTGTCTTACAGGAGACGAACAAAGCCAATCGGACACCGACAGCAACCATTCAAATTTTGAAGAAGTTACTGGAGAAAAGCGTTCCAATAAAGCCGCCAAAAAGAAGGATATGAAGAAGAAGAAGGAAGACTTCGAAATGAACGCCGATGAACCGGTAAAGGAAACGCCCATGAAACAGGTAGTGACCATTTCAACAGTCCCAATAGTGTATTCAGTTGTACTTCCACCGACTAAGAAGGCGTCTCACGCAAAAACTCCAACGACGCCAAATGAGAACACAAAGAAGGGAGGAATGCCACCCATCATTGTGTTCTCTGGAAACATCGCTGAAATACGAAGATTCGCCAAAAGGAAGCAGCTGGTGTTTACCCTGAAAAATCTTTACACTACAAAGACGACCATCAACACGCCAACAAGAAAGGACTATGACGATATAAGGGCCTACCTCCTGACAAACAAAATCCAGAACCACTCGTTTACCCCGAAGGAAAACAGGAAAACACTGATGGTGCTAAAGGGAGTACATTATACCATCACCGCCATCGATTTGGTAGAACAGCTCAGAATTGAAGAACAGCCAATTATCAAAGTTTCTCTTTTCAGATCAAGGAAGATATGAAACAAGCAATTTAACTGCTTCGTGGTGGAGCTGAGCAGGACATGTGACATCGCTGAAATATACACGAAGACACTCATCATGAACCAAAGAGTTCACTGGGAGCGACTCAAGTCTAAAAATGTCATCCAACGCAGGGACTGCCAGCGTTTTGGGTACGTCGCCACAAACTGCGGAATGAACTATGTCTGCGCTAAATGGAAGGACAGCCATCCACCAGGAATGTGCAAACGCAAGGATAATTCAGGCAAAGATGTTTAGTGCGCAAACTGCAAAACTGAGGGACACCCAGCCAGCTTCAGAGGATGTCCAGTACTTAAAGCAAAACAAGCGGAGAAGAAACAAGCACTCGTCAACAAAAAAGTGCAACAAGAATTTGTTGCCGAATCAGCTTGCACCTTAACGAAACCTGCCATCAGATTTGCAGCCATTGCAAAGAGGAACATCGCTCCAGCTCCGATAACCCTGTCAGTGCCAAAACCCGCACTTAAAAAGACATCAAAACCATCAGCATCACCAGCAATAACTAAAGCCTCCCTAAAACCGAATTTAGCCAAGGAAGTGAAACGCTTGTTTGGTTCGGATCTATCCGCTGTTATTGAGAAAGCCCGGAGTTCCGTCCAATCCAACTACCAAACACTAAGTGAAGAAGATAAGTCTGTGGCCCTTGCCACCTTTATATTCCAACTATGCAGCGCGTAATGCGCATCAAGAAATTGCTTATAGTAGCTTATAACGTTAACTCGTTATATAGCTTGGAAAAAAGGACATCATTCAATCTATTCCTGAAAAATAACAGCCCCGACATCGCACTTATTAGTGAAACGAACGTCACCAAGAGCAATAACTTAAATTTCATCAACTACAAGACCTTCAGAAGAGACAAGACAATAGAAGGAACTAGAGGAACTGCTCTCTACCTAAGCAACAAGTTCGCTAGCTGTGCAAAAGAAGACATTATTTGTGGCCTGAAATGCTTCGCAGCTACCTCCATCACCATCCAGCTTGGAATAGATGGAACCCTGACCATCGGAAGCATCTACAACGAGTGCTCTGCAAGGGCAGCTGACATCAGAGACGATCTCCATACAGAACCATAAGCAAAAGCACTTACGGACTCACCGGTGGAGACTTTAACGCAAGACATAGCCGATGGATGGACACTCAAGACAACAACGACGGGAACACTATTGTGAACTGGCTGGATGATAACAGTGATCAACATTCCCTAGTAATCATCTCTCAACTAAGATCAACCTTCCCGAGGACACCATCTACGCTGGATTTCTTTCTTGCTTCATCTTACCTGGTCTGCATCCTACCTGAGCTGCGAAACTACGTCTGCACGGCAATCACCAGCGACTCGGATCATGACTCTGTTCTACTATCAATTAATTTTCAACATCAGATCATTTGCTTGAACCAACCAGAGGTGGGGTTTATCAACTACACAAAGCTAGACATATTTCGACTCCAAAGAGACGTTGACGAGGCGATCATCTTACCTCCGGAAAATAGAAACCTCCGAGACGTTGAAATTGATGCTGCTATAGATTCCCTTGAAGATGTTATTAGCAGCTCTCTGGAGAACCAGAAACAACAAAAGACTTCACGAGACAGATACCAACATCTGCCCGTATATATCCAAAACCTCTACCAACACAGACAGCGCCTTAGGAAACTGCTACAAGGAATCCACCAACGAGAACGAAACACTAGGAACAGCAACTACCAGGCCGTTTCGAGCGAACTCAAATGTGTGAACATCATGTTTAGGAACTCAGTGCAACACCACAACGACATCGAACTACAGAAGAGACTCCAAAAAATAAAGTCGGGACCCGACACCTTTAAAAAAATCAATAGCATTATCGGTAAAAGGCCGCCCTTGCCAGAAGTCATCACAACAGCAATTGGGGAGGTTACTACAAACGGAGATAAAGCAAAGGCGTTTGCTGACCTCTTTGAGGAACACTTCAAACCAAATCCACCATCAGATCCTGAGTTCCTTGATGAAGTCCACTCTTCAGTACAACGTGTTGAAACAATCCAAGACTCCATAAACTTCAGCGATACAAATCCTGCCAGTGACCCTACAGACAACCCTTATTTCACTAACCCGGAAGAAGTCCAAGAAATCATTCAAAGAAGCCATCCAAAGAAGTCAACAGGACCGGACAATATATCCAACTTCGTCCTGAAGAAACTGCCTCCGTCTGTGATAATCTTGCTGGTAATAATCCTCAACAACTGCGTCAACAATTGCTATTTTCCAAGCAAATGGAAAAAGCCAAAAATTGTGGCTGTGCCGAAGAAGACCAACAACAAAGACATCCCTGGATATGTAGAGATTATGCACAAGCTGGCACACCCTATACTCACCATTCTATAATATAAAGTATGCCTCATTGTTAGTTAGTTATAAGCACGAAGTCAGTTGTAATAAAGTCATTCAGTTCGGATTTCGGGAAAAACACGCAACACTTCATCCACTTCTTAAACTTCAGCAAGATGTCACCTTATCGTCAAACTATCAGCAAGTCACTGTCGGATGTTTTCTTGATATCGAAAGAGCATTTGGCAGTGTTTGGATACAGGGACTTGTCCACAAACTTTTCCAACTCGGATTTCCACAATCACTAATTAAAATTATTTACAACATTCTTCATTCCAGATTGTTTTTGGTTCAGACGCACTTTGACAGGAAACGTATCAGCAACAAGAGACTTAAAAAGCCAAAATCCAACAACTTGGCAGATACCTCATCAAATCCAGCCGACGATGTCTGTCGAATCTAGTCAACCACCCGAACCCTCTGATACGAGGAGTTGTAAACCAGCCAAGACATCCCGACCAGACGAGGATCTAATAACAACTAACGACGAAGAGAATATCCCCTTCTACGCTGACCCAGGGTTAGCTGACTACCGTGCCTGATAGCCTCACTTACCCATCACCTTACCACCCCAATGACAACCGGACCTGAACAATCGGAGACATGAAGCCGACAATAGTTTAAGATTAAAAACCAAATATATTGACAACTAAATGTAAATTAAACAAAAAAAAAAAAAAAACACAATGTTAAAAGTTAGGCCCCCTTTTGTGCCAACTTATTAAAATAATCAATGTACTTTAAGATAACTAGCGTTATGTATGTTTTTTTTTGTAGATTTTCGCGCAGCCTTCGACTCAATACCCAAGAGAGCACTTTTCTACAAACTCTACGGAATCTCTACAAAAATGATAGATGTCATTAGAGCTATCTACAAAGAAAATGTTGCCAGGATATGGGATGGTAAATCCCTCTCAGACGTGTTTGATACGTCAATGGGCGTTAAGCAAGGATGCGTTCTCAGTACTCTATTTTTTGTTTTGTACATAAGTGGAAAAAACATAGCAGGACTGATGTTTGCAGATGATTTAGTCTTCCTTTCAGAAACTATAAATGGTATGCAGCTAATGATAAATCGACTCGAGCGCTACTGCAAAACCTGGAATCTATCGGTTAATCTTGCCAAGTCAAAAATTATGATTATGAGAAGTGGGGGTGGCAGGTACTCGAGAAGTGAAGAGTGGATGTTTGAGGACAAAGCAATAGAGATTGTTAAGGAATATAAGTACCTAGGGGTCTTAATTGCTTCTAACCTTAACCTAAATAAGCATCTTCAATACAAATTATCTGAAGCTAAACGTGCTATGTGTTCAGTGTGGAGAAGTTGTATTGATAAGAAAAAAATTTCACATGGAGCGAAGTATAAAATCTTTCGAACAGCTGCATTATCAATTCTCGTTTACGGTGCCCAAATATGGGGATATCGTTCCTTCGAGGCTGTGGAAAAATTCCTTCGCTTTTTTATTCGAAATACTTTCAGGCTGCCAGAAGTTCACCTAATTATATGTTATATTTGGAAACAGGTATAGCACCGCTATTTTTGGATACGCTCAAAATGCATTTAGATTACGTGGCAAGAGTAATGGCGATGGGAGAAGAAAGGATTCCTTGACTGGTTCTCGTGCAGTTGATACATTCTGGGGGAACTTGCGTTACTGAATGGAACAAATTGGCCAACGAATCTTCAGCAGATTTTACAGTATCAAGCAACGATAATCCAGATGCTTTAAAGTTAAAATTCAACAATTTGCTCAGGAACGTTGGAAATATGATGTATGATAAGTTCACTAAGGAAGCGGAGTCGTCACAATACAGAAGTTACTACAGCAAACTGAACCATTTTTTGAATATCAACACGTATTTCCTGACACAAAACACAACTGAACAAATCAGCATGATATTTAAAGTAAGAAGTGAAGTCATTGGATTGAATTATATTCCGCATAAGCCAGAACTACCATGACTGTGCGATCTATGCAATTTGAAAGTTCGCGAAGATGTTTTGCACTTTCTGGGAATCTGTCCAATACTCAAGGAATTTCGAAGGAATTTCTTTACAGCGGACACCCTTAGTTTGGCAGAAATAATCACTATTTTGAATGGAGAGCGTGGTTGGGACCTTCTGGTTGGGTATATTTCGAATGCTTTTCGTTACAGAAACCAAATTATTCAAGAAAATTTTTAAAGGCTATGTTTCAAAATAATAATAATGGAAATATGTACATATATATGTACAATATATTTTTTTTTTTGTTAAAAATGTATAAATTAAATTTAAATGTCACTCTGGTAGACGGCCTTCGGCCAAACCATACAAAGACAGTAAATTCGAAAACACTGAAATGTAATTTATTTATATTTATGAAGTCAATAAACTAAACTAAACTTAACTAAACTAAACTAACTAGCGTTAAGCAAATTGTAAATAATAATTTTGTTCAATAAAAATCATTAAATCGTTGGAATTTAATCCAGCTTTGTCTAACTGTGTGTGCAAAGTTGAAAACCTCAATAAAAATAATTTAATTAGGGCGATCAAATTTACTTTTGAGTTCCATATACATATCTACATAATATGTACATAGATTTTATATTTAATAAAAAAAATACTCGTATATGTGATGCAAATTTTTCAAAATTTTAAAATATTTATATACAACTACAAGCGAATCAGCAAAATTTTTAATGTTTTAGAACTCGATAACACTATAAAAGACCCAGCGACTGCTGCTGGTTAAAACATTTATTATCGGAATCCAACCCAAAGCATCAACATGAAGTTTCTATATCTTGTATTTGCTTTAGTTTTCGTAGTCATTCAATTTGCAGGCATTAATGCTCAAGAGGAAGACGACTGCGAGGAAAAGCTTATTTGCACGATGATGTTTGATCCAGTGTGTGGAGAACTCAACGGAAATGAAGAAACTTTTGGAAATGAATGTGTATTGAGATCCAAAAATGCTTGCAGGCCAGATGACCAAAGTAAGTCTGTTTTAGATTATAATCCAACATTATTATAATGAAATTTAAAAAAAAATTAAATATTGTGAATTTCTCGTTTCATTCATTCAATTTATATTTTTGTTTTGTCTTACAGAATATAAATCAGTTCAATGTAAAGCGAATCGATGATGCTGGAAGATTTCCTTAAAAATTTCACCTCTAAACTCTCATAAAGACAGGACAAATTAATTTTTACAAAAAATATTTAAAAGTGTTTTAACTTACCATAATGAATTATTAATGATATGTAATTGTTTCTGATGATGATGGTTTTATTGCAAATTCAAAAGTAGCTAAAATTAAAAATTTAAAAAAACTAACACCCTTATTCTGCCTGCCTCACTGATGTCTCACAAGTCACAATAACCTCATAACTCAAGGTGAATTCGATTTTGTGACTTTATTCTGGCAAAAACCTCACAACTTGTGAGCCTCATAAAAACTTAAAAATTATGATGTACTCCTTGGCAGATCACAACTCACGTCTCACGAGTACGTGAAATAGTCACTGAAAACTATAAAAAATAGCAAAATAAGAATGAACATGAAATTGAATTTGATTTTGATACATCCTTTGGAAGAATTTTTATCTAGAAATGAAAATTAAGAATTAACCTAGGTATGACGGATTGTAGCAACTTTTGAGAAGAGTCATTCTTTTTATTTGTAATGTTATTGTGGCGATGTATTCAATGGTGTATCAAATGGGGTTGCGATAATTTTTGGAGCATGAAGGAAGCATGAACTCTTGCATGCAGTCCTTATCGTATTCACTTTCATGCAATACTTATTATATCTACATAAAGTAGGAAAAATTAGGAACTGTGAAGTAGTTGATGAAACATGATGGTTATCAGAATGCCAAATATCCAAATCTGATAACCCATCCACCGCTTTAGTTCTCGCTCCAAAACCCTGCAGTGCCCTCTCCTCAAAATCCTTTAATTTTTTGTCCGTTTGTAGATCGTGGACGTTCTGCCTTTAATTTCCTTGCTCGATATCTTAGGGAATTTTTGTCTGTGAAAGTCTAAAAATAAGAATGTCAGAATGTCACCAAGAGTTCTGGGCTTCTCTTAGCAAGCCGCTCCCACGGCACTTGTTTATTTGTCTGGCCATCTTAAACATAAAATATAAGAATTTTAAAATTTAAATAGTGTTTAAACTTTTCAATGAACTGCTACTTACCAATAGATTTAATTATTAATTTTTAATACTTTCCAAATCAGTTTGCTTTGAAATCAGTTTGTTTTGACAAATCAGCTGGCCGACCTAACAATAAAAAAAATTCACCTTCCTGTGGTGAGTTTCTTGTGAAGTGTCTTATGAGGGCTTCCACAGAATAGGAAATTATGACCGCCTCATAAGAAACCTCACAAAAACAACCTCACAAGAAATTGTGACTTGTGAGCCGCACAACGGCAGAATAGGGCTGTAAATTAACTTAAAATATTAATAAAAAGAATATTTTTGTTTCGATAAAAAGAAGGTGTCGAATGGCAAAGTGCTATAGCCTTTTCACACCAAACCCAAAACCGGGTTTTCGGCAATTGGCTTACGAAAACTTGAAATGCGTTCACAACGAAAATTTTCATTTGACATTTCATTTGTTTTGCTTGAACACAATGGTCTCAAGGAAGGGCCGCACCGCTTTGAAAATTTTCAGTGCCACAGTAAAGTGAAAAAATCAAATGTTTTATGCGTAATTACTGCGTATTTACTGAAAATTGCGTTTCTCTCTGAGAAAAATTGCACCGAAGAAACTGAGACTGAAGACCACCTTCAGTCTCAGTTTCTTCGGTGCAACTTATCTCGAACTGCAAAGATAAATTGTCTAAAATTTCCTCGTCGATTATTTGTATTTGTGCACGAATTAACACCACAAATTTCACAAATTGAAGCCCAGGTTTTCGACAGCCGCATGCTATTTCACAGCCCGTCTTGCATTTGCAAGAAATTGTCCGTAAAAGTTACTCTGGTACAGGAGATGCGTCATTGTCGATAGGTTTGAAGGCACCGTAGTGTTGTTTTCCACCCCCATTCTGTTGGTTCAAGCTCAACTCCCAGCCTTTTTTGGACTTGTTAATGGATGCTGACGTGCGGATGATTCAGATGGTGGTAATTTCTATAAATTATTTTTGAAGAGGAAATTTTAAACGATTTCTCTGCGTGCAGTTCGAACAGTTACACTGATGAAACCGTGACTGAAGAACAAACTCAGAGAGAAACGCAATATTAAATAAATACTGACGTTGAATGTCCACCAAATAGATTGAGATTACAGTAAAGTCGTAAATAAAAATTGAATACAAATTGTTGGCTGTGGAAAAGATTGCTTTTGCCATGACTCTGGACATCCCTTACGGGACACCCTGTATAAGAAATGATGTTGCGTACCAACTTTAACCAACACAAATTTTAATTTCATGTGGTTAAAATTTACGATAAATTAGCACATCATTCACACTTGTTTCCTTTATCGAAGTCCCAATTTGGACCGACTCCATTCAAAGAATTGATGCCTATTATCCTCACACTGAAATCGCCATTGCGGGCGATTTGAATGTACACAATTCTAATTGGCTTCGCTTTTCTGGCCAGACAACATCCGAAGGAAGGTTTGTTGAGCTTTTTGCTGATTCAAACTACCTGGCTCAGCTTGTTGACGAGCCATTTCGAATCCCCGATGTTGCAGGTCAATCCGCCAACACACTTGACTCGTTTCTTAACTCTGACCCCGATAAATACACTATTACCCCCATATTAATAAACGAAGCTAGCGGCGAGTTATCTTTAACTCGCGGATTAGGAGTAAGATTTTTGCCACTTACGAGCTAGCTAAACCACCAAAGAAGGTAGTTTAGCGAAGGATTAACTAGGACAAATAAATATACCTTCCATGATGGTTTAGCTAGCTCGTAAGTGGCCGAAATCTTACTCCTAATCCACGAGTTAAAGATAGCTTCGTTTATTAATATGGGGGTTAGTGTATTATCACATCTAGACACATTAGACCATTGTGTCATATCTGCTTATTTCTCGTGCCTACAAAACTTGTCAATAAAAAAGGTCTTAAATATTAAATGTATTAATTTTATCAAAAAAGTTAGCTGACAAAAACAAATGATGTAGTAGCGTAACTTAAATTTAATAACATATTTGCTCAAGTTGTTTTTGTGGGTTTTATTGTTTACGATTTGAGACACGCACGTGCTTTGTCTAGTCTAGGTCATAAATGTATATTATTTATCTCTATATTAAACAATAAAACAAATAAAGCTGTTTCCTAATTTGACGGGGCACGTAGAGCTGTGAATGATTTTATTTATCTTAATTTTGCATGTATGAAATTTTATTCGCAGAAAAATTCATGACCTTAAAAAAAAATAACTGTGGTTCTTGTGAATAGAATCGGTTGGCCTTCAGTGTACAGACAAATTTTTTTTTTTGTTTTATTTTTTTTAGAAAAGTGTCCCTCCCGCGGCCTGAATGGCAGGAATAGACATCCCCTTGCAAACGACTTTCTTACTGTCTTAACACAAACTACACGTTCTAGCTTTTTGTCATAGATTTGTGAATCACTCTGTGTATTTTAATTTAAACCTTTTTTTATTTGAAATTTAAAATTAATTTTTCAAAATCTATTCACTTAAGAACGGATTTAAAAAGTTAAAGCTTGATGTATCCTTGCATTGTAAAATGATATCTATAGCATGAATAAATTAAATGGTGTGATCCCCCGGCCCGGGTGGAATTTTCTAGGATGACAGAAACTATGTCCCGAAAATATGAAAAATCATTTACATATCTACATACCTACGCTTTCTAAATTGGCTTATCTTTCAAGAAAAACTCACGCTTGCGGATTTTGGCCCCTGACTAATGATAACATAAATTTATTTGAAAAATATCTAGAGAAAAATCGATCAACCCCGGTGCAATCGATATATAACCCAAGCCTCTGACCCAGAGTGTAAGAGTGGAGTTTTTGTGTTTGACAGCCCTCAAGCTTTACGTGACTAAAGTTTCATCCATGTACCGATGAGGTCGAAAAATATGTTGCTCGGGCTATGATGTCTTCGATTTGGTGCAAGATTCTGAAATGAAAGCAGCGTCATTATTCACGCTAGCGATACCCCGTTGAAATTCGAAAACTTGACAGTTTTATCTCCGATTTACATCTGTTTTTTATTTTTCGTAAACAATGGGCGTCTGAATTGGCAGATATTTCAGCATTGCTTGTATTCACAGTACACATATCTTAGGTATGTTGACCTCTCCTCAACCTGGTGATTGTGCTTACGGACACTTCTTCAGTAACCTGAAGACTAATCTGACTGAACGGGGCAGACGCATGCACCAACCACTGATCTATCAAGCTCACCCAGCGGACGTTGCATGGAGCCACTGCTCCTACGGGCCCGGTGGAGAGATGATCTTTCCGGTGGGGGTAAATGAGGGGATCACGCCCTAAGAAGACAATGGTGCGTTTAACTCTCCTCAACCCGGTGTTAATATGCCGTCAGACAATTCTTCAATACCTGGATAGCTTCACCGAGTTAACTAGGCAGACACATACACCAACTACTGATCTTTCAAACTCATCCACCAGACGTTGCACGGAGCCACTGCTCCTACGGGTCTGATGGGGGGATGATTTAACCAGTGGGGGTAGGGGAGATCGCGCCCTTAAAGGACAGTGATACGATGGTCTCTCCTAAGCCCGGCGATTGTGCCGACGACGTAGATTTACATGACAGAACGGGGTAGACGCGTACACCAACCACTAATCTATCAAACTCACTCACCAGACGTTGAATGGAGCCACTGCTCCTACGGGCCTGGTGAGTGGATGATCTATTCAGAGGGGGTAGAGGTAGAGATCACGCCCTTAAAAGACAACGGTGTGTTAACCTCTCCACAACCCGGTGATTATGTGCAAACAAACACTTCTCCAACACCTTAATGGGACCAACTTAACAAAGTTACCACATACACCAACCACTGATTTATCAAACTTACTCGACAGACGTTGCATGGAGCCACTGCTCCTACGGGCCTGGCGGAGGAATGATTTACCTGTTGGGGGTAAGGGAGAGACTCACGCTCTAAAAACACTATGGTGAGCTGGCCTCTCCTTTGCCCGGTGATTGTGTCGACGGACTCTCCTTATCTGACCTAACTGGGCAGTCGCTGGCACCAGCCACTGATTTATCGTACCCAGCGCCAGACGTTGCATGGAGCCACTGCTCCTACGGGTCTGGTGTGGGGTTGATCAATCCAGTGAGGGTAAAGGAAAGGGACACGCCCTTAAAAGACAGTGGTGCGTCAACCTATCCTCAACCCGGTATTTACACAGCGACTGACACTCCTTCAATCAATTTGTAGACGACTTTTCCAAGCTTCAGCTTGTGAGAACGGTATTGACGCCCTCTACGGGCTATGTCATTGGATTTATCATAGGTTTCTTTTATGGGGATTAATCCCCAGGGTATCACAATGGATCTACACTGATCTAAGTGTGACGGTAACAAGATCAACTGTCAGCCCACTAACCTAACCTAACGTAAGGTAATATCAGGCGCAGCTTTCCAAATTTCAAGATGGCTGCCCTTTGTGTAAGTACACAGTAAACAAAAACAAATTTTTTGTGATTGTTTGAAACTCAATTTTTTTACTATTGATTTTGACAACATGCGCAGAACTGAACAATAATGACCATGCTAATGATAATACCTGTAATATATGTATCTTGGTTTGTATTAACCCGTAAAACACAATTGAAGAGACATTTCGGGGTAGATCAAGGAGTAGAACAAACTGAAACAGGCGAAAAATCAAATTTTAAAAGAAATATCTTTTACGTCATAGTTGCTGCGATGATTGTATCAAGAATTTCTCGTCGGTTCGATGCCACGAAAAATTTGAATGCGATCTTTTAATTATTTGTATGGTAGTTTTATATAATGGACGAAACTGAGATTTAGAATTCCGCTACAAACTATATCCAAAAGTTAAAATCGCAAGTATCTCTATTTAAAGGAAGAGTTAATTCATCTGAAACACATTTATGAAGCCAATTTCGAAGCAGAACTTTCATTATTGAGTTTGCTGAATGGGATTTTTTTTCCTAGATGCTGGAGATGATTTTCCCAAATATTTGTGCTGCTCTGCGTGTATTTTGCACCATACTTAAATCACAGTTGCGTTGATAGTGCCGAACGTTCTTTTAGCGTTCTTGCCGAAATAATGGTGTTTCGGACCTGCTAAACTGCATCGAAGCACCACTGGCACATAAATTGAATTTTGATGCAATTATAAGTAATTTTGCTGCTTACATCCCGACTCCACATGCCATGAACGATGTCCATAATCCAATCTACAATCCAATCCACAATATCATTTGTTGTATGGATATGTCATTGCTTGGACATGGATTTTTGTTTAGACATGTTCCATAGCCCGGCCATCGCTCATGGCGTGTGGAGGCGGCATGTTAGAAAGCTAGGCCAGCTTGTTTGCAATTAGAAAAGATTTCGTCGAATATAAATTAATTCTAATGGCTATTATTAAGATGATATTTTGAATGTTAAATAAACCAAAAACTAAGGTTAAATGAAAACGTTTAATAATATGATAGTCCAGTAAGAATATACAAAAAAATGCCAAAGGAAGGACAAAATTAGTTCGAGGCTGAAAGGAGAATGGGCAAAAATATATGGGACCTGGTCTACCTAGTGCCCAGAAACAAGACCTATGAAAATGATTAGGTTATATGGAGTGTACCAACGTTCGAGTATTTTGTTTGTCCTAAACAACGGGAGTTGGCTAAAATAAGCGACCAAAAAAATAAGAACAACACTTTGCAAATTGGAATAAACATAGAAGAATTTTTTTTATATTTTGTAATATTCTGCCTTAACCCCATGGTTTACAATTCTGTGCCCACATTCAAAAATGATGCTCTTGAACTAAGCCTTCCAATGTTGTATATCTCAATTATGGGCACAAGACGCACAATTATTCCCATTAATTAAATTCGCTAAATCGAATAAGAAAAAGTATAATTTTCATACTGTTAAGCGAATCATTGGCAAACCATGTTCCTTTATTTACCAATACCAATACTATCATAATTTTCGCTCTAGTTGCAATCTGTGTTGCCATATCCTGCCTTAACCCCATGGTGTACAGCTTCGTGTCCATACACAAAAATGATGTACTAGGGCTAAGCTTTCCAACGATATATATCTCATTCGTGGGCAATAGGTAGACCAAAATGCCCATTCTCCTTTGGTATGATCATTGGTAATGGTGCTCTTTATAAACTGATTTGCTGCACAAACTTGTAGCTCAGGCAATTTTCCACTGACCTTGTCAAAGGAATTTTGTTAAAAAGTTACAACAAATCAAAGAATCGTAGAAATCGCACGCAAATTTATTTAATTTGAATTTTTGGAGCCGAAATATTTGTAGCCAAATATAAAAGGTGTTGAGACATTTACAACCCAAGACCAAGACGGGCTCCTGGAGACGAAAAGATTTATGCTTTCAAAAACCAGGTAGAGGTAAAATTGAATCTAAATTATATTTACTCAAAGTTTAGCCACTTACACAAAATGGCAAGCCCACTTCTTATTTTTGCATGCATTTACTGGTTGTGTTTTTAACTTCTGCTCTCTACAACAAAGGCAAATTAAAATTCTTCAAGCTTTTCGAAAATAGTGACGATCTCGTAAAATATTCCAAAGTGTTTTCCAGAGGCAATTGTACTCCAATATTATTTTTGAAAACGGAATACGTCTACTTCTAGCATTTTACAAAGCACCTGCGAAAGAAGATAGTATCAATGCACTAAGATATCCCACATTTGTCCGATTGACCAGGCTGTACTATTTTTTTCCCTTCCTGCAACATCTGCTGCTACTCAAACACACCTTTATAAAGTTTACTAGCAAGTTCAAACTTGGCTGAAAGCTGGGGATGGATATTGAGAAATAATGTTTTGGAGCCTATTACCACCCTGCTCCAACCAGCAGTTGATGAACTTCTTACAACAAAATTTGGTAATGGTAGTAAAGTTTGCCGTTCTAATTGTGGTTGTCGGAAAGCGGGGTTAAAATGGTCAATGTCATGGACAGACATGTACAAACTTAATTCAAATTGATCCGTTTAAAGAGGACATTAATGATGAGCCATTTCTTACCACGCCCCGCGCCGCCGCGCCGTAATATGCCGTTTTCACTGGGCCAAATGAGGTAATTTCCTTGCAAATGAGATCCGAAATTACCTAATTTCCCATACCAAAATACATTTCGAAATGAGGTAATTTCAATCCCATTTGCACGAAATTAGGTTGGAAATTAGGAATGCATCCAGCGGGACTCAGTTTCAAAAGCTCTTAAAAGCTTTTGTATGGAAATATCAATACACTATACTCAACAACATGAAACAGAAAGAGAAAACAACAAAAATAAACGGCTAACTGCCATTCCAAATTCAAAATGAAATGAGATGTCAAATGAAATTAGCAAATTTGATAATGAAAACACTTTTTTGCCAAATTTCCAAATTACCTCATTTCGGCTCTAATGAAAACAAACATTTATTAGTAATGTTGACTGCATTTTGTTTGCTTAACACCGTGGAATAGGTCTACTAGGGATACCACATACAAAAAAAAAACGTACCTGGGCCTGGGAACTTGACCTCTATGGTGGTGTGAAAGAAATTGCAAAAAAAGGCTAATTTCGCGATACTTCCGATTGTTTGAACTGCTATAACTACTTAACGGTATATGCAACAAAAAAAACTTATGCAATAATAATTGCCTTTTACAAAATGCACCGATTCATCTATGATGGTGACCTGCATCGTGCCTGATCGGGAAACTATTGATTGCTCAGAACTTGGTCTGGGCCAGTAGCGCAACAATCAGTCACGATGAAGTGCTTGTTTTACCTCCTCGTGGTGGTCCCCGGGCAACTATTTATGTATCCCAATATACATAAATAGGCTAAAATTACAAGTGCGAAAAGGCCTAGCTTTCTAGGATAGGTTACGGAGGTTAGCATTCTCCGTAACTGAAATCAACCCGCTACCGAAACCAACACTACGCCTCGGATAATTAATGATAACTCGTTGACGACTTTTGGCTATTGTACCCGGACAAAGATTGGTTTCTGGAATGTGAAGACGCTTCTTGACAATGGAAAAGAAGGTCCTCAGAATGCCAGATTCCTGCAACTAGAGAAGGAATTCATGCGGTATAGGATGGACATCTTAGGGATAAGTGAAGTTAGATGGCTGGGTTCGGGGAAGTTCAAGTCACCAACCCGTAACACTGTACTATTCTATTCCGGAAAAACACCTGGAAGCGCTCGGGAATCTGGCGTTGGATTGCTGCTTTCCAAAACAGCTCTCAAAAGCCTAATTTCCTGGGAGCCTTTAGGTGACAGGATCCTGAAAGCCAGGTTCCGGACTAGAGTACGTCGCGTCACCATCATACAGTGTTACGCCCCAACTTTGCTCTCTTCTGACGAGGAGAAGGAGGCCTTTTATAACCGGCTGAGTGCTGCTTATGATAGCGTTCCACGAGGTGATATAGTTATGGTGATGGGAGACTTAAATGCCAAGGTTGGCAATGACAACACTGGGCTAAGGCATGTCATGGGAAAACATGGTGTTGGTAACCGAAACGACAATGGCGAACGATTTGTCGATTTCTGCAACGCCAACGGCCTTGTTATTGGAGGGACCATGTTCGAGCATGAGACTTGCCACAAAGTCAGTTGGGTGTCGACTGACAGACAAGCAACTTCCAACCAAATTGACCACTTCGCGATCAGCCGGCGTTTTAGAAGCAGTCTCCAGGACGTCCGTAACAGAAGAGGTGCTGACATGGGAATGGCCCGGGACCACCATCAGATAATTGCTACCGTAAGATTGCGTACAGCTGCAGTTCGGAGATCCCAAGGAAACACTCGAATGCCCAAGTTTAATACAGATAGACTAAAGGATCCTGCAGTGCGCCAACAACTAGGGGACCACCTTTCACAAGGATTGAACGCAGTCAGCAGCACGGAAACCACATCCATCGAAAATCATTGGTGTGCTGTGAAAAATGTGTTCATATCCGGTGGTGAAAGTATAGTCGGCCGGGCGCAAGGGAGAAATAGTGCTTGGCTTTCCGACGAAACTTGGGCAAGGATGGAAGAAAGGAAACACCTTAAAGCTCGCATCGCAGCTACCCCAGCAGCAGGGAGAAACGAGCTTGAGTCTACGTACCGCATGAAGATGAGGGAAGTTCCCCGTAGTGTGCGACGTGATAAGCGTAACTACATCAACGCATTGGCTACAGAAGCAGAAGAAGCCGCTAGTAGGTGTGACGGTACAGAATTCTACAGAATTACCAAAGAGCTCACTGGTGTTCAGAGCTCTAAACAACACCTGGTCAAAGACACAAACGGATCCCTGCTAATTTCGGATGAGGACCAGCTCATAAGGTGGAGGGAACACTTTTCTGCGGTTTTAAACCGCGTTTTCGCCAGTGAAGTGAACCCTATTCCCACTGAGCTACCCGAAGTAACAATTTCCCGAATACGCACCGTACCCCCCAGTAAAGAAGAAATTATCACCGCCATCAAAGCACTGAAGAACAACAAAGCGGTTGGACTTGACGGTATTCCTGCAGAGCTCTTAGGAGCAGTCCCAACGACATCGAGCGAGCTACTGCACCCACTTATTAAGAGAGCTTGGGAAACAGAGAGCTTTCCTGAAGAGTGGAAAAAAGGAATGATTGTCAAGCTCCCAAAGAAAGGAGATCTCACACAGTGCGAACACTGGAGAGGAATATGCGTTCTGCCTGCAGTAGCCAAGATAATAGCAAGGATAGTTTTGGACCGAATTAAAGACCACCTCGAAGACACACTCGACGCCGAACAAGCAGGTTTCCGCACTGGATCTTCCTGTGTGGATCACATCAACACCTTGCGGATCATCATCGAACAGTGCGTTGAATATCGATCACCACTTCACCTGCTGTTCATCGATTTTGAAAAGGCGTTCGACAGTGTCTAGAGACTTTATTTGGCTTGCTTTGCGCAGGAGGGCATCCCAGATAAATTGATTGCTATTATCAAGGCTACATATAATGGATCCAAGTGTCACGTTTTGCACAAAGGTAGGCTGTCAGAGGAGTTTGAAATCCAAAGTGGAGTTAGGCAAGGCTGTATACTGTCACCAATACTGTTCCTGTTGGTGATAAGTGACGTACTGCACGCAGCTTTGTCAAGTGGAAATGGAGGAATTCAGTGGACTCTGCAATCTCACCTCAAACATCTGGACTACGCGGACGACGTATGCTTACTCTCTCATAGGATCATGGATCTCCATCAAATGACAACAAGGGTGGAGAGAGAAGCAGAAATCGTAGGGCTTAAGATCAACTCGGCAAAAACTAAAAGGATCAGCCTGGGAACTTCCTCATCAATCCAAGTAAATATTTCTGGACAACCGGTAGAGATGGTAGAGGATTTCCAATATCTTGGGAGTATTATCTCTACGGGTGGCGGAACTGAACTGGACGTAAACAGCCGAATCAGAATAGTAAAGGCTGCGTTCGGAATGCTGTCCAAAATATGGAGAAACAACTCTTTTAGCTTAAAGACCAAGCTACGACTGTTCCGCTCCAATGTTGAATCCGTTCTGCTTTACGGCTGCAGCACTTGGAAAGTCACTGAAATTGTCACTAGAAAGCTGCAAACCTTCGTTAATAGATGTCTACGAAACATCTTGAGGATTTTCTGGCCCAACCGTATCTCCAATGCCGAACTTCATGCGAGAACGGGTCAGGAGCCCATAGACTCCATTATACGAAGAAGAAAGTGGCAGTGGATTGGCCATACGCTTCGAAAAGGCGATCGGTGCATTGCATCTCAAGCAATGCAGTGGAACCCGCTCACACAGGAGGGAAGACAAGTGGGCCGGCCTAGAAGTACATGGCGAAGAACGGTCGAACAGGAATCGGCACGACTGGGGAAAAGTTGGAGAGAGCTGAAATATATTTCAAGAAATCGTACACGATGGCGCGTAGGTGTAGTGGAGGCCCTATGTCCCGTAAGGGAAACATCACGGACGTAATAGGTCCGAGGACCTAAGTAAGTAAGTAAGTATCTATGATGGCAAATTTTTTTGAAGCCAGCTATTAGGCCACGCGCACACAAGGAATTTTCCGGTACTTTTTTTAGCAGTATCTAAGAAATAAATAAAGCTAAATTGTGTTGTGCAACACCTCGTGAAGTACCAGGGCTCCTTACCATTCCTGTGTGTGCGTGTCGACAGGAATGGAGGGGACCAACAATTTTATGCCGAATTCGAACGCCTAGACTTATTCATAACAAGTGATACTCTTGGAGGATTTGTCAATTCCTCGCAAGAGGCAGTAGTGCTGAAAAACACTTTTTACTTAGAATCGAACCTAGACCTTCAGCGTGACAGTCCAACGCACTTACCATTACGGTACGGTCTACTACATTTTAAAAATAATATAACAAAATATATATATGTATTTTTTTTTAATTTTGATTTTTTGACTCGTTGGTAAGCATAAGCTAGAGTGAAGGTTGTGTAAACGATTCTGTTTAGGAAAATCAAAAAAAAGCCATCGCATTTTTTTCAAAATTTGCGGGTATCATCTTTAGGTTCCGAAAGATGGAAACCCAGCTGGATTTTATTTGCATTTTAATGGTTTTATATTTTATTTTTAGAAATGACATTTTTAAAGATATCAATACGTTTGAGGTGCCATTTCAAAGTCAAAAAACGGTAGTTTTTGAAAAAAAATATTTTACTTTACAAAATCACAACCAAACAGTATCAACAACGGCCCTGAAAAATCGTGTTTTTTTACTTCCTCACTGAATAAAACAATATGATTTTAATTGATGAAAATATTTATTTTCCGAGTAGGTATAGCTTGTCTGTTGGTTTAGGTATTGCAGCTTTCTAGTTAACAAAAATGTCAAATATTTGCAAAAGAATATAACATCTTCCGATAGCGTGATTAATTTTGCTTATAAAGGTATGCTTGTTTGTGGGATTCCAGCTAATTTGTTGCTATGGATTTATCAAATTTATTAAATAGACACAAAAAGCAAAGAAAGTAGTAGTAGCGAGCAACTTTAACTCACCCTGTTTTGGAAAGTTTGTCAGTTTGCGTCTTTTCAATGACAAGTGGAAACCTAGCATTAGGTTTTATTTTTGTTGTAGGTAGGTACAGTACCTAACGTTTATAAGAAATTTAACTGATAAAAAAAAGAAACATTTTTCAAAGCACTTGGTTTGGTTCCATTTTCAATTGCGATTAGGTACCACAAAAAATTTGTGTTGGGGCTCAAAAACAATTCTGTAAAAAAATATTATTTCATTGTATGGGAAAAAAGAGAAATTTTGGAAGTGCTTAACCGTTGGACCTGGGAAGAAAGTGGTTGTCATGCACTGATTTTAAAACAAAAGTGGCGCGGGAAACATTGATGTGTTCGATAAAATGCCGCTATGTTTTTGTAAAGTTTTATTACCTTCTTTGGCAAAAGTTGCTCAGCGGGAAAATTTCTGGGGATGTTAATCTTTGAAGGATCGCTGAATTCGAGTTATTACTTCACCTTTCACGAACAGGAGCAGTTAAAAAGGAAGAAAAAGGATATTTTTTCTTGCTGACCGTTTTTAGCGCACAGGACAAAAATTCAGTTGGCAAGTCTACCACCAAATTTTCCTGATAGGGACTTTTACCAAATAATCAAAATCAAAAGGGACAGCCAACACTTTGGCGCTATAACAGTGAGTGGTGCGTTCTTTTTCATGCTGGATTTACATGCATCGTCGTCTGCAATTATGAAGAAAAGTTGAGCGGGACAGATGTATGCCAAAAATCCGAGCGTGTGAAAGAGAACCATCAAGAAGATGAACATGTTCGTCTTCATATCCGCATTATGGCATTTCCTATAATCTATATGTACCTACGAAGATCTTCTGCATTTTGGTGTTCTCTCTCTACCCAACAAATGTAAATTTTAATTTTGCATCCCCTTTTTTTTTTGCAGAAGTCAGAGGGAGATACATGTGTGCAAAAAAAAGTTTTTCAAATAAAATTGGATTAAAAGCTCAGCACCACAAAAAGGAGACTGATGAGTGCAAAAGTGGCAAAGCACGAAATAGCTATATCTCCAGCCAAACAATTGGTGGTAGCGCCTTTAAGTTGTTGTTCAAAAATTCAATGAAACTGACGGAATGAAGAATGGTCAAGCCTAATAAGCTGACATTCTAGTACGAATAGTACAATAATAACAATAAAAAGATGTAAAGATTTGTTTCACTGTTTGGTGAGATATATGTACCATCAGATCACCAGTGGACCTATGGCTACGAAAGCGGTACTTTCGGTCATTAAGAAGCTTTCGTTCTGAGCTGAAAATTGATCAGCGTTACCATGACCTTGGAAAGGAGGGACGTAAGTGCAATTAGACGATAGTTTGAGGGTGAAGAAGATACGCCTTTCTTAGAGACAAGCTGGACAAATGCTGTTTTCGATCAGATCGGAAAGAGACAAGTAGAATAGGACAGATGAAAAAGCTTACGCAGTGGTTTTGCCAGCGTTGAAAAACACCTCTCTAGAACAATGGGAGGGATACTATCCAGGCCAGCGGATTTGTGTGCGTCGAGATCTTTTAGAACTCTAGCAACTGCACGAGTGCGAAAGAAAATTTGTCCCATAAAACCATTTACGCTCTCAAGTACAGGAGGCTTTGTCTAGTGAGCTGACAAAAGGAGTATCATTGAAGACGAGCGTTGGAACCGAGGACGAGGTGGTGTTTCGTATGTTTTTTACAAATGACCAAACGTTTTTACTATACCTTTGGGACATTGTAGTATTTTTTGCCGTAATTTTTGATCATGTAAAAATTTGGTTTATCGAATATGAATGTTATAGGTTTTTCTAGCTTGGTGAAACTTTTTCCGGTTTTCCTCAGTAGGGTTCGCTTTATAACAGCGGAACCTTACTTCTCTAATGCTAATAACCTCTTTACAGGTTGCAGCTCAAATCAAACCATGAGTTTTCTTTGGGTCTGATAGATTTCGCCCTGTTCAGGATAAAATTTCTCATTCCACAAAGAGTGGAGTCTATATCACTAACAGCATAGTGACCAGTTAAATTTCCTGAAGAAATCATTGCGACCGTCCCTTGCGACCGTCCCAGTTGGCTTTCCCGTATTGCCAAACGGTTCTCTTTTTGGTGTTTTCTCTTTAGCTGAGTTTTTTTGGCACGAGAAATTAGCAGATATGACACAATGGTCTGATGTGCCTAGAGGCGATAATACACTTATAGTGTATTTATCAGGGTCAGAGATAAGGAACAAGTCTAGAGTGTTGGCGGACTGACCTGCAACGTCAGGAATGCGAGTAGGCTCGTCAGCAAACTGAGTCAGGCTGTTTAAAGGCTCTCCCAAACCAATGCGAAACATTCGTTGCGGCGAAGATACATTCTTCAGTCAAAATTAATTCATATGTTTCTCAGCCGCGGTGGTATGGGCACTCTCATATATCACCATGTAAATAAATTTTGACATGCGAATGTTTCTTCGCCGCAACGAATGTTCCGCATTGGTTTGGGAGAGCCTTAACTCAGCAAAAATCTCGGCATCCCATCCATCGGGTGTTGTCTGACCCGAAAGCCACAAAGAATTATGTACATTGAAATCGACAGTAACAACGATTTCACTGTGCGGAAAATGGGAAATAATTCTCTGGGTGGTGTCAGATAGTGCATCCAATGCATTGGAAGTCGAATTACTATCCAAACTAGGACTACCATAAATAAAACAAGTATGAATGATGCGCTTATGGGCGGTGAATTTAAACCACAAAAAATTAAAGTTGGTATTCAAACACGAACCGTATTGTGGCTGAAGCTAATAAGCAACATCATTTCGAACATACACGGCGAGACCATGATGGAAGAAAAAAAGAGGCACTGAGCTATAACCATAAAGGCTGAATTCCGAGGGATCGGTCTTTTCGCCTACCTGGGTTTCACTTGTGCCTGCATGAAAAATTTCATGATTTCAACTTTTTCTTTGTCACCTGAAAACTAACCGCTTTACCAAATATCATCGTCAAGCTCCAATCGGAAGTGCCGTCAATATATTTAATATTAATTCTGTGAAAATAGGTGGTTGCCACGCCCACTGAAAGTTAAATCTCAAATTTTCATTCTCAATGTTTCCCATGGCTCGCATGTCAAGCCATATTGATCTACCAAATTTCATCATTGTATGAAAATCAAAAGTTCTCTACATAGTTGATATCAATTCTGAGAAAATGGGCGGGTGCCGCGCCCCTGAATGGATAATTTAAAATTTTTCCAATATCTCCTTTGTACTGACCACATGATCTACCAGTCTACCAAATTTTATTATTTTGCAACAATCCGAAGTGGCCTAGTGACTAAAAACTCGCAACCATTCATGTGTGCGCCTTTCGACAGGAATGGAAAGGACCTACAATTTTATGCCGAATCCGAACGGCTAGACGAGAAGCGTTTATTCGTGACAAGTGATACTCTTGGAGGATTTGTCGATTCCTCGCAAGAGGCAGTAGTCCTGAAAAAACTTTTAAGTTTTTTTAGGTGGACGAGGCTGGGAAGCGATCCCAGACCTCCAGCGTCTGGAGGTCGCACTCACCATTACGCTACGGGCTACTACAATGAAGGGAAGTGCTCCATAATATTTATGATCTGTCAGTGAGTGAGTCAATCAGTTAAGGGTTTTTGCGATTTTTGCAGTCTTATAACTCGGGAACCACTAAAGCTAAAGAATTAAAATTTGATGAGTTGCCTAAACATGGTGAGCTTAGCAAATGCTGCGAGTTTCTGACTTTATTGGTACTGAATTAAGAGGGGGGTCGAAAATAGCATGAGTTTGATCCTGTAAAAAGGGTGTAGTGTCAGAACTTGTCTGGGCACTACCGTGCCATATGATATGTTTCAATCTTGTGCATCTTATTAATTTCTTATAAGCGTCATGTACTGTTCATTTAAATTTTGTTTGCACGTTTAAAAATTTGATCTTTAATTCCTAAAGTCTAATTATTATGTGTCTCAACTTGAATAAACAACAGCTCAAATTTTGAACAGCTGTTTTTTCTTGTATCTATGTCTACATATATGTACTTTAATTGCGTAGGTAGGTACATTATTTTATAAATAAGTTTTGAAATAAAAAGTTTCTGCTATAAAAAGTGGTGATCAATCATTCTCTTATATATTCAAATTCAAGTTCTTGTGGAAGTTGTGGCACCATGAAGTTTTTATACATTATCGTCGTTCTAGCTTTGGCAGTTTCCAAAATCCATAGCGCAAAAGACTGCGGGCGAAATTGTGAAAGGAAATGGAATCCCATTTGTATCAGTATGAAGGGTATAAACAAAATGATTCCTAATCAATGTAAACTCGACGAGATGATTGAATGTTCGCAAAGCGTTTTAGGTACAGATAATTATTTGTGTGTGTTTTTTTTTTTTGTGTTTTGTATAAGAAGTGTATTAAGTTTGGTGTTTCATAATACCGCTTTAACGTGCAAAATATAATACTTACCTTAAGTTAATGTCAATTTCGCACAGGAGCTGCAAGATCCGGTTATCCGAATCGGATCTGAAAATGCGAATCAGATCCGGATCCAGGATCCGATATATCCGGATAGTGTCGGAACCTCGGATCCATATCCGGATCCAGTGTCGTATCCTCGGATCCAGATCCGGATCTAGATCCGGATAGTGTCAGAGCCTCGGATCCAGATCCGGATCTATATCCGGATAGTTTCGGATCCTCGGATCCAGTTCCAGATCTGGATCCGGATCTGGATCCGAGGATCCGACACTATCCGGATATTTCCGATATCGGATCCTGGATCCGGATCTGATTTGCATTTTCGGATCCGATCCGGAAATCCGAAATATTCGGATACTTTCAAGCACTCGTTCCGACCCCATTGCTTTACTTGCTTTATAGGGCAAGTATAATTGGTTTCGTCTTTCGTGTCAAACATAACAATCAAGGCTTAATAAAAACGTAGGTACATTACGATTAAGGAAAAGTAAAAAAAAAAGTAATTTTTGGTATGAAGCGTCCTTCAGTCTAATCTACATCGAGCTACAACATAAACGGTTGGACGGATTTGATTTAAATTTGGTGTGAAGTATTTTTATGTGATTAAGAAGAGAAACAATTCAACTGATTGCTTTAGCTCATCTAGCTGTCATATAACGAATTCAGTTCTATTAAGTTTCCTCAAAAACTGCAAATAAGATTTTGATTAAACTTTAGAAGAGATCTAATAATTCTGCTTACCAGGTTTTTGTCAAATAATTCAAATAACGCAAATAAAGTTTTGAAGCCTTTTTCTATATCTCGTCCAATGGCTTGGTTCGTTCTTTAATAATTTTGCGTTCCGGTACTTCTAAGTTATTCAAACGGTATTGCAATCAAAATGTGCACAAACCATTTTCTTGAACAGATAAAATCAAAGAATAAAGCAATTTCTTTTTTACTTTTTTTTCCCATTTTCTTGTTTTTCTTACTACATTAAATCAAAAATATTCGAAATTGTTATTATATATACAAATACACCCTCAATGTCTAGCAACATTTCTTGTAGTTGTTGACTCAAAAAACAAGATATAGCGAACCAGTTATGCGCACTTTATTTTATTTAACTTTCTTTTATTTAATTTTATTTTATTTAAATTTCTTACAAAATAACCTTAAAGTCACAATATTATTTTCTTTTTTATCTTTTCAGAATATAAACTTGTCGACTGTGACAATATTTACCAAAAGCCACCACCGCCACCACCACCACCTTTCCTAAGTCGAATATTCAAACAAATAAACCTTTAATAAAACCTTAAGAAACTATAAAGGTGTATTTTTTAACGACAGAATGTTTATTTTTTTTTTTCTAAATAAAACTATAATGGCCAATTTCATAAACATTCACTAAAATTGCTTTTATCTGAACTCCTCTTAATTTATAGCAAACCACTTAATTATTTCAGTTTCAGCAATGTAGAAAAGGGAAAATTTCGGGATATTTTGTTTAAAATTGAGTTTGCTCACATCCCTGTGTACAAAACATAGGTTTTGCTCCTCTTACATATGAGTATATGAGAAACAAGCATGAATGAAAGAATACAAGATTACGACACTTCAGATTTTTCGCTTTGTTATTGTAATTTTCAACACGCTTCGTGACTCAAGTGGAGACAAAAAAGACTTAACTTTGGTATAATTTGTATGAGATATAGGGGCGCGAAAATTTTAAGTTACTTGAATATGTTATTAAAGTGATTTTTTTACCATTTTTTTCTTTATTGTTGTAGGCTATATTTTGATGATATAAAAACAACAATAAAAATAATAATTCAAGAAGGAAATATATCTGATATTTGATTTTTTTCATCGCACTCTCTATTTTTGCTTCATATTTTGACTATTAATATAATTTAAAACAAATGATTAACAATTAAAAAACATTTTTCGGTAATATTTTTGTGTTTTTAAAATGAAAATTTTTATTAATCATAAAACAATTCGCGAACAAAAAATCATCTCTATACAAATGTTCTTGGCTGTCACATCTGTTGTTACGTTTTGTCTCCAAAAACGTAGGAAGTGGCGTAATCTTGTATTCTTTCATTCATGAGAAACAACATTAGGTAATCATAAATACAAAATGTCATGAAATGAAACGAATTGTGTGTGTGCTATTTGAAAGCAATTTTGTTGCTAGAAAAAGTTAAAGAATTATTGGGCGCACAACAAATACTAAAGTGTATTCATTTTTTTTTTTATATTTCGTATAATTCTTCTTCTTTTTTTAACCGGCAATTGTCATGATCCGAGAGGGACCACAACTCTCCACTCAACTGCTTCGTCTAAGGTTCCACTTCTGGGGTTCGCTGGTTTGACCTCAGAAAACGTCGACACTTGACAGGCCTCCTGGTTTTGGACTGTTCCATGTCTGAGGCCAACTTAATGCAGGTGTCGTTGCGCCTGCCTTTCATCCGCGAAAGTGTTGGAACGTCTTCTGCTCTTACCTTTTGAATTAAACTGGGATCTCATGGAATCTTCTTTGTACATGAAAATACCAGCTAAGTAAGTCATGCTGTATTTTGTCCAAGATGGTATTTTTGACGTGTAGGATTCCTCGGATTCTCTTGCTTCTTATTCGATCACGCTTTGTCACTCCTGCTGTCATGCGAAGCATCTTCATTTCAGTTGCCGTCAATTAACTCTCATTCTTCTTGTACATTGTTCAACACTGTGAACCAGAGATGGCAGAGTAAATAACCTTAGGTAATCTTCTCGATTAACTACGCGTAGTTAATCGAGTAAACTACACGCCTGATTTGTTTCATTTATATTTGTTACGTGTGCTACCTGCACATTAAACTTTAAATTTCAAAAATAATTTGAAAACAATTAAAGAGCAGATAACATTGAATGGCAAAAGAACCAAATATGTTTGCATGAATGGGCTTAAATAAGGTTTTTACAATTCAGTAAAAGAAAAATGCATATTGAATAGTCATCCGATTAATTTTTATCGTTCATGTTCTTAAGAGTAATATTTATGTCGATAAATATTTTTTGATATTATTTCAATTTGACAATTTTGAGGTTGAAATGACAATCCAAACCACATTTTGACGTTTAACGCTACGTTTACTACATTAAACTACGTTAACTACATTTAACTACATTTACTACCTTATTTATGTAGCAGACGTAACAAATGTAGAAAATCAAAACAATTGGCATTTTTGCCATCTCTGCTGTAAACCGTATGTAAGCGCTGTTGCGTGTTGTTTTCAATTCTGTTACAAATGCGAGACTATCATGTTTCTCTTTTAATATATAAAACACAAAGTATGCCGGTATTTGACACAACAGAAAACAAACAAACAAAATTCAACATGGCAGAGCACAACACAGAATATTTTATTGAACTTTTAAAAAGAAATAATATTTTGCGCAGCTGCATTGTGGGCACATGAAAAATAGCACACACGATTATATTTCATGAATTTCAGCTATGGCTTCAGTTCCAGTTGCGGCACTCTTTTGTGTTCATTTTGCAAAAAGTGCAAACGTGGCAAAAATATCACTTGCTTGCTAAAAAAAAAAATTGAAAATCCTGTATGGTGACTAAAATTATCTGTCAGAACAATTTTCGCATGTTTTTTTGCAAACAGGTGTCTTTAGCATGCATGTTTATTTCTCACTTTGGCACTTTTTAGAAAATGTAGGTATATGTTGTTAAACCTTACCCTTGACAGATACAAAATTGGAAGGAGAAAAGGACAACAGTATCTAGAAAATTCCATCAGTTTTATAAATGTGAAGAATTTGTTTATTTTTTTCATCCAAGCCCATTGGAGCTTTCATACAAAATGGTCTCACTTGTAGCGTAAACACTGCGCAATTTTAAAATTAAGTTCTCAAAGTTGTGCAATTTTGGGGTCAGTGACAACATACTCAAATTATTAATAATAAGACTTTATTCAAATGCTTTTTTTCTACAATCATTGCTATCGAAACCATTTTTTTTTCCAAATTTCAGTTCATAATAAACATGAAAATATAACTCAATGTGTTGAACGAACCCAATGTCTAGTTTACATCTAGTGTTTTGAACAGACCCACAGATATGTCAAAAAGTAGCGCGACTAAAAGCAGAAAGTTGAAAATTATTCAACTTTGGCGACAGCGATCGCTGCAGCTACAGCTTCTTATTGTGGCGCTGTGTACTGTTTTCGTATATTTTAACTTTGACAGTGCGACAAGCGGCCGCTACAGCGACTCCATTCTGCTCGGGCAGTTATGTTGGAGTCATAGGTGGGCACTCTGCCAACAGACTGCGGTTAATATTAAATATCATGGGCTAGTTTGATAATGATTTTCACAGTAAAGCATTTCGTTGTAAACTTTCAGTTATCGATTTATTGATTGGGGGGAGGTCTAAAAAAAAATGTGGTAGGTAGTACAATAATGGCTTCAAATAGGAGAATGATTTAAGCTCATGTACATACAAATATGCGATATAAATAGTAAAGAAGATATGAGCGTTTAAGAGTTTCATACAGTTATTTTTTTTTGTATTTAAAAAAAAACGGGGCGGGTACATTAAAGTTTTGTTTGCTAAATCAAGGGTAAAATCTAAAGTGCACCGGCTGACTTCGAGGTGGTGACAATGGGACAAATCTGAAGAAAACCCTTGAAATAAGGAGAAACGAATTTCAAATTATTGATTCAGCATATTTGTATCTACTTGAAAGCCGCAAAATGATAACATTTGCCGTGACCAGTTATGGTTGAATTTGGAGTAACATCAGGGAAACTGATCAAGATGTGTCACTACCAAACGTCACGTGACATAAGCGTGACATGAACAGCGCAGGCTTCGAGATCTTAGAATCTTATATAAATGGGATATTCGGAAAAAAACTATTACATCTAAAAGGTCAGTAATGGTGGATCTTCGTCCGACTTCTGCAAACAAAAAGGGAGGCAAAATTCAAATTTACATTTGTTGGATAGAGAGGGAACACCAAAATGCAGAAAATCCTCGTACATGCAGATTATTGGAAGTGCCATAATGCAGATATGAAGACGAACATCTTCATCTTCTTGATGGTTCTCTTTCACACGCTCGGATTTTTGGCATACATCTGTCACGCTCTGCTTTTATTCTTATTTGCAGACGAAGATACATGTAAATCCAGCATAATTGGTCAAAAAATCAGCTTGAGACCACACTTGATTTGCAGATTAATAGTATATTCCGCGAAATTGTACAATTTCAAGAACTTAATTTAAAAATTAAATTACTCAAATTGTAGTGTACACACTTTTGTTATATTTTACAGTTAAATTTGCCTTTTTTCGTAATCTTATTTTTATGTCTTCTAAGCATCTAGGAAGTAATATATGTTTCTACATCAAGGTTTCATTCTGATAATAGAGTGAGAATTATTTAAAGGAGTTAATAAATATATGGAAAATAATTTAAGAAGGTAAACACAAGCTGACAGCCCATATTTGCTCGCAGTTTCATGAGATCTGTTACTTGCATACTTTTGGTGGCGCTACAGCCCGGTATGGACCAGGGTCTCAACCAACAATCCTTCTACAGCCAGCTCTGTCCCTAGCTAGCTGTTTCTAGTTGCGCGAGCCAAGTTGGTTGAGGTCCTCTTCCACTTGCCTTCGCCACCGGTTTTGCGGTCTTCCTTTATTGCACCGTTCCTCAGGGATGGATTCAAATACTTTTCGGGCCGGAACATTAAGGTGTTCATCCGCTCTACATGACCCAGCCATCTTAGTCGTGAATAGGTCGATGTCATTTCGTTATATAGCGCGTACAGTTCATTGTTGTATCTTCTCCTCCATTCCCCGTCTAATCACCCGAAGAATTTTTCTCTCGAATATTCCTAAGGAGTACTCAACCGCCGCTAAAAGGGTCAACAGGACCAGAGTGAAGAGTGTCTTATACAGGGACACTTTATTTATTCGAGAGAGGGCTTTACTTCTCAATTGCCTTCTTAACCCAAAGAAACAGTGATTGGAAAGAGTTATCCTTCGTTTGATCTCAGCGCCGGGATCGTTGTCGGATTCCAGGTAGACAAAGTCCTTAACTACGTCAAAGTTATACCTGCCTATGGTGACGTTCTGTCCAAGACGTCGGTGTTGAGCGTCCATTCTACATGACAGCATGTACTTTGTAGTTGAGAGGCACCGTTAAACCCATCTTTGCCGCTTTCTTCTCAAGCATTGAGAATTGGTGCAAAAGCATCATTGACATCATACTTTGTTCTCCAATTATGTGAATGTTGTCGGCGTATGCAAGTAATTGGACGGACTTTTGAAAGACTGTGCCTCTAGTGTTGACGTGAGAGTTTTGCACTATTCCTTCAATTGTTATGTTGAAGAAGTCGCATGACACCGCGTTACCATGCCTAAATCCTTTTTATTGTGGTGGTCGAGTGAAACCCAGCACGTCAGCTGCGGCATCTCTAATGGCTTCCTGGCAATATTGCCACTGGTTTGCAACACTTAATGCAGGGGGAATAGGACCTCTTAAGAGGTTGTTCGAGACTCGATCGGAGAAGGACCTAGCAAAAACAATCTCTTGCGATTGTAGCCGTCCGACGTCAAACTTCCTCACAGCATTTCTTTAGTTTGGGTATGCTCGATAGAGCTGACCACGAGACGAGAAAAGTTTCGGTGTCGATCTCGGTCTCACATGACGAGACCGGGACGACACGAGACGAGACTGCCTTTTAAGCAACCGAGACGAGACCGAGACGAGACTGTATATTTGGACCGAAATTTACAGAGAGTCTAATTAATTAAAAAATCCAATTTAGTTAAATATTTATTTTTTTCTGCACGTATTCTAACTATAACCGAAAAACGAAAATATTTCGTTCCAATAGTCAACAGGTTGTCCGGAAATCGTATTTTTCGTAGACGAGACCGGGACGAGACTTTACTATACGAGACCGAGACGAGACTGGAAATTTTCGATTTTAACGAGACCGAGACGAGATTTACAAAAGTCTCGCAGGGTCTCGTCTCGTGGCCAGCCCTAGGGCTCGAGATATCCGAAGCCGTACCCTGGCTACAACAAGGTAATGGTCCGAGTCAACGTCGGCTCCTTCGAACGTTCGGACATCCCTGATAATGGAGGAGTGCCTTTCTTCGATGGCAATATGATCAATCTGGTTGACGATTGATTGATCAAAAGATTTCCAAGTCCCCTTGTGGATATTGAAGTGTGGAAACTGCGTATACTAGCTACCACCATGTTTCGTCCCGCAGAGAAGTCCATCAGAAAAGGAACAGTACAGTGTATAATCAAACGTATTGATATGCTTGAGATACTTCCCTACTATACCTCAATTTTAATGATAAGTTGTTCATCTGGAAGCACTGTTATTCTAAGGAAGCCCTTGACCCTAAAATTCAATGAATTATTACAAATGCGAACGGAAAAATTAGTTAGAAATAAGTATATTCCTATGGAAGTGTATAATACCGATTCTAACAACAAATGTATTTCGTCTGCTAAATACATGAGTTTATCAAAGTGCCTTTACGATTTCTAGAAAATGCAAAAAGAATATAAATGTTAAATCGTATTAACTGCCGATAAAAGTTTAAGTACCAATTCTTTTGTAACAAACAACCCTCATCAAGTCCCAAACACAAACAACGCAGCAACAACAACAAAAAACTATCCTATTCCCTAACAAAGAATAATTTCACCATCAATGAGTAAGTTTGCTCCTTCCATACCATACCATAGTTGTTTATCCATTATAATACATACAGGTTAGAGGTTATACAGATGGTATAAGTAGCTGGATATAGATAAAAAGAATTTCAAATTCCAATGAAAATTCAAGACTCAAGAGTCAAGTGTAATGGAGCTTATATCGAATCCTCTTAGCCCAGACGAGATCATCCGGTTTTCATTTCGAGTTGCCAGCTTTTCTCGCACATGCACTTACATATAAACTGAGTGATGTGAGTGTGATTCTGTGGATTTTGTATACAGATTCAAGATACAAATAATAATACTCAACAAGACGAACGATGTCGACTACAACTATACGATACGACGATGATGATAGAAGAGAATTTCCAAACAGCATTCAACAAAAAAAAAATAAATAATAAATAAACCCTTAGAGTAAAGAGCTATCATCATCCTTTTTGCCTTTCGGAAAATTTGCAAGAAATGTGCTTGACTTTCATTTCTCATACCATAGAACTTAGCAAAAGTAGAAGAAACAAATTCAAGAATCCAGATCTTGTGTTGTGAACCTAAACCTGCGATAACTCACAACTCACATATTAACAAAGGTATTCTTCTTGTATTCTCTCAATTATTATTATACAACGAATACCGTTCTTCATGTGATTGCATATTAAATATATTTATTTCCTCCATTTGGGATTATCCGGTTTGGTTCGGTGTATTGTAGTGGTAGTCGAAAATGTGCACTCGTTCGTAATTCTCAGATGAATTGATGAATAGATTACTTTGGGACGAGCTGATGGCATTTATTATTTATTCATAATTTCAGGTGAAATTATTTCCTTTTAAGGGCTTTCTGATGATGCAAGTTGAAAGGGGGAGTATTAAATCAAAAAAAAAAACAAATATTAAATCAAAAGCTTCTTGAATAGTTGTACGATGCCTGTTCCAAAAATACTATTAGGCCCAGTTTTTCAGTGATGAAATTAAAGTTAAACTTCATTTGACGAGACGAGACCGATTTGGACCGAAATTTACAGAGAGTATAATAAATTCAAAAATCCAATTTCAGTTAAATATTTATTTTCTTCTGCACATATTCAAACTATAATCGAAAATATTTCATTAAAATAATCAACTGGTTGTCCGGAAATCGTATTTTTCGGAGACGAGACCGATTACACGACTTGATTACACGAGACCGAGACCGGAGGTGTAAAGAGAAATCGCCTTCCCGTGGTACACCCTGGATAACGCTAAATGATCTATCACAAGCGGAAGCCAGAATAAGCAAGCAGGATTACACTCCTGGCTATATTATAAATAAGAAGTCAACTGAACTAAAATTAAAAAAAAAATAAAAATTTCGTAAACATCAACACCAATATCAAAAATTATGCCAATTGCAACAGGTGCTTCTCAACGCCAATTGACAAGGCACGTCGGACCTTCTGTTCGAATATGCCAACTTTATATCGAAGGTATAAGTAAATCCAAAAGTGACTACTTTTCAAAACTATTATTGACAAACAACATCGATGTAGCCGTCATCCAAGCGACACATACTGCCTCCGAAGCTGCTTTTCCGGTTACTTCCAGATAGGATCTAACTTCCACCAGTCATTTTTGGATCAGCAACCTATGTAAAAAACGGTAAAGATGACTTAAAACTTATTAGCACTAACTCCAGAAACAACGTCTATACAATTACTATCCAAATTAGAGACCTTCAAATTGTAAACATATACAAACCTCTCGCTACACCATGGCCACCTAACGTACTTGACTTTCCAAATCAACCAACAGTTTTCATTGGTGATTTCAATAGCCGTCATAGCTTGTGGAGGGAGATATGACAATAACGATCAGAATGGAGATAAACTAATGGACTGTACAGACTCAAACCACTTACATTATAAATAAATCAACTTTTCACTCTCGCAGATGGCGAATAGGTTACAACCCAGATCTGTGCTTCGTTACCTGTGATGCAGAATATCACCCCCTACCAGCTTCAAGAAGAGTGCTGCCGGATTTTTCGAAAAGTCAACATCTTCCGGTCATAGTCGACATCGGTATCCAAAAACCACTAACTGATTCAGTTCAAAAGCCACGATGAAACTTTTCAAAGGCCAATTGGAATAACTTCGCCAACGAACTCGACTCCATGCTTTAGGTTCATTCCATCGCTCTCTCAAAACTATAACAGATTTGTAGAAATATAAAAGTAACCGCCAAAAAACAAATTCCCCGTGGTTTTCGGAAGGAGTACATTTCTGGATGGACTGAAGAAAGCGAACAACTTTATGAGGACTATGAGGCATCTGGAGATCCGGAAGTTGGTCACGAACTTCTAAAATCGCTGGACACTAAAAAGAAGTGGACATCAAATTCTCAACCACCTCAACTTTACCCACTCTAGCAGGAAAGCATGGAGCCTCCTACGCCAACTTGGATGAAGTAACAGTTCAAACAACACAAAGTTCTTGTATAGACCCGAATAAAGTGGCTAACCGCATTGTAGACGTTTCTCGTGCCCCCGTGGATAAGGCACATACAGTCATAACCAAATGGGCCCTGAAGAACCTCAAAAACGTGTAGCGGGTAGAAACTGCACAGACCAAGTGTTATCCTTGACAACAAATATTGAGGCAGGGTTTGAAAAGAAGCTCAAAACCTCCGTTGCTTTTGTCGACTTAACCGCAGCATACGATATAGTTTGGAAAGATGGACTTATATTCAAGCTGCCGAAAGTAGTTGCCGGCCTAAGAACCTCGCGCCTTATAAACAATCTACTATTATACCGCCTTCTTCAAGTTTTCATAAATGATGAAAAAAACAAAGTTAGAAAGCTTAACCATGAGCTTCCCCAGGGTTCCGTTCTTGCCCCACAGCTATTTAACCTTTATATAAGCAATATCCCTGCGACCATACCCAGGAAATTGGGGTACGCCGATAATATGGCAATAGCTACCCAGGATAAGGACAACAGAGGAGACCTTAACTCTAGATCTTGAGCAACTCCACATATACACTCCCTGTCACTTGTTTGAGGCCACTATTTTCATGAAAGTTTTTTCTCGATAAATACCTGTAAGCAATATTTTTCCTGGAAATTTTTGATACGTGTAAGTAGGTATATTAATTTGGCAATAAAAAAGGATAAATATGACGGAGCGAAAGCTAGGCAGCCTAACTGCAAGTGTTATCACGAGAAAACACCTTTGAATGAAATTTAATTCTTGACCAGTGTCAAATCTTTCATACAATTTCCCTCCTTACACATATGCAACGAATTGTTGCGGTGATAACGGAGAGGAGAAAAAGAAAGAACCCGAATGAATAACATCTTACTTGTGTGTGGCTTGTAAAAATGCTAGTTGTTCAAATGCAATTGTAAATTAGATAAACCTTCATTTGGATGGGCACGATCAGGTGACCTCGGTGGTGCAATGCGTAGTGCAACGGCCTCTGAGGTAGCTTGGTCTTGGTTCGAATCCAGTTGACGGCAAAACAATTTATAAATTAAAATTGGAGCTATAGACTAAGCACCACTAAAAGGAATCTGATGATTGGTGTGTAATACTCGGTGGTAGCCAACACAAGTGGTTGTTGTTCATTCAAAACCTTCAAAAAAGGATAAATCTAAAGATTTAACTCGAAAAATTCATAGAAATTTCCCAAATTATGTGAATGGACTGCAAAATATGGATATAAAAAGTTGAGTCACTTGATTGAGGCCATTCCAAAAATTGCTTAGCAAAAGTTAACATCGCCGATTTTTTTCAAACAAACGTTTAAAATATTAAAGAAAGGATAGAAAACTATATTTTATATTAATTTTCAAGTTGAAATGGGCTCTGGGAACACGTCGACAATAGCAGAAAGGGGATCAATAGAGGCTTTAAAGGAACTGAGATTCTCAGGCCGAGAAAAAGCTAGGAGACCGAACAGAAGTAAGACCATTGTCAACATCTATCTAGCAGATACTGAAAACTATGGAAAAAAACAAAAAGGACGCACAGCTCAAGCAACAAAATCCGATAAAAGCGACTCATTCCGCCGCTAGCTTCAAATTTTATACTATCAGAGCCTAAAATAAGGTCAAAAAGTGGGGTATCAGCCAGTATTTCGACGGTTTTAAGGATAATATAAACCAGTGGTACAGTATGAGTATGAAAACCAAAAATAAGCCGGTTCTACGGCAGCTACACAAGGAACTACGGATGAATTTCGCCAGGGAGCATGTTGCCTGTAGAAACGCATGGAAAAAGGTTGTCTTTTCAGGTAAAAAAAAGTTTAATCTTGACGGACCCGATGGTTACAACTTTTATTTTCACGATTAAAGAAAAGAAGAACTAATTTTGTCAAGACATCACAGTCATACATCAGGTGTTATGGTGTGGGGAGCTATCACCTATTATGGAACATTTGAATTGGAATTTATAACTACAACAATGAACGGAAATACATAGTTACAAATGCCTGCTGTAACGGGTTTCTCCAAAGCTAAAGAATATTCTGGAACCTCTACCTTGGATATTCCAACAAGAAAACGCCCCTATCCATACTTCCTGGGTAGCTATTAGCTGGATTCAGTTGGAAAACGTTAGACTTTTACCATGGCCACCCTATTCACCAGACTCACACATCTCGAAAAGTTTCTGATGCTGGTAGACAGTTTGGAGATAAGGACGTCTTGGTCGAAGCTAACTGCGATGCCTGGAGCCAGATTTCAATGGATTATTCCAAAAATCTGTATGATTGATTTCCAAACCGTCTAATAGAGCTAATTACATACTACATTTATGTTTAAAAACAAAAAAAAAGTAAACATTTTTATAGTTTTGTTCATTTTTTATGAGATTTGTCTTCTTTTTTATTGCAAAATATATTTACCTACTCACAGATATCAAAAATTTCCAGGAAAAATATTTTCTACAGGTATTTATCGAGAAAAAACTGTTGTGAAAATAGTGGCTTCAAACAAGTGACAGGGAGTGTACTTCCGACAGTGGAGACTGTTTCCGAGTATGTCCAAAACGGAAGTCTGCTGCTTTCACCGAACAAACCAAATAGCAAACTTCAAACTTAACGTCCAGTTTAACAACAAAACACTTAACCACAGTCGAAACCCTACCAAGGTGACATCCAAGATTTGGCTACGAAACCTAGATGCAGATGACAATATGCACTAGATTTGTTTTTTTATCATTTGGATAAAAGAATGTTTATGTTAATATAAGTCCTATAAGTTTAATTGTAACATATAACGTGCGATAACAAATAATGTCGTATGTAATTCCATACGCTAAATAAACGAGACCGACAAGAAACTTAGACGAGATTGAAAATTTTCAATTTTAACGAGACCGAGGCGAGACTTACAAAAGTCTCGCCGAGTCTCGTCTCGTGGCCAGCCCTAATTTTTACTCACCAAATTCTAAGGTTTAGCTCGAGATTTAGCTCTTCATTTAAACAAATCAATTTTATCATCAGATCAAAATAGGTACCTAAGTATGACAATCTTTGAAACAATAACATTTTAATATGCCAGTAATTAATAAGCAATATTGTCGCAAAAGTCCATTGCTAGATAATGTGGGCGCTGATAGTTATTCAAAGTCGAATGTTAAAAAGATCAGTTTTTTGCATATACTCGTACATATTACCGCAACGCTAAATGCTATCGAAAAGTGTTTCAGATGAAAACTTGTAGATCTTGGCATTCTCAAGAAAAAAAGTCGAACTATTTTTTTCGTACGACTCACCACCGTTAAGAAGATATCAAGATATCAAAAAACTTTAAACATCGAAAATGCTCGTTTTTCACGTAAAACTCCTGAACGATTGATATTTTCGAAAACATCTCAATGCAAGGCTTGTACATTATGTGACCGTGAGCCCCTACGGGTCACATTTTTAACATATACAGATAATTGCGTTTAAAAAACAACACTTGGATTTTTTTTGGAAGAAAAATACAAATTACCTGATCGGTTATGAAACGGTAGTATATATTTTGCCACATTTTTCAAAAAAAAAAATTAAATTGATGAAATTCAAATAATTGAATTGCAATGCAGATACTCAGTGAAAAGTTTGTACAAACAAAAATGATCTTTTTAATGCAGAAAAATTTACAAATACCTTGTGGTGGTATGCAATCGAAACTATTGTGTTCTCACACACTGTTTTCTCTTAGTTTTTTAACCAAAACTAACATTACGATGAGGGAGAAACCAAACAAAAGTTATTTTCGACAGGTAGTTCGTCGTTCTATTTGTCTGTGCGTCGTCGCTCGGTGTGTCCTGACGTACATTTTCACTTTGCCACTACGCACCTTTGCCGCTAACGCCGCCATTCAAGGTTAAATGTCGAAAATTTCAGTTTTTCGCATATAACTCCGAAACGGTAAACGCTATCGAAAAGTATTTCATACAAATATATTTTGCGATTTCGAAGAAAAAGAGTTTTGACAATTTTTTGCCTACGACTCACCGTTAAGAAGATATCGGCATTTCAAAAAAAAATCGTAAAATGTCGAAAATACCCGTTTTTCACGTATAAAGGCAGAGTAGACATTATGCCGATCAACTTTGTTAATTTATATTGTCGATCAACATGCTAGTGTGTACGTGTTCAAGTGTTTACTGTCATGTGTCCACGGAAACATTTATTTGCGTATTCAATTTTCCACGTCCATTTCATTTTTAATAACAATAAAAATAAGATCGCAAACGAAAACAAAAAAGCATCTTATTACACAAATCAAAATACAAAATAAAATACCGTCATTGGACGCAGACAGCGCATGCGCAATACAAATGTCAGCTTTGTTAATGAACTTTGTTGATTTCTATCCATTTGAGTCGGGTTACGTTCAGGTCAAGAAAAGTTGATCGGCTCTGTTGATCTACACGTCCACATCAACTAAACATTGTCGATAAGCACTATTGATATACACAAAGCAACATAATGAGGACGCTGCTTAACTCCTAAACGGTTCATGTTTTTGAAAATATCTTAATGCAGGGTTTGTACATTATGTAACGCCCTATAGGAAAAATTATTATTTTTTTCTTAAAAACAACCGCTGTAAAAATTAAATTATTTTAAAATCTTGACTAAAATTCTAAATTTTTTATTTTAAATGACTTAATTGTCGAAAAAACTAAGACTCAATTTCTAGACCATTATATTTTCTAGAAAATACTGTCGACACTTTTTTCCAGGCTAGTCATAAGTCACAAGACTTAAATAGCGTCAAATGTTGAAAAAATAGGTTTTTTGCATATATCTTTTAAACGGCAAGTTTTATCGAAAAATTGTATGAGCAAAATTTAAATATAATGTAACCCTATAAAAGTGTGCATTGACAATTTTTTTCTAGCAGGCATAATTTGTGTTATATCGTTATTTAAAATAATCAAAAAAGTGGAAAATACCGGTTTTAAGTCCTTTACTTTTAAATGACGAATTTGATGGAAAATATTTTGAACCTATTTTGTAGATATTAATATTATCTAGAAGAAATGTTTCGACACTTTTGTTCGTAGAACACATCAGTTGCGAGATATTGCGATTTTTTCTTTGAAATAGCAAAATCTACAAGTTTTGTACGAAATACTTTTCGATAGCATTTACCGTTTCGGAGTTATATGCGAAAAACTGAAATTTTCGACATTTAACCTTGAATGGCGGCGCGGCGTTAGCGGCAAAGGTGTGAGGTGGCAAAGTGAAAATTCGGAAAGAGCACCCCAAAATCTATAAAAATGAAAAGTTTTCAAAACTACTCCAAAACTTTCCAGGCTCGACTATTGGCCGGATTCGCTTTAAATTTGTTGCGAAGCATTTTTATTTGTTTCCTCAGATGAGAAATTCAATTTTTTGTTTTAACTCATCTAGAACTGGTAGCTGCAATACAACGAATTCGGTTTTATCAAGTTTTCTCAAAAACGGCTCTAATGATTTTGATTAAACTTTGTACATGTAATTCTTAGAACAGTTACAAGAAGACTGCTTAGGTTAGGTTAGGTTATAGTGGCTGCCAGCAAAGAAGCCAACACACTTAGACCATCAATTGGTCCGTTGTGATACCACATGAATCTAAGATTTTCTCCGCACTCGCTAAAACCAATTGGAGCTTTTAACAAAGCGCATGAGACTGTTAATGTCCGAGCTTTCTAGATCTGTTGGATCATCGAAGAAGAAATCCCCAAGATGGAGTTTACGTCTTTGAGATAGGGCGGGACATGTACAGAGAAGATGAGGAATAGATTCTTCTTCCTCTTCATCCATACAGCTTCTGCAAAAATCATTTGCGAATACTCCAAGCCACGTGGCGTGATTGCCTATAAGGCAGTGTCCAGTAGTGACACCAATTATGGAGCTGATCTGCAATCTGCTTAAAGATAACAAACACTTAGAGCGCCTCGTGTCCAACACTAGCCAGATCTTTTTAGTTGCCAGGCAAGTGGTGATGTTATTCCACCTAAGGCTTGTTCTCCTTATAGCATCTTGCTTCAGCATAAGTTTGCAAGTAGCGATAGGTATACCGATATCTACCTTGTCTGGTAGAATAGGTAGTGTTGTTCCGCCATTGGCGAGTTCGTCAGCTTTGCAATTTCCCAGAATGTCCCTATGGCCTGGCACCCAACAAAGGTGAATATTGAACTGTTGTGCCATCTCTGTAAGAGATGAGCGACAGTTTTTGGCCGTTTTAGAATTTGTAGAGACAGAGTCCAGAGATTTCAAAGCAGCTTGGCTATCTGAGAAGATACGGATATCCAACGTCGATACCACGTTTTCTTTAAGCCACGATAAAACTTCCTTTATCGCCAAAAGTTCCGCCTGGAACACGCTACAATGGTCAGGAAGACGAAATAAGAGACTAAAGATTTAGTCTGTCTGAGGACACGCCTCCACTAACCCCATCATCGGTTTTTGAACCGTCCGTATAAGAATGAATCGATTCGTCTTCCAAGAATGTCACATCCTCCCATGTGGATCGGGAAGGTATGACAACCTGAAAGTTCTTGTCGAAGCGGAATAGTGGGATGGTGTAGTCAATGATACCTGGAAGTGAACCGTATGAGTTCAGAATAGATGAGTGGCCAACATCATTATTGATCCACTGTGAGGAGGCTTTAAGACGGATTGCCGTACATGCTGCCGTTTGTTTACTGAATATATCTAGGGGTGTTAAAAAGAGGAGAGTGTCCAGTGCAGCGGAGGGAGTCGAGCGAAGTGCTCCACTTATGCACATAGAAGCTGATCTTTGGACTTTACTGAGTTTATCGCTGTTAAAAAAGACTGCTTACTAGGAATGGAACGCAAATCTGTTGTTTTCTTACTTGTTTTGGGATACTCTTGAACATCTCGTCAATGGCTGAGTGGAATTCGTCAAAATTTTGCAGTTCGGAATTTCTATGTTAGTCTAAAACTATTGCATTTAAAATTTGCATTCATTTGTTTTTAACGCAAAACTAGAATCATAGACAAAATCAGTGAATTATTTTTTTTAAATTTTTTCCAATTTTGTTTTGCATCAAATCAAAATATTTAAAAATAACTATTTTCACTTGTTTTTATTGTTATCTTGTTAGCGATATACACATATCATCGAAACATCACATTACACCACCAATATCCAGCTACATATTATAGTTGTAGCTACAAGAGCAAGCACTTGATTTCCTCTTAAACAAAAATGTTCCACATACGCCACCGTGCACTATACAGGGTGTCCTACAGTGTTCCCATAACGTCATTATTAATGCTAGATCTAGCATGAAAGAAAAGCATTATGAAATTTTAAAATTATGCTAAATGCTTTTCTGGCATTTTTGTTTATATTTTTTGCATTCTTGAATGCCAAAAATGATTTCGAATCGTTGATTTGATGATATCATGTTTGGAAAAAAATATTTAAAAAATTAGAAAGCATTCTGATTTAACTTTAATAACGTCAAATCACGAAGATTCACATATACGTTCACAAAATTCATGACTTTTTCTAATAGAAATGAAATTAAAGCATCTGTTGCTGTGCAATCTGGAAAGTCAATTATTTGGGCATATTCAGCTACATAGATCTTTTGTTCTATTATTCTGCTATTCTGTTATCAATTTCAATACAAAAGTTTGAGCTGTCAAAAAATATTTTATGAATTATAATAAAGTATTCGGCTGATTAAATTGTAAAGAAATCTGTTAAGAAATCTGCTATAAGATGTCAAAAGTTCGAAATTCACAAAACACAAATGCGTTTTGGATCCAGCTACTGACTTTTAAAGATGCAGCCTGGGGAAATATGTTAAAGAAATTAGGTCGATTTGTGATTGGCATTGGACTGACTTTACTTCCCATTTCAAATGCTGTGTTTGAGTTCCTGTTCAGCCAAACGAATATAATTAAAACAAAAATTGGTCATAAAATTGGAAAATAATTATTGAACAGCATTGTCCAATCCAAATACGCAAGGGGCTAAAGATAAAGATAGAAGATAAATGCTACTTTTCTTATAAGGTTTCAGGAAGTGTTAAAGAGGAAGTTGCAGCCTCGACGAAGAATGAAAAACCTAAAGGTGAAGAAGATTGTTTGTATGAAAAACTTTGGACTTACTCATTTTTAATTAAAATCGTAAAATAGATAAGATATTATAAAAATAAGAATGTGATAAGTCTGACTGATTTAAAATTAAAAAATGAGTCTGAGGTCGACCCACACTAGTAACTTTCCATTGGTGCACTTGAAAACCATATACAATATACATATACACATATTTACCTAAGTGGTGTGTGGTAGAGCACCTATATTCTTATATAAAAAAATGGATGTTTGTAACTATGTTATAAACTCCGAAACTACGCAACCAATTGTTTTAGATGCAGATGCAGTTGCATTAAACAATAATTCATACTGGCATTTCAGAATAATAGTGGTAACTTATGTTCATAGGCTCAACACAAATTGGGCGGGAGTTGAAATTGCAGCAATTGCAGTTACAGTTATAGATGCAGTTAAAGTTGGAAGACATTAAATTGATTTTAAACAAATATTTTAATGTATTTTTAAGAAAACGTACCAACAACTGTAGCTGCATTTTACAATAATTCATAACATAAGGGTACGTAAATAACAGCTAAAGTGGGTTAAAATCGCAAGATGAACATGGCTATCCACAACTCAAGTTACAAGTTGCATTTGTATTTAAAAAAATATACACGACTGGGTCGCACGAACTAGCTAAAAACTAGAATGTAGCTATATACATTGATTGTGTACATATACTGATGACTTACTAATGTTCTTATATCGTTGACGAAAAAATAATAAAAGCAGTTAGAAAAGCATTTTTTTTTTGATTTAATACAAACATATTTAAAAAAAAAAAGTTAAAAATAAAAAAATTCTACGTTTGTATTTTTTCGTAAAAAAAAAATATTTATACAAATTTCAAATGCAATGTTTGTAGAATAACTTAGAACTACTGAATTGCAAAATAATAAAAAAAATCAACCAAAGCCAATTACGAGATATGAGGGAATATACCTTAATAAGTATAAAAAAAAGTCCATTGACCATTTCAATAAAAAAAAATATTTGTGTATCCGTTATCAAAATATTTGCAGCCATTTTCAAAAACACTTGATAAAAGAGAAATTATTTTTGTATGGCAGCTACCCGTTCTAGCCAGATGACACAAAATTTGAAGCAAATCCGTTAAACAATTTAGGCTCTAGCTCGATGTACACTAGGACGCACAGACAAACAGACCGACGGACGTCTTGACGAAAATCACTTTTTTGGACTTCTACATCATCGTAATGTTAGTTTTGATTAAAACCTTAAAATTTGTTTTTGACACGAAATCAAGACTTACCTTAAAGAGCAAGTAAAAAAGGATTGTGGTCTTTTAATATAGATAACATAAGTTTAACAAAATTTTGGTGGAAAGTTTCATGCTTTTATTTGCTTTTCTTTGATTAACGAATTAATAACATAATTGTAAAAAAATAAAAATACCTAAACAAAATTGAATTTTGTAAATTTTTATTTTTTCGTCATAAAAATAAATATGAACATTTTTGTAAGAACACAAATTAGCTATGTAAACTTAAAGCCAAAAACTAAACACGCGGGCTTATTACAAAGACCAAAATCCGTTTTATCGTTTTCTAGAAAATTTGAAAAATACGTCATACTCATAAGTTATTCATAAAAATTAAATGCACTACTGGATTGCAGATGTGCAAAAGGGTAGTTATGTGCATTCAAGAGGACACAAGCGTCCACAGGTTTTTCTCAAAACCCACCTCTGTCTACCAACTGCTACTCTCACCTCCTAGTGGTGAACATCGGGTGTCTAGTACCTCAGCTGGAGACGGGGTTTAAATCCCCGTGGAAAAACTGTTGGGGACAGCCAACGAGAGAGGGGGGAGGAGTGTTCCCACTAAGGCACTTCTCCTTTCATCGAGGCGGCAGCGGACGAATTCTCTAGATGGAATCAACGGTGGCGTCTACAGTTCCAGTTAGGTTGAACTACTTAGTGAACACCTTACATGGGCTACTACGACATATTTGTAGCTCAGGCCTATAAGGAGCGGTTTATCCGGCTCCCTACCCTTGGAGTTATACGAAGGGTCTGGTCCTCCGGGTCGGGGGTTGTGCGTCGGGGTAACTTCCCTACCACGTAAAAAAAAGTTATTCCGAAACAACAACAAGCCTCGGATATGGATGATTTGAAAGTTGACGACCCCAGCAAACGAAACAAGGACAATGAATTTCGGATCTGCATATGGAACGTCCTGTCCTTATACAGAACACGTGCAGCCGAACAATTAGTGGAGAACCTGGTCAGGCTAAAGGCTGACGTAACAGCCATCCAGGAAGTGCGATGGGATGGAGAGGGCATACGGAGACTGAAAACGTGTGACATCTACTACGGCGGGTGCTTGAAGGAACAGGGTCAGCGGCTCTTTGGTTGTGGTTTTGTGATAAGGGGAAGACTTAGGCAAGAAGTCTTGGGCTTCCGAAGTGTAAGCGAGCGCCTGGTCACAATCCGCATCAAGGGCAAATTTAAGAACATTTCGCTGATCTGTGTTCATGCCCCCCATGAAGGGAGAGAGGACTCAACCAAAGAAGCATTCTACGATCTCCTGGAGACAACGTATGATATGTGCCCGAAGTACGACGTGAAGATCATTCTTGGTGACTTCAACGCAAGATTCGGAAAGGAGGGCATCTTTGGTTCGATAGTCGAAGGACACAGCCTACAAGACGAAACTTCCGGCAACGGACACAGGCTGGCAGACTTTGCGGCGGGGCGAAATGTCATCATCTCAAGCACCTACTTCCCACACCTCAATATACACAAGGGGACTTGGCGGTCGCGTGATCAAGTAACCGTCAACCAAATCGACCACGTTGCGATAGACGCGAGACATGCCTCCAGTATCTTGGACGTCCGAACGTTCTGAGGAGCCAACATTGACTCGGATCACTACCTGGTGGTAGCTAGACTACGTATGCGGATATCCATGACGCGACAACGCAGAGCAGATGCTGTGAAAAGATTCGATGTCGAGAAGCTTAAATCGCAAGAGACCGCCAGAACTTTTGCAGACCACGTAACTCTTAATCTCTCAGGGAGGTCCGCGACCAGCATCAAGTGCTGAGGACCAGTGGAAACACTGTCAACAAGCCATCAGAAGTGCCACCTCTGATGTGCTGGGTTTCACTAGGCGAATACAACGAAACCCCTGGTTCGATGAAGATTGCCGGCCAGCGCATGCAGCTAAGGACGAGGCCTACCAGGCAATGCTGCAGACTCGAACAAGAGCTGCTGAGAGAGTGTCCCGCGAGCTCTACGGGCTGAAACGAAAAGAGGAACGCTTACTTCTCAGGAGGAAAAAGAGAGAGCACGAGAAGCGGGCGGTAGAGTCTATTGAGGGTTGTAGCGGTAGGGGAGATGTTCGAAAATTTTATCAGAGGGTAAAGCGATCCACCCAAGGATTCAAGGCTAGAACGGAAGCCTGCCGAGATGAGAGTGGGAATATGGTAGTAGTCAGTGCTGAGGATCTGGAAAGAACACTTCTCTAGACTGCTTAATGGCGAAGACAGCCAAGATGCCGCTAATAGGCAGAACGCTCCATTCAACTTGGACGATGATGGCCAAGAGTTCCGTCCACCCGACCTAACCGAAGTGCGGCTGGCGATATCCAAACTTAAGTCGTACAAGGCTGCTGGTGCGGATGGCTTACAAGCCGAACTATTTAAATCAGCGGGAGATGAATTGGCTAGGAGCATACACCAGCTCATCTGCAAAATTTGGTCGGAGGAAAGTATGCCCGATGAATGGAACCTCGGTATAGTGTGCCCCATCCATAAAAAGGGAGATGTTCTGAAATGTACCAACTACAGAGGAACTGGTCTCCTAAACGTCGCTTATAAAATCTTGTCGGCCATCCTGTGTGACCGCTTAAAACCTTTTGTCAACGATCTGATCGGCCCCTATCAGTGCGGTTTTAGGCCAGGAAAGTCAACCGTCGATCAAATGTTCACACTCCAACAGATTTTAGAAAAATCCCGGGAATTCCAGATCGATACACACCACCTTTTTATCAATTTTAAATTCGCGTATGATAGCGTGAAAAGGGACGAATTATACAGAGCCATGTCGAGTCTCGGCATCCCTGCCAAACTCGTCCGCATGTGCAGGATGACGATGGAGAAATCTCGCTGCTCCCTCAAAATTGGTAAGAACACCACCGATTCCTTTGATGTTGAGAAAGGATTGAGGCAAGGCGACGCGTTATCATGCAACCTATTCAACATCGTTCTTGAAGCCATTGTACGCAACGCACATGTCAACACCAGCGGTACAATCTATCAAAAGTCCGTTCAATTGCTTGCGTATGCGGATGACATAGACATTGTCGGCAGAACGAAGCGAGCTGTGGCAGGGGCATTTGCAAGCATTGAATCGGAGGTGGCTAAAATGGGATTGGCAGTTAATGAGGACAAGACAAAGTATATGCTGTCATCGAGAGGGGAATCTCAACATCGTCGACTCGGGCAAAATATCACGATGGACAGTTATAACTTCGAAGTAGTCAAGGACTTTGTCTACCTGGGCTCCACTATTACATCGCAGAATGACATCAGTGCAGAGATCAAGCGAAGAATTACTCTTGCCAACCGCTGTTTCTTCGGTCTAAGAAGGCATTTAAGTAGTAAGGCCCTCTCTCAGAGAACCAAGGAGACTTTATACTAGACCCTTATCATCCCGGTCCTGCTTTATGGGTCAGAAGCATGGACACTGAAAGATTCGGATAAAAATCTGCTAGGGTGCTTTGAGAGGAAGATTCTTCGTGTGATTTTTGGTCCGGTGTATATCGAAGGAGTATGGAGGAGAAGATTCAACGACGAGCTATACGGGCTATACAGCGACGTTGACCTGGTCAAAAAGCTGAAAATACAGCGGCTGAGATGGCTGGGGCACGTGTAGCATATGGACAGCAACGCACCTGCCCGACGAGTCTTCGAATCCAACCCCGATGGGGTACGCAGCAGAGGAAGAACCCGTAACAGGTGGCGCAATCAAGTGAATGACGACATCAAAGCACTCGGTGTGCGCTACTGGAAGCGGCTAGCTAGGGAAAGAGCTGGCTGGAGGGGCTTGTTAGTGGAGGCCGAAGCCCATCCTGGGCTGCGAGCGCCATCAAAAGTAAGTAAGTACTGGATTGCAGTAACTTGGCCTTTTGGGTTAAGACTTTAATGTGGCTAAGCGTTTTACTTTATAAACACAATTGAATAATTATGGGAAAGTGTATAAAAGCGAAATATCTAAAAAAATATTTTTCATCTGAATCTTTTTTTGTTTAATAAATTTTTAGAAATACTTTTTCCCAAAATTTTAACAAATTCGTCTTAGCCAGTTATGAGAGAATAACTAAGAACCCGTCAACTTTAGTTTAGGAAATAAAAAAAATGCAGTTTTGCTAAAATTGCTTTGAACTTTAAGTTTAAGAAATTTAATCCAAATCTTTAGCCCTTTAGCAGGGCTAATTATTAATATTGCTGAGGTCTGAGAGTGACTGATTTTTTTCTTAGACAATCTTCACACTAAAAAATTCTTCTTAAAACGCAACACCCTTAAGAACATACGTTTAAAATCTCAAGAGAAAAAAAAGATAAGACTTTTTGAGACGCAAAAGCTTATTTGGGCCTTTTGTGCACGCGGGTTTTTGAAAAGTTGCTGTATTTGTTTGTTCAAAACCCACAACTCTGATTTTTTGAAAGGCTATATAATGAGAAATGTATAGCCGCTGAGTACCTACTGGAAAAGGCAGAACAACGTCTGCCGCGCCCCGCTAGTATATTATATAATTATATATTTTATAATGTAATAACTTTGGGTTTTTGGATAATCAGTATATAGGTAGGTATAGATATAGAAATACAGGGAAAAATGTGACATTACCTATATTTTGTACTTTTTTTTCCTAATTCTTCTCGGTATAGAGGTAGGTATTAATTATTTAAGCCAATTATTTCAAAACAGACTATCGGCTAAAAAAATAGCAAAAATCAGGGGAGTATACTTAAAAAAAAAAAAAACATGGTTTCAAAGAATATAAAAAGGCAAATTAAGTGTCATATGCAAAATTTCGACTTTGAAGCGGTTTTGAAGGTAAGAATTTTTCGAATTAAAACATTTTTGAAAAGTTTTTTCTTGCAACATTTTGATTTTTAGTTTTTTAAAGGGTGGTTTCAAAAATCTCAAAATTACACAACATGTGGTATAGGTATATATTTTTGGTAGAATTTTGAAACCGATATCATTGTTTGTTTATCAAAATATTTGAGATGAAAAAAAATTCTTAAGAATTTGTAATAGTTTTTGTTCCATTTTTTTGCTCTAACAAAAAAACTGAATTTAAAAAAAAATATCAGTTGTTGACTACGTCATTATATGTAAAAAAAAAAAAACTGAGTTCGGAATAATTTTTTGTTCTTGAAATATTTGAGACGGAAATTATTTTTCAACTGTTTTTCTTAGTTTAAGCCTAGTATACAGTTCCTTAACAAAAAAAAAAACTACATGCATTTCTTATTTGAAAGATTTTGGCGAAACAAAAAAGTTTGACGTTTGATTTTTTTTATCGAGCTGTGAACCAACCCTGACAAAAAAATTTGTACTCACCACTGCTCACCACGAACATTTTTCGCGCAAAACAATGTCAGTGGCATTGTTCTGTGCAAAAAAAAAGAAGACATTTTTCGTTTCACCCCAGATGTTAAAAAAAAATATTTTTCACCACTAATTTTTTTTTTCGTTCAAAAGAACTTAATACTAGACTTTAAAAAAAAAGTGTCTGTTGAATTTTATTTTTAATATTTACCCATTTGGTATTGTGTAAATATGTGTAAAATAAAATTAGTATGAAGTGAATTTCTTATTCCGTTCTCGAGATATTCCAGATAATTGACATTTTACAGCTCCTTTTTAAATTGCTGTAGTAAAAAAACTGTTAGTTAAATTTGTAAGACCTTTTCAGCACAATATTATCTGTAAAATAAAATTTATCCGAGGTCGATAGCTTTATGCGTTCTCAAGGTTTGGTGGACGAAAAAAGTACCCCAAACGTTCGTACATACACACAGACATCTTGCTAAAAACGACGGGTTCTGGCTTAGAGACCTCAAACCGTGAAGATATGTCAACATTTTCAATTCGACAAATCGGACCAATTACAATAACTTCCAATGGGAAGTTAATAATTAACTATACTAAAACATGTTCTTTATGGTGTTTCATTTTTCCAAAGTTGTGATTTTCATATGAAGTCGCTGACGCCCCAAGTCTAAGCGATGTAAAAGAAATATATACCAAATTTCATGAAGATTGGATAATGTTTAGAGGTTGCACATTTTGATCACTTTTTTATAAAACTAGTGGAATATGAAATAATGAAGTTATTTGTACTTATTCTTTTTTCATGATCAATAGAAGGAAAATGGAAAGGAAAAACTTAGTCTCAGTTTTTAAAAATCCTTCTCATTTAGCCTTGCTTTGAGATAGTAAATTGGTGCCCTCAGTGGCCAATGAGAGAGGGTCTGTCAGAATTGTGATTAATAAAGAGTTAAAGTTCTATAGTGACTCGCTAAGATTTTGAACATTATTAGCTTGGCATACTCCTTGTTGCCCTGAAATGCACTGGTGTGAGCAGATGGCAGAAGTAGTAATATGAACTGACCTGGGGTACATGACAATGTCATGGGTTGGGTATGCCTTTTAATACTACATCATCTAAAATATACGACTTATCTAAATGGGACGGACAAACTTTTTTATTGTTTGCTTTCCGTTTGATATCGGTCAGATAAAAACGGTGGATCATCATTAAGCTGATGATAATGGGAATATGACTAAAATTTTAGAAATCAAACCTGCAAGGAAAAAGGAAGTGAAACTATTAAAGGGTAAAAAATAGTTTTAAATAGAAATGATCAATGATCAATTTCGTTACAAACCATTGTTTGGACTCCATTAAGTTAAATAATATGGAAATGATCAACGAATCATGAGACGCTTTAAAAGTGGTAAATGGTACCACAGAAATAGTAATTGCATACAAAGTTTAACAAACCAGCCAGGGACGAAAAACAAAAACAAATATTATTGATGAAAGTAGAGTATCACAAGAAAGTCTTCACCAAGCGAACAAAAATGGGATTTCCTAGTTCAAATTTGATTAATATAAACAAAATGTTTATCCTCATCATACAAATGTTATGGTCATGGTGTAAAGTTTCAATATTTTTCAATTTTGTGAATTTAGTTCTCCCAATAAAAGCGATTAACATTGTAAAATCGTTTTTTTGCCTCTTTTAGAAAAGTGATCAAAGTGTGCAACCTCTAAACATCAACCAATGTTCTTGAAATTTGGCTGAAATATCTTTTTCATCGCAAGGACTCAGGGCGTAAGCGACTTCCGCAAAGATACTACATCTTATTTTTTTCCTTACAAAATGAAACACCCTAATGTTCTTACATAAAAATAGTTTGCGGTAAAAGTTCCTATTACCTATTTACTGGGCAAGTTGCTTTCAAGTTTTTTATTGGCTACCTTCTGCTAGCCTTTCTAGGGTTCGATCTTATATTTTAATTAAAATTGCTTAAAATATGAGGGGTATTCACGATCCGATGAAACTGGTCTAGTATCATTGCAAAAGTGAACAATTGAAAAATTTTCTTCCAAACTGACAACGACACCAGGCAAATTTTACACTCCATGTTGCAATGGGGTTAGGGTATAGCAAAAATGCAAAACTGATGTAAGATTTTAAGGCAGTGTTGTTGTTATAGAGCAAGAACATTTCTGAATTTTACACTTTTGCAATGATACTAGACCAGTTGCATCGGATCGAGAATACCCCTATCGTAAATCGTACTTTAATGACGGAAATAAAAATAAAACCACAAAGTTGCAATCTCACATGGGTTTTTACTTCAGCTAAGTCATATATTCCAAAATTTTTTTTTTTAATAATAATTCTGGAGTTTTTGGATGATTTTTAATCCATCATTATCATAGCCATCCCTTAATGGAATTTGACAATTCATGCCTTGACAGATAGGTAACTAGCTAAATTATGTTGTGTTCGTTCCAAATGTCACCCAAAAGCGCTAACACCGCCTTTTTCCGCGCAAAGAATTCAGATTTCTTTAAGTTTTTTTCAATGCATCCATAGCAAACTTTCAGTTTAATTTGACAAATCGGTAACAGAATGTTCCAAATGTCAACCGAAACCCCCAAAATTCTCATTTTTCCCAAGCAAAAAATATATTCTCAAAAAATTAGGATTTTAAAGAGATTTTGTATAATTCATCATAATCAGCCATCCTTCAATCATATTATTTGACAGTTGTTGCTTATTTTTGAAATGTCTCTTTAAAAGAAGTGGCAGAAAGAATATTTAATTCCAAATATTTCACCTCTATTTCAACTCTGAACGAGTCCACTTGCCTTTCAACTCGCTTCTCTACTGGCTTCAGAAATTCCATGCTAGTTGACGAGCAAGTTGGTATTAGTAAAAAAATGTATTTGTATAGCAACTTGCTTGCCAGTACTTGCGCGTGTAGCCTCAGGGTAAGGAGATATTACCTATGTATGTATATATGTTAGGTATTTATGAGAAAACAAATACTTATTTTGCATTTTTATAAAATACTTATTATCTTATTATTATCACCGCCATCAAAGCACTGAAGAACAACAAAGCGGTTGGACTTGACGGTATTCCTGCAGAGCTCTTAGGAGCAGCCCCAACGACATCGAGCGAGCTACTGCACCCACTTATTAAGAGAGTTTGGGAAACAGAGAGCTTTCCTGAAGCGTGGAAAAAAGGAATGATTGTCAAGCTCCCAAAGAAAGGAGATCTCACACAGTGCGAAAACTGGAGAGGAATATGCGTTCTGCCTGCAGTAGCCAAGATAATAGCAAGGATAGTTTTGGACCGAAAGACACACTCGACGCCGAACAAGCAGGTTTCCGCACTGGATCTTCCTGTGTGGATCACATCAATACCTTGCGGATCATCATCGAACAGTGCGTTGAATATCGATCACCACTTCACCTGCTGTTCATCGATTTTGAAAAGGCGTTCGACAGTGTCAATAGAGAATTTATTTGGCTTGCTTTGCGCAGGAGGGGCATCCCAGATAAATTGATTGCTATTATCAAGGCTACATATAATGGATCCAAGTGTCACGTTTTGCACAAAGGTAGGCTGTCAGAGGAGTTTGAAATCCAAAGTGGAGGTAGGCAAGGCTGTATACTGTCACCAATACTGTTCCTGTTGGTGATAAGTGACGTACTGCACGCAGCTTTGTCAAATGGAAATGGAGGAATTCAGTGGACTCTGCAATCTCACCTCAAACATCTGAACTACGCGGACGACGTATGCTTTCTCTCTCATAGGATCATGGATCTCCATCATATGACAACATGGGTGGAGAGAGAAGCAGAAATCAACTCGGCAAAAACTAAAAGGATCAGCCTTGGAACTTCCTCATCAATCCAAGTAAATATTTCTGGACAACCGGTAGAGATGGTAGAGGATTTCCAATATCTTGGGAGTATTGTCTCTACGGGTGGCGGAACTGAACTGGACGTAAACAGCCGAATCAGAAAAGCAAAGGCTGCGTTCGGAATGCTGTCCAAAATAAGGAAAAACAACTCTTTTAGCTTAAAGACCAAGTTACGACTGTTCCGCTCCAATGTTGAATCCGTTCTGCTTTACGGCTACAGCACTTGAAAAGTCACTGACACTGTCACTAGAAAGCTGCAAACCTTCGTTAATAGATGTCTACGAAAGATCTTGAGGATTTTCTGGCCCAACCGTATCTCCAATGCCGAACTTCATGCGAGAACGGGTCAGGAGCCCATAGACTACATTATACGAAGAAGAAAGTGGCATTGGATTGGCCATACGCTTCGAAAAGGCGATCGGTGCATTGCTCACACACAGTACATGGCGAAGAACGGTCGAACAGGAATCGGCACGACTGGGGAAAAGTTGGAGAGAGCTGAAATATATTTCAAGAAATCGTACACGATGGCGCGTAGGTGTAGTGGAGGCCCTATGTCCCATAAGAGAAACATCACGGACGTAATAGGTCCGAGGACCTAACTACTAACTATATGGACGTTTTTATATGGATTTTAAAATCTAGCATTTTGTTGTTGGAGCTCCCATACGATCTAGCATTATAAAATTTGAAATCTAGCATTAAGAAATTTGAGACTATGGCAACACTGGTCCCACAGTCACCGGTCCAGAGAAATATCATGTGTTCCTGACCCGGGGCTTAGACAAGCGAGTAGAACTAGTAGCATTTGTATTAGTTTTATGGATGTATGTGTGACTAGTAGCTCTCTGCGCGTTTTGTCAACTAGTATGATTTTTTAAAAATATTTCATACAGAAAAATATACAAATTATGGAAACTATGGAAACAAAACAAATAAATGAAAAAAATACACTACACTAGTAGGATAACTGGCAGGCTACTCGCAGGCAAAAATATTATACTATTTGGGATACTAGTTGGCTCTCTCGTGTTCTGATACACTAACACACATAAACGCTACTAGTACTACTCGCTTGTCTAAACCCCGGGTTAAGAGGTGGAAAGGGGAGGAGGCGGGAGTTTGTCAAGCTGAAAAATTTGTTGTAATTCAATCTAATCATATGACACATGTTTTTAGGGTGCTTTCAACGCTGATTCTAAAGAGACCAAAACTGAAAAGATCCATGTATCCTGTGGAAAGTTAATGTCATTTGTATGGAATGATCACTTTTTTTTAAAGTACAACAAGTAATATATTACCCAAATCATTTTAAAATAATGGGATTTTAATGAAATTTGATATAAATGTTTTATTTGGCATGTTTACTAAGAATCAAAAGAGTCCCCAAAAATATCTGTGGTGAAAGGGTGTATTTTTGAGGCCGAGATGTCAGTGCGCCATTATTACCATAACATCTATGATTAAGTTTTAACACTGATGAAATTTGCTAAAAATATTAAATATTTCATGGTTTCCAAGTATCAAAAGAGTCCATTTAAATTACTTGATCCAAAGAGTTTTTTTTAAGAGAGTTTATGTTTGACTGTCTTTACACGGAGCAAAATTTTAGCTCTTACGAAAAATTAAATTTTCGTGTAATCGAGATAGTACATATGATATATGATTTAAAGGTATTTTTTAACGCCGAATTTAATAAAAGAAAATCCAATATGATACAAGCAGCCTAAAAAAAGTTAGATTAATTTTGAAACAGAAATGACTGATTTTTCCGTTAAGCAGGTCAAATATTACACCCCCAAAAAACACACTTGGACCTTAGACATTTGTACGGACTCTTTTGATCCTTGGGTGCCAATATAAATTTAATATTTTTAGCAAAGTTCATAAGTGTCAGAATTTGTTCATGGATGTTATGGTAATAATCACTCACTTGCATCTCTCCGTCAAAAAACACCCTTTAACTAAAGATATTTTTGGGGACTCTTTTGATTCTTGGTAAGCATGCCAAATGAAACATTTATATCCTATTATTTTAAAATGGTTTTGGGTAATTACTACTTGTTGTACTTTAAAAAAACATTAACATTAACTTTCCACAGGATAAATGTTTCTTTTCAGTTTTGATTTCTTTAGAATCAGCGTTGAAAAGCACCCTAAAAACATGTGTCATATGATTAGATTGTATTACAACAAATTTTTCAGCTTGACAAACTCCCGCCTACCTCCTCTCTCCACCTCTTTAAATGCAGCTACACAAAAAGTCAATTCAGGGATTTTGGAGGACTTTGGATAAGTCGTTGAGGATAAAATTCTGCATCGATACCATCAATTAAATTTCATGAATTAATTTATCCCCGGTTGCCAATATTAAATTTCCTATCTTTCCTAGACTTTTATAACGGCTATAACTTTGCCAAACTACAATCGATCTATATTTGTTTTAAGGTATACAATTTGATTTGCTAATTTCATATTGTAGTCATTTTTTTTTTAATTTGTATGTAGAACTCGTTTACAAGAAACAAAACAGATAAAATCAGTTATTTGTTGTCTCATTCAGATAAAAAGTTGTGACAGTGATATTAATGAGTCAGTTTTTGAATCCATATGGTTTCATTTAAAGCACTACAACTGACAACTGAGCCTCCTACAACATTTAGCATAATATCTTAATTTTATGTATACGAGTTTTGTCATATTCAAAATTCTATATTTTTATTGCATTTAGTTGGTACAAAATATTAATTTCAAAAACTAGTAGTTGATTATCAAACACTTTTGAATTTCTTCCATCTTTTCTGGCTCAGCAACAAAAAGTAATTAATAAGCTGATTGCAATTGACTACCACAATAACAAATAATGATTAGAATCTTCTTCTCTCACTTTAATGTCTACCAAAATGTTGATGACTATGTACGATAATTCTTTTTAATAACATTTCACTTATCAGTAATTTTAGTTTTCGAAGAAAAATGTTCTTCTTTGATAAGAGTTCCTTATCAATATACCTTTCCAATGATTGTTTTTTATCTCCTGGCAAAAAGTTTGTTATAAAAGTTGCTGCCAGAAGTGCAGTAACATCAGTAACATTAAAAGAACTTGATTCAAAATGAGAGTGTTTTTAATTTCGTTGTTGGTTGCTTCATTGGCTGTGGCTAGTTTTGCCAACGCTGTTCCACTAAACGGTAAGATAGTTTTTTTTTTTCTCATACAAAAGAATACTAGGTATAGTGATTGTACATAAATGCAAATATTTTAAAACAAAATGTCTTTCTAAAAACAGCTGATGTGACATCAACTCACAATAGAACTAACAATGGAACTTCTCTTGATATGAATGAGGCTGTGGTCGAACTTTTGAATGCTGTTAAGAAGGTCATGCCCTGTGGCAATGCTACCTATAACATTCCCCCATTGGCTCCGTTCCGTAAGTCATCTATCAAAGTTAATTTTACTGGAGAACATTTATCGTAAGTTTAAATATTGCAAGATTCCTTAACTAAAATTATGTAATAATATTTATTCATACTTTAAATATAGCTTGAATGGTGATATTGAAAACTTGGTCATAGACGGCCTTGATGATTATCTTATTGTCCAACTTACCACCAATCGATCAAATAATCGTACTGAAATGGACATTATCCACAAAAATATCCACATTTTGGGTAAATTTAACCTCGAAATCAAAGCTAACCTTGGCGGATATAAATATGTCGCACCACTCGAAGGATTCATTAGCGGTCAACTATTGAATTTGCGTATTTCTAATGGTTTTACTTTGGGCCAAAATGAAGTTGGTGGAATACAGTTGTCGAATCTGGAACACTCATTACAAATTGGAGATATCGTTATTAATAACTTGAACACTGAATGGAGTGTGGCTGTGAATAACTTTGCTAACCAGTATGTTCGTGACTTTTCAATGTTGCTCTTGCAAACAAAAAGGGAGTTCTTCGGTAAAATTTATTCGGAATATGTAACATTGTTGGGTAATAAGGTGCTCTATAACGTTCCATATAGTGCTTTGAATTCTTCTTTCGCCGAAGCCTTACAATTGTTGAAGTCTATGAATTGCAATCAGTAAAGCGTATATTTGAATTGAAAATTAATTAAATAAATATAAATAAAAGACCAATAAAATTCATAGTTCTTATTTTCGGGACGTGCAATTTTTCCTAACTATTTTACTACTTTGAATTTACGTACACTTAAATATGAAGGGAAACAAAAACATAGTTCAAGGATCGGAGCGGTCAAAAATTAATTCATGAAATTTTACTGTTGGTATTGAGGCAGAATTTTATCCTTAACAAAACATTAAAATTCCCCCAAAATCCCCGCATTGGCTTTTAGCATAAAAATAAATTGGCTGGCACAACAGCTCCTGAAGAACCAGGCTTACTAACAACTCGCAACCATTTCTGTGTGCGCGTATCAACAGGAATGGAAGGGACCTTCAATTTTATGCCGAATCCGAACGGCTAGACGAGAATCACTTATTTATGACAAGTGATACTATTGAAGGACTTGTCATTTCCTCGAAAGAGCTCTGAAAAAAAAACTTTTTAGGTCTATGAGCCTGAGAAGTGAACCCAGACCTCCAGCGTGACAGTCCAATGTACTAACCATTATGCTACGGGCTACTACTTGGCTTTTGGTTTAGAGGCATTTAAAGAGGAGGGGAGTGGGAGTAGAAATATTTGTTTTGGTACAACCTAAGCATATGATACATGATTGGCCCGAATTTTGGAACAAACCCGTTAGAGGCAAGTATCTCGGTGTTTACATTTGAGGATTTTTACCTCCGCCTAAGCTCATTGGGATTATAACGCCCAATTGAAGGTTCTGTTTTACCACATCGGCCAACATACCTGCGTTATGGGCCGCCTTATGTTTTTTGTTGACGGACTTTGGAGGGGTTGTACTTTCTTTGACCACTTGTGCTGGTGCTGGCTTGTTCGACCCTCAAGTGATTAGGACCTTTTATCAGTCTCACTATAGGATTGCCGCTAGTATATGGAAGAGGATGCGCCTTGGTCTTTTGATTTATGTTTTTTATTTGTGTTTTGTCTGAGTTGACTGCGACTGCTGGCTTGCTATTGGTCTCCGTTTTGGCAAAAAGCTTTTGAGCACAGCTCAAACGCTTCCATTCCCTAAAACTGAGCTTTTTTTGTGTATCCCTCGCCATATCTTATCTCTTAACGTTTTCAATCCTTTTAAGATCCGGATCCAGATTCCTTACCTTGTTCAGGTTTTTCGGATCGGTTTTGGCCCATCGTTTTCCTCATCAGATGCCATCTCTCCACCGCCAGTTCCCACAGAACCGTCCTCAGAACTGAGAGTTTTTCGGCTAACTGAAAACGAATACAAGAAGCTGAGGGTACTGTCATCAGCGAAACAGGTTAATGGATTAGAAGTTTCAAACAAAAGATTATTTATGATACAGAAGAGAGTCGGAGACAAAACGAAGCCCTGGGCCTGGGGCACACCAGCATTACAGACTTGAAACCGTCCAATACAACTTGTTTTGAACGGTCCAAAGGTAATTTCTTATCCAACGTGAGATTCATCAATACCAAATGAGCGCAATTTCGATAAAATAGGTTAGGTTATGTTAGATTAGGAGGGTTGTGCACATCCTAGGCTGTTGCGTACACGGGGGCCTAATGGTCCATTGTGATCCCCATATAAATAAAAAAAACAGAGGTGTTCCTAACTAATGGTTCAAATAGACTGGGTTATTTGTGAACCAGCCTGTTTTTTCTATAAATTTTCTCATATTTGCCATTTAGACCTGCGATAGGTGGTCCAGTTCTTCAACAAACCTGTTTCCGAAGTACCGGAGGCGATTTGTTTGGAGGTTTGGACAATCACAGAGCAGGTGCTTAATGGTTTCAGTTTCTTTAACATCCTGACAGCTCCTACAGAAATCGGGTGCGAAATCGCCTATTCTGGAGGCCATTGTGCCGATGGCACAATCAGCGATAAAATATACTGAGTTTCCTTTTCCTTAATTCTAGGCCATAAACTTCTAGAGATAACGCAGTCGTTCCTGGAAATCCAGGAGTTATTGATTTGCTCTTTCGTTACTAGGTCAATTTTCCTTTTAATGACGCCGATGGGGATTTCGGGCCCCGTAAATAATTGGCTACTATTGTTTCTATTTGATAATGACCCTTTCCTTGCCAGTTCATCTGCTATATCATTCCCTTTTATATTACTATGTCCAGGAACCCAGCAGAGTTTGACTTGGTTGGAGTTACAAATTTTCTCCAGTACGCCTCGGCATTTTGCCACTGTCTTGGATCTTATAGTCTCACGGGCTAATGCTTTGATAGCAGCTTGGCTGTCCACGAAAAATGTGATCTCTGACGAGCTCAGTTTTTTTTTGTGTACCATTTCTGCGGCTTAAGCATAAATCTCAGCTTGAAAGACACTACACTCATCTGGGAGTTTACATGATTCTCTAATATTGAGAGGTTCACAGAACACTCTTGCCCCTGTTCCTTCTTCCATTTTTGACCCATCTGCGTAGAACGGGATACCTTGTTTACGATTAGTGAGTTAGGTTCCCATCCATGTCTTTCGGGAATTAAAATGAAGAAGTGTATTTTAAAATCTATTATGGCTGGTACGTAGTCAGTCGTCACTTCATGTTCGGCCACTGTGTCATACCTGTGCAAGATAGACCCATGACCATAGGTGCTGTGTTTCAAGAGCTCATTTCTTTAAGTCGAATTGCACTTTTAGCCGCTGTACATCTTATGTACTCGTCCAGTGCTGGAAGATTTACTCCCGTTATTCCTATACAAGCTAGTCTATGTACCTTGTTCAGGTTTTTGAGATAACTAATTTTTTCCACAGCCCTCCGACACACGATCCAACCATAAGTACGCATGGGACGAACAATCGCCGTGTACATCCACTGTATGACTTGTGGTTGCATACCCCAACGCCCACCAAAGGTTTTCATGCATGTGTAGAAAGCACAGAGTGCTCTTTTCATTCTTTCCTCTGTGTTACGTTTCCATGTAAGCTTGGAATCAAGGATTACACCAAGATATTTAGCTTCTTTGGAAAGTTTCAGTGGAATTCCTAATTTCCTTTTCTTCGTTAACAGAACTAGTTCAGTTTTTGTAGGGTTTACCCCCAGACCGTTTTGCGCTGCCAAAGAATATAGTTCTTGAAGTGCAGATTCCATAATATCTTTGATGGTGGTAAGGTACTTACCCGATATCAAAATTACGATATGGTCTGCATAGGTTTCAATTTTAGTACCCTGGTTCTTAAGTCTTGTTAGAATTTTGTTTACAACGAGGACCCAGAGGAGAGGTGAGATTAGTTACCCCTCCCTGTGGAGGGGTTACAAGAGTGTGCCTCTTGTAACTGTTTTCTCGACAATACTATCTCCAAGTTAAGAGTTAATGATTCTGCCATTGAGAATGGTATAAATCCAGTCCACAATGGCATATTCAACTCCAACTTCTTCCAGGGCAGATTTAATGGACTCCGTTTTTACGTTGTTGAACGCTCCTTCGATGTCCAAAAATGCTGCCAAGGTGTGTTCTTTGTACTCGAGACTTTTCTCAATTTGCGAGACGACCTCGTGCAATGCAGTCTCCACTGACTTACCTTTAAGGTAAGCTTGTTGGAAATTGCACAGATTGTTTGGGTGGAGAAGGTCCCTAACATGCAGATCAATGATTCTCTCCAACGTCTTGAGGAGGAATGAAGAGAGACTGATCGGCCTGTAATCTTTTGCAGTCGAGTGTGTTGGTTTTCGCGCTTTTGGAATAAAGACCACTTTTACCTTTCTTCAATTGGTAGGGACGTATCTAAGTGTAAAACAACTTTTGAAGATCACCCTTAGCCATGGGGTGATTATCTGTAGAGCATGTTAAAAAAATTCTGTTATACTCTCATCTGGTTCAGCTGATTTATAGGGTTGAAGTGAGTTTATTGCTCACATAATCTTCTGCTCTGTGGTAAGCTGTTCCAATTCTTGAGTTGTTTGAATAAAATCTAAAGAGTCTGATTGTGTATAACCTGAGTCTTCACGGCTCTTGCAGCCAGGGAAATGTGTTTCCATAAAGAGTTCAAGTGTTTCTTGGCTTGAGATGTTTAATATATCCCGGAATCGTGGGATTGAATACAAGGATCTTTCGAAGCCTCGCCGCCTCACTTGTGCTTTCAATAGATTCACAGTTCCTAGCCCATGTATCTTTTTTGGCCCATGTATCTTCTTCCACCATGGTTAGTGGGTTTAGTATTACGAGATATGGGGCAGTGTTTTTCGAAGGCCATTTTCATTTTACTAGTAAGATTATGGACATCATTCTCAATGGATGAGGTTGTCGAAATCGTTTTCAACTCTGGTGGATTGATACGTTCGTTCAATCATTTTGTGTACTCTGTCCAATTTGTTCTAGTTGGTTTTCTTAAAGGCTTTATGTCTTTTTGTTTACTATCTAAGGTGAAGAGTATCCTTTATTGATCCGAGAAGGATTCCTGAGGAGAGACTCTCCAATTGCCTACAGACATTTTATCACTGTTACTCATAAGAGTGAGGTCTAGAATTTCTTCCCTATTTTTAGTCCTAAATGTAGGGTGATTCCCTCTATTACATAATATAAGGTTAGAACAAAGAATAAATTCAAAAATGTTCTCACCCCTTTTGTTGATATCTTTGCCACTCCATTCTGCCACGGACTTTTCCCCCTCGCTTAGCTGACCATAGTTATGTGGTACAGCACTCCTGGCTTTTTCCATCACGGACATGAGGTTGGATCCGAAAATACGTTGAACTTCAGAGCTGAGGTTCATCGCTGACAAAGCTAATGTTGGTCTGGATATCTTTGCTGGTGCTGGACTTGCTGAAATGTTTTGGCTGGGTCCTTGATGCTGTTTCTGCTGCTGGTTCTTGGAAGCTGCTGGTTTGGGTGGTGTGCCTCCTTCCACCACGTTTGCGAAACTAACTGCTGGGCGGCTTACGGTATAGACAGACTTGGCAACAAACTCCTTTTGAGATTAGATTTTTTCTCGGCCAGGACCTTTTTCCTTTCGGTAAGTTTTGCTTTAAGAGTTGGGCAACCCTTAAAGCTTGCTGGATGACCCTCCTTTTGGCAGTAAGCACACCATACGTCCGAACCCGCTTTTTCCTTGCGCTTGCACATTCCAGGATCGTGTTCCTCCTTGCACTTCACGCATACGTATTGCCGTCCACAGTTAACTGCAACGTGTCCAAGCCGCTGGCAGTTTCGGCATTGTACAAGATCATTGGATTTCAATCGCTCCCAGTGCACTCTCTGGTTCATGATCAACGTCTTCGTGTAGACCTCGCTGACGTCACAGGATTTTCCCAGCTCTACAACAAAGTTGTTGTATACCTTACCTGGTCCCTTCTTGGCTTTAAATGGTCCCTTCTTGCTGGTAAATGGCTCGAAGCTTTGAGGGGTGCAGTTGACTTCAGCGTAGTTTCTACTTGACTCGAGTCTTCCAATGGCTCATACTCGGTTTGACTTCCTATAGAGGTAGGTTCGTTCAAGGTCTTCCTACCGTCGATAGCCAAGCTATCTAGTGCCGGAAGAAGAGCTGCTGCAAGGTTGCGAGTGTTTTCCTGTCTCCTTAACTCTGGTTTCCATGTGTTCGTCACTGGCGACTTAGCTTCTTGCGAAGCCAAGCCGTGACTTCTGCCGACACTTGAGTGTATATCCCCACTCGAATTTTTTTCTTTAGCAAACTTTCATTTTCCATATTTGTTTTGTTTGGATAACATCCCTCTTTTTGGTTTTCTTAGTTGCATGACCCTGCAGCTGGATTGCTGCAGTGTTAAGCGTAAGCCCCCTCGCCACAGTCAAGGCAAAAACCATGAGGGGGTTCGATGAGATAGCTTGGTGCCAAACTCTATCAAACGTTTTTGATAATATCTAACTTTCTCGAAACGATGTACAGATTTGTGCCACAGTTCGGTGAGATATACCATCAGATCACCAGTAGAACTATTGCTACGAAAGCCGCTTTCGTTCTTCGAGATATTTTTTTAATCTGAAAATTGATTAGTGTTTCCATGAAGTTGGAAACAAGAGATGTAAGTGCAATAATTGGTTGGTAGTTTCAGGGTGAAGAAGATACAACTTTTTAAGGATAGGCTGGACGAATGCAGTTTTCCATCCACTAGGAAAGAACTATGGGCGGGATACTATCCAGACCAGCAGCGGTTTGTGTATGTCGAGATCTTTCAGAACTCTAGCAACTGCACGACTTCAAAAGAAGATTTGTCCCATAAAATCGTTTACACTCTCAAGTAACACGTGGAATTCTTACACTTACTGGCAGCGTCGAATAAACGGAAAACTGTACTACAAGCAAATTGGCCTTATTTTGTAAGCTGACAGCAGGTGTGTCATTGAATTCGAGAGTTGGAGCCGAAGACGATATACTAATTCGAATATTTTTTTACAAATGACCAAATATTTTTACTAATATTGGGATATTGTAGTTTCTTGCCTTAATTTTTGTTCATGCAATAATTCGGATCGACGAAAAAGCTGGGTTAGCTTGCTTAACTCAGCGAAGACCTCAACATACCTTCCCCCAGGTGTTATCTTGCCTGAAAAGCGAAACCAAGTATAGAATTCTGTACATTGAAATCATTCGCAATGACGATTTCAGTGATAAAAGCAACTTCGTGCAATTTGATCCACCCTAATATACATTGCACAGCACATATACAGTTTTTTTTTCAAAACTCCATGATGAGTCGAACTTTTATTTGTGAAAGTTCAGGAAAAAAAACGATCCGATTTCGATCAATTTTTCCGTTCAGCATAACACCAACTATTTTTTTTTTTTTTTATTTTTAAGGTGATAGGTGATTATCAATTGTGGTGATCGTCGTTTTGACTATTGCTGTCTCAATTTTTGCCTTTAGATGTAATAGAGACAGCTATTTTCAAAACGACGATCACCACAATTAATAATCAACTATAACCTTAGCCGATTCCACCCCTGGTTTCAAAAGTCGCTGGCCTTAAGGGCTTTGGTTTTTAAAAAATAATAAAATGTATAGGTGAATTTTTTTACTTCATCTTTTTTTTTTAAGGAATTGTCTCAAAATTGATTTATTTAGCAAAAATCCTAAACCTAATAAAGGTACCTATGTATATAGATACATATATTTTCAGGACCTGCATATCTGCTATTCAAAATATTATAAAAAATGAAACAAAGAACAGAGTAAGAAGATGAAGAAATTTAAATATTAAAATATTGAAATTACTTCTGTTTTAAGTGGAGTGAATGAATAAAATTCAATTAAAAAGTACAAGTGACCTCAACTCCAGAAATAATTGTGTTTCGCCCAAGGTATAACAGTGGGCACTTCATTCAGTCTGTTATACCCTACTAAGACACAAATTTTGGTCGATGTTTACAGACTCTTATAATAATCACAGCAAAAAGATACTGTGAATTTTATTATTATGGGGGAATTTGTTTAAATTCGTGCACCCAGAAAATAAATACCCGTGGTCAGGTTTTTTATAATAAGAAGATGAAGAAATTTAAATATTAAAATATTGAAATTGCTTCTGTTTTAAGTGGAGTGAATGAACAAAATTCAATTAAAAAGTACAAGTGACCTCAACTCCAGAAATAATAATTGTGTTTCGGCCAAGGTATAACAGTGGGCTCTTCAGTCAGTCTGTTATACCCTACTAAGACACAAATTTTGGTCGATGTTTACCGAATCTAATAAAAATCAAATGGCATATTCAACTCCAACTTCTTCCAGGGCAGATTTAATGGACTCCGTTTTTACGTTGTTGAACGCTCCTTCGATGTCCAAAAATGCTGCCAAGGTGTGTTCTTTGTACTCGAGACTTTTCTCAATTTGCGAGACGACCTCGTGCAATGCAGTCTCCACTGACTTACCTTTAAGGTAAGCTTGTTGGAAATTGCACAGATTGTTTGGGTGGAGAAGGTCCCTAACATGCAGATCAATGATTCTCTCCAACGTCTTGAGGAGGAATGAAGAGAGACTGATCGGCCTGTAATCTTTTGCAGTCGAGTGTGTTGGTTTTCGCGCTTTTGGAATAAAGACCACTTTTACCTTTCTTCAATTGGTAGGGACGTATCTAAGTGTAAAACAACTTTTGAAGATCACCCTTAGCCATGGGGTGATTATCTGTAGAGCATGTTAAAAAAATTCTGTTATACTCTCATCTGGTTCAGCTGATTTATAGGGTTGAAGTGAGTTTATTGCTCACATAATCTTCTGCTCTGTGGTAAGCTGTTCCAATTCTTGAGTTGTTTGAATAAAATCTAAAGAGTCTGATTGTGTATAACCTGAGTCTTCACGGCTCTTGCAGCCAGGGAAATGTGTTTCCATAAAGAGTTCAAGTGTTTCTTGGCTTGAGATGTTTAATATATCCCGGAATCGTGGGATTGAATACAAGGATCTTTCGAAGCCTCGCCGCCTCACTTGTGCTTTCAATAGATTCACAGTTCCTAGCCCATGTATCTTTTTTGGCCCATGTATCTTCTTCCACCATGGTTAGTGGGTTTAGTATTACGAGATATGGGGCAGTGTTTTTCGAAGGCCATTTTCATTTTACTAGTAAGATTATGGACATCATTCTCAATGGATGAGGTTGTCGAAATCGTTTTCAACTCTGGTGGATTGATACGTTCGTTCAATCATTTTGTGTACTCTGTCCAATTTGTTCTAGTTGGTTTTCTTAAAGGCTTTATGTCTTTTTGTTTACTATCTAAGGTGAAGAGTATCCTTTATTGATCCGAGAAGGATTCCTGAGGAGAGACTCTCCAATTGCCTACAGACATTTTATCACTGTTACTCATAAGAGTGAGGTCTAGAATTTCTTCCCTATTTTTAGTCCTAAATGTAGGGTGATTCCCTCTATTACATAATATAAGGTTAGAACAAAGAATAAATTCAAAAATGTTCTCACCCCTTTTGTTGATATCTTTGCCACTCCATTCTGCCACGGACTTTTCCCCCTCGCTTAGCTGACCATAGTTATGTGGTACAGCACTCCTGGCTTTTTCCATCACGGACATGAGGTTGGATCCGAAAATACGTTGAACTTCAGAGCTGAGGTTCATCGCTGACAAAGCTAATGTTGGTCTGGATATCTTTGCTGGTGCTGGACTTGCTGAAATGTTTTGGCTGGGTCCTTGATGCTGTTTCTGCTGCTGGTTCTTGGAAGCTGCTGGTTTGGGTGGTGTGCCTCCTTCCACCACGTTTGCGAAACTAACTGCTGGGGGGCTTACGGTATAGACAGACTTGGCAACAAACTCCTTTTGAGATTAGATTTTTTCTCGGCCAGGACCTTTTTCCTTTCGGTAAGTTTTGCTTTAAGAGTTGGGCAACCCTTAAAGCTTGCTGGATGACCCTCCTTTTGGCAGTAAGCACACCATACGTCCGAACCCGCTTTTTCCTTGCGCTTGCACATTCCAGGATCGTGTTCCTCCTTGCACTTCACGCATACGTATTGCCGTCCACAGTTAACTGCAACGTGTCCAAGCCGCTGGCAGTTTCGGCATTGTACAAGATCATTGGATTTCAATCGCTCCCAGTGCACTCTCTGGTTCATGATCAACGTCTTCGTGTAGACCTCGCTGACGTCACAGGATTTTCCCAGCTCTACAACAAAGTTGTTGTATACCTTACCTGGTCCCTTCTTGGCTTTAAATGGTCCCTTCTTGCTGGTAAATGGCTCGAAGCTTTGAGGGGTGCAGTTGACTTCAGCGTAGTTTCTACTTGACTCGAGTCTTCCAATGGCTCATACTCGGTTTGACTTCCTATAGAGGTAGGTTCGTTCAAGGTCTTCCTACCGTCGATAGCCAAGCTATCTAGTGCCGGAAGAAGAGCTGCTGCAAGGTTGCGAGTGTTTTCCTGTCTCCTTAACTCTGGTTTCCATGTGTTCGTCACTGGCGACTTAGCTTCTTGCGAAGCCAAGCCGTGACTTCTGCCGACACTTGAGTGTATATCCCCACTCGAATTTTTTTCTTTAGCAAACTTTCATTTTCCATATTTGTTTTGTTTGGATAACATCCCTCTTTTTGGTTTTCTTAGTTGCATGACCCTGCAGCTGGATTGCTGCAGTGTTAAGCGTAAGCCCCCTCGCCACAGTCAAGGCAAAAACCATGAGGGGGTTCGATGAGATAGCTTGGTGCCAAACTCTATCAAACGTTTTTGATAATATCTAACTTTCTCGAAACGATGTACAGATTTGTGCCACAGTTCGGTGAGATATACCATCAGATCACCAGTAGAACTATTGCTACGAAAGCCGCTTTCGTTCTTCGAGATATTTTTTTAATCTGAAAATTGATTAGTGTTTCCATGAAGTTGGAAACAAGAGATGTAAGTGCAATAATTGGTTGGTAGTTTCAGGGTGAAGAAGATACAACTTTTTAAGGATAGGCTGGACGAATGCAGTTTTCCATCCACTAGGAAAGAACTATGGGCGGGATACTATCCAGACCAGCAGCGGTTTGTGTATGTCGAGATCTTTCAGAACTCTAGCAACTGCACGACTTCAAAAGAAGATTTGTCCCATAAAATCGTTTACACTCTCAAGTAACACGTGGAATTCTTACACTTACTGGCAGCGTCGAATAAACGGAAAACTGTACTACAAGCAAATTGGCCTTATTTTGTAAGCTGACAGCAGGTGTGTCATTGAATTCGAGAGTTGGAGCCGAAGACGATATACTAATTCGAATATTTTTTTACAAATGACCAAATATTTTTACTAATATTGGGATATTGTAGTTTCTTGCCTTAATTTTTGTTCATGCAATAATTCGGATCGACGAAAAAGCTGGGTTAGCTTGCTTAACTCAGCGAAGACCTCAACGTACCTTCCCCCAGGTGTTATCTTGCCTGAAAAGCGAAACCAAGTATAGAATTCTGTACATTGAAATCATTCGCAATGACGATTTCAGTGATAAAAGCAACTTCGTGCAATTTGATCCACCCTAATATACATTGCACAGCACATATACAGTTTTTTTTTCAAAACTCCATGATGAGTCGAACTTTTATTTGTGAAAGTTCAGGAAAAAAAACGATCCGATTTCGATCAATTTTTCCGTTCAGCATAACACCAACTATTTTTTTTTTTTTTTATTTTTAAGGTGATAGGTGATTATCAATTGTGGTGATCGTCGTTTTGACTATTGCTGTCTCAATTTTTGCCTTTAGATGTAATAGAGACAGCTATTTTCAAAACGACGATCACCACAATTAATAATCAACTATAACCTTAGCCGATTCCACCCCTGGTTTCAAAAGTCGCTGGCCTTAAGGGCTTTGGTTTTTAAAAAATAATAAAATGTATAGGTGAATTTTTTTACTTCATCTTTTTTTTTTAAGGAATTGTCTCAAAATTGATTTATTTAGCAAAAATCCTAAACCTAATAAAGGTACCTATGTATATAGATACATATATTTTCAGGACCTGCATATCTGCTATTCAAAATATTATAAAAAATGAAACAAAGAACAGAGTAAGAAGATGAAGAAATTTAAATATTAAAATATTGAAATTACTTCTGTTTTAAGTGGAGTGAATGAATAAAATTCAATTAAAAAGTACAAGTGACCTCAACTCCAGAAATAATTGTGTTTCGCCCAAGGTATAACAGTGGGCACTTCATTCAGTCTGTTATACCCTACTAAGACACAAATTTTGGTCGATGTTTACAGACTCTTATAATAATCACAGCAAAAAGATACTGTGAATTTTATTATTATGGGGGAATTTGTTTAAATTCGTGCACCCAGAAAATAAATACCCGTGGTCAGGTTTTTTATAATAAGAAGATGAAGAAATTTAAATATTAAAATATTGAAATTGCTTCTGTTTTAAGTGGAGTGAATGAACAAAATTCAATTAAAAAGTACAAGTGACCTCAACTCCAGAAATAATAATTGTGTTTCGGCCAAGGTATAACAGTGGGCTCTTCAGTCAGTCTGTTATACCCTACTAAGACACAAATTTTGGTCGATGTTTACCGAATCTAATAAAAATCACAGCAAAAAGATACTGTGAATTTTATTATTCTAGGGGAATTTGTTTAAATTCATGCACCCAGAAAAAAGAACAGAGCATAATTCCCATTTTAGTAGTTCGGCAAATATCAACGCACAGAATTTACAAACAAAAATCAAGTGACAACGTCAATAATAATTGTCAATGCTGTAAGGACAAAAAATCCAATGAAGCAAATATTGAATTCGATAGAATTTTCTAACGAACTCAAACGAAAGTCTTGAACAAATATTCAACACTGCATTTATTCGATATTGCCGATAGCGAAGTTCTAGTCCACCGTGAGCGTCCAGCCAAGTGTTAATGTGTCTCTTGTCGCCATATCGATTGTTGAAAATATAGAAAAATTTCTATAAAAGAACAAAAATTCTTGCTCTATTTCACAAAAATAAAAAAATAAAAAAGAAACAAAAAATTTCCATCCCCATCATCACACTATAGGTATACGCCAAAGAAGGAAAAAAATGGATGTTATATTTGCATTTTACACCAAAGATCTTCGTACGGACAAGTGAATTCAAACACCTAATGGAAATTCAATGTTATAAAAGATTCAGGTTTCAAAATTCTATTTGCATGTCAGGAAGGTGCAATTCCACCCTCATTCTCATACAAATAAATAAAAAACAAAACAACCCCTAGAGGATAACAAAATTTATACTCCTGTAAAATAATTCGGACAGTCCAAGTCCTTAGAACTATGTTAAATTCCATTATTGCTAATTGCAAACATTTTCGTTAAATTTATTCTATTTCCATGGAAATGAAACCTGCAAATCATTTTGCACGCCGAACTCTGGCTCTGACTCTGCTTCTGGTTCTGGCTCTCGCTCTCTTTTTCTCTGATGATTCTGGGTCTTGTGACAAAATTTTATTCCTCGTTTTAGGTTGCCTTTTTATTTAACTTTATTTGCATTCCATTAGGCCAACATATCCTTTCTGACGATGCTGACTGGCTGGTTGGAATTGGATAATGTGTATATGATGAAAGAGTGGTTTGTGGGGCGGGCGACGAAGAGTTCCATTCCACCCAATTAAAAATCCCTCTAGTGATAACGGTGATCATCACAGGCAATCAATTTGCAGTAAATTTATTCATTTTATATGTAACGTTCCAAGTGCTATAAATAAACAAAAAAATACATAATAAAATATAATGAATAAAATTCTTCCATATCTTAATAAGGAAGTTTTGTTTGATTCTTTTTACTTTGCCTGAGAAATGGGGGTAGGTTTTTTTATTTTAAGAATGTTTGCTGCTGATGCAAAAATGGGCATGAGCAATTAATGTGGTGGGTACTTTGTAAAATTAATTAGCATTTGAAAGAACACACTCATTATGTAGGACTTAAGTGGTTCCCATTGCTTTCGTATGAATTAATTTTGGACTTTGTACTGACTAGATATTTATGAACTTCTCAAAGGAAGAGGCTTGTTTTGTTCGCAGAGAATGAAATAAACATGAATTACAGGTTATTTACGCAAAAGTTGGAGAGCTGGCAACATATTTTTCAAACGCATCGGTACATGGATGAAAGTTTGGTCACAGAAAGTTTAAGGGCGTCAAATACAAAAATGTCACTCTTACACTCTGGGTCTGAGACTAAGGTCTTATATTTTTTAAAACATTGAGGACCTAGTCGATCGAACCGGAGTGCAGACTGTTTTTTTTTTTTGTATTGATGGTCATAAACCAAAGTTTTAACCTTCTGCACAGTGAGTGATGTAAGTTAATCGGCCGCAATGAGGGGCAAGGTATTTAAGGATTGGGGTGCTTAATTAGTCCAAAAATAGAACTTAATAATGGCATCGTACGAATTTCGAATTTCAGTTGTGGCGGTTCCAGCTTGACAGACATAAATTTTAAGGCATGTTATATTATAATGTCACCAACCCGTAACACTGTACTATTCTATTCCGGAAAAACACCTGGAAGCGCTCGGGAATCTGGCGTTGGATTGGTGCTTTCCAAAACAGCTCTCAAAAGCTTAATTTCCTGGGAGCCTTTAGGTGACAGGATCCTGAAAGCCAGGTTCCGGACTAGAGTACGTCGCGTCACTATCATACAGTGTTACGCCCCAACTTTGCTCTCTTCTGACGAGGAGAAGGAGGCCTTTTATAACCGGCTGAGTGCTGATTATGATAGCGTTCCACGAGGTGATATAATTATGGTGATGGGAGACTTAAATGCCAAGGTTGGCAATGACAACACTGGGCTAAGGCATGTCATGGGAAAACATGGTGTTGGTAACCGAAACGACAATGGCGAACGATTTGTCGATTTCTGCAACGCCAACGGCCTTGTTATTGGAGGGACCATGTTCGAGCATAAGACGTGCCACAAAGTTAGTTGGGTGTCGACTGACAGACAAGCAACTTCCAACCATATTGACCACTTCGCGATCAGCCGGTGTTTTAGAAGCAGTCTCCAGGACGTCCGTAACAGAAGAGGTGCTGACATGGGAATGGCCCGGGACCACCATCTGATGGTTGCTACCGTAAGATTGCGTACAGCTGCAGTTCGGAGATCCCAAGGAAACACTCGAATGCCGAAGTTTAATACAGATAGACTAAAGGATCCCGCAGTGCGCCAACAACTAGGGGACCACCTTTCACAAGGATTGAACGCAATCAGCAGCACGGAAACCACGTCCATCGAAAATCATTGGTGTGCTGTGAAAAATGTGTTCATATCCGGTGCTGAAAGTATAGTCGGCCGGGCGCAAGGGAGAAATAGTGCTTGGCTTTCCGACGAAACATGGGCAAGGATGGAAGAAAGGAAACACCTTAAAGCTCGCATCGCAGCTACCCCAGCAGCAGGGAGAAACGAGCTTGAGTCTACGTACCGCATGAAGATGAGGGAAGTTCCCCGTAGTGTGCGACGTGAAAAGCGTAACTACATAAACGCATTGGCTACAGAAGCAGAAGAAGCCGCTAGTAGGTGTGACGGTAGGACCGTCTACAGAATAACCAAAGAGCTCACTGGTGTCCAGAGCTCTAAACAACACCTGGTCAAAGACACAAACGGATCCCTGCTAATTTCGGATGAGGACCAGCTCATAAGGTGGAGGGAACACTTTTCTGCGGTTTTAAATTGCGTTTTCGCCAGTGAAGTGAACCCTATTCCCACTGAGCTACCTGAAGTAACAATTTCCCGAATACGCACCGTACCCCCCAGTAAAGAAGAAATTATCAACAAAGCGGTTGGACTTGACGGTATTCCTGCAGAGCTCTTAGGAGCAGTCCCAACGACATCGAGCGAGCTACTGCACCCACTTATTAAGAGAGCTCGGGAAACAGAGAGCTTTCCTGAAGAGTGGAAAAAAGGAATGATTGTCAAGCTCCCAAAGAAAGGAGATCTCACACAGTGCGAACACTGGAGAGGAATATGCGTTCTGCCTGCAGTAGCCAAGATAATAGCAAGGATAGTTTTGGACCGAATTAAAGACCACCTCGAAGACACACTCGACGCCGAACAAGCAGGTTTCCGCACTGGATCTTCCTGTGTGGATCACATCAACACCTTGCGGATCATCATCGAACAGTGCGTTGAATATCGATCACCACTTCACCTGCTGTTCATCGATTTTGAAAAGGCGTTCGACAGTGTCAATAGAGAATTTATTTGGCTTGCTTTGCGCAGGAGGGGCATCCCAGATAAATTGATTGCTATTATCAAGGCTACATATAATGGATCCAAGTGTCACGTTTTGCACAAAGGTAGGCTGTCAGAGGAGTTTGAAATCCAAAGTGGAGTTAGGCAAGGCTGTATACTGTCACCAATACTGTTCCTGTTGGTGATAAGTGGCGTACTGCACGCAGCTTTTTCAAGTGGAAATGGAGGAATTCAGTGGACTTTGCAATCTCACCTCAAACATCTGGACTACGCGGACGACGTATGCTTACTCTCTCATAGGATCATGGATCTCCATCAAATGACACCAAGGGTGGAGAGAGAAGCAGAAATCGTAGGGCTTAAGATCAACTCCGCAAAAACTAAAAGGATCAGCCTTGGAACTTCCTCATCAATCCAAGTAAATATTTCTGGACAACCGGTAGAGATGGTAGAGGATTTCCAATATCTTGGGAGTATTGTCTCTACGGGTGGCGGAAATGAACTGGACGTAAACAGCCGAATCAGAAAAGCAAAGGCTGCGTTCGTAATGCTGTCCAGAATAAGGAGAAACAACTCTTTTAGCTTAAAGACCAAGTTACGACTGTTCCGCTCCAATGTTGAATCCGTTCTGCTTTACGGCTGCAGCACTTGGAAAGTCACTGACACTGTCACTAGAAAGCTGCAAACCTTCGTTAATAGATGTCTACGAAACATCTTGAGGATTTTCTGGCCCAACCGTATCTCCAATGCCGAACTTCATGCGAGAACGGGTCAGGAGCCCATAGACTCCATTATACGAAGAAGAAAGTGGCAGTGGATTGGCCATACGCTTCGAAAAGGCGATCGGTGCATTGCATCTCAAGCAATGCAGTGGAACCCGCTCACACAGGAGGGAAGACAAGTGGGCCGGCCTAGAAGTACATGGCGAAGAACGGTCGAACAGGAATCGGCACGACTGGGGAAAAGTTGGAGAGAGCTGAAATATATTTCAAGAAATCGTACACGATGGCGCGTAGGTGTAGTGGAGGCCCTATGTCCCGTAAGGGAAACATCACGGACGTAATAGGTCCGAGGACCTAAGTAAGTAGTAAGTAATGTCAACATTTTTCGAAAAATTAGCTCGCAAACTAAAAATTTTGATAAAAAAAAAAATGAAATAAAAAGTTTAGACCAGTTTTTTTTAAATTGTGAAATGAAGTGCTGAATTGGCCTTAAGTAGTCGATGCTTATGTCAATTCTGAATCGAACACAAAAAACCAAATGGTTAAATGTCATCTAGTTTTTGAGGAAATTGAAAATTACTTTAACTACTTTTTTATAATTTGTTGGTATTAACGGTGATCTCACTTTGAGAATTAATGTGAAGGAGTACAATAACTACGGCGCAGCAAAATAATAAAGGATTTTTATAGAGGGACTTACCTAATACAAACATTTCTTACTATGGATCGTGGGTCTGACTGACTCCATTAAGGCGGGAGGGGCAATTTTCTACAGAATGACTTTAAATGAAGAAAATTAATTTAGAAAGAGCAACACCACATATCATAAAATTAAAGCCCGAAGATGGTTATTTAAAACCCGAAAGGCGTCGCTTCATATATAAAATATAAATGTTGTGAAATTAATTAAATAAATAAATAAATTTAAATTATTTTTCAAAATTAAAGTTTTTTAAATAAATTAAAATTTGATTTTCTTTTTAATTTCAAAATAACACACAACATGGAGACTTCACCACAAAGAAAATAAAATTAAAAGCAACGGCAACACTAACAATGCTTAATTTATAGCCAGAAACTTGTTATTTTATTATTTGTTTCAACCAAGTTATTTGTGTTTATAGGTTTTGAAAAAATTACTTTAAAACTCAAAACTTAGCGGGACAGAGGCCACAAAAAGGGTGTTAAAATCCTTGAACCTGCGAAGCGGGCCACCCAAGGTACTGTTTATTACAAATAAACTGAAAGCACACCAACTGACAACATAGTCGCCTACCTGGCGACCGAGCATACATACCCTAAGCGGAGCGACGGAGTCGCGTGAGCGAGACAGAGGATCAAAAAAGCGAGTTAAGATCCTTGAACCCGCGAAGCTAACCACCCATGATACTATTGTTAAAGAAAACTATTGTCAATAAATTCCATTGAAATTCGGTGTGGAAAAATCGCCCAAAATTGAGGAAAGAAGAAAGCACCCCCAAATTTTACAAAAACAATTTACATTTAAAATACTTGTTAACGTACCACAATGTTTATACTGTGCGGCGGGCGGCGCGCTATATTTATGTAAGGAAGCAAAAAAATAAAAATCTCATAAAAAAGGACTTATAGTAATTTTCAATTTGATCAAAAACTTGAAGACATAAAACCATTTGTTTTTTTTTTTTCGATTCAGAATTAATATAAGCATTGACCACTAGAAGCCAATTTAGCACTTTATTTCACAATTTTGAAAAAAAAAAAAAAAATGGGTTAAACTTTTTTTTCCAATTTTTCTATTAAACTTTTGAGTTTGCATGCAAATTTTTCGAAAACTATGGGCAAGAATAATTTAATTTAACTATCGGATTAAAGAACAGATTTCTGGCTTTCAAAACCAGTACAATACTTTATTGTAAGTGTTGCCGCCTTCTGGCTTTCAAAACCAGTATAATACTTTATTGTAAGTGTTGCCGTTGTTTTTAAATTTTTTTTTTTTTCAATTTTTAATCATTTTATACAAAAAATTGACCCTCCCTAAATGAAGGGAGATAGACGCCCCCTTCAACAGTAAAAAATGCATGTATTAAGCCCTTCTACAAAAATCCGTTATTATTTTGCGGCGCCGCCGCACCGTAGTTATCGTACTCGTACGTCGTGCCATAAAATGATAAAAAATAATGAATTTCTGGCTTAAAAAATCCTTAGGAAAAATACTGCAAGTGTTGCCGTTGTTTCTTAATAGTTCCTTTTTTTGTTTTAGAAATTGCTTCTCCCGAACGCTATTTTTTGCATGTCTTGGCCCAAACTACACATACATACTTCATTTTGTATGGCATCTTATTGATGTTTTAGTTTAGTTTTAGTTTTATTGACTTATAAAAATAATAAATAGTGTACAAACATATTTTGCTTATTTTAACAAAGAAGTCTATTGGTTTGGCCGAAAGCCGTCTACCAGACTGACATAATTAACATTGTTATTTTAATTTTGATTATATTAAGTAACATGCATACATAAATATTTATCTTTTTTTTTTTTTTTTTTTTTTTTAAAAATGTTCGTTTACAATGCAATTTCGATATTTTAATGTTTTTCTAGTGAAATTAAAAAGTACTTCTAGCACTTCCTCTAATTCCAATGACTGCACTCCAAAATACTGCACTCGAAATTCATTTAAAACGGGACAGACTGCCATAAAATGGAACACATCTTCTCTTTCATAACGGTTGCATAAAGTACATATAATAGGTAAATCTGGACGGTGTGGTATGAAATTGAGGTGTAATAGTTCACCCCTCAATCGAAAGATTGTACTTATCAATTCCGTAGAATTGTGGTAGTGGTCCAATTTGCTATAGTACAACCTGTACTGCGAATTCTGCGCTTCTTTCATGAATTTATGGTACATTCGATTTCCTGTTTTCTTTAGCAATTCGTCAAGTTTTGGTTTTAGCGATTCCACTTGCTCTTCAACTGTAAAAAGCAGGTTTACTCCACATTCGGATGCCAGTTTCTTCCACTCTTGAACACATCCTCCTTCAATCGACAATAAGTGCATAAGTACTATTTTTGGCGTTCTCTGCTCATGCATTGCTAATACACGTATTATATAGTTGAAGTGAATCTTAAGAGTATCCAAAAACATAGGCGGAATACCAGTCTCCAAATGTATCATATAGTTTGGGGAACTAGTGGGTATTCTAAAAAATCTCTTAATAAAATAACGTAGAAACTTCTCCACTGTTTCGAACGGTCGGTAACCCCATGCTTGTGCTCCATACAGAAGAATGGTTGTTGCAGTTGCACGAAATATCGCTTGCTTTGCTGTATGTGAAATACTCTTCTTGCTTATGCAGCTGCCCCAAACAGAACATATAGCTCGCTTCGCATCTGCTAGTTTGCCTTGAAGATGTTTTTTCATATTGGAATTCGATGAAATCAACACTCCCAGATATTTATACTCCTTTACGATTTCTATTTCCTTTCCGTTAAACGTCCACTTCTCCAGCCGTGAATATCTTCCTCCTCCACTTCTTAAGATCATTACTTTAGATTTAACCAGGTTGACAGATATATTCCAACTCTTACAATATCTTCCTAATCTGTTGATCATAAGCTGCATGCCTTCAACTGTCTCTGCGAGGAAAACAATGTCATCTGCAAACAATAACCCTGGGATTTTCGTCTGATGGAGCTCAATTCCACCTTTAACAGCATCTGTGATATCATTTATGTATAAGATAAAAAGTAGTGTGCTAAGAACGCACCCTTGCTTTACTCCTACTGTTGTTTCGAAATCTTCGGAAAGACGTTTTCCGTCCCAGATACGAGCAGTATTGTTATGGTACAAAGCTTTCAATACATTTATCATTTTTGATGATATCCCTAGCATATATAATTTATAGAAGAGTGCTTCTCGTGGTATGGAGTCGAAGGCTGCTTGAAAGTCTACAAAGAAAGCATAAAGTTTTGTATTCCTATTTTTGTATATATCTGCTAAGCTTAACAACGAAAATATTTGGTCAACAGTTGAATAGCCTCTCCTGAAGCCAGCTTGGAAATCATGCAAAATATGATTCCACCCAATGAGTAAGCCTTTCATAAAGAACGGATGAGAATAGTTTGGCGGCTGTGTTCAGAAACGATATACCTCTATAATTATCTGGATTTTCGAAGTCTCCTTTTTTGTGAAGCGGATATATAATTGTTTTCAGGAAGGTATCAGGTACTTCAGCTTTCTCAAAGATTCTGTTGAATGTTATTACGAGTAGGTTTTTGAACTCCGGTGTGCAGCTATTGAAAAAATTCAAACGAGATTCCGTCTTCACCTGGTGCTTTATTATTTTTGGATTTGTAAATAACCTCTTCTATCTCAAGCAGTGTTATTGGCGAGTCCAACTGTACATCCAATGTAAGAGGCGCTGCGTATAGAATGGCTGGTGAGAATTGTTCTGCGTTAAGCAGCTGCGTGAAGTGAGCTTTGAGCTGTTCTGCAGGAAGACCAACTGCAATAGAATTTCTTTTTCCTACAACCACTTTAACTGCTTTCCAAAACTCTGCTGGCAATCTGGCTTCGTTAATAAAATCTATGTTTTTTAGGTCATATGCTTTTTTCTTTGCCGAGCATAGGTTTTTAAAATTTTAATTTGCTGCTGCATAGTTTGTTTGTATAAAGCTGTTATTCATTTTCCGAAACAGTCGTAAAAATGCAAAAGAAATATCTCTTGCTTTTCTGCATTCATCATCAAACCACCTTTGCTTAATTTGTTTGCTTCTGGAAGCTAGATTGTTGAATTTTGGGGCTGCGGTTTTTATCATTTCGGTTAGTTTTTCGAATTTGATATTTTCTATACACCCATTCGAAGCACTTAAAAGCTCAATTTCTTTGTTTAAATTTCGTTGAAAAATGACACGATGACTATCCCTCCATATAAATTTTGGAATTAGTTCTAGTTGTGTAATAGCAGCTTCTTCTACAGAGTCAGAAAACTAAAACAGTACTTCTAAGGGCATATGATCAGAAAAGGGTTTAATCGCTACTCGAAAATCACTAAAATGCGTTCGCCAGTTTCCAGATAAAAAGCAATAATCGATAACTGAACTCGCTGAACCTCTTATAAACGTATATTCACCAAGCGAGTCACCATTCAGAACCTTACAGTCAAAAGCGTCTGATAGCTCTAAAATCTTATCACCTTTAGCATCACTTGATTCATCTTTCGATTTGCGATTATAGTGCAACATTGGTGTTACCATTCCTAAGGCAAAGGTATTTTGAGACAGGCCTATCCTTCCGTTGAAATCGCCAACAAGCATTAAAACTGATGATCCCAAATTATTTAACGAATCCCATAGTTTGTTGTAATCAGGCTGCCAGTGACTACAATTTAGGTAAACTGGTGTTATGTGATGAGTTATGTCATTAATTTTAAGCTCCAGAATGCACGTGCCTTCGATTGTAATAAATTTAACCTGGACTCCACCTAGTTCCTTACGATATCCATAAAGCTCTCCACCACTTCCTCTTCCAAACAAGGAACTTTTCACCGCCGGTATATATTCTAATTTATAGTTTGTAAACATATTTTTAAATCTAATAACTTCGTTGCCTAAAACGTGTGTTTCAAACAAAACAAAAACATCGAATTCATTTATATAATTGAAAAAATCTACATATAGAAATTTGTTTTTAAGCCCTGCAACATTATAACTTAAAATTCTTATTGATGTAAATCACCTCATTAAGTGTGTAAGTATTGTGTAAGAAAATAAAAAAATTAAGATCGATCTATATATGTATTATACCTACCTACGTTTGTTGTTTTAACAAATAAACTCTTAATAGGGAAACAAACTTTTATAAATAACATTTGTACAAATATTTTATTGTATATTTCACTTAAATCTGAAAATAAATTAAACACTAAAGCACGTTTTTTAACTATAACTTGGTATTGTTATAGTTTTTTTTTCACTCTTTGTGTACCTATATGTCAACAACATTATATTTATACAGTTGATATTTACTGGACTGGCTGGTCTGCTTGGCACTATATAAAAGGCCAATAGATACGAGTATTCAACATTATTTTCAACATGAAGTTTCTTTACGTCGTTATTGCAACACTTGTCTTGCTATCAGTTCAACTAGCTTCATCAGTTAGTGCAAGTTGTGGGAGAACACTTTGCCCAACGAACTATTCACCAGTTTGTGGAATTCTCAATGGAAAACAAAGAATCTTCTCAAACAGCTGTGTGATGAGAAATACTAATGACTGCCAACCTAAACAACTTAGTAAGTTAGAAGATTATTAATATTTTAAGAGAACAATTTTAACTTATTATATATTTTTTTTTTTTTCAGAATATCAACCCTGTTAAATTTACTATTAAGCCTAGTACATACTTTCTCGTGGAATGATCAATCGTCTGTGAAGAAAGTGAACTTTTGACATTTGTGAACACGTTGTCAACGTTAAACGTTTAAAACCAAAATGACTCAAATGGCTAGTGGTGTTGGTTCACTGACACTTTCCCGAACATTCTGCTGGGGAATCGAATCGGCTCACATTTAAACAAAAAAGCAAAATTTATATGGGTTCTCCTCGACATGTTTCACAAGTATGTAATAGGCTTTAGGTACGCATTTTATTTTTGAAGAAATACATTTTTGAAGAAATAAATTTGGAGTTAAAATTTTAAGTCTCAAATAATTGTTTGAAAAGTGTGGTATTCAATAGGGGTCTTAACGTAACTATTTGGTTTCCGATCAGGGCATAGTACAAATCATCAAGCTGTTAGAATAAAAAATCATATTAAGCTTCTTAAATGTCTACAGAGTTGGTTTTGTTGGACATTGAGAAGGCGTTTGATACCGTTTGGCATGAAGCTCTTTTATACAAAATGAAAATGTTTAGATTTCCTCTATTCTTTATTAAAATCATCCAAAGTTTTTGAAAGACAGATTTGTTTGTGTACTTATTGGAAATTGCAATTTGGATATCCCTTTTTTTAGTTGTTCAAGGATCAGTTTTGAGTCCTATTCTTTTTAATATTTTGTTTTATTTTGATTAACAATACAATTTTGGCAATGTTTGCAGATGATACTGCAATATACTCTTCCTGAGTAAACCCTGTTAATATTATGTCTTCCCTGCAAAAATCACTTAAAGATATTGGCCCTTAGTAATAAACGAATTTTGAGTCGAATTTATCATAAAGTCGAGTTTATTCCATACAAAAAAAATCGAATCTAAGCTAGATTCGACTCGAAATTCGTTTATTACTCAGGGCCATTGAAAACTATTTTAAGAAGTGGAAAATTAAAGCCAATGCTACTAAATCTCGTTGCAAGAATACCCTTCCTGTATGGAAATTTATGGATTCGAAAAACAAATAAAATTGCAATCCAGATATACAGGGTAATTATCCTAAGGTGTGACAAAAAGATAGTGCGTGTAGGTTGAGTCGAGATAAGAAAACATCGTATAGGAGGGGGCGTCTATTTAGGTACCTCCGTTTAGGCGGGAGGGGCAAATTTCTGAAAAAAATATAAAACAGAAACAAAATTATTAAAAGACAACGGTAACACTTACAATGCCATGTCTTTTTAAATAAATTTATTTCTGTCAACAGTTTTGGAAAAATTAATTTTCAAACCCGAAATTTCGAAAAAAAATTTGACAACAAAATTTTCAAATTTTTTTTTTTTTTTTCAAAATCTTACGTAATTAAGCATGTACTATTTTTGTTGCCAATATTAAATGCTCTTAACAATTTTTAATCAAACACTTAAAGCACATGGTTCTAGGACTTTGACTTTTAAAGATATTTAAAAATAAAGAAACCAACATTTTAGTAAAAACAGGAAAAAACAAGGTTGATATGATAATCAACTGGTAGGTGATTTGATAATACGATTGGGTTTTGGGTTTTTCGTATGATAACACACTCGCAGTTAGTCTGCATATCTTTCGCTATATTAATTATGAATGTTTCAATGTTCAACAATCACTTGAGTGGCTACCCCTACCACCATTGCATTTGGCTGGAATTATTGCAATTTCATGGCTGCCACACCAATCATCAGATCATGTCAGAAGACATGTGTAAATAAAAAAAGGAGAGACTCAAGCCTTTAATATGGTGCATAGAAATTTTGTGTATGACGAAAATATACCCATTTATAAATAACCAATTTTTTGTTATTTTTGCTTTTTTTTGCTCGTAAGTCTCTTTTTTAGTTGTTTATTTGTATGCACCCAGGCCTACAGACTGTACAGATGTCGATTTATTTAAAACTTAGTACGTTGTGCTTTTTAGATATGTTTTATAAAGAATATTGGATTTTTTTTGTTGACCAAAAATAACGGTACCTGCCATACAACATTAAATAAATTTTTGTGTACCTAACCCAAGTTCATAACAAAAATGCGCGTATTTATGAAAGGTGTTTTATTGCATATTGTCATGTTTTAAATGTTGGTATGCAGTAGGTAAGGTTGTTAAAAATCTATCATGTACCAAATTTCATTTAAATTAGTTAAGTCGTGAACGATAAAGCCGCAAATGTGCAAAAACTGTTGTATGGCAGGTACCGTTAGTTTTGTTCAACGAAAAAATCCAATATTCTTTATAAAAAAATACCTAAAAAAACACAACGTACCAAGTTTTAAATAGATCGACCCATCTGTACAGTCTGTAGGCCTGGGTGCCTAGAATTGTTTGCACATGTTTCGTTGTTTCACCGGAAGTGCGGTATGAAAGATTGAATGGAATAAATTCTTGGCCAGAATTTAAGATATAAACAAACAAATTTTATGATTAAGATGTGATAAATTACAAACAAGTTGTTTAATAAGAATATTTCATAACATATAAAAATTCAAAAATATAAATATAAATACAAAATAAAATCTATTAATTACATTGCATCTACATATTAAATCTATTAAATCAATAATTGAAACTATTGAATCTATTGAGGAATAGAAAAGTGCATGATGTCCACTATTTTTCAAAATAAATTTCCCTGATTTTCCCTGACCAAAAAATTAAAAAAAAATATTTTTTCATGAGTGGGTACGTATTAAATAAATATTGCACAAAGTGGTAGAAAATGTACATATTTGAATGGAGTTGTTTAAACCTTAGGCAAAAAGAACTCAACTTATATTTTATTTATTAATCAAATTGTATTAATTCAGGTATGCAGAAACAGTATGAAGAAATAATCGTGCTTGAAATATATAAACTTGGACGCGCCGTTGGTTGAATCTCACAGTCAAATTTAACAGTTTTTATTTTTTGTCTCTTTTTGGCCGCGATCGGAAACCTAAGCAATAGCCTATCTAAAGCCGTGTGTGAATTGGTGGCGTTTTTCTTTTTTAACTCTGAGCAGATCACGAAACTGTCAAACAAAAATTCTATGTTTTTTTTTAGCTCAGACATATCAGAGCTCAAAAAGTGCGTTTCTTTTTTCCATCTGAGCTAGCTCAGAGCTTAATCGATTAGCTCAGAATAAAATGACCGAGCGAAATGCTGAGCGAAGCCAAATTCACTTTTTTCAGTGATTTGACAGACGAAAGAAATACAAAAAATTAAAAATGGATTCCCAGGACAGTCGCCCGTCTAAATCAGGTAAACAGAAATGTATTTTAGTAACACACCTATGAAATGACAGTTCAGTGCTCAAATGTGTTTCATAAATAAGTCTGAGGGCACTGATCATAATCTGCTCAGAGCTCTGCTCTGATCGCTCAGCCTCTGCTCAGAGGTTTATTTAGAGCCAAAAAAGAAAGACGCCATGGGTTAAAATGTTGGTTAAATTTTCTATCTTGGTTAAATTTTAACACTAGCGTGGTGAATAAAATGGGTTAAAATTTATGCAGCTGTAGTGCAGGTTAAAATGTGTTAAAATTTGACGTTTCTCAAGACAGAGTAATTTATAACTGTAAGAGTGTAAACGATAAACGATACTCAAGATAGAGTAATTTAAACCTTTAAACGATAAACGAAAGGAAAGATGAGCTCCAAAAAGTCAAGTCCAAAATGCGAACATGAACAATGCATGGAAGTGTGTAATAATTTGGTTTTAAAATTATTTATTATTTATCAAAAAAACTGATCCCACCTCAAACCAAACGTCATCGTGGTAGAAAATTTAACCAACATTTTAACCCAATTCACACGCGGCCTAAAGGTCGGTTCACAATGCAATGAGTAAAAGCGACGAGAGCGTGACGGGATTCGCTGCAATTTTTTTCTAGTCACAAAATCGTTGCCCAATTTACAATGCGACGAGTTTCTTGATGACGAGTTTTTTGACAGCGTTAAATTATTTATTGTTTTTGTTCTTGCTGTGCAGTGTGCGTTCAAAATAATGAAAAAAATCGAACTGAAATTACTTTTATTATTTAATGTCGATTTCGATTGGACGGTTCGGAGTTACTCCTTCTACTCCAGATTTTCCATATTCGATAGGAATGGAACAGAAACAGTGCAAATGGACTCCGGACGACCAATCGAAAACGGCATAAATATTATAACTGTGTTTGTCCATAGCTGGGCTGGGGAAACGATTTTCGGCTAAAAATGCAAGAAATTAAAACAATACAACATTATAATATTGTCAACACAAATAGATCAATAAATATAATTTCATTGTCAAAAAATTTTTTTTTTTGCAAATTTCACCATCAGTCAAATAGGTATAAGAAACGTCAATTTTCCCAACTTTGGCGTCACGTGGCGACGAGAAACGTTTCATTGTGCGTACCCTAGCGTTCCCTCGTATACTTACATGGTTTGAAATCGGTTTGCTAACTACGACGAGCTCTCGTCACGCTCACGTGGCATTTTCTCGTCCCAATGTGAATCGATCTTAAGATAGTTTCGTATCCATAGGTTTTCGAATGGATTGGTTATTTTTGACATTTCGCTTGGGATACAAACGTATATGTACCAACATTTTTCAGAGAGCATGGATAGGTATCCAACAGCAAAAGCTGTTTTTTCATCAGCTGTTTTAACGGGATTTCAACAACACGAACATATCTGGATAGCTCTACATTAGGTTTCTGATCGCGGCTATTACTGTACGAAACAACACAATACAATGAAGTGAAATTAGTTGTGTTTCACTCATTTTTTTGAAACATTCACAAGTATGGCAAAAGATACGAAATGAATAATTTTAAACAGAGATGTAATAAAATCGAAATGTTTGATCAGAAAAAAGTTTCTCATGAGAGAAAGTGAATTTTTTAAAAATTGATATAGAAAACATTCCCTGACCGCTTCCCGAATTCCCTGACTTTCCCTGACCAAATTTTGTTCCCTGACTTTCCCTGACTTCCCAGTTTAGCGGACACCATGAAAGTGGTTCATGATGGCTTTTTTGAAATTTGAAATATTTATATTTTTTTTTTGATTGAGAGCAGTGTATTCCGTAGCCTTATGACATGAGTAAAAAAAATGGGCACGACTGGATCGCACAGAACTTGCTCTCGTAGCTAGAAACTTTAACGTAGCTTGAAATTGATAATGTGCATTATGATATCATTAAAAATGTTTTAAAAAGAATTTAAAACATAAATAAGTACCAAAAATTCATATAAATTACTATAAATTTGTTATTTTAATAGCTTACACAGAAAGAGTTCAAAAAAAAGGATGCCATTTGATTTGTTTGATAAACATGAATTTATAAACAAAAAATTCAAAAATCGTTAGAGCGGTTTTTTTTTTTTAAATTCATTTTTTACATACAAAAATTCTTGAACATTTTTAAAATAAAATTTGGTATGCCAACTTTTAGAATTAAATAATTTACAACTTTACACAAAATTTAAAAAAATATTCATTGATCCGTTTTCAAGATATTGAATTTTCAAACAAAAAAATTCAATATTTTTTTAAAAATCCAAAAATAATACATAAACAATTTGGTTGAAATCAGTGTAGCCGTTAACGAGAAATTTGAAAACCAAAAAATCGGTTCTATGACAGGTACCGTTAATAACCTTTACACAAATTTTTTTTTCTACCAAAATATTTATTTCAGTAATTATAGTAGCTCGTAATTTTTGTTTCAAAACCGTTAGAGTTGTTTTTGAAATAAATGAATTTTTGTATATTGGTTGTATGGCAGGTACCGTTATTTTTTGAGATAAAACAAATTTCTATTTCCCCTCTAGGGAATCCCATAAGAACCTTTAGTCCAAAGTTTGAAGAAAATCGCTTAGGCTGCAAGTCGAGGTATACACGAGGACAGACAGACGGACAGATGGACAGACAGACAGAATTGCGAGACCCAATTTTTTCGCGTTCTCTATCATCGTAATGTTAGGGAAAATTATTATCCCGAATTTGTTCCTAAACTTGCCCTATACTACGTATACCGCAAGTAAAATCAGGGGGATGAGAAAAATTAATTGAATCTTGGCAAAAGAAGGTTGCGAGATCCGAGCGTGAGAAATTTAAATTATTATAAAGGTTGATCGGGTTTGCATTATGGAATGTAGAAATATACAATTTATAGCTTTTAGATAATTTTCCAAAGAGCATCCTATAATTTTGCGGGAGAATTCTGAATTGCTGATATACTATGAATGATCATACCGTCAAATAACATATACCTATGCTGTACATTTTCTGACCAAGAAAGGCCTATTCCGGACATTTATTTGAATGGACTATTCCATTCAAATAAATGTCTTCCCAAAAGTTTAAATATCTTGGATCTGTGATCATTAGCTAAGAATCTTGTGGTGACGACATCAAACATCGCGTAAGCGTAGGGTGTATGAAGTGGAGGGAAAACTCTGCCATCTTCTGTGATCGAAAAATGCCCCCTAAGCTGAAAGTGAAGCTCTACACGGCAGTTGTTTGTCCAGCGCTTTTATACGGTTCACAGTGTTAGACAATGTACAAGAAGTATATGAGAGTAAATTGACGGCAGCTGAAATGAAGATGCTTCGCATGCTTGACAGCAGGAGTGACAAAGCCTGATCGAATAAGAAGCAAGAGAATCAGAAAAAATTCCTACACGTCAAAAATACCATCTTAGACAAAATACAGCACGACCAACTAAGCTGGTATTGTCATGTACAAAGAAGATGCCATGAGAACCCAGTTCAAAAGGCAATAGCACATAAGTACAAGACGTTCCAACATTATCGTGGAAGAAAGGCATTAGGCGCAAAAACTACTGCATGAAACAAATTCAACTTCACCTGCATTTAGTTGGACTCAGACATGGAACAATCCAAAATTGGAAGGCCTGTCGACGTTTTCTGAGGTAAACCCGGCGAACCACACCAGTGGAGCCTAAGGCGAAGCAGTTCAGTTGGAGCCTTGTGGTCCCCCTCGAGATCATAACAATCGCCGACGGTAAAATGAAGAAGACCGTCTATATATATAGCGTGCTGCATCGTAAGCTCCCTGAAGTTTATGTCGCTAAAAGGAGTCAAGGTCACTATAGATAACTTCTGCATATGATATTATTGGTAATATTAGAGAGACAACTAATCGTTTCCGAGTTTCAATAGAAGTGAAACTTGCAGCAATCCTTAGCTCTCTGAGCCAACAATATATTTTTCCAATAAAATAATTTGTGTGATTGCTACAAGATAACTGTTCGTTATTTCGTATTCCCAGGCTATTCACAGAATGAACAAGATAGAGTTTATGGTTTGGACATAGCCATACACCGTGCAGTATGCCTTTATCAAAACGTTTATGCGAAATTGCAATGGTTTGTGTTTTAGTAGCACTTAATAGAAAGTCATTTCTAGTAGACCAATTAAAAGTTCTTTTAAGGTTATCATTCAGAAGATAAACTAGCTCAGAAACAGAGGCAAAAGGTCGTGCATTATGAAGTTGTACATCGTCCGCATACATGTGAACTGAAGTATGAAGACATTCTGCTGGCAGGTCATTAAAAAAACTACAGAAAAGAATAGGACCTAAGATTGAACCCTGCCGTACCCCGGGAGTGGACATATTTTTGAAGCGATGTCCTATCTTTAGTGACAACTCTTTGACGCCTTCTATCCAAATAGCTTTCCAGCAACCTTGCTGCATAATCTTCAAAATTGATGAAATTCTTAGTTTCCAACAAGGAATCTTATGGCCCACTTTATCGATTGCTTTCGAAAAGCCAAGGAGACTTGGTTTTGGTCGTACTCTTTGCGAATTTCTTCAAGGACATTTATCATGGCAGGAGAACAACTGTGTCCAGGTCTAAAATCAATTTTTTTGTGATGGAATATTAAACTTCGGCTCTCCATAAATCCTTTAATTTGCTTAGCTAAAACTCCTTCAAAAATTTTGGATAAACACGGGAGGATGTTTATGGGCCTATAATCGCTAGCTGAGAGAAGGTAAGCCTTTTAAGGGACAGGTATATTACTTTAGCAATTTTCCAATTATTTGAGAAAACAGAAGTCATAATGCAAGAATTAATTATGGGAGTCAAGTGAGATATTATAAATGGAATAATGAGTTTGATAAATCTTGGAGAGAGAGCCGATCTTCTCCGACAATGTTTGATTTTAAGGCAGCTAAGCTTTGTAAATCAACAGCACAGGATACCATTAAATATGACGTCTTGTATCACCATTAGTAATGACATTGGTAGCGAAATAAGGTGTCTTCGTATTGTTTGATAAAAACTAGTCATTCAATTCGTCAGGGTCAAGATCAAGATCTGGCTGTGATCTACAAAGCATCCCTCAATTGCATCCCTCGAACACCGTCGCAATGTCACCAGATGTCTGTCACCGTTCTATCGCTTTTTTTATAAACAGTGTTCAAGTGAAATAGTCAACTGCATTTCCCAGTTTTTAACCGCAACCGCTTTTAGGAATGCTCATCAGTTTACCCCTGAGCCCAACTTCGGACGTACTGTTAAGTATATCTAGAGATTATTTCTTTAGTCGCACGACAAGAATGGGGATTGCTTTACCCGGCCCTATTTTCTAACACACCCCCCCCCCCATTTTGATATTCAGAACTTCAAAACCAATGTGCATCGGTATCTCCTTTCAAACCCCACGATATTTTCCTAACGTACACGCTCCTTTAGTACACGTTTAATAAAAAAGGGTCTTTTCTTGTTAGAATTACAGTTGCAGTTATAAAACAAAACTGCTTACCTATTTCATGTTTTTAGAGGAGGGTTTACTTTTTTTTTTGTTTCATTGTTGACAAAACAACTGTTGAATAAAGAATAACTAAAATCAAACTCCAACACACCTTTACAGCCTTATTCTGGCAACCTCACTGATGCCATATTGTGACAAGTCACAATAGCCTCAAAACTCGAGGTGAACTCGCCCCATAAAATCTTAAATATTATGATCTTCTCCTTGGCAGATCATAACTCACGTCTCACGCTGGTTGTTCTTGTGAGGTTTTTTATCAGGGCTTCCACAAAATACGAAATTGTGACCACCTTACCGATACAAAATCAAATTCCCAAAAAAATTGTGATCTGTGAGCCTCACAACGCAGAATAGTGCTGTTAGTATACAATTATTTAACCCCCTTTTTGAAATAAACTTATAATTTTTTGAAAGCAAAGCAATCGTCGCAGAATTACTACTGGCGGACGATGGTTATGAGAACGAACCAAAACAAACAAATTTGGTTAATTTTTTTTTTTTTGTTTGATTTATTTTAAATTAAGACTGTGACGCTTGTATAGCATGTAGTAAGTAAGATAAGAGGTATCAACATAATAATCACTTTATCGACTCATGAATTAAGAAAGAGGCACGCACTCAAGAGTTATGAGTCAATAACTGGAGACACTCTAACACTGAAACTATTGCCGCATACCGATCCGATAAGTTAGATCAATTAGAAGATAAACAATAACAATAGAAAAATTATTTTTGTTAGTGCAATTTTATTGAAATTTTAATTTGTAAGGTTTTTGCGACCTATAGTGCAGATGTGTTTCGCTCTGACAACAACAATTGAGCTCTTCAGTAAGAATAACAATGGTTGTTGCCTTTCTTGGACACACGTTTTAAGTCGATGGCTACCGACGTATTTATAAAATAAGCTGCACTAGATTCAAATTTGTCACCAAAACACCAAATCAAATAATGTTCCTGAAAATGTCAAGATTCTAAGCCAACCCGTTAAATAGCTAAAAGTCATCGAATTCATAAACATGTACATTCAAATTATCTGATTTTCTTAAACTATTAAATTTGCAATGAAAAAAAAAATTGGACCACAGTGCGCCAGAAAAGTGGTTTTTGGTGATCGAAAATTTACGTTTTCGAACCATTGCTTCGCGTCGTCTCCGCGGAAATATCACAATTTCGGTAGTGATTTTCAAAATTTCTATGCGTTCGTTGTACGTTCACCATTAAAAAAATGGTCACACATGATATAGCTGTCAAACAACAACTCTGAACGAAAGACACAAAAAATTCGTTAAACGGATATAATTGGAATGAAAATCAAGTTTGGAAAAGCTATCTTTAGTTAATAAATTTAAAAAAAAAATTTTAAATGTTCATAATTCGTTCACATTCGGACTCAAATATTGCCTATGGGTGAAGTTGTTTAATAGCATACCATCACCAATTAGCCATAAACCAACACATTCTTTATTTTCAATTCAACACAATCCTAATTAAAATGATAACAATGAGAATGTGCAGGATTTCGATACAATGTTTCATTTATAACAATACAAGTCAAGTCCTTAAAATTAAAAAAAAAAAAAAAAAACATTTTAACAAACGAATTTTTTGTTTTTTTTTGTCGAATTGAGAGGAACCATCATCAGAGTTGGAAATATTAAAAACAAGATAATGCCCTACGGATGTGAATCCTTAACGTATAGGTCTCGTGTATGTTAACTCGGTACGAGAAGGAACATATTCCTTCATATGAAAACAACACATATTTGAAACATTGGTTTTAGAAAATGGGAATGGAGTAATAGTATTCCTCTCTCCAACTCAGTACATGCAGATTATGTACAGTTGTAGGTATCTTTATGCTTTAAAGCTAAAACAAATCATCGTTTTCCCTAATTTACAGCAGATCCAATGAAATAATTTAACGGTTGATTATAATTAATGCATAATTAAGCATTAAATCAAACTAAGCATGTTCTTTTGCCTGTGAACTTGAGGTTAACATGTAACCCGGTCTTCATTTTCGGATCCCTGGATGGATATACGTACAAGCACATATGTATACCTATACAGTTGACTAGCGCTCTAAGGAGCTGCGATTTCATGGTTATTATAATTTAACCACCATAATACATTAACTTTCATGGTACATATGTGACTACAGTTTAAACTGGTTTCCTTGGAAGTTTCAGGAAGCACCATCATCAACCAACCGTCTGCGACTGGGATAAGCCATTGGAAGACAATAGGGAGCAAGCAGTGCGGTGGTGGTGGTTTTTGCGACTTATTATTATGTGGGTGTATTATAGCTAGCTACCCCCGCGACATGATGGGGAATGAGAACTAAAGGATTTTAACTTCTTATGTAACCCCTTCGGAATCCAAATTAATGACGTGTAAAAGTTTTTAAGTGTATAACCGGTGATTATCTTAAATTTGACATGGGTCGCGATTTTGACATCTTTTTTTTATATATATTTTTGCTACCCCGACGCTTATGAAGTCATTAAATTGCGGGTATGTTTTAAAGGATTTTTCCAAATCATAAGGGGCAATAGCATTTTAAATGCGAGTATAAAGACTATGGATGTTAAGACCATGAATTATGCAATCAACAATGCAAAGCAGGAGAAGTAAATTTTGAAGTAACTTTTTTTTTTTGTCAAAACAGGTTTGAGTGTGGAAAAGCAATTAATTTTAAACTCAGTAGTGAAGTTTATATATTGGGGAAAAGTTTATATTTTTGTTATAGCATTTTATTGTTCTTTTGTATTATTTTCAGTGCGCGGTTTTGATTAGATTGATGGATGATAAAATCTTACTTTAAGAAAAACGTTGGTACCCCTGCCTTATCACTTGAAAGAATTACACCTGCGTAAGCAATCATCTCTGTGTGTGAGTGAGTTGAAAAATAAAAAAAAACATAACTTTGGTATTTTGAAGGACTTACTTCGATGCAAAGAATAAAATGCACGACTGGATAACAAGAACTTGCTTTTGTAGGTAACAAAAAGAGTGGGGCAGGTGCCCCAATAACCCACTTGGGTCTCTAAGATAGGATTCAGAAAAGATCTTTGAAAATGATAGGTGACAGAAATGTAACAGAAACATTTGCATCACTCGAACACCGCCGCAATGTTTCATGTCTAACATTGTTTTATAAACATTGTACTAGTGCAATGGCCAGTTGCATTTCTCCCCTAAAAGAATTCAACCGTAATACTCGTACTTCTAGGAATGCACATCAGTTTACCCTCATTTCTTTTTTAGCCGAGTTTCTTTTTTTAGCCGTACTACCCGAATGTGAAATGCTGTACCCGGCTCTATCTTTCCCGGCCATAATAATATTCAGAGGTTCAAAACCAATGTGCATCGGTATCTCCTCTTAAATACTTCCCGATTTTCCTAACGCTCGCACTGTGTTTAAACGTTTTAAGGGCAACCAAAATCCCTTTAGTGCGCTCTCAACTAAAAAAAAATAATTGTATTGTATTGACGATGTGTGTTAATGGTTCGATGATGTAATTTTAAAAACCAATTGAAATAAAACATTGTAATTTGAAGATTTAAATTGCATGTACGTATAGGTACAAGGTACAAACATAAAAATATTTTTTTTTTGATTTCAAAAAATTTCATCCACCAGTTTTTAAAAATCGATTTTTCATAGAAAATATTGAATTTTTTTAAAATTCGGAAAACCAAATTTTGAAAATTTTGATATGGAATATTTTTTAAACCCTTTAAAAGCATCTGCATAAAACAAAATATTTAAAAAAAGTTGTTCTATGGGAAGTACCTACCATGTTAATAAGAACGCAAAAACAATATTTTCCTATAATAATGTCAAATGCACTTATTTCATATCACATACATCTCTTTCTCAAAGTTCTTGGAGCCATTTTCGAGAAAAATAAGATTTCTCTTTACGGGTTTTCAACATCTTTTGTATGGACCTACCGTTAATTTTGAACTTAGAAACATTAATTTTCAAGTGTTCTAGAAAATAAAATAATACCTAAGACTAAGTTCTTAAAAATATTAACCAAGCCATTTTTAAAATATTGAGTTTCCAAAACAAAAATTTTGAACTTTTTTTTTAAATAAAAAAAGAGAGAAAATCCTAAGGGCCAAGTTGAAAATGATTGTATGGCAGGTACCGTTATTTTTGTTCTTAAAAAAATCAAAAATATATGTGAGCATATTACTACAAAAACAGTAGGTACCAAGTTTGAAGTAAATTAATTCTGCCGTTTATTAGTCTATAGGTGCACGGACAGACAGACTGAATTGAATGAGCCACTTTTCCCGCATTTCCTATCATCGTAATGTTAGGGAAAATTAATATCTCGAGTTATTTTTCATTTGACGAATCTATAACTTGCCATTAGTACTGATCTGTTCTGTTAGGAAGAGACCTCAAAGAAAACACTGCACGTTTTATTAGTAGAAGATTTATCTTAATAGTTAGCACAGAATATCTTGTACATAATAATAATGAATTATGAGTTAATATCATGAGAGACTGATTGATTAATACAGTATGTGTAGTGTATAAGTAAAGATAACAAGTATTTGTTAATTTTAATATCTTCTGTCTTTATTGTATTGAGTCTTCTTAAAAACTAAAGCTTAAAATCTACCTAACTTCTACTCTACCCTGTGAAGTTTTTCTATCTTGCAGCGTGTGCAAGATATCACATTTCCATACTTCCCGTCGCATGGATTGTGGTTGACATCGGTGGGAGCTACTTCGTTGATAGAAATAGTTGTGTCAGCATAAATAGTTATCGTCGATGATAATGACGATGACCTTGACTACGACGACGACGACGACGATGACGACGACGACGACGACGACGACGACGACGACGACGACGACGACGACGACCACGACGACGGCGGGTACAGCAGCTTTGGTTGCGGTCGGCGACGACCTAAGCGATCGGGTTAACTCCTCCCTCACTTAAATGAAGAACGTCCTCGGTCTTCTTGAGAGCCATGATGACTTTTTGAAGCTCGGTATTTCGGCGCTGTTTGTTCTGACACTGCTTTAGTTTAACGATGGTGTAACAAACTGTAATGAGCGCAAGTGTCGCGCAGCAAGCTATAATTGGATGGGTCGTCAATTTTGTCTCTATTTCACCAATGTAACGTAAATTATCCATGTTCATTCTATGAAGGAACGGTAGGCTCAATATTTCTCTATGACCGGTGATATTGAGAAGTGTAGATGTTGCGCTACCAGGCTGTTTTTTATTTATGTTATTTCGATTGATAAACTTGGAACCATTGATCCACACCGCATCATCAAAAGTCAGCAAATACGTCCCGTTGATTTCCGTTTAAAAACCATTCACCTCCCTTATTCTGGCATTTCTGTTGTTTATTACAACTATGCCATCATCAATAATCAACACTGATTCCCGATGGTCTGGTTGTGTGTTGCAATGAGCCATGCCTCCAGAGTGTAATTGTTGAGCGCATTTCTTGCTCGGTAATTCTTTGCAAAACGTTAGCGTTGTTGCTATGTTGCAGTCTTCAACAGCCAGTACCTGACTTCCACATTCCGCAACCACATCATCTCCATCGAAGAATATAATATTTCCGTTGTGAGCAACAGGGTAGATAATTATTTTCTTACATACTATCTTAGGTATAGGGTACTTAATAATAAAATGCAATACATTATCATTTTGTAAAATCTTAACATGAGATATTTCCATTAGCTCTGTTACGCTTTCATTTGTAAATTGTTCGTTAATTATTGATTTTATATCGTCATCTTCTAAAATTATTGGATTTATAATTTTTAGTTTTGCAAGTGTTATTAAATTCTGAATTTCGGAAATAAGAATCCTATTTCTTGCTAACAAGATCTCGTAGAGATGGCCAGTGTCAATCTGTTGCCTTTTTGTGTTTGCCAAAATACTATTTACCGTATCTGTTAACTCATTAATTTGTTCTTGGGACTTGGTGTTAATAATAGCCTGTCTGTTATTAGAATCAATTAACTGGGCCTGATTTAATTTAATTTTTTCAAAGTCATCAAAATCAGGGGTACCAGCCACAATTTTTAGTCCAGTTCCCAAGAAATTAAGACTTCTAGCGTTTCAATGATGAATACTAATACTTTCGAAAAGTGTTTTTAAATGTCTTATATCTATTTCCAGAATCTTGCGCATATGTGACTGCGGGAAAAGATCAGTCATGTTTTTCGACTCAACCATTATTTGTTTGTAGGCCGTTAGATTCGATGTGTGACTTAAGTATCCGTAGACCTGCCAAAGAATCACATCCCCGTCAGCTATTGGAATATAGTTTGAGTTTGAATAGTCTCTTAGTTTCGCTGCCTCAGTCATCATCAGTAAAAACAAAATAATCCTACAAGGTGTTAATTTCTTTAATAAAATCAGCTTGTAAGTTTAAAAATACTAAATAAGTTGTGTTCTATTTAAGGTTGTCCTTATGGACCACCCTCCCTTTAATTAAGACCGTTGTCCCCAAATCGGCTTCTACTTTCTCTTCAACGTATAATGGAGTTAACTTATTACCTAATCTTCTGTTTGATTTCACTAAAACCTTTTCTCCTACACTAAAAATTCTGTTTTGCCTCGTTTCGTTTTCCCTTTGCAACTGAATTTCTTGGGCCTTCTGAACTTTATTTTTTATTTTTTTTTCTAAAATCTGTCGGGGACGAATGTATTACATCAATTGGTCTTTGGTTCGCAACAGAATGGACGGTCCTATTATATTCTACTGTTGCTAATAGTATTAATTCGATTGTATCCTCGACTTTTCTGTCAAGTTTTAGACATCTTGCAATTTCTAATAGAGTGCTGTGAAACCTTTCTACCTGACCGTTAGATGTACTGTGTAAAGGTGGAGCATTTACTATGTCAACATTAAAATTATTGAGCAAAATTGACCTAATTGTCTCGGATTTTAAAGAAGCCTCATTGTCACAAAAGATTTGTTTTGTATTTGGGAAGATGTTCATTATATCCAGTATTGGAACTTTTACATCTATTATAGTGCGTGATGGTATTGGCATCACAACCGCAAATTTGGAAAACTTGTCAATGCAAGTTAGAAAATACTTTTTATCCGTAGAGAATATGTCAACGTGAAGCATTTCTCCAGCATACGAGGGGATTGGTGTCTCACTAAGCAATTGTTTTTTTGGATGCCGATCGTACCTCGACTTTGAACATATTTTACAGTTTGCCACAACCTCATTTGCCTGTTTTGTCATTTTTGGAAAGAAATAGTCGCATAGGATTTGCTTAACGTTTTCTTGAGCTGCTCTATGTGCTCGGTTGTGTTCAGTAATTATAATTTCTTTTTGTTCATTCGGGTCAAATATATCTAACACAAATTTATTAGCATGCCAAAACTTAGTTGATGGAAATAACTCGACTAAATTGTGTTGGATAAAGGCTAGAATTGGCAAGTCACAATAAATTACATTGACTACATCTATTTTAATCACGTTTTTTAATTTGTCAATCAAAGTATTCTTTTCTGAAAAGTTAATGAAATGTCTACTTTTTTTAACGAATATTATAAATGTACGCGATGAAGCGCTTGGGGCTTCCTCTAAAACTATTTGATTTCTGAAGCAGTTTAAAGGTTTGTCTGTTGTTTCGATTGCATAAGTTAGAGATAATTCACTATGCATCGTAGCGTCATTAGAAGATGCATCATTCTCCAAATCAAATTGTTTGTCATTTAATTCAATCTTAATTTTTTTTGATTGGTTGGCACCTATTTTACCATTTTCGCCTTTCAATATATCAGTCAGTGGTCTAGCTATTGATGAAAAGTCCTTTATAAAACATCTATAATAACTCGCTAGACCCAGAAAAGACCTAAGTCCAAAAAGTGTTGAAGGTTGATTGAAATTTTTGATTGTCTCCACTTTAGTAGGGCAAGTCTTTATGCCATCCCTAGATACCATAAAACCTAAGTATTCTACGTTTGTTTTAAAAAAATTAGATTTTTCACGAGAAACCCTCATATTTGCATCGTACAATTTTTTTAAAACCGTATTGATATCTTCGACATGTTCTTTTTCAGTTTCTGAAAAAACAATAACGTCATCGACGTAAACATAGCAAATTTTTCCAATTTGCTCACGTAGGACATCATCTATGGCCCTTTGGAAAATGCTGGGGGCATTTTTTAAACCAAACGGGAGGCGACAAAATTCATACTTTCCTCCGTTAACAGAGAAAGCTGTCTTTTCCCGGTCTCGTTCGGCTAGTTCGATTTGGTGAAACCCTGATTTTAAGTCTAGGGTTGTGAAAAACCGCGCTTTACCTAAATTTGACAAAATTGTTGTTATATTTGGGATGGGGTACTTATCATCTATGGTTCTCTCGTTGAGCTTCCGAAAGTCTATTACTAAACGTTTCTTTTTATTGCCCAACTCATCAGTACCCTTTTTATCAACAACCCAAATAGGATTGTTGTAGGGTGACCTTGATGGTCTAATTATACCATTCCGCAGAAGGTCTTTAACTTCAGTATTAACGAAATCTTTTACACCCATAGGATAGGGGTAAAATTTTGAGTAAATGGGGTCTTCACTTACTGTACGTATTGTGGCAACGATATTGGTGTTATACGGCAAAGATTCATTTGAATCTGCAAATGTTTTTATTCTATTACCTATCATATCTTTAAAATCTATGCTTACGGATGGTGGAACCTTAATGTCCCCTACTTTCGTAAAGTTCACATTGTCACATTTATGGAAGAGAATAGTTTCTAACCCTGAATTGAAGCGAATTAAATTTTCTTTTAAGCAAATTGTGGCGTTAACCTGTGTTAACAGGTCAAGACCAATAATTCCGTCAAAAGTTGACAGGTTGGGTAAAATAAAAAAAGTGCTATTTCTCCCAAAAATATTTATAAAACATTTGAGTTCAATATTGTTAAAACCATGAATTGATTTTACTAAAAAAGGTGTGTCTACTGGCACTAAACCTTCTATCTCTTGTAATGGCCTGATGTAATTTTTCGAGGCCCTGTGTCAATTAAAAACTTTAACAACCTTCCTCCTACTGTTTTTTTTATAAACGGTAGTTGGGAGCTTCCCCTAAAAAATTAACGTAGTCAGAATCATGTACCTCAGCTTCCACTTCATCAACCTGCAACGCAGCTGTGGCTTCATAGTCACCTTCATTATTCCGTGGAGGATTGTCCTGCAAATAATTTACTCTTAGGCGACGCTGCCCCGACTGTCTTTGAAAGCTACTTGGCCTTTTATTCCTTTGTTCTTGCCCTTGATCATAGGTATCGTTACTATTTAGTTGTTGATAGCTATTAAATTGGCGTAAACGTGATGATGTCGGATCAACATCCATTTTTCCACAACTGCTGGGGGATTTAGAACTGTTAAGTTCCGATTGTTTGTCGTTTTCATAACTTTGCCTTTTGTTAAAATATGGATTTTTGCCTTGCTTATTAATTTGGCTGTTATAATTGAAGTTATTACTATTATTATTGTTTTGGTAACGGTTCGGTGATCGTTTGATCTCGGAACTGAGAGATTTTTCTTCAAAATTTTTCGCATAACTCGTTGCAAACAAATACCTTTCATTGTTTGCTTTAACTTCTTGAGCTAAGGCCAAAGCTGTAGGCATATCAGACGGACGGGCCGAAAACAGAACATCACTTAATGGTTTTTTTAACCCAAATATAAAAACTCTAAGGGCGTCTCTTCTGTATTTTTCGTTAAATGCAATGGCTAATGCACTGTCATATGACATATTGGTTTTGTTTGTAAGAAGAGTAAGTTTTTTTTCAATCTCGTCATAATATTCTAGAACGGTAAGGTTTCCTTGCCGCAATGTACTGAGCTCTTGCTCAATTAAATAAATCGGACGTACATCGGCGTACGTAAAATCTAACCTAGCTATGATAGCTTTAAAATTTAAAACTGTATTGAATGAAGCCAAAACAGCGTCGGCTGGGCCTCTTATTTTATTTCAAAGTATAGACAAATTCTTACATTTTTACATAAAAGAAAATAATTTTTAAAACTCGTAATTGATGAATGATATATGTTGATATTGTTTAGATTTCCAAAAAGTTCTTCCGAGTTGGGCGCCAGTAAAGATAACAAGTTTTTGTTAATTTTAATATCTTCTGTCTTTATTGTATTGAGTCTTCTTAAAAACTAAAGCTTAAAATCTACCTAACTTCTACTCTACCCTGTGAAGTGTTTCTATCTTGCAGCGTGTGCAAGATATCACATTTCCATACTTCCCGTCGCATGGATTGTGGTTGACATCGGTGGGAGCTACTTCGTTGATAGAAATAGTTGTGTCAGCATAAATAGTTATCGTCGATGATAATGACGATGACCTTGACTACGACGACGACGACGACGATGACGACGACGACCACGACGACGGCGGGTACAGCAGCTTTGGTTGCGGTCGGCGACGGCCTAGGCGATCGGGTTTACTTATACAAGTCTGGACTACAATACATAACATTACTCTCCCTTCCAAAAAATATGATATTAATTCGTTTTTTTTTTTAATTCAATACATTCTATTAATTATTCAAAATATGTATGTATAATATTTATATAAAGTGCACCTATGACTTGAAGATCACATACCTTTTTTGTAATTAATAAATATATGAAAAAAATATGTTTATACATTTTATGACTTCAATAGTATGTTAACTTGTTTGGTGGACGTCGAATTCTTCCCGATCTACGAACCGCGGGTTCTGGTTGTTGCTCATTTGTTTCAGTAGGCGTTTTTCTTTTTTGGTTCAGAGCAGAGCCTGAACTGTCAAACAAAAAATTGTGTTTCTTTTTTACCTCTGATCTCTGAACGTTCAGAGCTTCAAATTTGTGATTCTTTTTTAGTTCTGAACGTGTTCTGAGCTTCTTCAGAGCACGCTCTATGAGCTCAGAATAAAAAAAACTGAATGCTGAACGCAAGCATTTGACATGTGAAATTGAAAAAAAAATCTCAAACAATTAAAATGTTCCAAGAGTGTAGTAGTCGGTCTAGTGCAGAAGGTAATTTTACACAAATATAACTGATAAAATACATTTTTTAAGGCTTTGTTTTATTTCAGGAGGATTTAAGTAGACGAGGAACATGACTGTCCTTTTAATTTCCTTAGTTAAAGAAAACTATAACTATGAAAATTACGACGGATTCGTCAAAAAAACAGTCCTCCAAATCATCGCCAACAAAATCAACGACGAATTCAACACTAAAATTACTTTTGAACAAGTGGACTCCAAATGGAAAGGGTTGAAGATATAAGGTAAGAGATAAACCCCCCAGCTTTACTTTCTTCGGAGGATGTTGAAGTTCAGATAGCCGATCACCTAGCCTTAGAAACCAATAACTTGGATTCATATGTTGCCCTGGACGAACCACATTTCCCCACCAATTTTAATAGGAAGAGGAAGAGCACAGCTGTTGAAGACAGAGTGGAGAAGCGTCATCGAGAGCGAATGGATGTCTCCAACAAGTTTCTGGATATATTCCAGCAAATGGTTGATAAAATGTAGAATATTTTTAGTGATTTCACCTGTTGTCTTTCCTTTCCTTTGTTTTTTTTTTTTTTTTTAGTTTTGTTTGTTTTTTAGTTTTGTTTTATTTTTCAAGTTTTTATTTTTTTTTTTTATTTACTTAATATAAACTAAACCAAACTACATAGTTATGAAGTTTCCTACCTTTTTTTTACATTAAGAACAAATTTATGTATGTGATTAACTTAGTCATAGGAGTTTTTAGCGCAGTCATAGGAGTTTGGGGAAGAAGATAGTGCAAGAGGAAACCGAATTAAATCCTAGATCCATTTCGTCGCGTTGAGGAAATAAGTCAAATCTTTGATCTTCGTTCCGGAGAGTTCGTTAAGGTCGTCAAAAAAGGGCTTCCCAAAGGATTGTTGCCTCATTCTGGCCAAAGCGGGACATTTACTTTCATTTCCTCTGTAAATGTCCCGCTTCCTTTTCCTGGTGGTCCCCACAACTACGACAGTGAGTATTGTAGGGGATGCCAAGCTTCGCCGCATGTTCTCCTATTGGCCAGTGTCCAGTGCATGTTGCAACAATCCTTGCTATGTCTCGCCTGGGTCTGCACATTAGGTTAATAGTTCGGGATTTATTATAGGTAGGCCAAATCTTTCTAGAAATAGTGCAGTTAGTTAAACTATTCCACCTACCATTAGATTCTGAGAGAAATATGAGAATACATATATTGCGCTTCATAACTCCGAGAGAAATACTGACTCTTTCCGCAAGTGAGTTATGAAGGGCTGAACCTTGCCTGGCCAGCTAATCAGCCCGTTCGTTCTCCTCAATGCCACTGTGACCCGGAACCCAGATAAGAGTGACCCTGAGGTTAGTGTTCAGACTCAGAAGCTTATCCTGGCATTGTCGTGCTAATTTTGAGGATGATGTAGCCGAATTAATGGCTTTGACAGCCGCTTGACTGTCTGAGAAAATAGCTGTATTTCGGTTCTGGTTTGGATTTTGTTTAAGTAGCTTACATGCTTCCCTGATTGCCAGTACTTCAGCCTGAAAGACACTAGCAAAGGCAGGTTGCCAAAAAGACCTGGATATATTTAGGGACTATGAAAAAATACCCGCACCAACACCGCCCTCCATCTTTGACCCATCAGTAAAGATAGTTGTGTCGAAGTCTTTTGTCACGACGTTATCATTCCAAACCTTTCTGAATGGGAATAAAACTTTAAAATCTTTACCGAGGCTCATTGAAGGGGTGCAGTAATCAGTGGTTGAAATTTGGAACATTCTGTTACCCATTTGTCAAGCTATATAGGCTGTCAAATTAATCTGAAAGTTTGCTACGGAGAAGATGCACTGAAAAAACTTAAAGAAATCTGAATTTTTTGAGATTAAATTTTTTTGTCAAGGTATGAATTGTCAAATTCCATTAAAGGATGGCTACGATGATGAAGAATTAAAAAACTTCCAAAAAATTAAATTTTGTTTTTAATTATTTAAAAAAGAATTGAAATTTTTGAATTAGATGAAAATCAATCCATTTTACTTTGACGTGACATAAAAGTATGTCAATGCATCCGTCAACGCATTTGCAGTATTATGCGTTGACCATCGCAAGACTTGATGCAGAATTCGAACTCATTTTTTGATAAGTAAGAAAAAATCAAAGTCCGTTACCAAAGCAAAGTCAATAAAAATGTGTAGTTAGAATCCTATATAGGCTATCGTAGTAAAAGCTGAACGTGACCGCAGATACTTGGAAGCAACTTGCTTACAAGTTACGTGCCGCCTACGTCACAGCATATTCACGGATACCAACATGACAGTCAATCTATGTAGCCAACTGGCTTGCCAGTACTGGCTCGTGTGGCCTCAGGGTAAGACCTAATTTTTTCAGTCAAAGTTGAACATAATTTTGGGATTTTTAAATTCAACTTCAGAAATAGTTTTTATTCACTCAAAGTTGACGTTTTCAACTTTTGATTATCAACTCTAGAGTCTAGAGTTAATCAACTTTCAGTTTTCTCAACTCCCCGAATTAGTAGAAGTTAGCGAGCAAACCTGAGATTTTTCTTCATTTCTGTTAATTTATTTATGCTATAAACGATGATGGATTTGGAGTAGCCCGTAGCGTAATGGTTAGTGCGTTCGACTGTCACGCTGAAGGTCTGGGTTCGCTTCCCAGCCTCGTCCACCTAAAAACTAAAAAGGAATGGTTGCGAGTTGTTAGTCACTATGCCCTGGTTCTTCACGAGCCGTTTTGTCACGCAATTTTTTTTTTTTTTTTATATCCACGATGAAAATATCGGTTCTCGTCCACGGTTGCAAAAGTCGATACAATTGTACTTTTTTCAATACACTCGACAATGCTAAAGTACACAAATACACTTTTGAAAAATTCAGTACACTTTTGCCCTCCCACTAAATAGTTATTTACTTCAACAATTATGTTTTTAGAAAATTAAAAATCATAAAAATAATTTGCTATCAGAGAGCAAAAATCCAAACAAATACGTTCGATTTTATTCAATTTCAAAAGTACTCTTACTGTGTCGATTCAATACAAAAAAAATAATTAGAGTGGCACAACGGCTCGTGAAGAACCACGGCCTAGTGACTAACAACTCGCAACCATTCCTGGGTTCGCCTGTCGACAGAAATGGAAGGGCTAAACGAGAAGCACTTATTCGTGACAAGTGATACTCTTGAAGGATTTGTCAATTCCTCGCAAGAGGCAGTAGCCCTGAAAAACTTTTTAGTTTTTTAGGTGGACGAGGCTGGGAAGCGAACTCAGACCTCCAGCGTGACAGTCGAACGCACTAACCATTACGCTACGGGCTACTACTATTCAATACAATGAAGCTTAAATTAGTTAAACCAGGGGAGTACCTTCAAATTGCTTGGCTTTGAACTGGCAAACTCTGTTTGTCAATGAAAGACAATGAATTTCAAAAACAAGTGGAAATAACTGAATTGACCAACAAAATTCCACTTTGTCTTTGAAAGACAAAGAACATTTTTGTCTAACATGTTTCATCCTTTGTCAATGCCACTGATTTGACAGCTATAAAGTTTAATTAGAAGTGAATGGGTAGGTTCAGAGGACTTAGGTGACTTGCAAGTAAGGCAAATTTCTAGACTGTGATTGGCCAGCTGTCGAAAAATGAAGGGAACTTTCGACAGCTGGCCAATCACAGACTATAATTTTGCCTTACTTGCAAGTCCCCTAAGTTCATCTGAACGTACCCAATGTTTTTTTCAAATTGAAGTTAGTTTTTGTAATTTGACGAGTAAAAGAAAATTTATTCCGTAAAATGAGCGACCAAAATATAAGTTAATGCAATTAAGAGGATGATATAATTTTGTAGAAGCTAACAGAAAAAAAGAGGGAGTCAACTCCTGGATGGGACAACGGACGGAGATGACCCGATCTTTTATTTAAAAAGCGCTGCAGGTCAATCAGGAAGGAATGCAAGAAGTTATGCAGCTCAATAAATCAAGACTAGAAATGTTAATTGGAAATGGTTGGAAAACAGAAAAATATAAATTTTATGTGTCATACGCTAATTTTTGATTTTGCATCGATTTCCAGTGAAGGAATTTGTTGTAATAGAACATAGTTGAAATGTTTTTTTTACTAAATACTTATTAATTATTTAAATGAAAGTGGTTAGTGCAAATAAATGAAAATTCGACGAGTAATTTCCAATTCTAATTTTTGATAACAAACAATTTTTTTTAATATATATGTATAGTAAGTACAGATAAGATAATAAGTTAACTTTTTTTCTTTATGAATCTTTATATGTTTTATTTAAAAAAAAACTCCTACTGCACACATCTACACAAAATAACCATGAGTGTAAGTTCGGAAAAGAGCAATCCAAGTGGAAATACTTGTCAATGAACTGACAAAGGCATCTGTCAAAAAATTCTTTTACCGTGAAAAGAGAAACTAATTTGTGTCAATTAAAGACACAAGTGGAAATGAACTGGCATTCGTGTCGTTCAAAGACCAAATTGACAAACTGTGTCAACTCAACGACTAGTAGAAACCTACCATTATGGTCGTGGAATGCACCATTGTATTTAAAATAAGATTAGATTATAAATACAATTAATGCACTTGACTTTTTCAAGAACACTAACACAAAATAAGAAAGTTATACTGTAATATTACTTTATACTATATGTATTTTGGAGAATTAAGTGTACCTTAAGATGTTTCCAAAGTCAAAACACACGATATGTTTTATTTAAAAGAAATGCTCGTTTATTTATTATTCTTCATAAACATTGATTTTTTGAAAAAAATCAAAAAGTACAATTCGGTACACTTTTTTTTAACATTCGATACTTTGCTGAAAGACGATTTTTTATCCCTGTTCTCGTCCGATCACCGAAATCAAGCATCGTCGGGTACGGTTAGTACTTAGGTCGCGGACCGCATTGGAACACCGCGTGTTGCTGGCATTTGTTTCATATTTAATTTTTTTTTTAATATTGTCCCTTTCCCCCACAAAAAAAGAAACAGGTGCCCAATTTTAATAAACAGAATTTCAGCATTGTGTTCCATGTTATACCTTACGGAACGATTTGCTTGTCTTGTGATGTTGTGGTGGGTAGCGATTTCGCCGGACAAGTGAATAAAAAAAATACTCATGAACATGGATCCATTCATGATTTCATTTCACAGTAACAGTTCTTAATTTTCATGGAGTTGTTGTTCTTTGTTGTTCCTTATCATCACATTTGTTTTTTTCTTGCTACAAGCTCGAGGTTTGCCTTTTCCTGTTTGACCCTGCATTATTCTTCTTTGTGGAAAATTTCCCAAGGATATTTGGAAAACTGCAGGTTGGTCAACTTTTGAATTTCAACTGTGGAGTTCAGATTCAAAGTAGTAAGTAAAAGCATTTTTCAACTTTCAGTTCACTACGGATTTGAAGTCAACTTGTAAGTTGGCCAACTTTGCAGATTTCAGCAAGTTGAGCAATACTGAATTAATTCGGGCTAGGTGTAGCAAGACTAGCCGCTAAGTTTTCGTTCAATATTTGTTTGCGTCTTTTCTTGGAACATATTTTGCTAAAATAAAACTAGTCGTTAACACTAACTTACGCAAAATTAAGTCAACATACGATACCCAAATTGAATTGGGGAAAATCGTGAATACAAATTCCTGAGGGAATATTTAGAAGTTTTTTTTACAAATGGCACCAAGTTTGCAATGAGTTTATGCACGAATTTTTTTTTCGGGGGTGATTCCGGGTAGCATTAAAAATTTCAGGGAACTAAAAATTCCAAGAAGAGTGAATTTTTCAGGAGGTGATTCAAACCAGTATAGGTAGTTGTTGTTATTTGGGCTGACCAGGTATCAGAGCCCTTTAGCGACCCCTAAATTTTATCCCATTTTGGATTTTTTTTTTTTGATTATTTTTGCCTTGTATTGGGAGAAGGTAACTTTAGGAGTTTTAAAATAAGGCACACTCTTATATGAGTGGTACCTATAAATTTGGTAGAAGTTCAGATTCAGATTGGGGTGGGTGACGATAGGCTTCACGGAATTTCTATTGACACAAAACACTGTATAACATTAAAAAGAACAAAATGTTCAAAACGAAAACCACATCAACTTTGTTTTTTTTTTTTTTTTTGTCTACCATTTATTAACAGACACTCTCTATATTCAAAATGTATTCTAACGCTTATAAAAGTTAAACAAGAAGTGTGTTATATATATCACCATACTAACCAACCCTTTTGCTTCTTATTCAAATTAAGACATTCCAACATAATTTATCACTGAAAAGCAACAGCATGTCGATAACTTCTATTTTCGGTTGTAAATACCTGCCTATATAGTAAGATACCCCTATAACCACATACTTACAGTTACACCCCTTCCTCAGAATATAGAAGAAGCTTAAAAAACCTTTATGATCCCTGCGATGCCTGAATGTTGCTTTGATCTGGTGGTCTATCTCAAACAACAAAAAGAGTGATTACCAACTCTAAAGTCCTAATCTCTCAAGTCAAAAGTTCACAAAACTACTATTACTCACCACATCCAAAGAGAACTCCAACATCAGGGGACGGGACCACACAAAGCAATCGAAAAGTAGAGAGAGCATTCTTCATGAGGATAATCAGGGCACAATCCTGTTCCCATCCGATGTTGTACCTTTAATATGTAACTACATCCTGTAAACTTATTACGTTCTATTAATCCCATCACATTTACAAATTTTTATATTTTTTTTTGTAAAATCTTTTCTTTTCCTCTTTAACGACACACCACACAGCACCCATCACACACAAACTATGAGGCACTGCCTGAGAGAATACAGACAAGATTATTAGGTGGAAGCATTATTTAATTTTTGGGAGTTATACCTACCATCCCAGAAGCTCAAAGGTTGCTAATTGAAAAGACCAGCAGCAAAAAGGAGAACCCGCGCGTTTAGTGCCTTCTTACCTCCGAAATGAGGAGCAGATACGGGCCTTATAGCATTGGTTTGTATGGCTGAACCCGTTATCGGTAAGAGGGGAAGAGGGGTGCATAGCGGGCAACATTCTTTGGTTCAACCTGAACAAAGTGAGTTAAAAGTTTTAGAGCAAAGCCTTTTATAAGCAGCTTAAGAAGCTGTGTAGATGGATAAAGTTTTCTATTTCAGGATTTTTTTTCTTTTCATTTTTTATCTAGAAAAAAGTCTTCGAAGGCAGGTATATTAAGCACTACAGTCGCTCATGATGGTTGCCGAAATGATATTTTAATTATTAGCTTACAAGAAATGACAGTTTCACATATACAATATGTTAGGATTTCGTATGCAGGGAATTAAATTCAAAAAGGAGAGTTTTTTCTTCAAAAGATGATTTTTAAAAAATATTAATAATATAATCGGTTTTTCAATTTAATATAAATTTATTTTGGCACTTCTGTTATTTGGAAATACCTGTTATCAATTTTTTAAAATTTAAATTGAAAAATTTTACTCTTAATAAAATTTATTTAAAATCGCTAAAATTCGAGGCTGGCAACCCAGAATTAGTGTGCACGTTAAATAAGATACTTTATCAGTGGTATTATATGAGTGAGTTGTGAAAAAGGGTTTATTTGATATGGAGTTTCCAAGGTAATTCAAACTTAAACAATTGAGTGTTTAGCATTAAAATTTTGGTCTACCTATGCAAAGCTAAGGAAAACTTTAAGAATGTTGTGCGAAACTTTTTTTGTGGTTTCTGTTAGAATTTTTCACTATAACGCAAAAAACTAAATACGTGTACGTAATATACTTGTAAGGATACAGTTGAAAACAAAGAATTTTTGTAGTTTGTTAGAAAAGCGAAACATTTTTCATTCATTTACGATGGTTAATAAGGCAAAACCTTTATGATTATTATTTGCTGATAAGCTTTACAATGAGTAGAGAGTAGACAATAATTTATTTTGAAAAGTAATGTATTAATATTTTCTTACTCATGATCATGATTAACTTCAATGTAAAATTAAGGTTTGTTAAATATTTCCCTTTTTTCGTGACCTTTCTTCAATAATAAATGAAGTGGTTTGACCTAAAGCTCATATTAGGATTTTCATTTGTTAGCAAATGTTTTTTTGCAAATTAAATCATGTATTTAATTTAATGGAAAAGACAGCCCAAACCATATTTGATAAAAATAAGAGCTCTACAAATACATATATATATAGGTATGTATAAAATATATATTTATTCTGCGTTTTTAACGAAATAAAGTCAATTTCAATTCTTTCAGTACAAAATATTTAGTCATAAACATTTCAATAGTCAATTTCGTTTTGTTTAATATTCGAAATAAATACGGTAAGTGGTAAAAATTTCACTTTAAGATGCCAATTGATAATTTCCGTCATCCCTTAAAATTACAGAATATTCATTATCCCATCCCTTAAAAAGATAGCGATCGAAAAATTCATCTCGAAAAAGTTTTTTTTTTTGTCTATAATTTACATGTTAGAAAGTACAGGTGACCTCAAGTCCAGAATTAATTGTGTTTCGCCCAAGGTATAACAGTGGGCTCTTCAGTCAGTCTGTTATACCCTACTAAGACACAAATTTTGGTCGATGTTTACCGACTCTTATAAAAATCACAGCAAAAAGATACTCTGAATTTTATTATTCTAGGGTATTTATTTTCTAGGTGCACGAATTTAAACAAATTCCCCCAGAATAATAAAATTCAGAGTATCTTTTTGCTGTGATTTTTATAAGAGTCGGTAAACATAGACCAAAATGTGTGTCTTAGTAGGGTATAACAGACTGACTGAAGAGCCCACTGTTATACCTTGGGCGAAACACAATTAATTCTGGAGTTGAGGTCACTTGTACTTTTTAATTGAATTTTATTCATTCACTCCACTTAAAACAGAAGTAATTTCAATATTTTAATATTTTAATTTCTTCATCTTCTCATTTTAATTAAGATGGTTTCAAATACTCTTAGCGTTAGAAGAATATGGAAGGATTTAAGAGGAGATACCGTAGCATATTGGTTTTGCATCTTTGAATATAAAAAAAGAATATCGTAACTTGACAATACTCCCAAAATGGGGGTCGAGGGTTAACTGATGTGTGTTCCTAGAAATACGAGTTTTACGGTGACATTGTGTCAGGGGAGGAATGCAACTGACTATTTCACTAGAACACTGTTTATAGAAATGACGATCACAACAAAAACATAGATAACTGTTAACAAAGTAGCCAAGTTCTTCTTTATATAAAAACTTTCCGTAACAAGTCAGCCGTAAAAAGTAATGAGATCTAAAAGTACGCCAAGTTCTAAGTTTATCAATGTTAAATATCAAATATTTTAAGTAGAGTAATAAGGAAGAACCTCAAAACTATCAGAGAAATCTGTTATTAAAATATTACTGACATTAATAGAGTTCGTTTACTTGGCAATTTTAATATTCTGTGAAAATAAGCGGTTGCCACGCGCAATGAATGTAAAATCTCAATTTTTGTATTTTCCCTTTGCTTGCATGTCAAATCCTATCGTTCTACCAAATTTCATCATTCTACGACAATCAGATGTGCTCCTTTTAATTGGTATCAGTTCTATAAAAATGGGCGGTTGCCACGCCCCTGAATGTAAAATCTCAAATTCTAAAATTTTTCCTTTGCGTGCACTTAAAAACCCTGCCGATGTACCAAATTTCATCATTCTACGACAGTCAGAAATGCTCCATATAATTTATATGAATTCTATGAAAATGGGCGGGTACCACGCCTCCTGCATGGAAAATCTTAAATTTTACCTTTGTATACACCACAAGGCCTACCGTTGTGCGAAATTGCAAGATTCTACCATGTCGGGAAGTGCTCCATAATTTTGATGAGTTACGGTTCTTTGCAATTTTTGCAGTCTTATATCTTGAGAATCACTGATGTTAAAGAATAGAAATTTGGTGAGTTGACTAAACCTGGTGAGCTTAGCAAATGCTGTGAGTTTGAAGTTTCTGACTTAATTGGCACTGAAGTTAGAGTGGGGTCGAAAATCGCCTGCGTTTGATCCTGTAAAAAGGGTGTAGTGCCAGAACTTGGCTGGGCACTGACGTGGCCTTTGACAAAATTATAAAAACATGAAACAATGCGGCGGTGCTTAAGAGATGTAAATCGTTTTTAAAGCTCTCTTTTGTATTATAACCAATAAACGCAAGTGTTGTCCCATGTTAAAACAAAAGCATGATTCAAAAATTCCGCAGACATGGCCAAGACATTTTTATTTCCAGATACCTTTGCATCAGAAATATAAAATTCTTTATAATCAACGATCATTCTGATTTCTTGAATTCTTTTTCTTAACCGTCTATTTTCCCGTTTCCGGCTTTTAAATGGTTCTTTAAACTTTTAAAATTTATAATATATATATATTATATATAAATAGAGTGTTTCAAAAAAAATAAAGTACCTTCGAAACAGGCTCAAAAATTTTGTTTTGTTAAAAAAACACAACTGTAAAAATTTTAGCTCATAATATAAACGTTTAGACCGCCTCATCGCACTTTTCGTTTTTCGATACGATTTGTATGGGAAAAAACACAAGTTCTTACATATGATTTTTTATCTTTAGTATACCATGTTTCCAAAACATGAGCATAACTTTTTCTTATAGTAAATTTAACGTTCTACAAAAAAGGTCTTAACATATTTTATCGTTAAATCCTCTCTCAAAAAAAAAAATTTAATACAATACAAAATTAACATAAAATTACCTTTTTTGAATTTAACGTAGATATTATCTTCACTATTATCACTCTTATCAAAAAATTATCCAGGACCTTTTTTGTAGAGGACACGATTTATTATAATAAATTATACGATTTATTCGTATAATATATTTTCTAATGAAAATCATTTAAAATCGTATAATTATTTAAAAAAATATAAAAAACGTTACACAGCTGCATTTGATTTGATAATTGACAGGTTATTAATATACAGGGTGATTGGTATCAGGTGCACCAAAAAACTGTAACGAGCAGGTTGGATAAAGACAAGAAAAAGATCGTATGGGAAGGGGGGTCTTTTTCCCTCCGTTTAGCCGGGAGGGACAATTTTCTTAAAAATTGCCTTAAAACAGAAAAAAAATATTAAGAAACAACGGTAAAACTTGCGTTACCCTGCCATACCTTTTTGGAAAGCCAATAATATCTTCTTTAATTTCGATTTTAAATTAAATTGCGTTTTAGAATAGTTTTTAAAATATTAATTTTCAAACTCGAAAGATTTAACAAAAAAAATTCAAACTAATTTTTCGCGAAATTGTATGTAATTAAGCATAATTTTTGTTTTCAAAACGAGGTTGATTATAAATCAGCTGGTTGCTGAAATGATCATTTCGCCGGATTGTTCTTAGTTTTATCATTGTATATTTACGCTATAGTAATATCATGGCTCAAATTTTGTAGTACTAATAGTACTCACGAAATGTGCCGAAATTGGCGTTAACATCGCTAAAATCCACAGTGGAGACCTGGGGATAAAGATACGAAGAAGAATACAAACAATTAGTGGGAGGGAGAGGAGAACATTGATTAAATTCGTACAACGATAATGGTAGTAAGCGAGTCAGTACAATGGTCAAATTTTTATGTCAGAATAAGGGGAAGAAAATGAGAATATGAAAACATATGTCTTCCTATGTGCTTATTCTTCGGCTATGTTCTTTCAGTTTTTCAATGAGTTTTTGTTGCTTTCTTTTGATGGCTATGGATATATGGTTTAATACTACAAATCAATGTTGATAAGTTTCATAATTGTATAGGTATATACTGTTTTTTTGCAAGGGCTTGCAAGGTTACTAACTGAATGGCCAATTGGTACCATAATGTATCATGTAGGTAAGCATGTACATTTTGATAAATTAGTAGGTAGATATATGTAGGTAGGTAGGTATTTAAGGAAATTTAAACTATTATTATTATTATTAATTCTTTATTTCTCGATAATTTAACATTTTTTTTGATTTACTTAAGAATAGTAAAGCATGACAAAATTTTGCCGTCTGCCTAGTTGACTTATTTCGAGTTTTTAATAAAAATAAAAATAACCTACCTCAACAATTATGTCCATACATACAAAAAATAAAACTGAAATCTGGCAAGAAAATTGAATACCCATAAAACCAAAACCTACCCCCGATCATACTTACCTATATACTTACCCATGCACACATTCTTCCTTTCCCACATAACTATCGCCGATGAAAAAATCTGTCTACTTGCTCGCCGCAAACCGATGATTCCTCCATTAGCATTGAGGAACATACAAATTGTTTTTGTTTTTTTTTTTCATCTTTATTCTATTTACCATCAACTTCCTATAGAAAAAAAATTGGCATACAAAAGAAAATAGTTATTTTTTGTTTCCCTTGTAACCTCATACATTTTGTATAGCCTTCTCTATTCTTCTTTTCTTCCTATAGTCTTCATTTTTATTCATTTTCTCCTAATTTTTCCCCTCTTTCAATCTCTACACAAACTGAAAAGTCTACCAAATCGTTGGTTCCAACACTCCTCACCTTTGCTAGCGCCAATTATTTGAGTGATGATACTACTATAGAGTGAATATACAATGGTTTTATGAGAAAGTTGCTTCATTTATTTGTACATATCTTTAAAAGTAAATGTCCTAGAACCATGCGGTGTTAAGTGTTTGACTAAAAATTGACAAGAGCATTATGTTTTGGAAACAAAAATTATGCTAAAGTACATAAAATTTTGAAAAAAATTAGTTTGAAATTTAATTTTTTTTTCAAAATTTCGAGTTTGAAAATTAATATTTTAAAAACTATTCTAAAACGCAACCCAATTTAAAATGGAAATTAAAGAAGATATTACTGGCTTTCCAAAAAAGGTATGGCAGGGCAACGCAAGTCTAACAGTTGTTTTTAAATATTTCTTTTCTGTTTTAAGGCAATTTTTTAAAAAACTGCCCCTCCCGCCTAAACGGAGGGAAAAAGACCCCCTTCCCATACGATCTTTTTCTTGTCTTTATCCAACCTACTCGTTACAGTTTTCTGGTGCACCTGATACCAATCCCCCTGTATATTAATAACATGTCAATTATCAAATCAACTGCAGCTGTGTAATGTTTTTTATATTTTTATAAATAATTATACGATTATAAATGATTTTCATTAGAAAATATATTATACGAATAATTCGTAAAATTTATTGTTATAACTAGATTAAAGGGCACTTTGAGAAAGGAAATTTTGTCCTGTACAAAAATGGTCTTTGGTAATTTTTTGAAAAGAGTGATAATAGTGAAGATAATATCTAAGTTAAATACAAAAAAGGTAATTTTATGTTAATTTTGTATTGTTTTAGATTTTTTTTTGAGAGGCTGTAACTTTGAAACGGTTGATTTAACGATAAAATATGTTAAGACCTTTTTTGTAGACCGTTAAATTTACTATAAGAAAAAGTTATGCTCATGATTTGGAAACATGGTATTCTAAAGATAAAATATCATATGTAAGAACTTGTGTTTTTTCCCATACAAATCGTATGGAAAAACGAAAAGTGCGATGCAGGTCTAAACACTCTAATATATATTTATATACTTATTATATATATATATATATATATATATTTGTTTTTTGAAAACTCAATATTTTGAAAACGACTTGGTCAATATTTCTTAAACTAGGTGTAAAATAATTTTTGGCACGAGTACGATAACGCCGACAATTGATAACGGATTTTTATAGAGGGGTCAAATACAAATATTTTTTTACTATTGCTGGGGGGGGTTGTCTATATCCCCCCGTTTGGGCGGGAGGACCAATTTAATGAAAAATTTACTAAAAATGGAAAAAAATCATTAAAAAATAACGGTTATACCTACAATTAAGAATTTTATCTTTTTTGGAAGCCAATACTCTGTTTTATTAGCCAGTTTTTAAATCAAATAAATTAGTCCATAGTTTAAAAAAAAAATACTTTCAAACTCAAAATTTGGGAAAAAAAAAACATAAACAAAAATGTTTTAAGTGTAATTTTTCAAAACTTTGAGATTTTATATTATATTTTTTTTTTCTTAGAAATAATTGCTCATATTAATTCTTAATCAGAAACTGAAAACAAAATGATTCTATGTCTTCTAGTTTTCGAGAAAATTAAAAATTACCAAAACAATTTTTTTAATTCAATTAATTTTTGTTTTGCTTGAATATTAAATATGAATATTACGTGGTCTTATTTTGCTAGTTTAAATAGAATAGGGATTAATTCTTATTAATTCTTAATTCATATTCATAGTCATTTTAGACCTGGGTCTAAGTTAAACATAGCTTTGGTTGAATTTTCGAACGTTGATTCTATTTTTTTTATTTTATCATTTCAAAATATTTGAAGCTATTTGTGTATTATACCAAGTTAATTATCTTATAAAAATATAAAACCAACAATTTTAAATTAAACTCGGTCTGTATTCATTGAGCCAAAATTGTCTTAAACTGTAGTTTAGTTAAACCTGGGTCTATCTGCGACTATGAATATGCCCCATCGACTCTAAATTATCATACTTTCCCAACACCCAGCCTTACGTCGTGTAAACAGTGAGGTATGTTTGGGGGGGGGGCATGCTGCCCCCATGCTTGGGCTCACTATAGGATTTGGGGTATGTGCGAGGTTCAGTAATTTTTTCAAAAAAAAAAGATCACATTAAATATAAAAAACAAAATACTCATAATAAAGTACTTCTAGTAATTTTCAATTTTCTTAAAAAGTAGAGGACATAAAAGCTTTTGATATTTTTGTGTTCGATTAAGAATTGATATGAGCATTGACCACAAAAAGAAAATTTAGTTTTTCATTTCACAGTTTTGAGCAAAATTGATCCAATCATTTCTTTTTGCGTTTTTTTTATCAACATTTTGAGTTTGAATGCAAATTTTTTGAAAACTATTGACACAAATAATTTAATTTAAATTTAAGATTAAAGATTAGACTTTTGGCTTTTTAAACCTTTATTGTTTTGCTTTTTAAGTATTGTCGTTACTTTTTAATATTTGTTTTTCCATTATAGTCCTTTTCATCGAAAATAGACCCCCCTCCCATAGTAAAAAATGCTTGTATTTGACCCTTCTATAAATTTTATAAATTTTCGCCGCCCAAGTTAACGTACTCTCCCCTAATTTTTAATTATTTTGTAGAATATTTGAAAAAATCATGTTTCTAAATTTAAAAAAAACGATATCTTCCATACAAATGTTGAAAAACCGTTAAGAAAAAACTTATTTTTCTCGAAAACGTGTCCAAGAATTTTGATAAAAAGATGTGCGTTTAATATTAAAAGTATGTTTAATATTTTGATAAAAAAAATTACCAATTACGGTACCTGTCAAAGAACCAATTTTTTGTTTTTTTTTATTTCTCGTTAACGGCTAAACCGATTTCAACCAAAATTCGTATACAAGTTCTCCTTTTCAATTCAAATAATTTTGCATATACAAAATTTAGAAAAATAATGTTTGGATTTTTAGAAAATATTGAAATTTTTTTTTTTGAAAATTCAAAATCCTGAAAACGGGCTCATGAATATTTTTTTTATTTTGTGTAAAACTGTATTTTATTAAATAGTAAAAGTCGGCATACCAGTTTTTATTTTTGAAAATGGGCAAACAATTTTTCAATGATATCATAATATTTTGGAACCAAAACGTATGTACATGTACATCATCAACTTCTAGCTACTTTAAAGTTGTTAGCTACAAGAGCTAATTAGTGCGATCCAGTCGTGGCCATTTTTTTATATGGTAGGGGTTAGGATTACCCCCAGATATAGCATACCCAAAGTCTTCAGCTGCGGTCCCATTTTTTAGATTTTTGTGAATATTTGCAAAACTAAGCATATTAGCGGACAAAAATTATACTAAAAAATTAGAGAAAATTAAATTTTTGCTAGGGTCAATAATGAAGGAGATGTGGCCGCAGCGGCGGCGCGGCGGTAGAAAATTCAAAAAATCAGAGATTAACAGCAGTATTTATTAGAATCCGCTGAACAGATGAATAGTTATGCACTGCATAAGGATTTATGTAGCCACTATACAACGTTGCATAAATTGTTATGCATAAAATATTTTTCAACCCATTATAGCTATAATGAGCTTGTGTCAAAATTAGCACCATAAAGGAGAAATCTATTACGTTTTACTTTCAAAACTGACAAAGGAGACTCAGCTGTGTGTGTGCCATAGAGAAAATACCTATTCTATGGTGTGTGCTGTGTGAAAAATGAATAGAAGTAATTCTGCTGGTGATTGGATTCTTTTTGGTTTTTTATTAATTTCTTTTAATATAATTATAATTAGCCAGTTACTTTGTTGGTTTCTTGTGTTTGCAAATAAAATTAAAAATATTTGAAACAAAAAAAACGTCGTTTTTGATTTATTCCATGAATTGTTCCATTCACTCACCTAGTGATGTTTTCATTCATTTCTTTTTTCCCGTGAAAGTGATGAAGGTTAATCTTTGTATAATTTGATTTAAATAACGCATGCCGTCGAGCATTTGCAAAAGTTTTAAGATTTGATGGAAAATCTTTAAATCTTTTGCATTTATTAAGTAGATTCTATAAAATAAAGTGTACAAACAAATATTCTTAATTTTATTTTAACAATATCGCAACAAAAATGTACGATAAATAAACAAAACCAACATTATTTATTGTTGTATTTAATTTTATAAAATATTTTGATAGTTAGATTTCAACAACTCAAATATTACAAACATAAGCGCCCCCCTAATATCTATCTACATTATTGTTGTGTGCAAGTCAAAGTGACATTCCGATACTAAACAACCCTTAAGCTGGCTTTAGACGTTCGGTGTTATCATCGGTGTACGTTGTTCGTTGTTTTGCGTACGCGGAACAACGACAATTTAAATGATAAAACCGAACAACGAACTAAGAACGAATGAAGAACGTGCAAATTCAAATCAGGTCAGAAATGTCGGTGTTCGTTGTTACCCGAACAACGTGTGTTTAAGTGCGAGAACTATTTGAATGAAGATTGTTTTGGGGTGTTGTGTAATATGTAGGGACATTTTCGAAGTTCTTTTAATTAATGAATGGCACAAGAAGCCTAGGTATATAAATAAACAATTTTGTAAATAAGTTTTAGCTTTCTAATGTAAATGCTTTCTTCGTTGTTCGTTTTTGAGAGAAGAACGAACACCGAATGAAGAACGAAAGTCTAAAGCCAGCTTTATGTTGGCTCTATACAACCTCCAAATGCGTTTAGCTTATGTTGTCTCTATTCAACGTTGCATTAGTTTATGAATAAGGTTTTTGCGTTCAGAGGCATTATAAAGAGTGCATAGAACTATTTACTCGTTATAATTTGTTTATTCATAAGGCTGTAAGTATATAGATATTGAATGTTTGCTCATTCACTGTTTTTTCATAATGCCATGTGGCTGGAGTTATAATTTTCTTTCTTTTTCCATATGTCCGAAACTATATACGAAAAAGTAAATGTACCTATACTAAATGAAGGAATATTTAATTAGCAAGAGTTCGTTTCGTATGGCTCCAAAAATGATAACGTTTTTTTTTTAAGGAACGCAATACAAAACTTGTTTGTCATAAAGAGGGCTTCTTTTTTCCAAAGAGATTTTTAGAATGGCATAACAAATTTTTCGGTGACTTGGAATTGAAAATTTACATCGAGAGTATTATTGTTATCACTTATTATCACTACTAGAAAAAATCTTTTCATAGGTCCTCACTCCTCATATCTAATTTAACAAAAGACAAAGATATCTTTACATTTTGTTATTTCTTATAGAAGACCTCCATCATAACAAATATTTCTTTGTGATCAAGAATCCTATCTTCGGGCAATTTGCATCTCATAAATATTCCATTTGAACTCGAATGGTTCGAGTGATGTGATGATGTATGTATCTAGGTATGTATGTACTGTTGTAGCTAGTATTATAATTTTTTGTTGTATAGGTATATCTCCTCTATCCTACTAAGCATCCTGCATCATCCATCCCACCTGACAAGCATTGAAACAGAGTGAACTGCATTTACTATCCCATGACATGCCCTTTCGTGCAAATACCATTTTACATGTTAAACGCCCTAAGTCACAAACCATGAATTTGCGTTACCATTAAATCCAGTGAAATGGTTTGGTCATTCGTATACTGTGCCATGCCGTTTAATTTGACATCATCATTCACCATTCAACCCTCCTGCTTCCAAAAAAAAAAAATACAGACTAACAACAACCCCATGCGCTCACCGACAGACCTGTCGGTCGGTGCGTATACCTACATTTGGAGTTGGATGTCCGTGACAGTTGAAACATTTACTCGTTTGAAATGGGAACCATAGTACCCGGCGGACATTGGTACGGATCTCCTTTGGTACATCCTGTCAGGAGCAGCCGCTGAAAGCCGCCGGCCATTTCATACAATGAATTGAATACAATTTTCGTTTTGAATTTGGAATTCAGTTTTTTTTTTTTTTTGTGTGTTGTCTCTTGTTCTTTGTTGTATGGTGGAATAAATTTAAGTGCATGGCAGTGTCGTTCGTATTTGCTCTATAATAACTGACAGTTGTCTTTGTCATAGTATAACTTTGTGCTGTCTTGTTAACATGATTTTTTTTTTCTAAGCCCTAAAAGAATTGGACTAAGGGGCCAGTTATAGCGATCAGGAAAACGCATCAGGAAAAGTTGAAACAGTATAAAATTGAATATTTTTGCCTGATGGTCGTTTATAGCCAACAGGAAAAATTATGTCAGTTGGCCGGCCTACCGCCAAGTTTTCCTCATTGAAATGCACACGAAAAATTTGTTCGTCCGCAATTCTGTCAGTGAAATGAGTGAAATTGGAACTCAAATCATTGTAATATTTTGTTCCATTTTGTAAGAAATTATACAATCAGCTGACACGAAAAATGAATTTGCATCAGGAAAATAAATAAATGCATTTTTAAAAAAAAGTTGAAAGTTTTTTTTTGCACAAAATATTATTTGAGTTATAAGTCATGGATAAGTGTAGCTTTTGTGCTTCAAATCGAATGAAAACAGTGCAAAAAATCCATTTGAAAATTTTTCCTGATTCGTTTTCCAGAGCGCTATAACTGAACCCTAAGGGGCTTAACCCTATAAGAAGTTGGACGAAGAATAGCAATGTTTAATTAAAATGTTGAAAGCAACAAAAATTCACACTGTAAACATAGCTTAGGCAAGAGAATCTCCTTGGCTCTTAAACTGTCAAGTATACGCAAGAATTTCTTTGAATAAAAATGCTATTGGGGCTCAAACCCGAGGAAAATAAAAGAAAAATGGGGTCTTGGTTTATTAGATTAAATTTAAATACATCATGCCGGTATACTCGTGAATATTTGTGATTATTCAAAAGTGACAGATTTTTTAAGCATAAATATAAAGTGTATAGCCACGGACCCAAGTTGCTGATTCCTCTTCTATTGTTCTTCGCCAAGTCCACCAATTCCTATCCCTCTCTGCATCAAAGGGTTCCATTTCCATTGCATCACTTGAACCGCAATTCACTCGATGCCTTTTGGAGGCGTATGCCAAATCCACTGTCACTTGAGACTTCGTAAGAAAGAGTCAATGGGTTACTGACCAGTAATGGTATGAATTTCATAATTGTAGAGACGGTTGGGCCAGAAAATTCTCAAGATGTTTCGTAGAAATCTATTCACCAGCGTTTGTAGTATTCCTGTGCCAACGAGTCTGACATTTACATTCCAAGTGCTGCTACCATATAGTCCAGTCGTTTAAGCTTAAATTAGGTAAGAATCTCGGAATTCGAGATACCAGTCTGTAAATACTTTTATATTGACACCATAAAAGTTGTCTCAAAACCTACATATGGTAGGGTGTACGCAACTATTAAATTTCAAGGTCAAAGGTTACAAAAATCGGTTTTTTGAGCTTTTTTGTAAATATCTCATTTCCTATGGGTTTTTTGCTATTTGTATTTATGATCAATATTGTAGAATACAAAATTTTCTACAAATTTTGTTTAATAAAATTGTTCATACGGTGAACCGTTTTCGAGATAGAGGGCGGAGAGCGCGCGGTCACAGCATCACTTCAGGTCAACCGGTGCCTCCGGTCGAAAACGCGATAAATCAATGATTATAAATATTTGTCAGTTTTTATTAACTATTATATTATATTTTATCATTTTTTCCTAACCTATTCACTTTTTATTTAGTATTAATTTATTTAACAACACTTACCTGCCCATGTAATCGCAGAATTGTTAATGAAAAAATATAGGAATTATATTTGAATTTTAACCTAATTAATATTAATAACTTCTTACATGATAAAAAAAAAAAAATTAATTATGAATTAATCTTTTTATTAAAAAATATCATTCAATACACGTTTTGCACAAAGGTAGGCTGTCAGAGGAGTTTGAAATCCAAAGTGGAGTTAGGCAAGGCTGTATACTGTCACCAATACTGTTCCTGTTGGTGATAAGTGACGTACTGCACGCAGCTTTGTCAAATGGAAATGGAGGAATTCAGTGGACTCTGCAATCTCACCTCAAACATCTGGACTACGCGGACGACGTATGCTTACTCTCTCATAGGATCATGGATCTCCATCAAATGACAACAAGGGTGGAGAGAGAAGCAGAAATTGTAGGGCTTAAGATCAACTCGGCAAAAACTAAAAGGATCAGCCTTGGAACTTCCTCATCAATCCAAGTAAATATTTCTGGACAACCGGTAGAGATGGTAGAGGATTTCCAATATCTTGGGAGTATTGTCTCTATGGGTGGCGGAACTGAACTGGACGTAAACAGCCGAATCAGAAAAGCAAAGGCTGCGTTCGGAATGCTGTCCAAAATATGGAGAAACAACTCTTTTAGCTTAAAGACCAAGCTACGACTGTTCCGCTCCAATGTTGAATCCGTTCTGCTTTACGGCTGCAGCACTTGGAAAGTCACTGAAATTGTCACTAGAAAGCTGCAAACCTTCGTTAATAGATGTCTACGAAACATCTTGAGGATTTTCTGGCCCAACCGTATCTCCAATGCCGAACTTCATGCGAGAACGGGTCAGGAGCCCATAGACTCCATTATACGAAGAAGAAAGTGGCAGTGGATTGGCCATACGCTTCGAAAAGGCGATCGGTGCATTGCATCTCAAGCAATGCAGTGGAACCCGCTCACACAGGAGGGAAGACAAGTGGGCTGGCCTAGAAGTACATGGCGAAGAACGGTCGAACAGGAATCGGCACGACTGGGGAAAAGTTGGAGAGAGCTGAAATATATTTCAAGAAATCGTACACGATGGCGCGTAGGTGTAGTGGAGGCCCTATGTCCCGTAAGGGAAACATCACGGACGTAATAGGTCCGAGGACCTAAGTAAGTAAGTAAGTATTCAATACATTTATTTTTATTAAAAGTAAAAATATGGAATAAAGGGTACAAAAACTACAATTTATAATTTTAATCATCCTCTTCCTCGTCGTCTTCCGGCTGCTGGTAAACTAGTCTTCATTATCGTCTTCAACGACATTTGTCTCAAGTTCTTCCATGATTTCGGGGTCAAAGCTTCCATCTTCGTTAATGTTGCTCTGATATGGTTGAGCATTCAGACAAGCTTGCCCATTACATTGGACACAAGCTAAAGAGCATTGCAAGCCCGCTTTCCTGCATCCGCATCGCGAACCACAACCACTCTTGCAGTTGCAAAAATTGTATTAAGCAAATCTTCTGGAGCAGGTGGTAAAATTGTCATGATAGGCTCCAGAAAATCGTTTCGCATTGCCCAACCCCATACCTGGGGTTCCAAATCATGCTATAACCAAGTTTGAACTTGATAATATTCACGTTTGAAATGTTGATGAGCAGCTGCACTTGTTGGTAAATTATTTGAAAGCTGCACAGGTTTATTAAGTTTTGTAGACTTGACGTAATGCATATAACGAAAATGATCGAGACTTTTCACAGATTTCGGAGCATTATAGACTGCCAATAAGGTTTTTCAATAAGGTTTTTCAATTTTTCCGTCGTTTCGTTCGACACTTGCAGTTCGTAGAGATTTCATACCTTTACTACCTCCCTCACTCACCTCCCGAATCTGACTTATTACATAGAAAACACAAATCAGCCATAGTTCTTGAAATTGTACGTCCGTAGTTACTAAGATACGATTCAAACTGAAATAAAGAGAAGACGGTCGTAACTATACAATACAATTGAACATCTGTCCCTACTGGCTATAAACAGAAAGGTCCGTAGTGTATAATAGGGCCCGTATAATTTTTTAGGTATAATTTTTGGCGTAGTGGAAGGATTTTAAAATGTACAGATTTTAAAGAAGATGCACTTAATTATTTTCTATTTAAAATGTCATTAGTGTAAATGGGAATATAATTATATTATGATTTAAGTTTTTCCCTTAATTATGTTTTAATTTTAAGAAACGGTTATCAGTATTATTGAATAGATATAGATTTAATGCATGAAGAAAATGATAAAATATAATAAAATAGTTAATACAAATTGACAAATATTTATAACCATTGATTTATCGATAGTTAATAAACTATATATGGCGCGTTTTCGACCGGAGGCACCGATTGACCTGAAGTGCGCTCTCCACCCTCTATCTCGAAAACGGTTCACCGTATGAAAAAACCAAAATTTGTAGACAATTTTGTATTCTACAATATTGATGATAAATACAAATAGCAAAAAACCCATAGGAAACGAGATATTTACAAAAAAAAGCGCAAAAAACCGACTTTTGTGAACTTTGACCTTGAAATTTAATAGTTGCGTACACCCTACCACATGTATTTTGAGACAACTTTAAGGGTTTCAATATACAAGTATTTACAGACTTACAGCGGGGTATCTAGAATTCCGAGGTGAACTTACTATAATGACTGGACTAATAAAGAAGCACGGATTCAACATTAGAGTAAAACAGTCGTAGATTGGTTTTAAGAATATTGGCTTGTTTCTCCATATTTTTTACGCAGCCTTTGCTTTTCCAATTTGGCTGATTCCAGTTCGGTTACGCCACCTGTCAGTAGAGGCAATACGCCCAAGATATTGGAAATTATTTACCATCCCTACTGGTTCAAAGGCTGATCCTTTTTTTGCTGTATTGATCCTCAGCTCATGCTGTACATGATCCTTTATGAAAGAGTAAGGAAACGTCACCGTGTCGGTCGGTCGTCTTCGCGTCGTCCGCGTAGTCTAAACTTAGTGATTGAGGGTTGTTTGGGGAGTCCACTGAATTCCTCCATTTCTACTCGACAAAGATGCATGCGGTACATCAAATATCATCTACAGAGAAAAGTATTCATGACAGTATAGTTTTTTTTCGAAATTATGGCACCAGAATATTTTTTCTAGCAGCAACGCTGATGTCCTTCCTACGCAAGCCAGTGAGAGAGATATTCCATTGGTAGTGGTGATCGATATTCAAGGCACTGTTCGGTGATGATCCGCAAGGTGGTGTGGTGCACATAGGAAGATCCAATGTGAAATCCTGCTTGTTCGGCGTCAATAATGCCTTTGAGGTGGTCTTTTATTACATCTATTACGGTTTTTTAATATTACAGACAACACGCAAACTCCTCTCCAGTTTTCGCAAAGCTAAGGTCTTCTTTAATGGGGAGCTTGACAATCATTTCTTTTCCCCACTTTTCAATGAGTGAGCACAGGAGCTCACTCGATGTTGTTGGTGCTGCTCAGTGTGTATTTGGGAATTTGTTACTATGGACGCGGACGGGTCATTGGGCATTGGGGTTACTTCACTGGTGCTTACTTCACTTCAGCCGCTCTTTCCAGCTTTTGAGCTGGTCCTCATCCGAACAGTCTGTGTCTCTTACCAGGCGTTGTTTGATGATGTGGGCATCTGTGAGCTCTTTGATAATTATGTTGACGGTTCTATTGTCACACACATTTCTGCTGCCTCTGTTGCCAATGTGTTGGTGTAGTTACGCTTATTACGTCGCTACAGAAACTTCTCTCATCTTCATGCGATACGAAGACTCTAGCCTCTTTCTCCCTGCTGAAGGAGTAGCTGCAAAGCGAGTTTTGACGTTGCTTCGAAACGCCGAGCACTATTTCTTTCTTGAGACCGGCCGGCTTTATACTTTCAGCTCCGGATGAGAACACATTTCTTACAGCACACCAATGGTACACCCCTTTTGTTACGGACGTCCTGAAGACTGCTTCTAAGCCGAAAACCGATTTATTTGGAAGTTGCTTGAATGTTCGTCGACATCTAACTGACTTTGTGGTACGTCTTCTGCTAAAACATGGTCCACCTTAATGTCATTGCTTCTGGAAATAAATGTAAATAAGATTTTGTATAAAAACATAATACTGTTATTCAAGCAACGATGTACAACACTAGATAATTTTACCATTTGAGTAAGTTTACCATTTGGTTAATGAAATGTCAAAATTTGTATGTGAAATGATTTACCCAAACTGGATAAAATTCCCCAACGAATTTGGTTGTGAAAATTATTTGGTAAAGTTAACCAAACGTCATTGTGAATTTTAGAATTAGGCGTTTTCAGGAATATGATATATATATAAGGTGTCTCAGAGAACTAAAATAACTCCGGCTGTGTTCTGTAACTATCGAATTGCGATTAGATGGCGATAAGTGCTGTGAAAATAAATTAAACGGACATCTAGATTTACTCAACGATTAGGAAAGCTCCTTTTTGTTAATTATTAAGGTAGAGCTATAAAGGCTATCCTTAACCAATGCGAATCATTCGTTGTCGAAGACGAAACTATATCAACAACGTGTAGTTATTGTTGTTTTCTTCGTCGTCAACGAATGATTTCATTGCTTTGTGAGATCTTTAATAGTTGAAAGCTGTTGGAAGCAGATATCATACACAAATGAATAGAAGCTTTCTGTTTCTGAACAATCAAAATTAGAATAGTTCACTCTTTCTATTTTTTTGGTTCCTTCCTCAAAAAACTTCAGTTTCAATTCTGTGGGGGTGAGCTGCACTTGGGGGTGCTTTACATTTCCGAAAGCAAAAGTTAACAAAAAATATGAGTTTTTGTATTCGGTAATTTCCGTCCGAACACTGCCATGAGCCAGCGACTATTACAGATCCACTTTCAAACGCGACTTACGCTTAAAAAAACGACTATTATCGTGTATCTTACATTTCTTATCATTCCCAGACACTTAAAAATAACTTTTAAATCTGAACACGTCTATTTTTTGACGTTTAAATATTTGTCGTTTAACGAACAGCTTCATCAATAAAACAGCATTTAACCAAATGAATAAGAAGGTCGTTCATGCAAACTTTTGTGTAAGCTTATCATTTTAACAATTTGTAAACTTACGAAGACGTTGCATGATTCCCCTAATGTTTTTTCTACGAATCCAAAACATTCTCTTTATTTCCAAAGTAAAAACATTCTGAGTAGCTTGATGTTACCTCTAAGGGCTTTCCCAGTGTCCGCTTTTTTCTTTATTTCAAATTGCTTTTAAGGGTAATTCTAGTTCCTAAATCGTAACAATGAATGGGTTTTAGAATATACCTAACCAAAAAATTGACATTATTTTTTTTTTGAATTGAAAACGAAAAATGACTACCAGAAACTGGAGAGATTTATTCATGCGTTAAACATTTGAATTTGAACCTTTTGCTAAAGCAAAATTACATTATCCATATTTACCTACGTTAGATTATTGCGTGTTGTATATTTTTTTAAATGTGAGTACTGGACTCAAAAATTCTAAAAATAAACACATAATAATTGTATATTTTGTTCCAACTAATTCAATTCATTAAATATTAATATAATCTACCTACCAGTTTTTTTTTTTGTTATTGGAGAGGTTTATAATTTTAAGAATTTGTGATTTTTGTAAGAAATTTTCTGGAAACTTTTCCTAGCCTTGGGTGGTTGTTTTAAAGAATCAAGTATAAATAACAAACAAAATGCAAAACTGTTTAAAAACATGAAAGGCTTTGCTGACCTTGTTTCTGAGCTTGAAGCATATAAGATATTTTATTTCCTATTTATTTACATCCGAGAATTTTGAATACACAGAGTGTTTCACTTAAGTTAAGACAAAAATCTAGAGCGTGTAGCCTGAGTCGAGACAATACAAAAATAGTTAGCATCACCTGGGGTGAAATCGGCTAAGGTGATATGTAATAAGTGATAGTCATTATCGACAAATTCCGTCTAAGGTGCCAGTTATAGCTATCATTGAAAACCATCATTGAAAAAGTTAACTGTTGATTTTGAGACCTTTCGAAAATTTAATCATTGAATATTTTAATGCAGAAATATAGCTTACGATTTCAAAATTATTTCTCCTTCAAAAAAAATTCATTTTGACCCATATCTTCCCCATAACGTAACTTTTAATTTTTCAATGATGAACTACCTTACCCATGATCATTGAAAAAATTAAAAGTTACGTTCTGGGGAAGATATGGGTCAAAATGAATTTTTTTTGGAGGACAAATAATTTTGAAGTCGTAAGCTATATTTCTGCATTAAAATATTGAACGATTAAACTTTCGAAGGGTCTCAAAATCAACAGCTAACTTTTTCAATGATGGTTTTCAATGATAGCTATAACTGGCCACTAAGTATGGTGACTGAAACAAGTGATAATCATGTTTTTTTTACTATTTTCTGTGACAGCTATTTAGCTATCACAGAAAATAGTTACAAAAATATGATTATCACTTGTTTTGCAGACGAAATTTGTTGATAATAACTATCACTTATCACCAGGGAAAAGATTTTGCTTACTTTGCCTATTTTTTTTTTGCGTGATCGTAAGAAAGTATCGACTTTGTACAAACACGATTCATGTTCTCCTGATTCAAAATATATGTATTTTATTTTGCCATTTTTTGCCTTTTGTCCCCGTAAGTGCTTTTTTTGCCTTTTTTACCCGTTAGTGTCTTTTTTGTCAATTTTGCTTTTTTTTATCAAATCTAAACGAAAAAATCTTCAAACAAAATTCTACAAATACAAACTGCATGTAGTTTTTTCATTTCCAGTTGAGATTATTTCATTTAAAAACATGATTTTAATACAATTAAAGCGCACAGAAAACAAATTTCCTTGCCCTTAACATAAAAAAAATAAAAGGAGGTAGTGTAGACTGTAGAATGTAGATAGAGTTACTATGATCTTTTCTTAATAAAATTTCTCGTCCTTTTTTTTTCTGTTTACTCATAAAAACTAGATCTTTGCATTTCTGTGTGAATGATCGTGCAAATGATTGCACTACAAATATCAATGAAAATTTGGAAAAATTGAAAAAGTTCCCTAATGTTTTTAATGAAAATCGTGGACTTAAAACAACTGTTGAGCAAATACTGTAATAAATGGCGACGTCAACTCCACACTTTCCGAAAACGTTGAAGTGAATGATGTAGAGGCTAGAGAGTTTAAAATAAGCGCCACTCGTTTCTACTCAAGTAGAAAGGTCCTTTAGCTCATTTAAGACGCTTCGCTTCTAAGAGACAATCATAGAAGGCTGTTACCTGAGAACTTCAAAAAGCTGTTGGTAGTTCAATGCTATTTTAATTAGACATTAAGTTATGTTTATATTTATGCTGATAACAGAACTCGCAGAATTTGACCCCCGGTGAGTTGACACGATTCGCGGTGAATTCGCGATCGCGTTTATTCCAATTAATGAATTCGTCAAATGAACTATATTACCGATTCTTTCACTTCCTTACCATTTTCCGAACTATATTATCGCAGCTGTCATTTTGTTGACATTTTAAACGTCACATCCATATTATTTGTAAACATTTTTCAGTAATACCAAATTAGTTGAACAAAATGTCGGTGGTGCAGTTAATGTTACCGACATTCGTTCAGTTTTCTATCGGCGGATTCACTAGTAGCAATAAAATTGAAAATGAGCCGAATTGTCGCTCGAGCTCATTCACCGAATTCTGTAATAGGGGTTATTATCCTTATTTAATAAATGCCTTTTTTTGCCTTTTTAAGAATTTTTGTTTGCCTTTTTTGATTTCTTTAGGTCAGCAAAATCTTTTCCCTGCTTATCACATATCACATTAGCCGATTCCACCCCTGGTTTTTAGTGCTTGCCTGATAATTGGTAAGAGCATTGAATTTAGAAAACAAAAGTAATATTATTAAATGCGTACAATTTTGAAAAATATTAGTTTTAATTTTTTGATAAAAACTGTGTTTGAAAATTAATTTTTTTTAAATAACTGTCCTCTAAAACATCTTTACACCCAAAAAAATACTTGGTGCATTTAACTAAAAATGTCGTGCAATTAACGAAACATTCGTGGTGCAAAACCACAAATGTTTTCCGTAAATTGCACGAAAAGGCTTTCGTAAATAGTACAAATATTATTTCCATGTAAATAGACAAATATGTACATAAGTAAATAATACGAAACATGTGTACATGCACAAAAAAAAACTTTAGTGGGTTTGTACAAATTATTTTTTTTTTTTGTAAAATCTACTGAATTGTAGGATTTTAAATATTGGAAGAGGATGCATTCATTAGTGAATGTTACGAAAACATTTAAATTTTGCTAAACTTTCGTGAAAAATTTAGTTAAATACACGAACTGCATTAAAATAGGAGGAATGCATTCGTACATATAGCGAAGTGTTTGTATTTTTGCAAGACTTGCGGGAACATTTTAGTAAAATACACGGATTGCATTTAAGTAAGATGAATGCATTCGTAAATATTACAAATTTTTTTATTTTTGCAAAATTAGCAGGGAAAATTTAAATTTAAAAAGGAAGAATGCATTCGTGAATATAACGAAATTTTTGGATTTTTGGAAAACTTGTGGGAAAAATTTAGTAAAATACACGAAATGCATTTCAATAGGACGAATGCATTCGTAAATATTACGAAATATTTTTTTGTTAGCAAAACTTGTAGGAAAATTTAGTAAAATACACGAAATGCATTTAAATGGGACTAATGCATTCGTGAATTTTGTTTTTATTTTTGGAAAACTTGTAGGTACAATTTAGTAAAATACACGAAATGCATTTAAATGGGACGAATGCATTCATAAATATTATGAAATTTTTTATTTTTGCAAAAATTGCAGGGAAAATTTAGTAAAATACACGAACATTTTTTTTTTTATTTTTAGAAAACTTGTATGAAAAATATGGTAAAATACACGAAAATGCATTTAAATAGGACGAATGCATTCGTAAATATTACGAAATTTTTGTATTTTTGCAAATCTTGCGGGAAAAATTTAGTAAAATGTGTATTTTTTAAATGCTATTTAATTTGTTTTGTGTATTGTACGAAATGTTTGAAATTTATTTGAAATAGGACGTTCGGAAAAGTATAATTGTTTCAGCCGCAGACATGGTCAGAAGAAATTTAGAAATTATAAGAGCCGTTTGATAAAACGAAACTTAAACAAAAAAAAAAATTAAACAGTGGATGTCCAAATGGATTCTCATTACCAAAATGCAAAGTGTTTATTCCGAAAAAAAGAATTGTGTGTTCAACTTAAAATAACTGTTCCGACCAACCAGAACCTCACGAATTTTGTATTTACACATTAGAAACTAAAGTTTTGAAAAAATTAAATTTGAATTTAAGAGGCAAAGTTATTTTAAAAAATAACCGGAATTAAATAATTCAAATTTCACTTTTAAAATAGTCTTACCTTTAGTTTATCTGAAAATTTTCTCATTAATAAACTAACGAAAAATTCAATCTGAAGATAAATATAAAAAGTACTTTATAAAATTTTCATTTTCGTTTTGTATTTTATTCATCAATTTCATCAATTTGAGATTTACATTCTCTTTTAGATTACCATAGTTAATAAATAAATAATATAATTAGATAATAATAATAATAATAAATAATATAAATGATAATAAATAAATAGTATAATAGAGAAAAAAATATATACATAAATAATTGGAACAATATCAGCATCAAATTTTTTTTAAAAGTATCTCTTTTAGAATGCATACAAGCATCTATGTGATTAATAACGGCATTGGTTTCTCTGATGCAACTAGTAATCGGTTCATTTCTACCGTAGTTACTTCTTGACAAATTCTCTCGTAGGTGAAAACTAATACGGAGACTCCTGCAAGGAAAAAACAAGTTAATTCGCTCTAGCAAGTAAGGACAACTAATGTGGCTACTTATTACATCTTTTACCATCATTATTGAAAAATACCTCCTTCTGAGCTCAAGCGTGTACAACCCAAAAAGCATACATCTTACATTATATGGAGGCATATCGATATTCCAATTAAGGTTATTAAAACAGTATCTGGTGAAACTTTTTTTTGAATTTTTTCAATCCTGTTTTCCACTCATCTACAAATTGACCGGTTTTCAAGGACTTATTAAAAATTAACCAAAGAGGTAGCGCAAGAGACGTTGCACATTTTTTAATTATCTTAGGAGATATACCATCTGGCCCATCACCTTTGTTTTCATCAATCCCATTCATTGCCTCAAGTACATCAGAAATGCTTAACTGAATTATCCCTATATCAACTGCGTTAATTGGAGAAAATTCAGGGAGCCCACTCGGAGCCATATCTGAATAAACCGATTCGAAATAGTCTGCAAAAAGGTTACAGATAGTAGGCAAATCACTGGATGTGGATCCAGAAAATTCCATGCAATTTGGGAATCCAGTTGATTTTCTTTTTGAGTTTATAAAGTTCCAAAAGCACCTGCTATCTTTTTTAACTTTTGATTCTGCAATCGATGCATACTTATTATACAAAAACTTATTTAAAACATCAAAACTTTTCTGAATATAAAGATAGTTCTGGCTATTAATAACATTATTTTTATCTTTTTATAGCGCTTATATGCTTTATTTTTTATGTTTTTAAGATGAGGCAATCTTTTATTTGCCCATGGTGGATAATAATTTTTTTTTTTTTTTTTGGAATACACCTATCAGATGCCTGCTTTAAATAGGCTTTGAAAGTTTCGAACGCTTGAGTCAGATTCTGGTTAGCCACAATAGTTTCCCATTGAACTGAATTTAAGAACACATTCATTGCATTGAAGTTACCACGCTTGTAATCATAATATTTAAGATTATCATTAATGCTTGGAATATAAACCAATATCTTACAATCAATGACTAGGCAAATATGATGCTGTGAATTATTTACAACAGGAAAGTCAACCTTATCAATATTAACTCCTAACTCATTGTCAACAAAAACCAAATCCAAAAAGCGATTTAATGAATTAGGAATATTGTTTATCTGCAACAGATTAAACTGACTATATAAATCAACTACTGAGCTTTCAATTTCAGTTTTTACATCGAAAGGAATCAAACATTTTTCATCAGCATCAAATTTCCAGTTTATATCACCTATGTTAAAATCTCCAAGACAAATAACCTGATCCGATGAATTTAAAGAACAAAATAATGATCGACAATTTTCTAAGTGTAAGTTATATAATTCTAAGAGGCTCTGAGAGTCAATTCTCGATTAAGTGATTAATTTTCCAAAACTTCACACGATAATAACTCTTTACTGGATGACTGTTTAAAAGTGATATTAAATGTCAAATCATGATAAAAAATTAAGAAGTTTTGACATTTTATTTCACTTTTTCACACTCATCCAGAATCGAAATATTAACGTTTGAAGTTTTGTAAAATTTATAACTTCACAGCTTCACAGATCGAGAATTGGCCCCCAGGTGGGATATAGCTGGCAGAAATATACAAATTTACATTTTTTCCAAGATTAATTTTAACAATTAATTGGTCAATATCAAAACTAGCATCATTATTACTTGAGAACAATTAAATCTGATTAGAGATATAATTAGCTCGAACGGCGATAATAATTCCACCACCCCGATTATAGCCTGTTTTCAAAGGACAACGGTCTTTACGATACACACAGAAAATTGTTTACTATTGAATAATTCAGTTGTGAGATGACTATCATTAAGCCACGTTTCAATTAAAACTATTATTTGGTAATCATGAGAAGCAAAATATAAATACAAGTTATTTAATTTAGTTCTTACTTCACCAACATTTTGCCAATAAATACTGAGGTTATCACATCTAGACAAGTCGGGTGCAGCAACAGGAACATTAGCATTGACGGCAGCATCTGCATTAAGGGCATTATTTTCATCTCAAGCAACAAAAGTATTAGTTTCGTTATGAACATCGTGAACAATAACATCAGCAAAGGCATCATCGGCATCATTATCATCGTTGGAAGCAACAGCTTCGGCAAGAACAACATCAACAGCGACGAAATCATACGCAATTTCATTAATATCAGCAACGATATTGTAAGGAACAATAATATCAATAACAGGATCATTTATATCGACAACTATAATCATCAGCAACAACAACATCAGCATCAGCAACAACAACGGCAGTATAACTTTTAAGGTTTTCACGGTTGTTTATAGACATAATTAATTAATTTTCGGATTAGCCGCGTTATTTAAAATAACAACGGCAGGGTTAAGACCCATAGAAGGGGAAGATTTATGAACTATGGCTCTGTTACTGGTTCCGGTGGCCGTTCGTTTTTTGGCATGTAGTTGAACGGGCGAATTTGGATCCCCTTTGGCCAGAGCTCAGAGTCAAAGATCAAATTAACATATTCCAACGGAATGCCAATTTTAAAATTTATAAATCTAAGCTTATATTCATCCTGATCGTGCCTAATAAGCTTATAACATGGAAAAGAGGAAGCATCAATTTTAGTTTTGGATTGGATATAATGGGTTATATTATCAGTTGATGTGTCTTTCCTTAAACTGGATAAATGGAACCATTTCAATTTGTTAAAAACATTTTTCTTTAAGACATCCGCATCCAAATTTTGCCCAGACTTAAACATGTTTTTCTTTACTAGAGTTTTTTGCATTTCAATCGGACCCAAACTGAACCAGCAGCTATACCATCTTTAGCATTTGAGTCGTCATCATCAGCACATTCATCATCAGCACGTTCATCATCAGCATTGTTTGCATTCATTGTATTTTCTTAAACAGTACACACAACAGCAGAAGATTTTGTATTAAAACTAGCTTGAATTAATTCTTCAATATCCCCACATGATACTTTTCTTTCACTCGCGTCCACTTTTTAATTTATGTTATTTTAAAAAAGAAATACATTTTCGTTTAAGTTCATGGACCTAGTTTTTGTTTTCTTTTTGTCCTCTTTTTTAAGGTAGATGATGTCCTCCAAAGTCCGGGATTTTAAAACTTTTTGTCCTAGGATAGCTTAGATAGCCATGGCAACCCTACCTTAAAACAAAGAAGAAAAAAATATAAAAATGAAAATCACGCCATCCAGACGCAAAATTAGAATTGTTTCTAAATTTGACTAAAACTCATCGCTTTATTTTCCCATAAAAGTTGTAATATATTTTCTTATATAATTTTAAGAATGAGCATACGTTAGTATGTTTATTATCTATACAGAAATGTATATTTTATCGAATTATCTTTTAAAATGCAAACGTTATGTAACAATTAGTTAACGAAGTACTGTCAAAATGCTAGGTAAAGCTACCCTTAAAGAAAAAAAAGTAAAACAAAAGTATGCGCCTATTTACATACATTATAGAGTACAACGATTGCTTCGATAATCTCACAAAATATTTGTAATCTGACGAAATAATTTGTTAAGAACATAGGTACATAAACCAAAACCATTCGCTTACCAAAAGGGTTTATAGAATGAAAACAACTAAAGTTTTGATAAATTCACAAAATGTTTTTTATTTTATGAAAGGAAATATGTACAGCAGAGCACTTATCAGGCGTTAGCCTTATTTCGTATAAATTTAGTAGATTCAACCTTTTTTGTCGTACAGTTTACTAAAAATTCTTAAAAAGACCTGAGGTCTTACAGGCATATAGTTAAAATTATATTCATCTCTCGGCGAATTGGCCAGATTCGTGGTCAATTCGCGTTCGCATTTATTTCAATTATTGAACTCGTCGAACGAACTATATTATCTATTCCTGCACTTCCTTACCATTTTCCGAACTACATTATCTCAGCTGTCATTTCTTGACATTTTAAATGCCACAACCCACTTTATAAACAATTTATTATTTGAAAAACCAAATTATTTTTATTAATCATCAAACTATGGATACGTCATTGTAAATTATTTATTTTAATAAAAAGCAATTCAAAACTAAGTAAAATTTGATACGATTGCATTTTATTTGATTTAACAAAACTCACAGCAGTAGACGTGGACGTAATGTTGTGGAAAGATAACTTTTGGTGCGTGGAAAACTGGTGGCGATGTTGCTTGGGTGCTCAGCAACTACACTTTTCACCAAGAAATGCTGTACAAATAATAAACGTTGCATGTGGATGGAGAAGGTATAGTTTGGGATGGTTCTACCTTTTCTTTTTTTGTTTGCCGATCCACATGTTCGGGTTCCAGGAATACCTTGGACAATATGCCTTTAATTTACCAGCTGGGCCACAACTTATAGATTTGGGTGAAAAACGTGTTGTTCCCGTTTTCTATCGCCAGTGCATTGATGAACCTCTGGTTTTGGTAAAGTTTTATCTTTGTTTAATGAGAACTTGTAGTCAGTCCAAACCTGCATACAAATCGAAAAAAGTCATGGTTTAATAGATGGTTCCTTTTCTTTTTCTATAAAAATCAAACCATCAATACCATTATGGTAATTTATAAAGAAAACCCTGCTGTTGTTCTTGGGATTTCGTTGCAATTTTTTTGGCAATAACAAGTTTCCCTTACTTTGTTTGGACCATTTCATTAAGTTGTTTCCGATTAATTGTCCTTTTTCTACAAAAAAAAAATGGAATAAAAACTTCAGAATTGTAACAATTCCTAATTTAAATGATCAGTTTTGGGTGAATTCGTGACATAATAGTCGCGAAAATAAAATTGAAGAGTTTATATAGAGAGCGAATCGTTTGCGTTTTCAGTAACACCAAATTTGTTGAACAAAATGTCAGTAGTGCAGGTAATGTTACCGACATTTGTTCAATTTTCTATCGGCGGATTCACTAGTAGCAGGCAAATTGAAAATAAGTTAAATTGTCACTGTAGCTCATTCGCCGAATTCTGTAAAAGGGGTGATTATAAGTTTACGAATGTGCTACCGCGGATTTTACAAAATGTTTGTAACAAAGAATTGTTTGCAACTTATTTTAATTATGATAATTTAGTTTAATTTACAAATGTTCGTACAAGAACTACGAATGAATTACGAAAGTATTTCGTAGTGATTTTACGAAATATTTTTCTGGGTGCATTTAAAAAGAAAAGAAAAAAATAAATAAATAAATCGGGTGGCACAACGGCTCATGAAGAACCAGGGCCTAGTGACTAACAACTCGCAACCATTCCTGTGTGCGCCTTTCGACAGGAATGGAAGGGACCTACAATTTTATGCCGAATCCGAACGGCTAGACGAGAAGCACTTATTCGTGACAAGTGATACTCTTGGAGGATTCAAGATTCGCAAGAGGCAGTAGCCCTGAAAAAAAAACTTTTTAGTTTTTTAGGTGGACGAGGCTGGGAAGCGATCCCAGACCTCCAGCGTGACAGTCGAACGCACTAACCATTACGCTACGGGCTACTACGAAAAAGAAAGGCTACTAAAGAAAAGAAAGGAAAGGTATAAAATGGCATTGTAAGTGTTACCACTGTTTCTTTATAATTATGTTTTTGTTTTAAGTTAGGTTATTATTTTTTTAGAAATTTGCTCCTCCCGCCTTAATGTAGGGGAATAGATTATCGTATATGATTTCTCGACCTAATTTGGACGCTCTAGCTTTTTATCTGTGCTGTGTCAATTGCATTAAATGGGATATATTAAACCATACATTTCCCATTGACATTCTTTGCGTTATACAGTTATACTACATTTCCACCAACCAACACTAAACCGAGATTTAGGTAAAGAGATTTGTTTGGTGTTTCCACTGCACAAAAAGATCAAAAAGAGGGATTATGGCAAAACATTCAAATGGTGTTTCATTTTGTTTATATGAAGTGGAAGTGATAAACGAAAATGGCGCTTAAACGGGTCGGTTCCACAATTTTTATCCGAAAAAAAAGTTTGTTTGATTTGAGAATCAAGTAGATTTGAATGAGTTTTGTTTGAAATCTTCATTTGAGGAGATTTAAATTTGTATGGTAAATCTTCGAGATTTCAAGGAAATTTGTGATAATCTTGCTAAATCTCGGTTAAGTGTCTGGTGGAAACGTAGTATTAAGGATCCTATCCGAGACGGTGTCAACCTATCCAAAAATGTTCAGATACCTTGATTTGTTGTTGCAACAGCTTTTTTGAGAATCACAAATCTATACAAATCGCTTTGGATACGATCTTGAAAGCGGGAATCGCATTTTGACAGTGGCATTCATGGGCCTAGTATACCTGGACTGCTATAGAAGGTCGTCACTCCCATACACAAGTTGCATTGAAGATGGTTTTACCGATTCAAAGCGACAACAGTGCCTAGTGTGCCGCGCCGAATATTTCGCATTGGTTTGGGAGAGCCTTTGAGGTGATACATGCGCCAGTCAAAATTTCTTTACATGGAGATAAAGTAGAGTGCCCAAGCCAACGGCGAATGTTTCTCCGCCACGCCGAATGTTTCACTTTGGTTTGGAAGAGCCTTAAGCGGGGTACACATTATCAAACGTGTTTGACAAATCTGTTCACGTTTGATAGTGTGTACTCTCTGTTTGACAAACACGTTCTTTGTTCACAAATTTTGTTGATACTGTTGAGTGTTTGACATCAAATAGGTTTGTCAAACGGGTTTGATAATGTGTACCCCGCTTAATGCTCTTCCAAACCAATGCGAAACATTCAGCGCGGCGGAGAAACATTGGCTTGGGCACTCTCATTTATATCCATGTCAATTTTTTGACTAGCGAATGTTTCACCTTAAAGGCTCGTAATCATAAAAATGTGGTTATTATTAATCAAATTGTTTCTAAAAAATCCAAAATACGAGATCCTAATCATGGATATCGCTAACAAGCTAATTTTGGTTGATAAGCGTTCATTAATTAGAAAAAATAAGCGTTCATTAATTAGAAAGTCAGATACTAAATTTAACCCACTGTGAACAAACTGGCCCTAAGTCGTTTTCAAATTGCCGCTAGTGTTTCCATTTTTTTTTTTTAATAAATGGAACTATCGTGATGTTGTCTTCTAGCAGTCCAGGTTTAATAGGTCGATGGTGTCAGTTATGTGCAAGAAGTTTAACACAAACGTCAAAACGTATCCACTAGTTTTGCCGACTGTATTGACCTCAGTAATCTCAAAACGCAATTGACGCAATTAACGCCAAAAATAAATAAACATATTGCGTATTTCCCCAAGGAAAATTAAAAAAAAACGCATAAACAACCACAGTACACATATCTAAAACTTAATGTATTATCAGGCGCAGCTTGTCTGTAAACAAAAACTAATTTGTATGGTGATTGTTTTAAATTAATTTTGTTATTATTGATTTTGACAGAACTGAAAAAAAATGAAAACGCTATTGATATTACCTGTATTATGTATATGTATCTTGATAAACAACTGCGGCGGCGGGCGTTTGTGTTTTGGTGCGTAATTTAATGTACAGTAACCGAATAATAACTGACATTTAAATAAACATTATATCGATTGACAGAAAATAAAATACGCACTGGTTTTACCTCATTCGAACAAATACTAATTTAAATTATTGATGTTTTGCAAATATAAAATTTTTGTTTTCCCGTTGTAAAATAATGAACCTTAATAATTAATGTAAATAGTTTTTCAACATCGATTCTTCTATAAAAAGCCTCGTACCTTAAGTTGCTCTCACAAATCATTTCTAAAGTTTTGTTAAAAATGAAGTTCCTCTACATAATTGTTGTTGTTCTAGTTTTAGTAGTTGCTAATGTTAGTGCTAAAATTGAAACTAAACCATCTAAAAACTGCAATAGTGATGGCGTTTGTAATAGGATGGGCGGTCCTATTTGCGGCAGTAATAATGGTGGTATAACTAGTAACAGATTTGCAAATCAATGTGATATGGATAACGAAAATTGCATACTTTCTAAACAAAAGGGCCGAACTAAGAGTAAGTACATATAATTTTTTTATTTTTCTCGTATACCTAAACATGCATATTTATACATATAATGGAAAAAAATAATATCCTTTTTTTTTATATTTTATACTTACTGATTGATAGATAGAACTAGTAAACTATTTAGAATACGATTTCTTATTTCTCTTTTTTGTTTTTCATTTACTTTCAGAATATTACCTCGAAGTCAATTGTTAAAACAATTAATAAGATTGTATACACGCATTCTTAAATACATAAACTAATTTTAAAATTAAAAACATATTTCAATTTAATATTAAGTGCCTTTTACTTTTACATAAGCTGCGAACTGCGAATGTGAATTGCTAATGGTCGCAAATTTTGATGTCTCATTCACATGAGTACTTTTTTTTTGTGTGTGTACATATTTAACTTAAACAATTCAAACTAAAATAAATTGATATTTTCGTTTGAAATTGTTTAAAACGATTTCTTCGCAGTTTGCTTGCAGCTCATGTGAAACGCACTTTATTACGAGTTCTTGTGCAACTAGAGAATATAATCCCGGGATATTTTTTCAATCCCGGGATTTCGGGATTCAAACATTTGAATCGCGGGATCCCAGGATAATCCCGGGATTTTAAAAATAATTTAAAATAAGTTATTCAGAATATACATATTTTCGTTAAAAATGTATTGTTTTTCGAATTAAAAACGCTTTTCTTAATATTTAGAGAGTTTAGAGCGGTGCAGTGCATTAACACCCACGGAGTTATCCCCCGCGGGTGTTAATTCCCAAAAAAAAAAGGAATTAACCACCGCGGGGGATAATTCCTTTTTCTGACGGTTTTTAATTCAAATTTAAAATGGAAATAAACCCCATCTGGCAGGCACCTATAGTATCAGTCGGTCTGCTTTCAAAGTTTTTGTACTAAATAGTACTTTGGGTGGCCTGCTTCGCGGGTTCAAGGATTTTAACTCCCTTTTTGGGTCCTCTGTCCCGCTCACACTTAGGGTATGTTAGGTCGCCTGGCAGGCGCCTATTTTGTCAGTCGGTCTGCTTTCAAAGTATTTGTAGTAAACAGTGATTTGGGTAAAAGTATTTAAGAATCATGTATGTATGAAGTTTGGGTCTTAATGACAATTCCAAAAAGCAAAAACACCCGCGGGTCTTAGTTCCTTTTTGTGGTGGGCCTTATTACCACTTTAAAAAGTGGGAATTAACACCCGCGGGCGATAATTCCGTAGGCGTTAATGCACTGCACCAGTTTAGACATTTGGCTTAGAAAAATATCAAAAGTGGGCAGTTTTTTAAAGAACAAATATTGGATATTCGTTGAAATTTTTATTTTATTTAACAAAAACTTAAAAACTAAATATTTTTTTCACAAAAACAAAATGAGAAGAAAGTGACTCAGATTCTGACAGACAATGGCTATCCAGTTAATATTACGCGGAGCTTATTACTACGGCAAAATCACAAAGTTCCTGCTGATAGAAGCTTGGAAAACGAGAGATGTTCCTAAACTTTCGGAAAATTTTAAAGAAATGATGAAAAAGAACACCGATAATGTCAACCTTGCGTACAAATTAAACAAGACTCTTGCACCGCTTTCCAGCAACTTGAAGACTAAGACAGAGCAGGTTGTATACAAAATAAACTGCCTTGACAATGCTGACGAAAACTGCGACTTGTGCTATGTTGGTACAACCAAACAACTTCTTCGTCAGAGAATTTCAAACCACAAATCGGATATGAATCTTAAAAGTACCGGCAAGACAGCACTGGTATGCCACAGTGTAGAACGTGGACACAAACCGCACTTTGACGGAGTTGAAATTTTGGAAACGGAGAGACATTTTTCTAAGCGATACACTTTGAAAACGCTCCATATAATAAACAACAAGAACAATATGAACCACAAGCAAGACACTCAAAACATTTCGTCTGTGTACTGCTCACTAGTGACTGGGAAGAAACCATGACTAATCTTTTTTGAAGTGTTTGCAATAAAACTAGTTTACTAAAGTAATTTTTTTAATTTTTATTTTTAATAACTTTTTTTACATCCAAATATTTAACTTGTTTTACAGTTTTTTAAGTTACATATCTTCATGTACACATTTTATTATTTAAAGTTTATATAATCAAAACTCAAATGAATGTAAGTTTTCCACCATGTTCTGCTTTAAATGTTTTTAAGTTTGAAAGTTTTATTTTATTTTTGTTAATAAAAGATTCCCTGAAGATGATGGCAACAACCGTCGAAACGTAGGAAAAAGAGATGAAAATGTATTTTCATTAATTAACAATATGACCAAAACAGCCGAATGAGAATATTTTCAAATTCACAGACATCTATAAAAACAAAATAAATTAAAAAAATAATTCATAAAAACTCTTAAAAACAAATAGAAAAATAAAAATATTATATTATTAGTTCAATCACATTTTGAATCACAATTAATTTTTGTAATAGAAACAAAGAAATAGCAATCCATACATTGGCGGATCCAGGGGGCTGGCTATTGGGGCTAAAGCCCCTCATACAGCCGATTCTTAAAATTGATTGAAATATATAAATCAATACATTACAACGTGAAGTGTTTTATGTTCCTCTAAAATATTGCTAAGCAGTGAAGTTTGAAGGGAGTTAGACAAAATAACGAGGATGGGGCTAAGCAATTTATATGTTATGATAATTCGTTTTATTAGCCCCAAATGAATTACCTTGGGGCTTAAGCCTGAAAGGAAATGTACCAAAAAACAAGGTCGGGTCTTCAAGTAATTAACAAGGACAGAAAATTGGGACGAAAAAAAACAGCTTGGGAATAGGGCTTGACAAGAATTGGACACAAAAAAACGTGGTCGGGGCTAAGCAAATAATTCCCTTAAAACTTAGATACCTTATTTCAGAAAGTTTTGGGGCTTGACTTTAGGGACTGTCTAGTCCAAGTTGGAGCTTAAGCTGGAAGAGATAACTGAAAAACGGGGTTGGGGCTTAAAAATTAACATGTCAAATGAAAAAAACAATTTAGCTTATTTTGCGAAAAAAAGGCCATTTGGGGCTGAAGCCCGAGGAGAATTCGGGAACAACAAATCAAAATCCGAGTTTTCTTTGTGTACTCAGAAAATCATGCTGGTGCATGTGAATTTGCGATCCCTCTTGCGATCCTTTATGGACAGATGTTTTATTCTTGTGGTTCAAAGCTTGATGTGGCTGAAAATTTGAGGTATATTAGTCAAATAAAATTAGCAAAAATATCTTCGAAAATTCGGGAGGAGAATGTTATTGTTTTATTTAAAAGAGTACTTCTTGGGGATTTTAAAACCACACCTTTTTCAAAATGGCGGACGACGCAGATGGTTTTTTTATTGAAAAAATGTGGTTTTAGAATCCACATGAAGTACTCTTTAAAAAAAGCAATAAAATTCTCCTCCCGAATTTTTGTAGATATTTTCGATTTTTTTGGATAATTTGATTGGACTATATGTATAATAAGTTAAGAGTATAAGTCTATAAATACGCCTGAGCCTTTAAAATATTTTAAATGTTAAATAGGACAGATGTTATTGTAACAACTTAACATTGAAAACATTTTAAACCGGGGATAGAAACTGATATAAATGCACAAATAACACAGCTATTGTAAAAAAAAATGGAAATATCAAAATACGATTCCGATTACATAACGTATATTTTTCACAAAAAAAAACCCTAAAACTAAAACTTTAGGACAAACAATTTAAATTACTTAATATCTTAAAGTGGATAGCCCAAGCCCCCCCCCCCCACAGCCAAATCCTAGATCCGCCACTGAATCCATACAAGGTTTAATCTGAAAGTCTGCTTCTTATATAAGTAGCAAAACGTGCAGCAGCAGAAAATGCACGCTCCGGCTCAATACTTGTTGGAGGTTTGGACATCAAGCTTTTATAAACCTGTTGTAAATGTTTTCCCCGGATCCCATCCTCAAAAAGAACTTGCTCTCTTTTAATCGCTTTAATCAACGTAGTTTCATCAGATTGCAGGTGTTTCTGCAATCTGTTGGGGTTCCAACTTCTTTAGGCTGTTCTCTATTTCTTTTTCCAAGTTTTCCTACAAGGATAGTTAATTTTGGCCGACTGGAAATCAGGGATGACAATGCTGAGCCCAGAAAGTGAAGCAAATTGGAAAAAAAAACGAAGTAGATTTCAAAAATTTGTAGTACCTAGACAATGAAAAATCAAAAATGTACATATATAGAAAAAAACGTTTTTTTAACAATGTTATACGCTTAACGTGATATACGTTTAACAATTACTACTTTTGAAAAAGATAAGTTTCAGGTCTGCTACGTCGTTCACGTAATTAATACGTAGCAGATGCATAAAATAAATAAATGTAGTAGAAATACTACATATGTAGTAAATACTCATCTCTGATTGAAATCAGTGTCTTCATCTTGCTTTAAACTGTCGTCATTCTCATTATCACTGTTGGCGGGCGCCCACACGTTTCAGAATAGATTTTATTTGTTTTATTAAGCTAATTATGTTCGGTCCTGAAATCAAATTTCTTACTTCCGGTGTAGGTAAGCCGGAACACCAGAAAGCTCTGCTTTTCGCTGCAGCGTAGATTCAAAAGTTCAATTAAAGCTGTTCTCATTGTTTTACTTAGACTTGAAGTCTTCAATTCTAACTGCTTAAACCGCTTTCTCACAAGGAAACTGAGTTGCCAGCAATTTTTAGTTTGTAGGCGAGAAGGACTTAAGAGGAAGAAAAAAAATCTCACCCTTCTCGCCTACAAATTAGCTAGTTTCTGGCAACTCAGTTTCCTTGTGTGAAAGCGGTCTTAAGAAGGAACCATCAGCTGTGCACAAGTAAGAATCGGAACGAAAAATTGCTTCAACTGTTAATTTTAATGGTGCCAGTACATCAATGATCTCATTTATAAAATACAAATCTGTAGGCGATATTCTAAAATATAAAACAGTTTTACGTTTGTACCTTCTTGATGACTTGGTTTATACCCCGATAATTTGCCAAATCTGGAACTTCATACAAACTTTCATTTACGATTATTTTTTTTTTTATTGGTTGTTGATAAAATATAAAATAAAATGCGAATATTTAAGCAACCAATCCCAGGACTGGAGTATTTCAATCCCGGGATTTTCGGGATCTCAAATGGACCGGGATCTCGGGATTACATTATCTACACTACATAATTATGATGAAACATCTCCTTACAATTTATCTAATGCAATGGCATAAAAATGGTACAAGTTAAGACTTTTAAAATTTTAACTAAGACCTGAGGTCTTTTAAATGCAATGCTTGTTAGAAGAAATAGAAGGAAAGGAAAGATTTGTATTGACACAGTGGATAAGAATAAGATGTTAATTATCATGAAATTCCACGGGTGGCATCCAGTTGCAACTGGGGAATATAGAAAAGAATGGAACGTAGACTGGGGCTCAAACCGACACGTCCAGGTTAGCAGCCAAACACTATATCCATTGTGCTATTGCTAACCGCTTACTAAACTGTCGTTGAAATTTTTTTTAAGATACCACAAAAAAGCATATTGCAGCGCAGACTTACGCAGTAAAATGTCTTTAAAAATCAATTTGACGCGTGTGTTTGAATGCTACGTTCTGTCAAATCCAGTGTTGTTCCTCTCGTGTCGACTTTAGTTGTCTACATTTCAACGTAGACAATCGGTCGACAATGCCGAAAATGTAGACAATGTAGACAATGTGTCGACAATGAAAACGATAACTTAAATGTCACAAATAAAATCATTCCAAAAAGTCCTGCTACAACCGGTTGCATAATTTATAATAACAATAAGAGTATTCATGCAACGAGATAATATTCCGCCTTGCCAGAGAAATATAACTCTCCCCAAGATGTTAACATGAACACTCCCTTAAAAATACTTGCCTAAACGTGGGAAATAATCCAATTAAACGTCACAAATGACTTATCTCAGGTATGTGGTTTATTTCTGCACTTTTTGCAACAAATTTGTGAGATAAAATTATCTGTTTTACAGAATATTTTCGCCATACAAGTTTTGACAGTTCATTTCAAACGAGATAAAATTATCTTGTTTACCAGGTACATCTAGTTTTACGCCCGGTACGATATTTTTATAATAAGGGTATTCATGCAACGAGATAATTTTCCACTTTTCCGCAAGATGATTACATGAACACCTTTTTATAAATACTTGCGTGAACGTGGGAAATAATTAAATTAAACATCACAAATGACTTATCCCTGCGTACCAGGTTTATTTCTACACTTTCCGCATCAAATTCGTGAGATAAAATTATCTTTTTTATAGAATATTGTTCCCATCCAAATGTTGACAATTAATTTCTACCGAGATCAAATTATCTGGTTTACCAAGTTTATTTGGTTTTAGGCCGTTGCGTTGGTTTAAAATAAAAGTTTGAAACACGTGGGTGGAAATTAAACCGGGAGTTGTTTTCTTCTTCCAACTAATGCTTTGTGAAGGGATCGCACCAGCGATCACTTAATTGATTGCCACAAAACAATTAATAGAACATTCAACCTACTTCGATATTTAATACTCGAATTTCCATCGCATCACATTTTATCATCAGCTATAGCAAAACCGAAGCACAAACAATACAATATCCATATTTCCGTTGGTACACTTAGTGCACATAGCTATCAATACTCATATAGTTTAACTGGCACCTTCAGTGCACGAGCTAAATAATATGACACCAAGTACACAACAACACTTTGAATGCATGAAGAAAAATAAACATAATTAAGGGTCGCTGAGTTATGACAATAAAATATGCATCAAAAGCAAGCTAGCCCAAAACACTTGAAGTGCATGAGTATTATGCTGATACTGCATTTAATGGGAAATTCTATAGAGTATCGAAGTATGGTTGAATATCGATGAAGGCATAATATTTTGTATAAAAGAAGAAAATAAAATAATATTGATTCACTTCTAATTCTGAAGTCGACGAAACTGCACTTTCTGTTTTTTTTCCTTTATCAAGCAACTAGCTGGAGGTTAAACATTAGGTTTTAGTATCACAGACGCCCTACAGAGCTACTCGCTTTTGGGTAAAGGTTTACCTGGCTACTCGCCGGACCAGTCTGGTAACTAGTACAAATCTCAAGGCGACCAAACATTGCAGCTTTTTAGAATCACTCAAAGCTTTTTTTGTTATCAAAATGTTTTATTTCTATGAAACTTTGGAAGTTATTCCCTTCTTCAATGAAAAGAGCTCTTCGGACCGCTGTAGGATTATGAAATACGGTAGACCGGTAGGTCTTGAAGTGCATTACACAAAAGAAAAATCGAAAATTTGAGGTCTTCCGTTTATGGGTGTGGTATCCTATCCACCAGCTGCTCTAAAATCGTTATCAATTATGAAGCACTTCCGATTTCTGTAGAAAATGAAGATCGGTAGAGTGATATGATATGAAGTTCATATAGTGTAAAGGTAAAAAATGAAAACTGCAGATTTTCCATTCAGGGGGAGTGGCACCTAACCTAAATTTTCAGACGCTGATTCTATTGTTTAAGTTTATCATTTCAAAATATTTGAAGCTGTTTGTGTAGTATACCAAGTAATTATCTTATAAAAATATAAAACCACAGTTTGTAATTGAAATCGGTCTCTATCATTCAGCCAAAGTTGCCTTAAACTGAAGTTTAGTTAAACCTGGGTCTATCTGCGACATATTCGCAGTCTATCTGGGGCATATTCATATGCCCCAATATCTTAGCAAAAAAGAAGTGAAATCGGATAAAAAAAAAAATAAACAACTCCAAATTATGTAAGTAATTTATTAGTTAATGATTTGATAACTGAACCAAAATTTCAAGGTTTACTGGCAAGTGGAATCTTATCATTTAATTACTAAATTCCTCAAACTTTGAAAGAAAGTAAAGTGATTCAGTGAACCTACTCTAATTAAAAATATATGTATTTGAAACTGGCCAGTTTCACAGTAAGCACTTACTAGAATAAGTTGCACTTAAGTTTCGCATATTGGTACTTTTTGGTAATTTTCGCAGTCTGAGTTAGTGACACTTAAGTGCAATTTATGCAGGCAAGTGTGCACTGCGGAGTTTTTGATTTTGTGTCCTATATTTCGCACTAAAGTGCTACTACTGTTACTGTGAAACTGGGCCTAAGGCCTTTATAAACATAGAACTACATAGGTATGCGTTTAGATTTAGATGAAATGATTTTTCACGACTTTCTTGTAGTTACAATTATGGTCTACATGTAGACAATCATGTAGTCTACATTTATAGTCTACATGGCACAACACTGGTCAAATCTCAAAGCAATCGATGAAGAACTTTTAGAGATTTGAGATTTTGAATGAAAAACATTCTTGGACTAAAATGCTACGTTGTTTTCAAAGTGACTGGTTCGAAAATAATCTGCGAAAAAGTTGCTCGCATCCGCCCACTAGGAAACTTTACAGCAACTTTTGATATCTAGACTTTTGTTTCTTGTATTAATTATGTTGACTTTTGTCTCTATTTTTTTTTTTTTGTTTGTTTGTGATTTCCAATTCGGAACCTCTACTGAAGATCACCATATAGGCATGTTGAAACGCTTCAATGGCAAATGAAAACAAAATTCTGGCATCTTTTTATACAGATATAGTTGCCGGCACCAAAAAGTGGCTCAGTAGCTCAGAAACTCCGAGTTTGCCGGCAACTCAGAGCAACTTAAAGTTGCCTAGTGGGCCCTCTCCCATATATTCCAAAGTAGGTACCTGGATCGGGCTGTAGTTAATATGATAAATAGCCACGAATCTGTAAGAAATTTAAGTAGATATCAGTAGTGTTACTATCTTTTAATTTAATTTTCAAATTGTCCTTCGAAGAACTTGAAGCCATTTTTGATGTAGGTAATATCATCAAAAAAAAAAGCACAATATTTCCTCAACGGAACCCATATGCAAAACCCAAAGCAAAGGCTGCGTTCGGAATGCTGTCCAAAATATGGAGAAACAACTCTTTTAGCTTAAAGACCAAGCTACGACTGTTCCGCTCCAATGTTGAATCCGTTCTGCTTTACGGCTGCAGCACTTGGAAAGTCACTAGAAAGCTGCAAACCTTCGTTAATAGATGTCTACGAAACATCTTGAGGATTTTCTGGCCCAACCGTATCTCCAATGCCGAACTTCATGCGAGAACGGGTCAGGAGCCCATAGACTCCATTATACGAAGAAGAAAGTGGCAGTGGATTGGCCATACGCTTCAAAAAGGTGATCGGTGCACTGCATCTCAAGCAATGCAGTGGAACCCGCTCACACAGGAGGGAAGACAAGTGGGCCGGCCTAGAAGTACATGGCGAAGAACGGTCGAACAGGAATCGGCACGACTGGGGAAAAGTTGGAGAGAGCTGAAATACATTTCAAGAAATCGTACACGATGGCGCGTAGGTGTAGTGGAGGCCCTATGTCCCGTAAGGGAAACATCACGGACGTAATAGGTCCGAGGACCTAAGTAAGTAAGTAAGTAAGTCCTAGCCTAACCAGTAGTCTGCAGTTTGATGTGAAGAAGGTAGGTCATAAACAAAAACAATTTGTAGGTACATCAGGGGTAATTTCTTGTATTTCAGTGGCAATTTGTTTAGTTGAGTGCCATGCGATCAGCAACATGCACCAGTGTATTTTAAAAAAAGCTCTTCCATAAGGCCTGTACTGACTATTTTTTTCGACAGAGTATAATAGGTAAGTTTATAAAAGTTTTTAAAATCATATTCAATCAAGCAAATACTTCTTTTTGCATCTATAGTACGCACAAAACGATAGATGTCACTTTTGACGTTACAGATTAGTAAAGTTAAAATTAACCAGTTCAGGTTTCTGAGATATAAGAAATCTGAACATAATTCCTGGGAAAAATTCCTAATTTTACTTTTTAAAAAGCTAAGATTGCTTTTTTTTGGATTTGATTGCTCATAATTATTTGTTGTCACTTTATAAAAAGAGATAAAATAGGAGAGATAAAAATAGTTCCGTTCGTAAACTAGTCTGAAACAAGGTACAACTACTCTCTTCTAATTCTTTACCCAGTCCTGTTCGTGTATTTCTGTAGCTTTGGGCATTTTTGACAGAAGAGAAGCGCCTTCGAGAGAGTAAAGCCAGAACTACACCTTGACACACGACTCCGAAACAAAACACGCGACACAGGTGTGGTTTCGGCTTAATTTCCGGTTTTTAAGAAGAAATTCAAAAAATAACTTTGACAATACCCATCTGTCATCCACAATCCACAGAAGAGACATTAGATTGCATCCATTAATGCAATAAGCTAACAAAATTAAAAATAAATTTGCGTTACAAAAATCTAAATAACGGTGTTCTCGACATTTTACGAATCCACAAAGACAATGTACATAACTAGCAGCACGACCAAATACAGATTGGTACAGCAACCGCCCATCACAGCAGACAGGCCATAACCATCAGAATCTCTGCAGCAAATTGCATGCCTCCCACAAATGAAACAGTTATCTGGGTTTAAATTCGAATACAATAGAGTTAGACGGTTTAGAGACAAAGATAAAATAATTTCACTGTCCCAAAATCACTCACAGTATATTCATTCTGTGAATTAAAATGCAAGATTTGTACGTTTTCGGTCCTGAAGCATAGGTTAGTGAACAGGTGGACTCTACAGAGTGGACACATCATGAACATGACGGTAGTAGATTATCCTTGCAGCTTGAGGCAATCTCCTGAATGACAAAAATCAAACAACGTCAACGTGAAGAACAAACGGATGGTTGACGCCATCAAAGACAACGGCGACTGTCCATACATACCTAGTAGTTCCCGAGCGACGATGACTCTGACAACGACAACTGCTAATTGTGTAGATCACCGAATGGTGCCTTTTGCCTTATGCACGTATAAACGGTACGTACACGCAACACAACGCATTCTTCTCTGTTGGACACAATAGATACATATCTACTAGTATTGCACTTGTTAATCTATTGTTCAGCAAACTCAATTAGGAATAAGTTAGATAGATGGTTTTCGGAGAAACTGAAACATTCCCCGGATAGCTGTGTGACTCTATTGCAAGGCGAGTTTATTTGTGGGATTAGTGGGGTGTTGAAGTTGGGTCGCGTGATGGGTGGCAGGAAAGTTAAAACCATTGTAGTCCAAAGGGTTACTTTGTTAAGTTGTTGAAATTCTTCTTTCATTAAGCGCCCAAAGCAGTTAGCATTATCGAATAATGATGAATGATATTTTGATTTACCTAATAGTTATGTAATTAGAAAATATGAACTTTCACTTAATGGGTCAGATTTATGTAGAAGTGTTTTTTGTATTTTCAATTATTCTCGTACATACAAAAAGTGTTTAATTTTTGGAAGAAGTTTTACTAAAACCTCAAGTCAGAGGTTAATGGTGGATGAGGCTTCTATGAACAGGAAAAGTACTGAATGGCATGGACATGACATCGAATTATCCAGCATCAGGGCCGGCCCCAGACAAACTTGCGCCCTGTGCAAGATTTGTAGAAAGCGCCCCTTTTTTAAATTTTCCACATACACTGATACACATGCATAAGCCTTTTCTACATTACCCACGAGGTAGATTTTCAATGCGTTTCTTATTAGGGTATCCCCGGTAGGCCTTATCATCAGTAACAAACAAATATGTTTACATACATTTATAATAGCAATAATTTCTTGTTTTGTAGGCTATAGGTCATTTGAAACAAATTTTGATTTTTTAATTCGATGTTTCGGGTATGTTTATACTAAACCTCAGTCAGAACCTGGTCTGAGCCAGTAGCGTAACAATCAGTCACGATGAAGTGCTTGTTTTACCTCCTCGTGGTGGTCCCCGGGCTACTATGTGTGTATCCCAATATACATAAATAGGCCAAAATTACAAGTGCGAAAATGCCTAGCTTTCTAGGATAGGTTACGGAGGTTAGCATTCTCCGTAACTGAAATCAACCCGCTACCGAAACCAACACTACTCGGATAATTAATGATAACTCGTTGACGACTTTTGGCTATTGTACCCGGACAAAGATTGGTTTCTGGAATGTGAAGACGCTTCTTGACGATGGAAAAGAAGGTCCTCAGAATGCCAGATTCCTGCAACTAGAGAAGGAATTCATGCGGTATAGGATGGGCATCTTAGGGATAATTGAAGTTAGATGACTGGGCTCGGGGAAGTTAAAGTCACCAACCCGTAACACTGTACTATTCTATTCCGGAAAATCACCTGGAAGCGCTCGGGAATCTGGTGTTGGATTGCTGCTTTCCAAAACAGCTCTCAAAAGCTTAATTTCCTGGTAGCCTTTAGGTGACAGGATCCTGGTAGCCAGGTTCCGGACTAGATTACGTCGCGTCACCATCATACAGTGTTACGCCCCAACTTTGCCTCTTCTGACGAGGAGAAGGAGGCCTTTTATAACCGGCTTAGCGCTGCGTTCCACGAGGTGATATAATTATGGTGATGGGAGCCTTAAATGCCAAGGCAATGACAACACTGGACTAAGGCATGTCATGGGAAAACATGGTGTTGGTAACCGAAACGACAATGGCGAACGATTTGTCGATTTCTGCAACGCCAACGGCCTTGTTATTGGAGGGACCATGTTCGAGCATAAGACGTGCCACAAAGTCAGTTGGGTGTCGACTGACAGACAGGCAACTTCCAACCAAATTGACCACTTCGCGATCAGCCGGTGTTTTAGAAGCAATCTCCAGGACGTACGTAACAGAAGAGGTGCTGACATGGGAATGCCCCGGGACCACCATCTGATGGTTGCTACCGTAAGATTGCGTACAGCTGCAGTTCGCAGATCCCAAGGAAACACTCGAATGCCCAAGTTTAATACAGATAGACTAAAGGATCCCGCAGTGCGCCAACAACTAGGGGACCACCTTTCACAAGGATTGAACGCAATCAGCAGCACGGAAACCACATCCATCGAAAATCATTGGTGTGCTGTGAAAAATGTGTTCATATCCGGTGCTGAAAGTATAGTCAGCCGGGTGCAAGGGAGAAATAGTGCTTGGCTTTCCGACGAAACTTGGGCAAGGATCGTAAAAAGGAAACACCTTAAAGCTCGCATCGCAGCTACCCCAGCAGCAGGGAGAAACGAGCTTGAGTCTACGTACCGCATAAAGATGAGGGAAGTTCACCGTAGTGTGCGACGTGATAAGCGTAACTACATCAACGCATTGGCTACAGAAGTAGAAGAAGCCGCTAGTAGGTGTGACAGTAGGACCGTCTACAGAATTACCAAAGAGCTCCCTGTTGTCCAGAGCTCTAAACAACACCTGGTCAAAGACACAAACGGATCCCTGCTAATTTCGGATGAGGACCAGCTCATAAGGTGGAGGGAACACTTTTCTGCGGTTTTAAATTGCGTTTTCGCCAGTGAAGTGAACCCTATTCCCACTGAGCTACCCGAAGTAACAATTTTCCGAATACGCACCGTACCCCCCAGTAAAGAAGAAATTATCACCGCCATCAAAGCATTGAAGAACAACAAAGCGGTTGGACTTGACGGTATTCCTGCAGAACTCTTAGGAGCAGCCCCAACAACATCGAGCGAGCTACTGCACCCACTTATTAAGAAAGCTTGGGAAACAGAGAGCTTTCCTGAAGAGTGAAAAAAAGGAATGATTGTCAAGCTCCCAAAGAAAGGAGATCTCACACAGTGCGAAAACTGGAGAGGAATATGCGTTCTGCCTCCAGTAGCCAAGAAAATAGCAAGGATAGTATTGGACCGAATTAAAGACCACCTCGAAGACACACTCGACGCCGAACAAGCAGGTTTCCGCACTGGATCTTCCTGTGTGGATCATCAGAACAGTGCGTTGAATATCGATCACCACTTCACCTGCTGTTCATCGATTTTGAAAAGGTGTGCCGATCTGCATACCACCGCGTGCACATCAACTTCTTGTGTTTGTGAAAGTTTTTTTTTTTTGTGCAATAACTGTCCTCCATCGATGTTATCTTTGTTGCCTGTTGTTCTCGTCCTAACTCCAACCATCAATAATTCAAAAAAAAAAATATGTCGCGGTCGCCGTCGCCGTCGCGGTCGCCATTGCGGTCGCTGTCGCGGTCACCGTCGCGGTCGCCATCGCGATCGCGGTCGCTGTCGCCGTCGCGGTCGCGGTCGCCATCGCGGTCGCTGTCGCGGTCGCTGTCGCGGTCGCCGTCGCGGTCGCCATCGCGGTCGCCGTCGCGGTCGCCATCGCGATCGCGGTCGCTGTCGCCGTCGCGGTCGCGGTCGCCATCGCGGTCGCGGTCGCCGTCGCTGTCAGCCGGGTGCAAGGGAGAAATAGTGCTTGGCTTTCCGACGAAACTTGGGCAAGGATCGTAGAAAGGAAACACCTTAAAGCTCGCATCGCAGCTACCCCAGCAGCAGGGAGAAACGAGCTTGAGTCTACGTACCGCATAAAGATGAGGGAAGTTCACCGTAGTGTGCGACGTGATAAGCGTAACTACATCAACGCATTGGCTACAGAAGTAGAAGAAGCCGCTAGTAGGTGTGACAGTAGGACCGTCTACAGAATTACCAAAGAGCTCCCTGTTGTCCAGAGCTCTAAACAACACCTGGTCAAAGACACAAACGGATCCCTGCTAATTTCGGATGAGGACCAGCTCATAAGGTGGAGGGAACACTTTTCTGCGGTTTTAAATTGCGTTTTCGCCAGTGAAGTGAACCCTATTCCCACTGAGCTACCCGAAGTAACAATTTTCCGAATACGCACCGTACCCCCCAGTAAAGAAGAAATTATCACCGCCATCAAAGCATTGAAGAACAACAAAGCGGTTGGACTTGACGGTATTCCTGCAGAACTCTTAGGAGCAGCCCCAACAACATCGAGCGAGCTACTGCACCCACTTATTAAGAAAGCTTGGGAAACAGAGAGCTTTCCTGAAGAGTGAAAAAAAGGAATGATTGTCAAGCTCCCAAAGAAAGGAGATCTCACACAGTGCGAAAACTGGAGAGGAATATGCGTTCTGCCTCCAGTAGCCAAGAAAATAGCAAGGATAGTATTGGACCGAATTAAAGACCACCTCGAAGACACACTCGACGCCGAACAAGCAGGTTTCCGCACTGGATCTTCCTGTGTGGATCATCAGAACAGTGCGTTGAATATCGATCACCACTTCACCTGCTGTTCATCGATTTTGAAAAGGTGTGCCGATCTGCATACCACCGCGTGCACATCAACTTCTTGTGTTTGTGAAAGTTTTTTTTTTTTGTGCAATAACTGTCCTCCATCGATGTTATCTTTGTTGCCTGTTGTTCTCGTCCTAACTCCAACCATCAATAATTCAAAAAAAAAAAATATGTCGCGGTCGCCGTCGCGGTCGCCGTCGCGGTCGCCATCGCGGTCGCTGTCGCGGTCGCCGTCGCGGTCGCCATCGCGGTCGCTGTCGCCGTCGCGGTCGCGGTCGCCATCGCGGTCGCGGTCGCCGTCGCTGTCAGCCGGGTGCAAGGGAGAAATAGTGCTTGGCTTTCCGACGAAACTTGGGCAAGGATCGTAGAAAGGAAACACCTTAAAGCTCGCATCGCAGCTACCCCAGCAGCAGGGAGAAACGAGCTTGAGTCTACGTACCGCATAAAGATGAGGGAAGTTCACCGTAGTGTGCGACGTGATAAGCGTAACTACATCAACGCATTGGCTACAGAAGTAGAAGAAGCCGCTAGTAGGTGTGACAGTAGGACCGTCTACAGAATTACCAAAGAGCTCCCTGTTGTCCAGAGCTCTAAACAACACCTGGTCAAAGACACAAACGGATCCCTGCTAATTTCGGATGAGGACCAGCTCATAAGGTGGAGGGAACACTTTTCTGCGGTTTTAAATTGCGTTTTCGCCAGTGAAGTGAACCCTATTCCCACTGAGCTACCCGAAGTAACAATTTTCCGAATACGCACCGTACCCCCCAGTAAAGAAGAAATTATCACCGCCATCAAAGCATTGAAGAACAACAAAGCGGTTGGACTTGACGGTATTCCTGCAGAACTCTTAGGAGCAGCCCCAACAACATCGAGCGAGCTACTGCACCCACTTATTAAGAAAGCTTGGGAAACAGAGAGCTTTCCTGAAGAGTGAAAAAAAGGAATGATTGTCAAGCTCCCAAAGAAAGGAGATCTCACACAGTGCGAAAACTGGAGAGGAATATGCGTTCTGCCTCCAGTAGCCAAGAAAATAGCAAGGATAGTATTGGACCGAATTAAAGACCACCTCGAAGACACACTCGACGCCGAACAAGCAGGTTTCCGCACTGGATCTTCCTGTGTGGATCATCAGAACAGTGCGTTGAATATCGATCACCACTTCACCTGCTGTTCATCGATTTTGAAAAGGTGTGCCGATCTGCATACCACCGCGTGCACATCAACTTCTTGTGTTTGTGAAAGTTTTTTTTTTTTGTGCAATAACTGTCCTCCATCGATGTTATCTTTGTTGCCTGTTGTTCTCGTCCTAACTCCAACCATCAATAATTCAAAAAAAAAAATATGTCGCGGTCGCCGTCGCCGTCGCGGTCGCCATCGCGGTCGCTGTCGCGGTCACCGTCGCGGTCGCCATCGCGATCGCGGTCGCTGTCGCCGTCGCGGTCGCCGTCGCGGTCGCCATCGCGGTCGCTGTCGCGGTCGCCGTCGCGGTCGCCATCGCGGTCGCCGTCGCGGTCGCCATCGCGATCGCGGTCGCTGTCGCCGTCGCGGTCGCGGTCGCCATCGCGGTCGCGGTCGCAGTCGCCGTCGCGGTCGCCGTCGCTGTCAGCCGGGTGCAAGGGAGAAATAGTGCTTGGCTTTCCGACGAAACTTGGGCAAGGATCGTAGAAAGGAAACACCTTAAAGCTCGCATCGCAGCTACCCCAGCAGCAGGGAGAAACGAGCTTGAGTCTACGTACCGCATAAAGATGAGGGAAGTTCACCGTAGTGTGCGACGTGATAAGCGTAACTACATCAACGCATTGGCTACAGAAGTAGAAGAAGCCGCTAGTAGGTGTGACAGTAGGACCGTCTACAGAATTACCAAAGAGCTCCCTGTTGTCCAGAGCTCTAAACAACACCTGGTCAAAGACACAAACGGATCCCTGCTAATTTCGGATGAGGACCAGCTCATAAGGTGGAGGGAACACTTTTCTGCGGTTTTAAATTGCGTTTTCGCCAGTGAAGTGAACCCTATTCCCACTGAGCTACCCGAAGTAACAATTTTCCGAATACGCACCGTACCCCCCAGTAAAGAAGAAATTATCACCGCCATCAAAGCATTGAAGAACAACAAAGCGGTTGGACTTGACGGTATTCCTGCAGAACTCTTAGGAGCAGCCCCAACAACATCGAGCGAGCTACTGCACCCACTTATTAAGAAAGCTTGGGAAACAGAGAGCTTTCCTGAAGAGTGAAAAAAAGGAATGATTGTCAAGCTCCCAAAGAAAGGAGATCTCACACAGTGCGAAAACTGGAGAGGAATATGCGTTCTGCCTCCAGTAGCCAAGAAAATAGCAAGGATAGTATTGGACCGAATTAAAGACCACCTCGAAGACACACTCGACGCCGAACAAGCAGGTTTCCGCACTGGATCTTCCTGTGTGGATCATCAGAACAGTGCGTTGAATATCGATCACCACTTCACCTGCTGTTCATCGATTTTGAAAAGGTGTGCCGATCTGCATACCACCGCGTGCACATCAACTTCTTGTGTTTGTGAAAGTTTTTTTTTTTTGTGCAATAACTGTCCTCCATCGATGTTATCTTTGTTGCCTGTTGTTCTCGTCCTAACTCCAACCATCAATAATTCAAAAAAAAAAATATGTCGCGGTCGCCGTCGCCGTCGCGGTCGCCATTGCGGTCGCTGTCGCGGTCACCGTCGCGGTCGCCATCGCGATCGCGGTCGCTGTCGCCGTCGCGGTCGCGGTCGCCATCGCGGTCGCTGTCGCGGTCGCTGTCGCGGTCGCCGTCGCGGTCGCCATCGCGGTCGCCGTCGCGGTCGCCATCGCGATCGCGGTCGCTGTCGCCGTCGCGGTCGCGGTCGCCATCGCGGTCGCGGTCGCCGTCGCTGTCAGCCGGGTGCAAGGGAGAAATAGTGCTTGGCTTTCCGACGAAACTTGGGCAAGGATCGTAGAAAGGAAACACCTTAAAGCTCGCATCGCAGCTACCCCAGCAGCAGGGAGAAACGAGCTTGAGTCTACGTACCGCATAAAGATGAGGGAAGTTCACCGTAGTGTGCGACGTGATAAGCGTAACTACATCAACGCATTGGCTACAGAAGTAGAAGAAGCCGCTAGTAGGTGTGACAGTAGGACCGTCTACAGAATTACCAAAGAGCTCCCTGTTGTCCAGAGCTCTAAACAACACCTGGTCAAAGACACAAACGGATCCCTGCTAATTTCGGATGAGGACCAGCTCATAAGGTGGAGGGAACACTTTTCTGCGGTTTTAAATTGCGTTTTCGCCAGTGAAGTGAACCCTATTCCCACTGAGCTACCCGAAGTAACAATTTTCCGAATACGCACCGTACCCCCCAGTAAAGAAGAAATTATCACCGCCATCAAAGCATTGAAGAACAACAAAGCGGTTGGACTTGACGGTATTCCTGCAGAACTCTTAGGAGCAGCCCCAACAACATCGAGCGAGCTACTGCACCCACTTATTAAGAAAGCTTGGGAAACAGAGAGCTTTCCTGAAGAGTGAAAAAAAGGAATGATTGTCAAGCTCCCAAAGAAAGGAGATCTCACACAGTGCGAAAACTGGAGAGGAATATGCGTTCTGCCTCCAGTAGCCAAGAAAATAGCAAGGATAGTATTGGACCGAATTAAAGACCACCTCGAAGACACACTCGACGCCGAACAAGCAGGTTTCCGCACTGGATCTTCCTGTGTGGATCATCAGAACAGTGCGTTGAATATCGATCACCACTTCACCTGCTGTTCATCGATTTTGAAAAGGTGTGCCGATCTGCATACCACCGCGTGCACATCAACTTCTTGTGTTTGTGAAAGTTTTTTTTTTTTGTGCAATAACTGTCCTCCATCGATGTTATCTTTGTTGCCTGTTGTTCTCGTCCTAACTCCAACCATCAATAATTCAAAAAAAAAAAATATGTCGCGGTCGCCGTCGCGGTCGCCGTCGCGGTCGCCATCGCGGTCGCTGTCGCGGTCGCCGTCGCGGTCGCCATCGCGGTCGCTGTCGCCGTCGCGGTCGCGGTCGCCATCGCGGTCGCGGTCGCCGTCGCTGTCAGCCGGGTGCAAGGGAGAAATAGTGCTTGGCTTTCCGACGAAACTTGGGCAAGGATCGTAGAAAGGAAACACCTTAAAGCTCGCATCGCAGCTACCCCAGCAGCAGGGAGAAACGAGCTTGAGTCTACGTACCGCATAAAGATGAGGGAAGTTCACCGTAGTGTGCGACGTGATAAGCGTAACTACATCAACGCATTGGCTACAGAAGTAGAAGAAGCCGCTAGTAGGTGTGACAGTAGGACCGTCTACAGAATTACCAAAGAGCTCCCTGTTGTCCAGAGCTCTAAACAACACCTGGTCAAAGACACAAACGGATCCCTGCTAATTTCGGATGAGGACCAGCTCATAAGGTGGAGGGAACACTTTTCTGCGGTTTTAAATTGCGTTTTCGCCAGTGAAGTGAACCCTATTCCCACTGAGCTACCCGAAGTAACAATTTTCCGAATACGCACCGTACCCCCCAGTAAAGAAGAAATTATCACCGCCATCAAAGCATTGAAGAACAACAAAGCGGTTGGACTTGACGGTATTCCTGCAGAACTCTTAGGAGCAGCCCCAACAACATCGAGCGAGCTACTGCACCCACTTATTAAGAAAGCTTGGGAAACAGAGAGCTTTCCTGAAGAGTGAAAAAAAGGAATGATTGTCAAGCTCCCAAAGAAAGGAGATCTCACACAGTGCGAAAACTGGAGAGGAATATGCGTTCTGCCTCCAGTAGCCAAGAAAATAGCAAGGATAGTATTGGACCGAATTAAAGACCACCTCGAAGACACACTCGACGCCGAACAAGCAGGTTTCCGCACTGGATCTTCCTGTGTGGATCATCAGAACAGTGCGTTGAATATCGATCACCACTTCACCTGCTGTTCATCGATTTTGAAAAGGTGTGCCGATCTGCATACCACCGCGTGCACATCAACTTCTTGTGTTTGTGAAAGTTTTTTTTTTTTGTGCAATAACTGTCCTCCATCGATGTTATCTTTGTTGCCTGTTGTTCTCGTCCTAACTCCAACCATCAATAATTCAAAAAAAAAAATATGTCGCGGTCGCCGTCGCCGTCGCGGTCGCCATCGCGGTCGCTGTCGCGGTCACCGTCGCGGTCGCCATCGCGATCGCGGTCGCTGTCGCCGTCGCGGTCGCCGTCGCGGTCGCCATCGCGGTCGCTGTCGCGGTCGCCGTCGCGGTCGCCATCGCGGTCGCCGTCGCGGTCGCCATCGCGATCGCGGTCGCTGTCGCCGTCGCGGTCGCGGTCGCCATCGCGGTCGCGGTCGCAGTCGCCGTCGCGGTCGCCGTCGCTGTCAGCCGGGTGCAAGGGAGAAATAGTGCTTGGCTTTCCGACGAAACTTGGGCAAGGATCGTAGAAAGGAAACACCTTAAAGCTCGCATCGCAGCTACCCCAGCAGCAGGGAGAAACGAGCTTGAGTCTACGTACCGCATAAAGATGAGGGAAGTTCACCGTAGTGTGCGACGTGATAAGCGTAACTACATCAACGCATTGGCTACAGAAGTAGAAGAAGCCGCTAGTAGGTGTGACAGTAGGACCGTCTACAGAATTACCAAAGAGCTCCCTGTTGTCCAGAGCTCTAAACAACACCTGGTCAAAGACACAAACGGATCCCTGCTAATTTCGGATGAGGACCAGCTCATAAGGTGGAGGGAACACTTTTCTGCGGTTTTAAATTGCGTTTTCGCCAGTGAAGTGAACCCTATTCCCACTGAGCTACCCGAAGTAACAATTTTCCGAATACGCACCGTACCCCCCAGTAAAGAAGAAATTATCACCGCCATCAAAGCATTGAAGAACAACAAAGCGGTTGGACTTGACGGTATTCCTGCAGAACTCTTAGGAGCAGCCCCAACAACATCGAGCGAGCTACTGCACCCACTTATTAAGAAAGCTTGGGAAACAGAGAGCTTTCCTGAAGAGTGAAAAAAAGGAATGATTGTCAAGCTCCCAAAGAAAGGAGATCTCACACAGTGCGAAAACTGGAGAGGAATATGCGTTCTGCCTCCAGTAGCCAAGAAAATAGCAAGGATAGTATTGGACCGAATTAAAGACCACCTCGAAGACACACTCGACGCCGAACAAGCAGGTTTCCGCACTGGATCTTCCTGTGTGGATCATCAGAACAGTGCGTTGAATATCGATCACCACTTCACCTGCTGTTCATCGATTTTGAAAAGGTGTGCCGATCTGCATACCACCGCGTGCACATCAACTTCTTGTGTTTGTGAAAGTTTTTTTTTTTTGTGCAATAACTGTCCTCCATCGATGTTATCTTTGTTGCCTGTTGTTCTCGTCCTAACTCCAACCATCAATAATTCAAAAAAAAAAATATTTAAAATCAATCGACCATCGCGGTCGCGGTCGCCGTCGCTGTCGCCGTCGCGGTCGCTGTCGCCGTCGCAGTCGCGGTCGCGGTCGCCATCGCGGTCGCGGTCGCAGTCGCCGTCACGGTCGCGGTCGCCGTCGCTGTCGCCGTCGCGGTCGCTGTCGCGGTCGCTGTCGCGGTCGCCGTCACCGTCGCGGTCGCCATCGCGGTCGCTGTCGCGGTCACCGTCGCGGTCGCCATCGCGATCGCGGTCGCTGTCGCCGTCGCGGTCGCCGTCGCGGTCGCCATCGCGGTCGCTGTCGCGGTCGCCATCGCCGTCGCGGTCGCCATCGCGGTCGCCGTCGCGGTCGCCATCGCGATCGCGGTCGCTGTCGCCGTCGCGGTCGCTGTCAGCCGGGTGCAAGGGAGAAATAGTGCTTGGCTTTCCGACGAAACTTGGGCAAGGATCGTAGAAAGGAAACACCTTAAAGCTCGCATCGCAGCTACCCCAGCAGCAGGGAGAAACGAGCTTGAGTCTACGTACCGCATAAAGATGAGGGAAGTTCACCGTAGTGTGCGACGTGATAAGCGTAACTACATCAACGCATTGGCTACAGAAGTAGAAGAAGCCGCTAGTAGGTGTGACAGTAGGACCGTCTACAGAATTACCAAAGAGCTCCCTGTTGTCCAGAGCTCTAAACAACACCTGGTCAAAGACACAAACGGATCCCTGCTAATTTCGGATGAGGACCAGCTCATAAGGTGGAGGGAACACTTTTCTGCGGTTTTAAATTGCGTTTTCGCCAGTGAAGTGAACCCTATTCCCACTGAGCTACCCGAAGTAACAATTTTCCGAATACGCACCGTACCCCCCAGTAAAGAAGAAATTATCACCGCCATCAAAGCATTGAAGAACAACAAAGCGGTTGGACTTGACGGTATTCCTGCAGAGCTCTTAGGAGCAGCCCCAACAACATCGAGCGAGCAGGTTTCCGCACTGGATCTTCCTGTGTGGATCATCAGAACAGTGCGTTGAATATCGATCACCACTTCACCTGCTGTTCATCGATTTTGAAAAGGTGTGCCGATCTGCATACCACCGCGTGCACATCAACTTCTTGTGTTTGTGAAAGTTTTTTTTTTTTTGTGCAATAACTGTCCTCCATCGATGTTATCTTTGTTGCCTGTTGTTCTCGTCCTACTCCAACCATCAATAATTCAAAAAAAAAAATATTTAAAATCAATCGACCATCGCGGTCGCGGTCGCCGTCGCTGTCGCCGTCGCGGTCGCTGTCGCCGTCGCAGTCGCGGTCGCCATCGCGGTCGCAGTCGCCGTCACGGTCGCGGTCGCCGTCGCTGTCGCCGTCGCGGTCGCTGTCGCGGTCGCGGTCGCTGTCGCGGTCGCCATCGCGGTCGCGGTCGCAGTCGCCGTCGCGGTCGCTGTCGCCGTCGCGGTCGCCGTCGCCGTCCCGGTCGCTGTCGCGGTCGCCATCGCGGTCGCTATCGCGGTCGCCATCGCGGTCGTGGTCGCTGTCGCCGTCGCGGTCGCCATCGCGGTTGCGGTCACAGTCGCCGTCGCGGTCGCTGTCGCCGTCGCGGTCGCCGTCCCGGTCGCTGTCGCTGTCGCGGTCGCGGTCGCCATCGCGGTCGCGGTCGCCATCGCGGTCGCAGTCGCCGTCGCTGTCGCCATCGCGGTCGCGGTCGCCATCGCGGTCGTGGTCGCTGTCGCCGTCGCGGTCGCCATCGCGGTCGCAGTCGCCGTCGCGGTCGCTGTCGCCGTCGCGGTCGCTCGCCGTCGCCGTCCCGGTCGCTGTCGCTGTCGCGGTCGCGGTCGCCATCGCGGTCGCGGTCGCCATCGCGGTCGCTGTCGCAGTCGCCGTCGCTGTCGCCATCGCGGTCGCCATCGCGGTCGCCATCGCGGTCGCGGTCGCAGTCGCCGTCGCGGTCGCGGTCGCGGTCGCCGTCGCGGTCGCGGTCGCCATGGCGGTCGCGGTCGCGGTCGCCATGGCGGTCGCTGTCGCGGTCGCCGTCGCGGTCGCCATCGCGGTCGCGACGCGTCGATTAGTAGGTAATACTACGTTTCCACCAACCACTAAACCGAGATTTAGGTAATGAGATTTTTTTGGTGTTTCCACTGCACAAAAAGAGGATTATGGCAAAACATTCAAATGTTGTTTCATTTTTTTGATATGAGGTGGAAGTGAGATAGATAGTTTTTATTTACATTTCCATCTGTCAATAAACGAAAATAGATCGGTTCCACAATTATTCTTCGAAAAAAAAGTTTGTTTGATTTGACAAGCTAATGTTTCCAAGTAGATTTCAATGAGTTTTATTTGAAATCTTCATTTAAGAAGATTAAAATTTGTATGGTAAATCTTGCTAAATCTCGGTTTAGTGTCTGGTGGAAACGGAGTATTAGCTTCAAGGCTCTAGAGGAATAAAGTGACTTTCCTCTTATGTAGTTTTTGATTATCTAGCCACGTCAGATTTGTGGGTCGATATTTGATTTATTTTTATAATAGCGTTTGTGCATTTTGTTTGTATTGTAGAATTTGTCTAACTCAACAGCACATTTCGGATCAAAAGAAAAAAGCACTGCGAAATGACTTATTCAAACATATGTATGTGTTAAGATAAAAGAGTACCTATTTACTTGATATTTGGATTATTTAATAAACATGAATTTCTTTCAAATTTTCACAATTTGTTGTTGATTGACGATAATCATATGCGGAAGTTTATGGCTGAAGAAGAAGAGGTATTGCTATGTTCCGCGGCTCTTCCGAAGCAAGCTGACTTGAATTAAGCTGGTTGATTTTGATGCCCAACTTTCTGTAGAATTCCCACAGGTGGCTCACGAAATACCTATACTCTATACTCTTATTTCTGGAATGGCTGGATACGGATTTGCATCCGTCTTGACATTAACCCGATGTGAAGATACGGTCCTAGCTCTATGGTTCTTTGGCATCTCCTGCTCGGATTTGGTTCTGGACTAGCTGTTTGCAATTTGGACGAAGAAGGTTCTGTAATTTATGAAAAAGTAAACATTTGGAAAATAAAAAAATGATAAATTTGTGTTTTGTGTATTAAACCCTATACCCAGTTGCTGTAAAAGTGTAAAATGCCTTTTCCAGGAAGCACAGGACGTATTACACAACAATAGAAGTTATATTGTTTTTGTTTTTATTTTAATGGACTGTATTGAATGAAATTCAATAAAAAGTTTTTTTAAGCGACCTTTAGTCCAGTGCGTTTCGGTCCTGATAACAGTTAAGGCTGTAATTGTTACCTTTTCTTGCATGTGTTAATGCGTTGAAGACCTGCTTCACATCTGTTTTAGCCGTTATGGCAAGTTGTACAATTACATGAACCGCATATCAAAAAATTTTACTCTTCGGCTACGGCGAGTTAACTGAGGTTTAACTGGTTTCCAGTTGGGGATTGGCTATTATATCATACTTTAAACCTCTCCCTAAACCAGTACTGAAACTCAGTTGCTTAACTATTGATAACAATATTTTACCGCTGAACCACGTTTGTTCAAGTACTTGAACCTCTGTTTATCTACAGATTTCAGCGGTGATGGATTAAATTTCAACCAGGGTTCAATGATGTACTGAAAGCCGATCCCAAACTTGTTTAACTATTGCTGAATTTTGAACTATAGCGTATCGGTCAAATAGGTGGATGCATTAAAATGTTGATCCTAGGCCTAACCACTTTATTGAACTGACCCTACCATTACATATTGAATATCATTCCGGGTTTTCATTTCAATATAGAACACCTTGTCGTCAATCCCTTAGTGGAGAGAAACACGCTTACATTCAATTCGTAGAACCCCATGATTAGTGTGTAATGATCATCAAATTGATTGTACAATTTATTTTACTAGAGTTATTAATTTAATATTTACCCACAAAACTTATGCCTCAAATAATTTTTTAAGTTTTGTAAAAGATACATATTCACAACGTAACACAATAAAAGTAAAAACTTATAAACAAAATTTGTAAATAAACTTTTAGCTAAATGAAAAAGTTTTCTAATACAAGTCTATCATATGTGAAAACAATTCCAATCTTACAACTTAAAACCCTATTGACATTTACAAAATGCATATATGTAATGTTTATCATAAACAAAACATCATAAAAACATTTTTATATTATTTCTGCTTTGTTTTGTTTTATAAAAGTTTGCAAACATAATTTTCCAAGCAACAAATGAGTTTTAAAACTTCCAAAAAAGCTGCACATGGCAGATTCAGATATATGTACGTAGGAACCGTACGGCGTACATATGTATGTACATATCCTATGTACCTATATGTATAAAATTAAGTTATTATACCGCAATTTAATTGTGAAACGCTTCGTTCCACCCAATTTCATTGTCATCACTCGTTTTGCTGTAACCTCCATTTATCTGTCCCGGGAAGGAAGGTAGGTAGTAGGTATGCTTTCTATGTCTGCTGTCTTCTGTCAGTTAGTTAGTTGGGTCGCAGTTTCAAAGTACTTTTTCAAATTCTCAGTTCTCTCTCTGGTTTTATCCTACAAAATGTGCATATGAAATTAAGTCCCCCGAGGAGAAGTAATTTCTTGATTAAATTTACCTTTACAAAGACGTCACGCTTACCTCCTTCTCCCAGCATTTATCCATTCTATTCTGTTCTGTTTGTTGTCTGTCCCCAAATGACTTTGGAAGAACCCTTTTGCTTTTGTTGCTAATAGCCCACCTTCATTCTTACTCCGGGACTTCATTTGACTAATAGTAAGCAAATACAGCCTGCACTTCAAGAGCTCAGGTAGGATCGGAAAAAAGGTTGGTCCACTAGATTCCTTGACTCCCTGCTGTCTCTCCGGAGAGCAATGAAGAAATGGGATAAACAGATAACCCAAGTCCTGAAGTGGCCGGCCCTCCCGTCCGTCAGCAGAAAAGGGACTTTTAATTTCTTTGAAGTTTGTGTCACACCCGCATATACATACATACATACATACATACATACATCATCCCTTTTTCATACCATGAAAGCATCGTCACCTCAGACCTCACCGCACCGCACTACCATAGAATGCAACAATAAGTAAATCTTCCACGTGATGTGCACACATTTTGTGCTGGACGAGAGCCTGGGGTGGGTTGGATTTTACGTTTTACCTATCCTCTTTCCTCTCCCTCAGCATAGATAGGTCCTTTTGTACCTTGGATTATTATTATTAAATCATACAATCATATGTTGCTCCATTGTTAGACTTTTGTGTCAAACCAAGCAGAAAGCATCACAGCATCAACATCCTCACTTCCTCAAACTGCTGATGGAAGAACGAACAACGAAGAAGAAACATAGACACGGAAAAGTTTTATTAAAGTTTTCCATTTGGATACGCGCTGAAGAAAGACCTCTTTAGGAATTTTCAGTTTTCCAGATTTGCACAATTTTGACTTTCGAGCAGAGTAAATATGTATGTATGTATGGCAGAGGGAGTTTATTTGTGAAAACTGAAAATGAAAACTGAAACGAAACTACATATTCAACTACTTTTGATTTTAAGTACGAAGTATAACCAAGTTAAGGATATGAGATTTTCTGAATAAAAGTGAATGCTGTGCCTGGTGATCTTTTGTCTCTTTGTTCTTTTTCCATTTTGGGGCCAATTGTTAGCGTTTTGCGGCAGTGCAGTGTAAGGACTATGGAATGTTTTGTTTTGTTAAGGTTTAGTTTGCTTTCCGTTTTTTTTTTTTTACTTTTTTGGATGTAAAAGTATCATTGAAGTTTTGATTGTGTCATTGCATGAACGAGGCCATTAAAAGTTTTACGGTAATGAAATTCAAAAAGCAAAACATTAAACGGAATATGTTATGTTTTGATAAAGTTTTTGAAATAATAAATCAAAGTAACGAAGTTACTTTATTGTTAGATTAATAATCGAACTTAAAGTCCTTATGTCAAAAGAGCAATTATCAGATCAAAATAGATTATTCATAAGCCAATCTTTAATTCAATCAAGTGAAGAGTGGAGTGGAGAACATTATTACTTATTTTACAAATATAATACATCAGGGGTGGAATCGGCTAAGGTAATTTGATTATCAATTTTTGTTAATTGTCGTTTTTAAGATAGCTGTCAATTCTATAATGTACAAAGATAAGGAAAGCAATCGTCAAAACGACAATCAAAAATTTGATAATCAACTATCAGCTTAGCCGATTCTAGAACAAAATGAAATTACAAATACAAAAATGTTAGCAAATGGGTTTTGGTGGTAAAATGTATAAAAGATTGAAATCTTTAGAGTGTATCTGTGCTTAACCATGAATTATGTTTTTATTTTTTGTAATAACATAGTTAATCAACTAAATAAATGCCTTCCACTTCAACAATACGGTACAATTTAACCGTTAAATATTAAAGTTGTAAAAAAACAAACAAAGGTAGGCATCCCTATGTCTAAATGCGTAGTCCAAATACCTTGATATAATATTAACGTTATTCAAGGGTTTTTTTCTTTAAAATTTGAAAAACTAGGTATATTTAAAAAAAAATCTGTAAAAAGCGGCTTTAGATTTTCTCTAATATAAAATATAATAAAGGTATTCTTACCAAGTCGTAGGTTTAAAAATTGTTTTAAATTGTAAATTTACACTAAACTTTGTATGAACGACCTTTTAATTCATTTGATTAAAGGCTTTGTAATTGAATCAGTGAAATTGGAGATGAATGTCTCGGAAAGATACAAAATGTAAGATACATGACAATAGTCGTGTTTTAAAGGTAAGTCGGGTTTTAAGAGGGAACTATAATAGTCGCAAGCTCACGGCAGTGTTCGAATGAAAATAAGAGAATGCAAAAAAATCATATGTTGCGCGCCGCCGCGTCGCATCGCCGCCGTGCGCCCATAATAATGTCGGTTTCTTGCTTGTTCGTTGACATTTGCTTTCGGAAGTTAGTACAGGCAATCTGAAAAAAGTTTTGACGTCTGAAAAGTTTGAATGCAGTTTTAAAAGGGGTTGCTTTTTAAATCTCGATTGGCGGGATTTTTTGTCTTGTGAGGCGTCCGCCATCTTGGAAAAACGACTTCTTTTGATAATTTGCGTTTTTCTCACTTTCTGTGATTTCTTATGAAAAAAAAATGATATATTTTTTTGTTGTAATTTAAATTTCCTACAAATCGGTATATAAATTATTTTTCTGGTTTAGATAATTCAAAAGTTATTAATATAGCAACAAACGCCCATAGGGAGAGGGGAGAAAGTTATCGAATAACTCCCAAACTATTCCTTTTATAAAAAAGGTCTTAAATTAAAGGTGTAACAAAAGGCTAGGGCGTGTAGGTTGAGTTAAGATAAGAAAAAAATCGTACGGGGAGGGGCTCTATTTCCGCCCGTTTAGGCAGAAGGGGCAATTTTCTAAAAAAATGACTTAAAATATAAAAAAAAATATTAAAAATCAACAGCAACACTCAAAATACCATGCTATATCTTTTTTGAAAGCCAAAACCTATTCTTAAATTAACTTTTTAAATCAAGTTGTTTAAGCAAACAGTTTTTGAGAAAATAATTTTCAAACTCAAAATTTAAAAAAAAACTTAAATTTGTTTCTTCTTTTCAAGATGGCGGACGCCCCATAAGACCAAAAATCCCGCAAATCAAGATTAATTCTAAGAAGCAACCCCTCCTCATGACATGACATCACCATAACGCTCAACAACCATCGTGTTACCGTTGGATGCTTTCTAGATGTCGAGAAAGCATTCGACAGCGTATGGATTGAAGCCCTTATCCATAAGCTTCGCGTATTACATTTACCCCCGTTACTAATAAAAATTCTTTTTTCTTTTCTTTCTTCCAGCAAATTCTACGTACAAATGGACAACTGCAAATCACAAGTGAAGAACATCAAAGCCGGAGTTGTCCAAGGTTCGAAGCTAGGCCCCTTCCTCTACAGCCTGATGACATCTGAGCAACCATTGCCATCTGGATGCGAAAATCTCCTGTATGCTGATGACTCCCTTACGTATGCCGCCTCAATGTCTCCTCTGGTAGCGTTACGAAAAGTTGAGCACCACGTCAATAGACTCTACGCCTTCTACAAGAAATGGGGCATCCGGATAAATCGGAGCTTGTGTGTTTCAGGAGACCCAGTAGAGGTAGTTGCGCAGCCAAGTGCAGAAGTCTGGTTCTGAAACTTCCGGACGGATCTACAATAGCAGCTAAAAAGAACGTGAAGTACCAAGGCATCCACTTAACGAGTTGTTAAGGTTCAACCCACACTCACAAAACGTCCTCAAAAAAGCCAACTGGGACTTCCACCGACTCCACCCATTGATTAGACGCAGAAACGGACTAAGCCAGAAGACGAAGATACTTATGTACAAGCAACTCCTGTGGCCTGTAATCAGCTATTCCTTCCCAGTCTGGTTCTCCATCTCGAAGACGGCCATGAAGGAACTTCAAATGTTCGAAAGAAAGTTACTAAGGATTTGTTCCGGACTACATTTTGATCGGCAGCGAATGAGACATCACAGCAACGAGTGTCTTTACACAGAAGCCAACATCATCCCCCTGGACAGGTACCTACTGCTTCAAACAAAGAAGCTTGAAGAACTCACTAACAGGCACCCAAATCAACTGATGAGAAGAATGGCCACTCAGCAGCGACACCCCGAGCCGAGATACCTCAGTACGATGGAAGTCCTGGTTGACAACATCATCACGGACAACGAACCAGCAGTTTCGGTCTACGCTGACACAGGGTCAGCATATCACCGCGGCTAAAGGCCAACCCATCCCCCCACCAAAACCACAACTTGACAACCGGGACGGAACACCCCGAGGACAATAAAGTCAGCCGACTTTTAGATTTAATTTTTTGACATGTATTTTATATTTTATAATACTTTAAATTTAAGACAAAGTATAAGATAAGGCCCCCTATGTGCCAATAAATGTATAATATCATCGTATCTAACTAGTTATAAGTCAAATTGTAAATATTATTTTGTTCAATAAACATATATCTATCTATCTAAAAAATAGTATCTTTTCTTGACTTATAGTTGGTTTATGACATCTGCTTCCGACAGCTTTCAACTATTTGTTTTCTACAGTGTTATTTAAAATTTATTGTTTTGTATAAAATATATGAAAATTGATTTATTCTATAGATTGAATTTTAATTGAGAAAAGCCAATTTGATATTATATACCATTTTTTGAGATAAATTCATTGAATAAATGTATGAAAAACCGAATTAAAACATTGTATTTTTGTACTGTTTTTAAACAATTTTCTACCAATTCAAAGATCTGTTTATTAACTTTAAGAAAAATCAATTTTGATTCAATCCAAGAAGTAGTTGTTCTTAAAAGCTGCAAACAGATAGGCAGCTTAAGCTGAAATCTGAAAATGCGTCAATACATTTATTGAAATATTAATGGTCTATCTTCCATCTAACAAAACAATCAATCGATAGTTTCAAAGATAATAAATAGTATTTTATAATGCCGTCATAAACCTGCAAACGACATCGCCATTTTTCAGGCGCGAACGCAGGGGGGGGGTTGGTGGTTCAAACGCTGCAAAAAAGAAGCAAAGAAAAAGTGTGTCCAACTTCAAGCAGGGAGTACGAAGAGCATGTATCGGGAGCTGGAGGAAATATCTGCACCGGCTGCTGATGCAAACCAAGCTATTCAGGAACTGCGACATGCCAACATGAAAAAGGGCGCAACTATTTTCAAAGTCGCCCCCTAAGATGAAAGGAAAGCTCTACACTGCAGTTGTTCGTCCAGCGCTTACATACGGTTCACAGTGTTGGACAATGTACTATGTACAGGAAGTATGAGAGTAAGTTGACGGCAGCTGAAATGAAGATGCTTCGCATGACAGCTGGAGGCTGGAGTGACAAAGCGTGATCGAATAAGAAGCAAGAGAATCCGAGGAAGCCTACACGTCAAGAATACCATCTTGGACAAAATATAGCATGACCAACTTAGCTGGTACTGTCATGTACAAAGAAGATGCCATGAGAACTCAGACATTGGCAATCGCCCCCTCGAGATCATGACAATCACCGGTAATAAATAATAATAAATAATAAGTCGACTACTTTCTAATAATTTAGACAGTGTTCCCAGATACTGCATGTGCCACGTCCAAAAATGTACTACATTTTCTTTAATTTTCATAAATAATATAAGTAAACAGTGCGTATACGCTCGAGTGTTTTTTATTTTATTCTAAACAAAAAAAGTTAATCCTTTAGCTTAAATATGTTTTATACTTAAGTGTACTTAGTATCGAAATGAAAGGCTCTATAAGGGCTTTTCCAATCCAACGCAAAAGAGCCACCGAACATTCGCCGACCGACGAGACGGCAGTTTTTGTTGTTATTTAGAATCGTTTATTTGCCATTTTTTTTATCACTGTGAATGATTCGCCCTGCACAGCGAATGTTCCGCGTTGGTTTGGGAGAGCCTTAAACAGTAATTTAACCTATACTTATATTGAATTGAAAGTATGCAAACAAAATTGTAGTCGAAGGGTGCAGTAAAAAATAATAAATATAAACTATTTGAACAGTCTTATATTATACAATATTATATCTGTTCCTTAAAATTCAAAACGGTTGCTTATGTATGTATATACTTTGAACTTAGCAATAATGTACTTTATTTTGTAATCCAATTTGTTTGTAATAAGGAAAATTTTATTAAAACACACAATTGATTTAGTTACACACATTTACAAACAGCCGCCAGAAGGATTTGCAATAAAAATTATTACTCAAATAAGTTTTAAAAGAAATCTTGTTTTTAAATTGAAATAAATAAATTAATTTGAAACAATAACATTTGGAAGCTTATACACATAGAGAAATTAAATGTGAAATTTAATCAAACAAAAGCAAAACATTTATAGTCTAGGAAAATTAGTCAAAATAAGGTACCTACACATTCCAGAAAAAATCCCAGAAAGCTGAGCCAAGAAATTTCCGCCTTGATATGTTGGTTACTAGCTTTTTTATAACGGTAAAAAGTCAACAAAATTGTTTTTTTTTTTTTTTTCCAAAAATAAATATATCTCCATTTCTAACGGTTTTTCAACCAAAACACTTATGTTCAAAATAAAAGAACATACAATTTTCAGTAAACAAGGCTATACATCTTCATTTATAAATATAACCGTTTCTGAGGTATTAAGCGTTAAACATTTAATATTTTTTTCTATTTTTTTCTTTTTCTCATTTTTTCTCGTTCAAAGTCTTTTTGGAGTGCATATAGGTAAAATTTTTGAGAACATCTGAATGCAAATCTATACCATATAACCTCATAATCATATAAGAAAACATTATTATTTTTTCTTAAAAACAACGCTTTTAAAGATATAATTTTTTTAAAAGTTTGACAAAAAGATCAAATTTCTGTCTTTTTCCTTTTTATTCTTAAAAGCACAAGTTGTCGAAAAAATTTTTTTAGGTTAGTTTAAAGATAGGAGTCATAAGTCGCAAGATATTGTGACTAGTCATAGTGTCAACTGCCAACAAAAAAACGTTTTTTCACATATATCTTTTAAACGGTTAGCTTAATCGAAAAATTATATTAGCAAAATGTATACATTGTGAACATTTATATAAGCATGCATTAACAGTTTTTTCTAGAAGGCATAATTCGTATGATATCATTATTTTAAAAAAATCACCAAAAGTCGAAAATACTGGGGTGGAATCGGCTAAGGTGATAATTGATTATCAATTGTGGTGAACGTCGTTTTGAAGATAGCTGTCTCTATCACATCTAAAGGCAAACATAGAGACAGCAATAGTTTTTGACTCTTTACTAAGATTAAGACGAATTTTTCGGAAAATATTTTAAACTTGTTTTGTAGTTTTTAATATTCCCTAGAGAAAATATTATAACACTTTATTACGTATAATACATCAGTTGCCAGATATTGCGACTTCAAAAGTGGTAAATTTCCAACATTTTTGAATAAACAAAAAAAAAGAAAAAGTTCAGATAGAATTTGATGAAAAAAACAACATCTGAACTAGGTATGTAATTTACATGCAAGATACAAAAAGAACTGAAGTCCATAATATCAACTTAGCTAAGTCCAGATAATTATTTGTTTTTAACTTAAGTTCAGATAGAAAAAGTACAGCCAGCTCAAATTACTATTTTGTTATCGCTAGTTTGTATGAAAACGTCAAAATATCTAAGCCAACGAATGAAAATATTTTTTATATTAACAAAAAAATGGAGGACCATTTGTTTTTAACATTAATTTTTTTTTCTGATTAGTCATTAGTGGTTTAAAATTGAATTTTTTTACATTTTTTTTATTTCATAAACAATCGGAATAACTTTCTATGGGAGATTTTTTTTATTTTAATGTATTTAGTTTTTATTTTGCATGCTTGTCCAAACGCTGAAAGGTTAGTGTCAGTGATGGCGATTCCTGAGTTACGTGATAGTGCTGGTCATTTTTGCTTCGATTACTTTCGTAAGGTCAGATGCCGTTTTTTCGACAATTTTATCTGAAACTGCATAAAACGCGGCTATTGTTTAAAATGACGTTATAAAAACTATATGATTAAAAATACATGTATAGGTACATATAAACCTCATTTGGCAAGGGTAAGGTGAATGTAGGTATGTATTTTAAATCATATAATATTTATAACGTTTTTTTGATGTAATTGATCACCAAAAACTGAATTTATAACGAGTTTTACCTTTTCGTATCCAATATACCAGTAAGGCCTATGAAGTCAATAAATAATCTAAACTGTTCATATTTTTTTTTTTATTTTATCAAAAAATTCAAAAGACTCTATCTCATAAAATATAACAGTTAAATATCTCGGTTTGATCAATAATTTTATAATTCATATGAGTTCTTTAATTATAATAATTCATATGAGAAAAAAAGTGGTTTGACATATTCATTCTTTTTTCAGACTAATACTTTAACAATTGTCTAGAAAAAAAACACAAACTTGGATTTTATCACACTGTTCTTTTACTATACTTAAACTCAAAACATACGGCTCGCTAAAACAAAAACTGGGCACGACTGTATCACACAAACTTGCTCTCGTAGCTAACAACTTTGTCGTAGCCAGATATAGATGATGTACAAGGAGATACAAAGGTACTGGTTCCAAAATATTATGATATCATTAAAAAAATAAATAAATTATTACTATAAATTACTATAAATTTATTGTTTTAATGGCTCAAAATTAAGTATGCCATCTGATTTGTTTGATAAACATGAAGTTATGAAAAAAAAAATAAAAAATCGTTCAAGCGGTTTAGACTGTAGCGTAATGGTTAGTGCGTTTAACTGTCACGCTGGAGGTCTGGGTCCGCTTCCCAGACTCGTCCACCTAAAAAACTAAAAAGTTTTTTCAGGGCTACTGCCTCTTGCGAGGAATTGACAAATCGTCCAAGAGTATCACTTGTCACGAATAAGTGCTTCTCGTCTAGACGTTCGGACTCGGCATAAAATTGTAGGTCCCTTCCATTCCTGTCGAAAGGCGCACACAGGAATGGTTGCGAGTTGTTAGTCACTAGGCCCTGGTTCTTCATGAGCCGTTGTGCCACCCGATTTATTTTTTTTTCTTTTGAGCGGTTTTCTTAAAAATTAATTTTTTATATAGATACAATTTTTCGCTCATTTTCAAAAATAAAATCTGGTATGCCAAAATTTAGTATTTAATAAAATACAATTTTACACAAAATAAAAAAAAAACATTTTCGCACGTTTTCAAGATACTGAATTAAAAAAAAAATCAATATTTTTTTAAAAACCCAAAAATTATTTTTTTTTTGAAAATTTGTATATGTAAAATTACTTAAATTGCGAAGGAGCTCTTGTAAAAAATTTTGGTTGAAATCAGAGCAGCCGTCAGCGAGAAATTTGAAAACAAAAAAAATCGGTTTTATGACAGGTACCGATATTAACCGTTATTGATAAAATTTGTTTTCATCAAAATATTGACCATACTTTTAATAGTAAACGCACATTTTTTTATCAAAATTCTGGTAGCCGTTTTCGAGAAAAATAAACTTTTTCTTAACGGTTTTCAACATATGGAAGGTACCATTATTTTTGAATTTAGAAACATGATTTTTTCAAGTATTCTACAAAATAATAAAAAACTATTTTACACCTAACTTTGAAAATATTGACCCAGTCGTTTTCAAAATATTCAGTTTTCAAAAAAAAAATGTTTTTTTTAAATTCTTTTAAATTTTCAAATTTTATTTTTTAATTTTGGTTCACAATAATGTTTATACCATAAAGAAATTAAAAATTTTAACTAACTGTTTTCGAGCAAATCAAAAACCAAATAATGGCTGTACTGGAGGTACCAAAAATATCCAATTTTTGAAAATAAAAAAATTATCAAAAAGTAGTTTTTCCTTATTTAATTTTTTTGAATTTTTTTCAACAAAATCGTCGGACCTATTTTTGAGATAAACATCATTTTCCTTTTTGGCGAAAAAATTGTATGGCAGGTACCGTTATTTTTAGTCCTAAGAAAATTTTAAAAAACGTGTGGTCATCCTAGTCAAAAAACACTATGTACCAATTTTGAAGAAAATCACTCCAGCCGATTAGGGTGGAGGGGAGATGACAGACAGACAGATTCGTTTCACGTTTTTTTTTTAAGTGAAACGTTATTATTTTTACATTGAGTATATAATTATATTCAGGTATTGAACTAAATAATATTTGCAATTTGATTTATAACTAGTTAGATACGATGATATTATACATTAATTGGCACATAGGGGGCCTCATTTTATACTTTGTCTTAAAATTGAAGGATTATAAAATATAAAATACATGTCAAAAAATTAAATCCAAACGGCGGCTGACTTTATTGTCCTCGGGGTGTTCCGTCCCGGTTGCCAAGTTGTGGTTTTGGTGGGGGGATGCGTTGGTATTTAGCCGCGGTGATATGCTGACCCTGTGTCAAAAAAATAAATCGGGTGGCACAACGGCTCATGAAGAACCAGGGCCTAGTGACTAACAACTCGCAACCATTCCTGTGTGCGCCTTTCGACAGGAATGGAAGGGACCTACAATTTTATGCCGAATCCGAACGGCTAGACGAGAAGCACTTTTTCGTGACAAGTGATACTCTTGGAGGATTTGTCAATTCCTCGCAAGAGGCAGTAGCCCTGCAAAAAAAATTTTTTTAGTTTTTAGGTGGACGAGGCTGGGAAGCGAACCCAGACCTCCAGCGTGACAGTCGAACGCACTAACCATTACGCTACGGGCTACTACTGACTCTGTGTCGGCGTAGAATGAAACTGCTGGCTCATTGTCCGTGATGATGTTGTCAACCAGGATTTCTATCGTACTGACAGACAGACAGACAGAATTACTAGACCAACTTCTTTCGCGTTCTCTATAATCGTAATGATAAGGAAAATTAATATCTAGAGTTCGATTTTTTTACGAATCCATAACTTACTATATACATACATAGTAGATACCTATATGGCAAGTAAGAATGAAAACAAAAATACCTTTAAAACAGACGCATTTCCTTCCAAAAATGGTAAAAAAAATTCCGCACTATAAATTCGTTTTTCTCATACACATGTATATTCTTCCAGGAAAAATTCTGTTAAAAGAAACAAGTTTGTGGAGCGAAATGATTTATATTCAAAATTCATATTAACTTCGTTAAATGTCAAAAAGAAATAATGAAATGTAAACATTTAATCTTTCTAAAATTGTCGATAAAATACTTATTGTGCACTCGGGCGAATACCCACTTATTTTTATTGAATTTTTATTTTTCACAATAAATTAATACATTTTTTTGTGAATGTTCAATTGTAACGTGTGTGCTAAGTTGGTTAAGGTCTTGTAAGCCAAGTAATTAAACGGTTGGTATGAAGCATTCTTATTATATCATGTACATACGTTGATACAAAATAAAATGCGTTTTGTTACCTTTTCTTAATCATCGTAAGAAGAATTAGAAACGTTTCACAGAAAATTGTAAGATTCGGTTAATTCTTTGTTTAAACTCGCTCTATTTCTGATCCATTTTTTTAAATATTAATCCGCATAAGTTTTTTGTCGGAAAAACATTTGAAAAATTACAGAATTAAATTGTTACACAGTTGGCTGACTATCGAAGACCCCAAGTACTCAAAAGATTAAATTATTTTGTTGGGCGGAAATTTTTGCTAAATATTGCCAGGCAATATTCATTATTTTATTATATATTTTTTATTTCTGTATAAAAATTGCAGAAAAACTTAAAAAAAAATACGCATACGCCCAAGTAAACTATTTTGTTACATGAATTTTTTAAATTAATATTCCATAAGGTTTGGCTTAGTAGTAGCCCGTAGCGTAATGGTTAGTGCGTTCGACTGTCACGCTGAAGGTCTGGGTTCGCTTTCCAGCCTCGTCCACCTAAAAACTAAAAAGTTTTTTTCAGGGCTACTGACTCTTGCGAGGAATTGACAAATCCTCCAAGAGTATCACTTGTCACGAACAAGTCCCTTCCCTTCAAGTAGGTCCCTTCCATTCCTGTTGATAGGTGCACACAGGAATGGTTGCGAGTTGTTAGTCACTAGGCCCTGGTTTTTCACGAGCCGTTGTGCCACCCGATTTATTTTTATTTATTTAAGGTTTGGCTTAAGTTTTTTTTTTTTTGGCGAAACATTTATTTATAGGCTAAAATGTATGATAACCTGCATATAAAAGACTAAATTCAAAGGCACCATCATCTGCGAGTTTATATTCGAAACTGATCTTTTTGTTTGAATTTTTTCTTCAGTGTATCTTACATATGTACATAAGTGTATCTTACAAAAATACATGTACTATGTACTTTTCTCAGATTTTACTTATTGCCAGAGTTTAAGACTCCACATAAGAATAATCGGCCGATTAGGCCTTCTCATAAACCCTCATTTGTAACATCCCCTGCATTCAAATAAAATACAAATAGGTAAAACACACACCTTTTTCATACAATGGAACTCAATTTATATGAAAAATAAACCAAATTTAAATTCGCGCGAATTCAATTTACCACAAATACAACCAACAACATGAGGAGTGTTGCAAAGTGAAGAAAATAAATAAAAATGTATATAACGAAATTTTCACAAAACAAACAAGCTCCCCAAAAAAAAAGAGAAATGGAAAACCAATTTACCCACTTTAGCCCGGACTAACAATCTTTCCAACCTCAGAACAACAACCAAAAGGACCAAACGCCCCCGAAAATAATATGGCAACAGAAAGAAAAAAAAAAAAGAAAATTAAAATGAAAACCGATTTTCTTCGACGATGATGATGATCATGATGATGACGACTACGACAACGACGACAACAACGAATGGAACGCAAAGTGGTTAGTGATGATGATGATGATGATGGGGTTGAAAAATTTCCTTATTCAATAAGAAGGACGGCAGCGATGACGGGAAGGGGCTGCTAAGGCTTGACTTTTACCCTTGGGTATAAAATGAAATCAACAAAAAAAAAAATGGTTATGAAAACATTTTCCGACTTCACTTCTACTCAAAAGGGTATTGTATACGCATAAGCTAAATCAGGTAAAGCCTCTTAAATCCCCCAACTCAGAAGCATATCCCTCTTGCCACACTGGATGTGCTCCTGTATGCATTGGCTTGGGTTTTGTGATCTTAGGGCGATAATCTATTTCAAAATATGAATGTGGGTGGGTGGATGTGGCACTCCGGGAATATGATAACGGATATAAGGTGTCGGAAGTGCAACTTCAGTAGCCTTATATCCAGAATCCATCAACATTCTCAATCACAATTCTAGAGAAGGATGCAAAGCATCAATTCTCAACGAATTTTCAACACTTGAGGGTTAAGGTACGTAAACATACGTATAAATACTACCGACGTATATACCTACATAGAAATTCCGTTTTCATCTCAATTTATGAAATCAGAGAGAAAGGAATAATGTTGTGATTTTTTTTGTGTCGTTACTCTATGCCTGTTCCTGCGTAAGACATCCTGAAGCTGACACCATCAGGAAATGCTCCTTTGTCCAGAATCAGATACATGTTACTTACCTCGCCTTAATTGGGATTTTTCTTAGTATTTTTTTATTTAATGACCTATTATCTAAGTAGGTAGGTATCCCATGATCCCACGTTCTGTAGAACGTATAATTTCTGTCCTTGTAAGCCTCCATCTCTGTGATGGCCCTCAGTCCTAAACGAACAAAAAAATTGATGTTTAATTGGAGTCAATTGCACGTCGTGTCGGGGGGTAAATAGCGAGGGCACAAACGCATGATGGCTAGCGTGAAATTGACTTGGTTTTTATACGGATGGATACTCTGTTATACAACTCTGAAAACCAATATCGATGTCCTCATTAAAAGTCTACACTTTCTCTTTTGGCGTTTATGCTTTATCTACCTTTCGATTTGATTCTTTTCGACCCCTGCTGATTTATGTTCGTATAAATGTGATATAAATTCAGAAAATCATTTAAACATTTACCTACAAATGAGAAAGCACATAAAGAAAGGAATTTTGAACATTAGTTTGATCATGGTCAGGTCATCAAGTCAACGGCGTATACAGAGGGGGGGGGTCACGGGGTCATGTCCCCCCCCGAGAACTCAAGATAATTTTGTTGATCTGAAATAATTATTTAGTAACCACATACAAAAAAAAGCAAGTTGGTTACCTAGAAAGCTAATATGATTTTCGATTGGTAAATTCAGAATTCAATAGAAAATTTGAATGATGGTAACTTGGATTTCAATAAGGAATTTAATTTTCATGGCAATGAAATACCTACCTACCATATTTTGTATTCAATTGATGCAACTTAGATTTTCTTCCTCGTACCTCAAATTTAAGATAACAACAAACTTCTCATATGATAATACATTCAAATCTTAAAATATATGCATAAACAATCATAGGTTCCGATGACTGCCAAAACCTGTTTAACCAAACAGAAATTAAAGACTGTAGTTGTTTCCAAATGTTCACTCAGTAAAGTAAAACCAAAAGGATTTTGAAAAAGAACATTTTATGTTTCTGAAAATAAAATCTTTAAACACATTATAGAACACCATATAGAAATTGTTTTATTTGATTTCTGTATGACAGAGTAGATTATTTTTAAAAGCAAACAAAAATATCTACATAATGTGAGTGACAATTTTCGATTTATTGTTATTCTAACCAAAAAATGTTAATGTGAACGAGAAATAGTCATAAATATATATAACTATGATGAAAACCTATTATGATAGGATTTTGTTTGCACTTATTCAACATTTATGATCGAAAAATAATGTTGTTAATATGCATGTGGATTATTTTTACAAAGGAACCTATGAATCCCGTAATGCAAAAGTTTATAGCAGTCAAATGGAATCCTTGACAAAAACGCGAGAAGGTTCACAGAATTTAACAACTTTGTCAATTATTTTTATCAGAAAGGCTTTACAGGTAAGAAAGATAAAAAGATTAGGTATATTTGTTGTACATATTTATTTTGCCTTTAACTTTGCCATCCTGGCAGTCTTAAGCTGGCCATACACGACCGAGCCGAACAGCTCGGAGCTATTTGGTTCCGGTCTCTCATGGAGAAAATGAGACAGTTAGATGTTTTTGTGAAAATTGTATTCTGCAATTTAATGAGAAGAGTGAGAAAGTAGGATTTTATTATTTAGTAACGGTGCGGTGGAGCAATTGGAAAGTTGGAAGCAAACATAACTGCTAGGCTTGCTGATTCTCCGCAGACGATAGAGCCGAACATTTGAAGGTTCATGTTCGTGGATTTTGGACTGGCTGAAAATCCAAATTCTTCGGCCAAACCAAACGAAGCAATCTGAGTTTTCCCACTCACGGTTCGGTCACGTATGGCCAGCTTAGAAACAAAATTTTTTTTTTTTTTTTTCAAATCAGAAGCATATACAAATCACTCCTGAACTTTTTTTCAAACTTTTATTGAAAAGCAACGAAAACGAATCTTTGTATTTAATTAAAATACGAATTTGTAATGTATTTTAATTTGTCCACTATTGTTATTGTATAAGCAATTTTCCCAAGTGGTCATTTTTGAAAATCAGAACCATTGTTTTCATTTTCAGTAGTGAATATTTATATTTAACTGTTTACTTAAATTTCAGAAACAGAAAAGAGAGTACCTAATGTTATTTTACTAATATTTCCTGCAACTTCAATTCAAATTAGAACTAGCTGAAATAAAATAAATTCTGAACAAAATTCAAAATAAATGACCCAGCGAATCCAATATTTTTTCCTCAGTATTTTGATTGCTAAACTCAGATTTGTTGTTCAGGCAACTGGAGACTGCTGTATGCTGTTGCTGAGGTCCTCCAAAACAAAAAATTTAGGGCTGGCCACGAGACGAGACTCTGAGAGACTTTTGTAAGTCTAGGTCTCGTTAAAATCGAAAATTTTCTGTCTCGTCTCGGTCTGGTGTCGGTCTAGTATAATTAAGTCTCGTCTCGGTCTCGTCTCCGAAAAATACGATTTCCGGACAAACCGTTGATTATTGGAACGAAATATTTTTAATTATCGTTTGAATATGTGCAGAAGAAAATAAATATTTAACTGAAATTGGATTTTTATAATTTATTAGACTCTCTGTAAATGTCGGTCTAAATATACAGTCTCGTCTCGGTTGCTTTAAAGGCAGTCTCGCCTGGTCTAGTCTCATTCTCGTCATGCGAGATCGAGACCGAGACTTTTCTAGTCTCGTGGCAAGCCCTAAAAAAATGTTACATTAAGGTATAGAAACGAATAGCCCGTTATACTAATACTATACGTTTTCACTGGGCCAAATGAGGTAATTTCGTTGAAAATTTCCAAATGAGATCCGAAATTACATCATTTCCCATACAAATTCTTATTTCCAAATGAGCTAATTTCAACCAATAGCGTAATGGTTAGTGCGTTGGACTTTCACGCTAGAGATCTAGGTTCACTTCCCAGCCTCGTCCACCTAAAAACTAAAAACTTCAGGGTTACTGTCTCTTTGGACGCATTGACAAATCCTCCAAGAGTTATCGCGTGTCATGAATAAGTGCTTCTCATCTAACCGTTCGGATTCGGCATAAAATTGAAGTCCCTCTCATTCCTGTCGACACGTGCACACAGGAATGTTTGCGAGTTTTTACTCACTAGGCCTGGTTCCTCACGAGCCGTTGTGCCACCCAATTTATTTTTTATATAAATGTTTTATAGTATAGTTAATTAAAACTTTTTCCCTTTTCTTGTTTATACCCACAGTAAAATATAAAACAAAAAAATATATGGCACTTGACTTTTTATAAATAGTGCTTTCCATAAGTATAAACGCACCTGTAAAAATGCATTTTATAGAAAACTGGAAATGGAAGCGACACCTTACTATTTTTTTATTTTATGGGATCAGTAAATAAGTTTAGAAAATAAAAACAGATTTGTTCGTATTGCAGAAGTATAAACGCACTATGCAAATTACGTTTAAGCTGACAAACAACGAAGCCGCGTGGTATACATTTAAGCGATACGGAAAAGGCCAAAATTCAAGACTTTCGTGCAAGTATCCTAAGATGTAGGCCTATTCTTAGGAAAATTTTGAGATTGGGTCGTTTTCCCTAATTTTATACAAGATCCAGAATCTTATGGAACGAAAATAAAACCCGGGGTCCGCAGATGCTGACACATCGCGATAATAACCGAACAATCAATGTTACATATAATTCGGTGCATTTTTTGAGTGAAATTCGTTACGAATTGGGGTTAGGCGTTTCATTTTCGACAGTTGTTCGTACTTTAAGAAGCAGTGGAGTGAGTGTTCGGGGCAAAATGGCGCCAGCTCCAAATCTGACAAACGCCCACAAACAAAATATATTGGAATTTACCCGTCAAAATATGGACCGCTATTGGAAAACCGTACTTAACATTTTATTATTTAACGCTTTAACTCTTCTTATTTTAAAAATGTATTAATGCCACAATTTAATGCATTTTTTGTGCCAATAACCGTTAAAACCATCTGGCCCATCAAGTCTTAATTACTTGTTGTCACTGAAAACAATCTTTGTAAAAAAAATTGCACTAGATTGTGGTATTAAATTAATTTTTGAAATAAGAAGAGTTAAAGCGTTAAATAATAAAATGTTAAGTACGGTTTTCCAATAGCGGTCCATATTTTGACGGGTAAATCCCAACATCTTTTGTTTGTGGGCTGTTGTCAGATTTGGAGCTGGCACCATTTTGCCCCTAACAATCACTCTACTGCAAAGTACGAAAAACCGTCGAAAATGAAACGCCTAACCCCAATTCGTAACGAATTGCACTCAAAAATTGCACCCCATTAGATGCAACATTGATTGTTCGGCTATTATCGCAACGTGTCAGCATCTGCGGACCCCCGGGTCTTATTTTCGTTTCATAAGATTCTGGATCTGGTATGAAATTACGGAAAAACGACCCAATCTCGAAATTTTCCTAAGAATAGCCCTACATCTTAGGATACTTGAACGAAAGTCTTGAATTTTGGCCTTTTCCGTATTTCTTAAATGTATACCACGCGGCTACGTTGTTTGTCATCTCGAAACTTATAATTAAATGAAACTTAATTGAGATTTGCATAGCGCGTTTATACTTCTGCAACACGAAAAAATCTGTTTTTATTTTCTAAACAACGCTAGGGAAAATAACGGGACTTTTTTTTTTGCTCAATTCACTTGTTTACTGATGCCATTAAATATAAAAATAGTAAGGTGTCGCTTCCATTTCCTGTTTTCTATAAAATGCATTTTTACAGGTGCGTTTATACTTATACAAAGTACTGTATAAGTCTGTGTTATTTTTTTTTCGGCGTGACCCCCCCCAAGAAGTAAGGCTGTATACGCCCCTGCATCAAGTATCTTATGAAAAAATATGTACGACTGAATCACACGAACTTGCTCTCGTAGCTAACAACTAGAATGTAGCTAGACATTGACGGTGTAGATGGTTTACTAATATTATATATGTACATAGGTATATACACATACTAAAAATAATAAAAACATGTTAAAAAGCCGTTTTGTTTTTTTTTTTGTTTTTTTGAATAAACAAAAAGAAATTTGAAAAAAAGTTAAAAAATAAAAAAAAAAAAATTATTCTTTGATTTTATTTTTTCGTAAAAAAAAATTATTTATAAAATTTTAAATGCATTATAATGCAGTTGAAAATTCTGAATTGCAATAAAAATGATAAAATCAACCAAGCCAACGAAAAGATATGATGGAATAATCCTAAATAAGTATAAAAAACAATTAAGAAAAAACCCACATTTTTGTATTTCCATTATTCGTATATTTTTGGTAAAAACGTGGTATGCAGTATTACTAGAACTGGTCTAAGGACGACATGTACAAAGTTTAATCAAAATCGTTAGAGGTGTCCCGAGAAAACTTGATAACACCGAAGTCGTTGTATGGCAGCTACCCTTTCTAGATGAACTAAAACAAAAAATTCGAACTTTTCCTCTGGAGAAAGCAAATCAGTCCAACCGTTTATGCTCTTGCTCGATGTACATCAGGACGCACAGACCGACGCGACGGACGTCTAGATAAAAATAACTTTTTTGAACTTCTCCATCATCGTAATGTAAGTTTTGATTAAAACCTCGAAACACGAACAACGAAGTGCAGTTTGTGAATTTTCGTCTTTTTTATCAAAGGGCACGGTAGTGCCCAACCATAAGTTCTGGCACTACACCCTTTTTACAGAATCAAACTCAGGTGATTTTCGGAAACTTTAAACTCCCATCATTTGCTTAGCTCACCAGGTTTAGCGTTAATGGTTCCGAGTTATAAGACTGCAAACATCGCAAAAACCGTAACTGACTGACTAACTGACTCACTGACAGATCATCACAATTATGGAGCACTTCCCGACATCGTAGAACCTTGTTATTTCACACAACGGTAGGCCCTGTGGTGTATACAAAGGAAACAATTTAAGATTTTCCATTCAGGGGGCGTGGTATTGATATCAATTATGAGGAGCACTTCTGAATGTAGTAGAATAATGAAATTTGGTAGAACGGTAGGGCTAGAAGTGCAAGCAAGTACAAAATTTAAAAATTTGAGATCTTACATTCAGAGGGCGTGGCATCCGTCTATTTTCGCAGAATTGATATCAATTCCATGGAGAACTTCTGGTTGTCGTAGAATGATGAAATTTGAAAGAGCGGTAGAACTTAAACTGCAAGCAAAGTTTACATTTTAAAATTTGATATTTAACATTCCGGGGGCGCGGCATCCACCCATTTTCTCAGAATTGTTACTAATTATATGGATCACTTCCGATTGTGGCAGAGTAATAAAATTTGGTAGACTGGTAGATCATGTGGTCAATACAAAGGAGATATTGCAAAATTTTAATTTATCCATTTAGGGGCGTAACACCCGCTCATTTTCTCAGAATTGATAACAACTATGTAGATAACTTCTCATTGTCAAAGAACGATGAAATTTGGTAGAGCGATAGGACTGACATGCATGCAAAGGGAAAATTAAAAATTTAAGATTTTACATTCAGTGGGCGTGAATTTTCATTTTCACAGAATTAACATTAAATATATTGAGAGCACTTCCGATTAGTTCAGGATTATGAAATTTGGTAAAGTGGTTCGTTTTCAGGTGTATGCAAAGAAAAATCATGAAATGTTTCATGCAGGGGTGTTTCATCCACACACTTTTTATCAATAATTATCATTCCAATGGAGCAAGTTGGAAGACGGGTAGGAATTGTAGTACATACAAAAGACATACATTAAAAACATACTTTGCTTATGAGGCTTTCATTGGGTGTTTATTCCACCCACTTTTCCTGATAAAAATAACCTTTGCAAAAAGTAGTGAAATCACAACAAAAACATAATTGTTAAAAAGTAGCCAAGTTCTTCCAAATACAAAAACCTTTGCGTAACAAGTCAGCCGTAAAAAGTAATGATATCTAAAAGTACACCAAGTTCTAAGTTTATTAATGTTAAATATTAAATATTTTAAGTACAGTTATAAGGAAGAACCTAATTACTCAATTTTGAAATGAAAATGAAAACTTGAAACCAACTCAATTTAAGTCAGTTATCATTAAATAACAGATATCTCTGATAATTTTGAAGTTCTTCCTTATTATTGTACTTAAAATATTTAATATTTAACATTTAAACTTAGAACTTGGCGTACTTATAGATCTCATTACTTTTTACGGCTGACTTGTTACGCATTTATGTTTTTGTCGTGATTCATTTATATTTACAAGTTAACTAATTACTAGCTATAAAAGTTTGATGTACAATTTATGTGATTGAAAAAAAAGTTGGTTTAAATTTTTTTAGAAAAATTTACATTTTGATTAAACATATTTATATAATATATTATTGAAATCATTAAATAAATAAAACATTTTGTTTTTGTTTAAAGGAGAAAAACGTTCATAATTGGCCCGATAGTTAGAAATATGTACCCATACATTCGGACAAATTCCTTAATTTTCTTTGGGGAATATTAAAGTGAACATAGGACAGAAGGTGGAAAGAGTCTATTTTCCCGTTTATTAATTTAACAATGAAGGCAAAACACAAATAAGAAACACAATAAGTTCCAGTCTATTATTGTAAGGTGAGAGATCGTAAGGATTTACCCAACCTAACTCTCTGAGCGCAAGCCTAAAGCTATGATTAGACGGTCAACGAAAATGGTCAACGCATTGACTCTCTGACGTCAGAATGACGTCGAATTCTGTCCCACGGCTTTCAAGTCGTGTGATTGTCATTGCAAAACATTGTCAACGCACTGACATCAGCGTTGACACTTGCAATGACATGGTTTGAAAAGTCAACGCGTTGACTGTTTTCATTTACCGTGTAATCACCCCATCAGAATTTTTCGGACACATTGACAGTTATTTGCTTACTGCCCATCAACGCGTTGTCCAGGTACCAACGTTGACACGCTATAATTTTCTGCTGTGTCAAAGCAGCTGGCGTTGACATTCTTTTCATTTAAAGAAACAGCAACAAAAAAAACAAACAGCAACATAAAAGAAAAAAAAACAAAACATTTCCAAACAAAATTATTTAAAGTTAAATTAGTTTGAGTTAAAAAAATCGGAGCAACGTAAAAGAAAATTACTTTACTCGTGGACCGAGAAAAGTCAGTAGAGAAACGACCAGCGCTTTGGGATGGAGGATGCAGCGACTAGAAACTAGTTAGTACAGGCAACGGGGAGTCAAATAAGGGCAATCTGAAAAAAGTTTTGACGTCTGAAAAGTTTGAACGCAGTTTAGAAGAGGGGTTGCTTCTTAGCATAAATCGCCATCTTGGAAAGAAGAAAGAATTTTGAGTTTGAAAATTATTTTCTCAAAAACTATTTGCTCAAACAGCTTGGCTTAAAAAGTTAATTTAAGAAAAGGTTTTGGCTTTCAAAAACGTTATAACATGATATCTTGAGTGTAGCCATTGATTTTTAACAATTTTGTTTATATTTTAAGTCATTTTTTAGAAAATTGCCCCTTCTGCCTAAACCTAAATTGCCATTTCCATTTCGTTTGCTTTAAACATTTGTCCTTGCTTTAAAAAAATTTAAACCGAAATACATAAATTTATTTGACTGTGTCACAGCGCGCCACCATTATGTGTGAGCGTCTACTCGAAAAAATTATAGATTTGAACTTTTGTCAACGGTCAAAGGGCGTGGACATTGTCAAGCCGTGTGATCGTCAACGATTACTTGTCAGCGCATTGACACCGATTTGGATAAATCTCGTTGACACATATTACCTGTCAACGCATTTTGGGACAACATTGACGGACTTGTGTCATTTGTGTGATCGTCAATATTTCAGGTGTTGACACGGTGAGCGTTGACGTTGCCTTGTCAATGCTTTTACCGTTTTTTTGATGGCGTCAGAGAGTCAACGCATTGACCATTTGCGTTGACCGTCTAATAGTAGCTTAAGGAATCTTTTTTGCACCTAGCTAGCTTTATGTCAGTCGTAGTGGGGTGACCAAACTTGACAAGCATATTCAAGAATGAGACGAACAAATAATGTTATAAAAAGCTGCTTTGTAACAAAAGAACCAAGAATTGAATTGGCTTTATTAGTTATTGAATTGATGTGTGATATAAATTCAAGTTTTTGATCACACAAGACACCAAGGACAGACATATCGCTTACGCGTGATAAAAGCACACCATTTAACATATACTTTAAAGAAGCAACTGACAGATTTCTTGTAAAACTAATAGTTTTACATTTATATAGTTTTACATATATAGTGAAGTAATTTTGGTACCCAATATTTAATTTTAGCATAGTTAATTGTCTAGTTTTGTTTTTTTTTATGTTGAATGCTGTAATGGAAGGTAAGTTTAGGGTCGATTATAGTAACATTCGGGGGCCTAGGAAGAATTTCTGTGCTGCATATGTTCATACTGTAAAAAACAGGCCAGCAGTCTTCGCACTAAGCGAAACCCAGGTTGGTGAAAATTCCGATCCCTCGGAATTCAGCCTCCAAGGTTATAATTTAGTGCCGCTATTTTTTCCACATCATGGTCTGGCCGTATATGTACGTAATGATGTTGCTTATCAGCTCCAACCACAATATGGCCAATGTATAAATACAAATTTTAACTTCATGTGGTTCAAGTTCACCATCCATAAGCGCATTATTCATACATGTTTTATTTACCGCAGCCCAAGTTTGGACGGCAATTCGACTTCCAACAAATTCGATGCGCTATCTGACTCTATCCAGAGAATTGTTTCCCATTATCCGCACAGTGAAATCGTTGTTACGGGCGATTTCAACGTACACAATTCTACGTGGTTGCGCTATTCAGGCCAGACAACACCCGAAGGAAGGTATGTCGAGATTTTTGCTGAGTTAAACCACCTGACTCAGCTTGTTGACGAGCCTACTCGGATCCCTGACGTTACAGGTCAATCCGGCAACACTCTAGATTTGTTTCTTACCTCTGATCCTGATAAATACACTATAAGTGTATTATCGCCTCTAGGCACATCAGACCATTGTGTCATATCTGCGAATTTCTTGTGCCACCAAAACACAGTTAAAGAAAAAACTCCCAAGAGAACCGTTTGGCAGTACGAGAAAGCCAACTGGGACGGTCTCAATGTTTTCTTCAGGAACTTAAACTGGTCACTATGCTTCCTCGATAGTGACGTAGATTCCAGTGCAGATATGATTACAAACTTAATTCTTTGCGGAATGAGAAATTTTATCCCGAATAGGGTGAAATCTATCAAACCCAAAGAAAACTCATGGTTTGATTCGAGCTGTAAGGAGGATATTAGGGTTAGAGAAGTAAGCTTCCGTTATTATAAAGCCAACCCTACTGAGGAAAACTGGAAAAAGTTTCAACAAGCTAGAAAGACCTGCAACGTTCATATTCGGCGAACCAAATTTTTACATGATCAAAAATTACAGCAAAAAATTCTACAATGTCCCAAAGGTAGTAAACATTTTTGGTCATTTGTAAAAAACATACGAAACACCACCTCGTCCTCGGTTCCAACGCTCGTCTTCAATAGAACCCCTTTTGTCAACTCGTTAGATAAAGCCAATTTGCTTGCGGCACAGTTTGCTGTTAATTCGACGCTGCCAGAAAGTGTTATGGCTCCTCCTGTACTTGAGAGCGTAAATGATTTTATGGGACAAATCTTCTTTCGCACTCGTGCAGTTGCTAGAGTTCTAAAAGATCTCGACGTACACAAATCCGCTGGCCCGGATAGTATCCCTCCCATCGTTCTGAAGAGGTGTTCTTCAACGCTGGCAAAACCACTGCGTAAGCTTTTCCATCTGTCCTACTCTACTGGTCTCTTTCCGAGTGGATGGAAAACAGCATTTGTCCAGCCTGTCCCTAAAAAAGGCGTATCTTCTTCACCCTCAAATTATCGACCAATTGCACTTACGTCCCTTCTTTCCAAGGTCATGGAAACGCTGATTAATTTTCAGCTCAAGAAATATCTTGAAGAACGAAAGCTTCTTAATGACCGGCAGTACGGCTTTCGTAGCAATAGGTCCACTGGTGATTTGATGGTATATCTCACCGAACAGTGGAACAAATCTTTGCATCGTTTTGGAGAAAGTAAGATTATTGCACTTGATATTTCAAAAGCGTTTGATAGAGTTTGGCATCAAGCTCTTTTATCGAAAATGCGCGCATTTGGATTCGATAAATCTCTTCTTCATTGGATTAGAAATTACCTTTCGGACCGTTTAATACAAGTTGTATTGGACGGTTCTAAGTCTGAAATCCACAAAATAAATGCTGGTGTGCCCCAGGGCTCCGTTTTGTCTCCGACTCTCTTCCTTATTTTTATAAATGATCCTTTTTCTGAAACTTCTTATCCATTAAACTGTTTCGCTGACGACAGTACCCTCAGCTTTTCATATTTGTTTACAGATTCACATCCATGTCCTTCGGATGTGGAACGGCAGCGTATGATAAGCTCATTAAATTCTGATCTAAACAGCATCGTTCAATGGGGAATCAAAAACCGTGTAGAATTTAATGCTTCTAAAACTCAATGCTGTCTCCTGTCGTTAAAGCGAAACCCACTCCCAATGCCGCTATCAATGGACGGCACTTGCATCGAGGAAACCAAACAGCTCTCAGTTCTCGGTATGTGTGTCACAGACCACCTTTTGTGGAATGACCACATATTTGATGTCGCCAAAAACGCTGCTAAGTGTTTAGGTTTTCTCCGCAGATGCAAGAAATTTTTTTCCCCTTCTGATCTGGCTATGATATACAAAGCCTTTATTCGTCCAAAACTTAAGTACAATTCTCATGTCTGGGCAGGAGCTCCAAAAACTCACTTAAATTTGTTAGACAGAATACAAAAGAGAGCTTTAAAAATGATAGGTGAAGGATCTATAACGGAAACAATTACATCTCTCGAACACCGCCGTAATGTTTCATGTCTTTCCCTATTTTACCGTTATTTTTATAAACAGTGTTCTAGTGAAATAGCCAGTTGCATTCCTCCCTTAAACAATTCAACCGTTATACTCGCGCTTCTAGGAATGTCCATCAGTTTACCCTCGAGCCCAACTTCGGACGTACTGTTAAGTATAGAGATTCTTTCTTTAGTCGAACCACAAGAATGTGGAATACTTTACCTGGCTCTGGTATTCCCTCTTATTACAGTATTCAGACATTCAAAACAAATGTTCACCGGTATCTCCTTTTTAACCCTTTCCAATTTCCTGAACGCTCGCACTGTGTGTAAATATTTTAAGGGTAATAATAATCCCTTTTGTGCGCGCAAAGTTTAAAAACAAAAAAAAAATTATAAATATAAAGGTTTAAACAGTTACGGTCACACCAGTCAAAAAACGAATTAAGGTCACACTGTAACTTTTCGCAATCACGATTATTTAAAATCGTTTTGAAAATTGTAACATATCGTCTGCATAAATAAGGCAGTTTGAAAATTTCAACACAGACGGTAAATCCTTTATAAATAAGATAAAAAAAACTGGGCCTAAATGGCTACCCTGTGGTATTCCAGAATTAACAGTAAACTTATTTGATTCGCAGCCGTTAAAAATTACAGAGTAAGATCTATCCAGTAAATACGATTGAAGCCACATAACAAAATGTTCGCTAGGTCCTACCGTCTTTAATTTTAAAAACAAAACTCGATGTAAGAGTCTATTGAACGCCTTGTTAAAGTCGGTGAAGACACAATCTATTTGCCTTTTTTTTTAAATGAGCCAGTACAACTTTCCACCAAATCCATTAAAAAAGTTACTGTAGAGCGGCCCCTTGTAATGCCATGTTGATTTGAAACAATAATTGACTTAACATAAGAACACAGTGATTTACAAATAATTGCCTTGAATAGTTAAGGAATGGCCGATAATCTAGCTATAGGTCTATAATTTTTGATTTCGTCTTTTTTACCTTTCTTGTGAAGAGGAATTATAAAAGAATTTTTCCAAATTGATGGAAATATACAAGAAGACATTGAGTTTTTAATTAAAACTGACAAAGGAAGGGACAAGTAACTGACACAGTTTTTCAAGATAGTAGAAAAGGTATCCCATCAGGGCCTGGTAAACAACTATCGTCAAGATTAGATATAAACTTTTCAATTTCGTCAGTATTAGGATTAAAGATTATATCAGTCAAGTAAGTAAAAGGTTTTAAAAGGCCAAAGTTCTTAGCCTTTTCGTCAAATGTATCACAGTTCGAAATATCACAGTTTAAAATATCAAGTCCGAAAATAGTTGTGTTATAACCCGAGGGTCATGGCTTGAAATGTCATTTGACTTGAGTACAGACGGGTAAGGAGAAGACTTTCTTTTACTATTTATAAAGTTCCAAAACTACTTTGGATTCATTTTGAGATCTCTTTGCACCTTCTGAATATAATTCAAATACTTTAAACTTGAGGTTCTATTAAAATCATCTCTTTTCTCTAGCTTCACAGTAATTATTGAAATTTGTTTCACTTGGTGAATTTTTGTATGTAGCCCATAACTTGTTTCTTCGATTTTCAAGGCTTTTTAATTCACTATCGCACCAATTTGGAACTGAAGATCTTGATTTTGCAATAGCAAGAGGTACAGAATTAAGAACACAATCAAACAAAATATTATTAAAAGCAAAGGCCGTAGAGTTACCATTTAAACAATTATTTAGACAAGACCAGTCTTCTTGTGATAACAAGTTATTAAGTTTAACAAAGTCGGTCTTTTTAAAATTAAAAGTAGGTAGGTATACGATTTATAACAGATTTCATTCCCAAAATTATTTGAGCTCAGAGGAAGAGTAAAAGTCAGCGTTCGCTGGATGATGATTGTCTTCATTTACTAGAGGCTCAATTGATTTTTCAACTGCAATACCATCGCCAATGGAAGTAAATAGTAACGTAAGTAAGGTTGAAGTCGCCTAAGCAAATTAGTTCGTCCTGATAATACATTGCTTCGTTTACGAAGCTTAAATATTCGAAAGCCTTAGCGTAGACATCAAACGGGCTTCCAGATACAGAGTGACGATATATAATTTAACCTGAGAAAGTGAATATTTTGTCATTATTGCAGCTTAATCCTTTTTCTTATCGGATGCTTCAAATAGAAAATAATTTATATATAACGTTCAATTTTCTGCCAAACTGTTGGTATGTATGTATTATTCATATATCCACAACCAAAGCATAGGGTAGGTACTCTGTTAAATCCAAATGTAAATACTTTAAAACAAATTTTCATTTTGCAACTTAATCAAAAAGTAATGAACATCGAAAACCAAATGCAAACAGATTATCGAATTCAATGTATGTATGTAGTAAGTACCTACCTTCATACCTAGCCCTACCCCCTACTTATATAATGAATTAAATAATGTACTATACAGTTAAACCCACTTAATACTTCAATACAAAACAGACTCACAAAAGGGTTTAACTTGTACAAATGTACGGATTTTAGGTATGAGTACGAACTGGTGTGGTCAACTACAGGTTTGAGTCGTTCATTTCAATTCGTATCTATATGCATATTGTCCATTATCACCAATTGACATTTTGAATAAGTCATGGGACATTAATTGTAACTTCCCGTAACCGGATGCGAAAACAACTACAACAGGAACATAATAATGCACCGCCAGACAAACAATGTCATACTCAAAAGCGGTTTAGCATTTTAAATGAGCTGTTGCCTGAGTTGTGGATGTTTTTTTTTGATTGTTTTATTGTTGAGGTTTTTCCCGAGGTTTATCATTTTATTGATTGTGATATAAGGAACAAATGACAATAAATCGGAAAATAAGAGGCAAGTATAAATATTGAAGCCGCTGCGTGGATGAGAGTTTTCTGCGTTCTGTATGGTTTTATTTTGGTAACGATGCGTCCAAACACACTAAAACCGTAAGTCCTCTTTCGAATGTTAAATCATTAAAAACTCTTTCAGGAACACTACCACAAAGGCCAGACACTAACTAAGGTGCCAGTTATAACGATCAGGAAATGGACAGAGAAAACTTTCAAATGGATTTTTTGCATTGTTTTCATTCGATTTAAAACACAAATGCTGGGTAGAGTACTGTAGGGTTCCTAGAACACAAAATTAATAGCTATAGCGCCGAAAAATAATTACGGGCTTTTATAGAGGAGTTTAATACAATTATTTTTTACTATGGGAGGGGGTCCCTCTGTTAAGGCGTGAGGAGCAATTTTGTAAAAAACTACTTTAAATAAAAAAAAAAAAAAGATTTCAAAACAACGGCAAGACTTACAATAAAAAGTTATAGGTTTTCTGAGAGCCAGAAACTTGTTCTTTTATTATTTTTTTCAACTTAAGTTTTCTGAGAGCCAGAAACTTGTGCTTACATTATTTGTTCCAACCTAGGTACTAGTTTTTGAAAAAAAGTACTTTCAAACTCAACGTTAATCAAACAAACATTAAAAAAAAATATCACAGTTTTTATATAAAGTTGTGAAATTAAGTACGCAATTGGCTTTTATAATTTGATGTCCCTATAAATTCCTAATCGAACACTGAAAACTAGATGGTTTTATGTTTTCTAGTTTATAAGAAAATTGAAAAAATTACCAAAACTACTTTTTTATTCAATTTTTTGTTTTACAGGATAAATTCAAAGATTCTTTGAATCCAGATTCTTCAAATTCAAAACAAACTTTGCATCAGTGGCAGATCCAGGGGGTGGCTATAGAGGCTTAACCCCCCCCCCCCCAACACAGCCGATTCCTAAAATAATTTGAAATATAGAAATCAATAAATTAAAAATTGTAGAGTTTTATATTGGTCTAAAATATTGTTAAGATGTGAAATTTGATGAACAAACAAAACGTGGTTGGGGCTGAAGAATTTACATGTTATGTAGGTAACTTTTTTTCTAAGCCCTAATGTTGGATCTCAGTTTTGAATGGAAGTTGTCATGAAGATTTACGTGGAGAATATACTTTTCTTAGAGAAACATCATGTTCTGTAATAGATGACTGCAACTGGAGGATGGCATGATCTGATTTCGGATTTCCGAATTGGAGAGCAGATTTTTTCGGATCTTATGCCGCTAGAGGTTAATTTCGAATTAGTAATTAATGGGAATATTACGAATACGAACCAGCTTAATCTCTTACCGAAATTATTTTGGAACGAAAAAATGTCAAACACTTACCAAACCAATTTAAACTTTGAACTCTTTCACCTGTATACCGTCGAAGCCACTCCGAATATTGATCATCTTACAGACATAATTAAGAAAACCGCTTCAAATTCAACGCAATTCAGGGGAAAAAATGGTAATAGTAAGAAAAAGTGGTTCGACGAAGACTGCATGAAGGCACGAACCAAGTCTTTTGCTTTTCTCAAATTGTTAAGAAGATACAACAGTAGATTCTTCAGTAACTTTAACTGGTCACTATGCTTCCTCGATAGTGACGTAGATGCCAGTGCAGATATGATCACAAATTTAATTCTTTGTGGAATGAGAAATTTTATCCCGAATAGGGTAAAATCTATCAAACCCAAGGAAAACTCATGGTTTGATTCGAGCTGTAAAGAGGTTATTAGGGTCAGAGAAGTAAGTTTCGGATGTTATAAAGCCAACCCTACTGAGGAAAACCGGAATAAGTTCAAACAAGCTAGAAAGACCTGTAATGTTCATATTCGACGAACCAAATTTTTGCATGAGCAGAAATTAAGGCAAAAAATACTACAATGTCCCACAGGTAGTAAAAATTTTTGGTCATTTGCAAAGAATATACGAAATGCTACTTCGTCGTCGGTTCCAACGCTCGTCTTCAACGATACACCTTTTGTCAGCTCGATAGATAAAGCCAATTTGCTTGCAGCACAGTTTGCTGTTAATTCGACGCTGCCAGAAAGTGTTATGACTCCTCCTGTACTTGAGAGCGTAAATGATTTCATGGGACAAATCTTATTTCGTACTCGTGCAGTTGCTAGAGTTCCAAAAGATCTCGACGTACACAAATCCGCTGGCCCGGATAGTATCCCTCCTATTGTTCTGAAGAGGTGTTCTTCAACGCTGGCAAAACCACTGCGTAAGCTTTTCCATCTGTCCTATTCTACTGGTCTCTTTCCGAGTGGATGGAAAACAGCATTTGTCCAGCCTGTCCCTAAAAAAGGCGTATCTTCCTCACCCTCAAACTATCGACCAATTGCACTTACGTCCCTTCTTTCCAAGGTCATGGAAACGCTGATTAATTTCCAGCTCAAGAAATATCTCGAGGAACGAAATCTTCTTAATGACCGGCAGTACGGCTTTCGTAGCAATAGATCCACTGGTGATCTGATGGTATATCTCACCGAACAGTGGAACACATCTTTACATCGTTTTGGAGAAAGTAAGATTATTGCCCTTGATATTTCAAAAGCGTTTGATAGAGTTTGGCATCAAGCTCTCTTATCGAAAATGCGCGCATTTGGTTTCGATGAATCTCTTCTTCGTTGGATTAGAAATTACCTTTCGGACCGTTCAATACAAGTTGTATTGGACGGTTTCAAGTCTGAAATTCACAAAATAAATGCTGGTGTGCCCCAGGGCTCCGTTTTGTCTCCGACTCTCTTCCTTATATTCATAAATGATCTTCTGTCTGAAACGTCTAATCCATTAAACTGTTTCGCTGATGACATCACCCTCAGCTTCTCATATTCGTTTTCAGATTCACATCCACGTCCTTCGGATGTGGAACTTGAACGGCAGCGTATGATTAGCTCATTTAATTCCGATCTTGACAGCATTGTCCAATGGGGAATTAAAAACCGAGTGGAATTTAATGCTTCAAAAACCCAATGCTGTCTACTGTCGTCTAACAAAAACCCACCCCCCAAGCCACTATCCATGAGTGGCACTTGCATTGAGGAAACCGAAAAGCTTTCAGTCCTCGGTATGTGTATAACAGACCACCTTCTGTTGAATGACCACATATTCGAAGTCGCCAAAAATGCTGCTAAGTGCTTAGGTTTTCTTCGGCGATGCAAGAAATTTTTCTCCCCTTCTGATCTGGCTGTAATCTATAAAGCCTTTATTCGTCCAAAACTCGAGTACAACTCTCATGTTTGGGCAGGTGCTCCAATAACCCATTTAAGCCTATTGGATAGAATTCAAAGAAGAGCTATGAAAATGATAGGTGAAAGAAATATAACTGATACATTTGCTTCTCTAGAACACCGCCGCAATGTTTCTTGTATTTCATTATTTTATCGTTATTTTCATAAACAGTGCTCTAGCGAAATAGCCAGTTGCATTCCTCCCCTTAAACAATTCAACCGTAATACTCGCGCTGCTAGGAATGCCCATCAGTTTACCCTTGAGCCCAACTTCGGACGTACTGTCAAGTTCAGGGATTCTTTCTTTTCCCGCACCACGCGAATGTGGAATGCTTTACTCGACTCTATCTTTCCCTCCCATTTTAATATTCAGAACTTCAAAACCAATGTGCATCGGTTCCTCCTCTTAAATCCTTCCCTATTTTCCTAAAGCTCGCACTGTGTTCAACATATTAAGGGTAGTCACAACCCCTTTAGTGCGCGCACAAATAAAAAAAAAAAAAAAAAAAAAAGTTCTTTTAAAAATCTATATGCTAAAGCGGTCAAAGAATTTAAAAATATCTGCAATGCCAAAAAAACAGAACACGAGCAACGGAATATCTCTACGTTAAATAGCAGCAGATCGTCATCAGACTTCTGGAAAGCAGTCAAACTTCTAAATGGTAGAAAAAACCGAATCGCAACAGGTCTACAAGCACACGATTTATATACTCACTTTGGAGCTCTTTTAAATACTCCACAAATTTCACCCAGTATTCAATACGCAGAACCTCAAATAATCGACGATTGTCTTGAAACAACAAAGCCCCAGGAGAAGACGGAATTCCTTTTGAGTTCTTCAAGAATTGTTCCGTAGAATTTGCTCAAGCTCTTACGAATGAATTTAATCGAATGTTTGAGAGCGCAGATTTTACCCAGAGCTTCAAAAAGTCAATCATATACCCGCTTCATAAAAAAAGAGATTTTTTAAACCCAGGAAACTATAGAGGAATATCCTTCCTGAACACCAGCTTCTACAGTCCTAATTTTCAAAAGACTCACAGACTGTATTAAAAATAAGAGCATTTAACATGAATTCCAAGCAGGCTTCAGAGAAAACTATTCGACCATAGATTTAATTTTCACCTTGTTAAATATTGCTCAAATATACAAGCAAAAACAGAAAAAACTTTACGGCTTATTCGTAGATTTCAAAGCAGCGTTCGATTCTATTCCACGTGAAGCACTCTTTTACAAGCTATATAGGATTGGTATAAGCAGTAAAATAGTAAACGTCATAAGGGGTCTGGTATGAGAATAATATTGCTGCCGTATGGGATGGAAATTTGTTGTCTGAAGAATTTGCAACGACGATGGGTGTGAAACAGGACTGCAATTTGAGCACGCTGTTATTCATCTTGTGTATTAATGACATAACAGACGATATTGGAGGAGGTGTGGAAATCGATGGAGTTACAATACCGGGTCTTATGTATGCTGACGATATTGTTTTTCTCTCTGATACAGTTAATAGTAAGCAGCTTAAAATCAAGAGACTAGAAAAGTTTTGCAAAACTTGGAGTTTAACTGTAAATCTAGAAAAGACGAAAATCCTTGTATTTAGAAACGGAGGTGGGAGATTCTGAAGAAACGAACAGTGGACCTACCAAACGGTGGCCATTGAAGTTGTTAGAGAATACAAGTATCTTGGTTTTGTAATAACGTCGAATCTCAATGTGGAAAAGCATCTAAAAATAAAATTAGCAGAAGCAAAACGAGCCATTAATTCATTATGGAGTACATATTAAATTTCTAACGCATAGCTCGAAACAAAAAATTATCCCAGCGACAGCCCAGACTATTCTTTTATATGCGGCACAAGTATGGGGATATGGTAACTTTGAGTCCGTAGAAAAGTTCCAACGTTACTGCATAAAACGCATCTTTAGGTTACCTAATAATGCCCCTAACTATATGATCCATCTAGAAACAGGGTGTCCACCTCTTTTCTTGGAAACGCTTAAGATACATTTTGGCTATATAGTTAAAGTGGAAGATGAACGTCTGCCGAAAATTGTTTTGAAGCATATGCTAGAAAAAAACGCGTACTGCGTCAAAGAATGGCAAGAACTAGCAAGTTGCAGCGGATGTGTCATGAATTTCTACCCTAGTAAAGGTGCTACTACTCTCAGAAGAAAATTTGAAGAAGTCGTACAAAAATCAGGGTCTTTTTTATATAACAAATATTCAAATGAAGCAAAATCGTCACTGCACAGGATGTATCATAGTAAGGTCAATCACAATCTAAATCGGTTCCTCCTCTTAAATCCTTCCCTATTTTCCTAAAGCTCGTACTGTGTTCAATCATATTAAGGGTAGCCACAACCCCTTTAGTGCGCGCATATATAAAAAAAAAATAAACACTTACTTTCTGGATGGGAACAAAACTGAGATGATAAGAACTATTTTCATGTTAAGAGGCGAATTAATCAATTTGAACTACGTGCCACATCGTCCTGACCTTCCAATATTGTGTGATCTTTGTAACCGTGAAGAGAGAGAGGATGTATATCACTTTGTGTGCCCTATTCTAAATGAAATTCGAAGTATGTATTTTGGAGTGAGTACACTTCAAAAAGAGGATCTGATGACGGCTTTGAATGGTGACTTTGGCTGGGATAGTCTATATAGATACTCTACAAGTGCTCTAAATTATAGAAAAAGAATCATAGATGGGGATTTTAAAAATTTTTTAAAAAAATTTCACTTTAACTTTTTATTTTTTTCTTTTAAATTTAACTTAATTATCTGGAAATATGTTAATTAATACAAACATGTTAATCTGGTAGACGACTGAGTGCCAAACCAAAAGACTTTGTGCTTGTAAAATATTGTAAAAATATTGTATAATTTGTTTTTAAAAAGTTAAATAAAAAAGTCATAAAAATAAACTAAAACTATGTTGGATCTAAGCCTGAAATGAATTGGAAAAAAAACCAAGTGAAAACCAAGGCTATGAATAATGGACATGTTTCATGCAACGACAATTTTCCGTAAAAACAAAATCCAGAAAATTGGAAAAATTAAAATAAAATGAATGTTCTCTCTATATTTCTCTTCTTTTTATATGCGTACACAGAAAATTTGATAATGTGTGTGAGGCACTCATTTTTTTTGGATTCTTAAGTGATTCCAAAGTGAACCGAGAAATTCGGTTCCGTGATTTTGCTTTAAGGGTTAAGCCTAGGGACTTTCATAGTCCGAAGTTGGGTCTAAAGCTTGAAGATATAATTTAGAAAATTAAGTGGTCGGGGCCTAACATTAACATGTCAAAAGAAACACCTGTTTACTCTAAAAACTTAGCTAATTTAAGAAACGCAATTGAGGTTAAAACAATTGGAGAGCAAAGTAAAGCTTAGTGTTAATGTTTACAGGAATTGTTTCTTACGGCCCTGGCTGGGCTTAGGTGCCAGCTGGCGCATGAAGCTATGGACGAGGCCTACCCGGCAATGCTGCAGACTCGAACAAGAGCTGCTAAGAAATAGAATAGAAAAGAGGAACGCCGACTTCTCAGATCTCAGGAGGAAAAAGAGAGCACAAGAAGTGGACGGTCGAGTCTATTGAGGGTTGTAGCGGCAGGGGTGATGTTCGAAAATTTTACCAAAGGGTGAAACGAGCCACCCAACGATAAAAAGCTAGAACGGAAGCCTGCCGAGATGAGAGTGGGAATATGGTAGTAGATACACAGTCAGTGCTGAGGATCTGGAAAGAACACTTCTCTAGTCCTCTTAATGGCGAAGACAGCCAAGATACCACTAGTAGGAAGAACACTCCATTTAACTTGGACGATGATGGCCAACAGTTATGTATGTCCACCTGGCCAAGCCAAAGTGCGGCTGGCGATATCCAAACTTAAGTCGTACAAGGCTGCTGGTGCGGATGGCTTTACAAGCTGAACTATTCAAATCAGCGGGAGACGAATTAGTTAGGAGCATACACCAACTCATCTGCCAAATTTGGTCGGAGGAAAGTATGCCCGATGAATGGAACCTTGGTATAGTGTGCCCCATCCATAAAAAAGGAGATGCTTTGAAATGCACCAACTACAGAGGAATAAGTCTCCTAAACGTCGCTTATAAAATCTTGTCGGCTTTCCTACGTGATCGCTTAAAACCTTTTGTCAACGATCTGATCGGTCCCTATCAGTGGGGTTTTAGGCCAGGCAAGTCAACCGTCGATCAAATGTTCACACTCCGACAGATTTTAGAAAAAATCCAAGAATTCCAGATCGATACACACCACCTCTTTGTCGATTTTAAAGGCGCGTATGATAGCGTGAAAAGGGACGAATTATTCAGAGCCATGTCATATCTCGGCATCCCTCTGCCAAACTCGTCCGCTTGTGCAGGATGACGGTGGAGAAATCTCGCTTTTCCGTCAAAATCGGTAAGAACACCACCGAATCCTTTGATGTTGAGAAAGGATTGAAGCAAGGCGATGAGTTATCATGCAACCTATTTAACATCGTTCTTGTACGCTACGCACAAGTCAACACCAGCGGTACAATTTATCAAAAGTCCGTTCAATTTTGCGTATGCAGACGACATAGACATTGTCGGCAGAACGGAGCGAGCTGTGACAGGCTTATTTGAGAGCATTGAATCGGAGGCGGTTAAAATGGGATTGGCGGTTAATGAGGACAAGACAAATTATATGCTGTCATCGAGAAAGGAATCTCAATATCGTCGACTCGGGCCAAATATTACGATGGGCAGATATAACTTCGAAATCGTCAAGGACTTTGTCTACCTGGGTTCCTCGCAAAATGACATCAGCGCAGAGATAAAACGAAGAATTACTCTCTCCAACCGTTGTTTCTTCGTTCTAAGAAGGCAGTAAAGTAGTAAGGCCCTCTCTCAGAGAACCAAGGAGACTTTATGCAAGCCCCTCATCATCCCAGTCCTGCTCTATGGGGCAGAAGCATGGACATTACAAAAATCGGATGAAAGTCTGCTAGGGTGCTTTGAGAGGAAGATTCTTCGTGTGATTTTCGGTCGGGTGTGTATCGAAAGAGTGTGGAGGAGAAGATTCAACGACGAGCTATACGGGCTATACAACGACGTTGACCTCGTCAAAAAGCTGCGGCTGAGATGGCTGGCACATCTGGAGCGTATGGACAGCAACGCACCTGCCCGACAAATGGGCTTCACTTTCTGTTCATACAAAAAGGCATTAGTTAAAGCCATCTAGTTATTATATTAAATCTATGGAAAAACTAAACAAAATTCAACATAAACATTTTTTTGTATTTTTTTGAAGTGCACATAACAAAATAGAATAGAAGTTTTAGCGCAACAAGTAGACCTAAAAGTGTCCCTTAGATATTTGGACTTAAATCGCAAATAACTTTTGCACATCTCTTTTTTCTCCCAAACAATAAAACTTCAATAAATGATCAAAAACCAAAAATAAAACAACACTCGTCGCACTCCATTAGTCGTTCGTTCTTCATTAATTGCTCACATATGCAAACACACAGAACTCTGTCTCATTCCCTACAACTGCCAGAAAGTGCTTACAAAATACTATCTCCAAACGTTCCAAAAATGCCACCTCAACTCACCGAAATTAAACTCAAAACAGAATACGTCCTCTTAACTTTCGAATCATTACTCCCCCTATTGTATGCTTAGCAGAATATTTGAGTTTGAGTGCAGGAAGTTACCGTCTTTTTGAAATAAAACATTCTGTACGAGCGGATTTTAAGCTCCGGAAATAAGTTGATGATGTTCTTTCCCAAATCACAACGTTAAATGCCAGGTCCAAATGACTAAATGAAAGTAGGATGAGACAGGAGAATTGAGGGATAGGTGCAGCCATATATAGGTGAAGAGCCCTCTGTACAAAGCAAGAAAGCAACAATCGAAGGAGTTGCAAATAAACTCAGAGTATATGTAGGTACCTACCGCTGGTTCTGTTGATGTTGCGGTTGATTCCGGTTCCATCATCAGGGTTTTAGAACCGAGCAAAGTTTGTCATGTTGTTAGCTCATTAAAATTTCATTGGAAAAGGACATTCTGGGGGTTCTGTATGGTGGTCACAATGCGGCGGATGTTTCTGTTTCTGTTGCTGCTGGACTTGATGCAAGCCACTTTTTTGGAAAATAATCAGTGTCTAAACACAGACGACAACATCAAAAAGTAAATGAAAATGAAGAATAAATGTGCGTTCGTGGGGTTTGGGGGAGGGGGGAAGTGGGCTAAACAACTTTGAAAAACTACTAACAACCATGTCGAATAGGGTTGAATTTGAAATTTTGTTCGGGCTATTAATGTGAAATATTTATACCGTTTCTTTTTTAATTTTAATTTTGTTTTTCTCACATTTTAATTAATTTTATGTTTAAAATAATTCACTGTTATATTAAATCGAAAATAAAATCGGGTTAAGTGTCTACTTTTCTTAACAATATCGTTCCTGTTAACTTGCTTCACTATAAATTTAAAAATCCTGATTGTAGGCTTTTGCATAACCCATTGAAAAAATAAACACCACTGATTTGGAGTACATAAAACCGATTAGTAGGCTATGGAGGGATTCGGACTCAATTTTGACATTTTTGGTATTGTGTACTGGAAGTGAGCCCGATTCTCTCCGAAACTCTTTCATCGGATTATGTTATCGGCTTGATAACACAAAACAAAAACTCGTAGCATAAGCATTTGTCAATGCACATTTGAAACAAATATGTATTTCAACTTGAAATTACCCGTTACATTTGAAGATACATATATGGATGGCCGTTATATTGCCCTCTTGTTGACGTTGCCCTTTATTCCCGTGGAGTTTGACACGATCCCCAACGACTTTGGTGCGGATTTGAAAAATTTACATGGAATGCGAATGGGCTTTTCAAACTGCGTTACCGACATTCCTACAATTTTTTATAATTGCATTCTAATAAAAAAAAAACTTAACAAAATTGTCGGAAGCCATCCGTAGACCATCCATCGGATTCTGTAATCGGGGTGATTTTCTTTTCTCTCAGATCTGATTCGGATTGGATTTGCATACGAAAATACATGTATTACAATGGAACAACACAAGATCCAGCTTTGCTTCTGGATTAAGATTTTGAAATCCAATCTTTTAGGTGGACGAGGCTGGGAAGCGAACCCAGAACCTCCAGCGTGACAGTCGAGCGCACTAACCATTACGCTACGGGCTACTACCAAAAAAGAAATCTCAACATATCCCAAATATTCCCGAATACTCAGCTATCTGAAGGGAAATGTAAAAACAGCTGACATCAAATTTAAATTGTACGTTGAATTCTGTGCTAAGTTAACCTATCTGGTTCTGGTCGTTCACAAACATACGTGTATTTGAGATGGAATATATGTGCCTGATTATACGGTTCGTTTTTTTCGTTCATTTCGTCTTTCGTGCTTTTGACAGGCACGAACGTTCATGATTATATGGTTCGTTAAAATTCGTACGTACTTCCTTCGATTTTTGCACTTTCATGTAATTGGGGATTGTTTTGTGTGAGAACAATCAGTAGGAATCAATACAAATATTTTGTAATCACTTCTTTCTCAAACATACTCGTTAATTAGGTATATTCAATAACGAAAAACAATTTTCCCATTCATTCATTTTTGTTCAAATCTTTTTTGCTAACAGCGAGGAGCACAGGTGCGTTAAGCTGGGTACACCACAACGGAAATTCAAAAATGTAATGACGCAGGAATTAAGCAATTATTTGAGGCTAATTTAGTGCTCCAATCCGCAAGGAGCACTTAATTCTTAATTTCAACATCTTATTGAACACAAATAAGTGTAGACATAAACCAACGCATTTGAATAAAAATAAAATAATAAATGTCTCCAGCGTTAGATTTTTGAATTTTGGCTGTGGTGGAGCGAGCTTTATATTAAATGACGAGCAAAATCGGATTTGACCTGTAAAACCAAACCTGTGGGAATAGAAAACCCAAAATTGTTATATTTTCAAATAAACTTATTACAATTTTTTCTTTTTTTTAAGGCTGAGTGTAGAAAGTCTCCACACTTTTGCAACATTGACATTAAATTTCAAGGTCAAATCATGGAGCCCTAAATTTAATATTGGAGCACTAAATTAGCCCCAAAATAGCTCTTTATTCCTGCATCATTATATTTTTAAATTTCCGTTGTGGTGTACCCAGCTTGATGTCAAGCTGGGTACACCACAGGTGTTTTAGGTGTAAGGGTAGGATCCCCCGATTTGGAATTCCCCTTACTTAAGATTCCCAAATTTGCGCCTGGCATCATCACTTTTTTTTAATTTTTACTGGAAAGGTGTGGTGTACTCAGCTTGACGTCAAGCTGGGTACACCACAAGTTTAGGGGTGAAGGGAATTAAGTGCTCATTGCGGATTGTAGCACTAAATTAGTCCCAAATAAGCGCTTAATTCCTGCATCATTAGATTTTTTAATTTCCTTTGTGGTGTAGGGGAGACTGGGTACGGTTGAAACACAGGACGGTTGAACCAACGCAAATATCTAGCAAACCGTGGGTGGTGGGTGGATGGGTCTCAAAGACACGAAGCGGCAACAGGTTAAAACACGAACTTCAATCTTGCTTCGGTCGTAGCATGCTTCAGTTGTCTACGGGAGGCCTTTTTGTTATTTGACATCCAAAAGTAAGTTTTTTTGTTCGAATGTTTTTCCTATTACCGTGTTTTTTATTTGTTGGAGAGTATTGAGTATATTTTTTGTGATCGGAGTGAAGAGTGTAGAATACAATATGATGACTATTTTCAGTGTGTCAGTCCCGTCAGTATTATTACCGACACTATTTATATTTGTTTATCTACAGGAGGGGTTGGGGACGGTTGAAACAAGTGATGGGAATAATCGAATGATTTCAATAATCGAGATATTAGTATTCGAGTGATCAAAATAATCGAATGATCATTGGAATTGAAAAATAGTAACACAATCGGAATGGTTTACACCAATTCATTTATACAAACACGAACAGCACAAGCAACACTCAATTTCTCAATTATGTGTATTTGACTTCTCATTCTCGCACTGCTATTACAATTATTTATAACATTAAATTTATACGTAGGTATTGGTAGGTATAATGGGTATGGAAAATCAATCGAATGATTTGGGTGAAAAAGAATCGAGATATCTCGAGATGTTGCATGAATCGATTATAATCGATTAAATCATTCGAATGCACCCATCACTAGTTGAAACAATGTATTGGGTATGACAATATTGTCACCTGGAATATTCCGAAATAGTAATTTTATTGGTCTCTGACCAATAAAAATTGAAGAAAATTTTACTTCTAGTTTCTTTTAAATTATTTATTGAGGTAAAGTTTTATTTTTAAATTATTTCATTCTTATTGTTTATTGTTTTTTTTTTTTGATAAACATTGAAACACTGAAGACTAATACAACTTGTCATACAATATCATTATCTACGTTATAATTAAAAAAAAAATCATAAACCCTAGTATGGGTACAGTTGAAACAAATTGGATTTTTTTTTTTTAATTTGACGTATACTTAAAACAATGCACATGGTTCTAAAATAACACTGCCCGTATGTGGATAAAAACATGATCTTTCATTTAACATACCATCAACCTCGCTCGGTGCTCAAATAGCAATACTATGGACGATATAACAAAATTGTTTCAACCGTACCCAGTCTCCCCTGCCCAGCTTGACGCACCTGAGGAGCACAGTACACATACATACATATCTAAGGTATTATCAGGCGTAGCTTGTCAAATTTCAAGATGACTGCCACTTGTGTAAGTACACAGTTAACAAATTTGTGGTGATTGTTTGAAATTCAATTTGTTTACTATATTGATTTTGACAATAAGCAGAACTGAACAAAAATGATAACGTTAGTGATATTACCTGTAATATATGTATCTTTCCTGAGGAGCACTGTAGTTGCCAAATCAGAAACGTCAATGTTCAAACAGAAAAAGTCTTGAAATTTTCATTCCTGCTTTCGTTACTTCCTTCCCTCTACATTTCTACTCCCGTCACCCAATCGGTCAAAAAGACGAAACAACCGAAAAAACTAATCATGTAATCGGGTACTATCTTAGAGCAATATTCCTCTTCTGCTGGCGTGAAATGGGACAAAGTTGAGGATTTATATCGAAACTGGTGCATCTGTGGATTTTAGGTGGAATCTACTTAAAATCTACCTCTCACTGACTGCAGCTATTATTAAAAATTGTACCTGATGTACCTTTATATAGGCACTAGTGCATGTTGTTTTTATTTTATAGCGTTTTCCATTGTTTTTTTTTCACAATGTAACGCTCCTTATTGAAATCAAATCAGACCCACGATAAACAGATATAAGGTATGCTTATTGCGTTTTGACAGATGTGATGTGACGTCATCGTCATCTGGTTCGAATATAAGATAGAAGAAAAGAATACCATTTCATTGGATTATTTTTATAATTTTTCTATTTTTACAGTGAATTTCACCTAGAAATAATTTGTTTAAATGGTAAATTCTTAAATACAGTCTACACTTAAGAAAAAATTGTTTGCATTTAGTCTAGATGCACAGCTTCATTTTTTAAATGGTTTTCCAGGAACCTTTTGTATAGAGATGTTCCATACTGTTTTTAATAAAAATGCTTTCTAACCCCCATATTATATTAATAAACGGAGCTAGCGGCGAGTTATCATTAACTCCTGAAGGACTAGGAGTTAAATTTCTGCCACTTAATAGCTAGCTAAATCAACAAGGAAGGTAGTTTAGCGAAGGGCTAAATAAGATAAGTAAATATACGTTTTAATTCACCAATTGTCTCTTAATACATGCTCACACGAGAGCTCGAAAGTTATAGGTGAGTTAAGCGCTGTTTTTATTAATATGGCTATAAAAGTCTAGCATTTTGAAAGATTGTATCACTTGGTTTCTAAGTTCACCTTCCAACTTTTCATCCACCAACTAAAGCTGCAGGATGTATAATGCCGTTTTTAATTGGACGTCTGGAAGCGTCCAGAAGCGTCCGGAAGTCTTTTGAAACCATTCCATTGGCACAAAAAATACGCTTCTGACGATTCTGAGAAGAGAAATTCGATTCTGGATTTTAAATAAGAATCCACTCAAGAAGCACTAATACATTCAAGCTCAAACATCATAACAAACTGCAATGTACTTCATCTTTTTTTAACTTTCCATTTTAATTTAATTTGCTCTAAAATCAAAGTTTTTGGTAAATTATAATCAAAAAATTTAAAAAAAAATCAAACAAAAAATATTATTTAGATGTTCTGAGTTGATACACTTTTGTTTTACATTTCACTTTTTGTGCGGTAGCAAATGATTTTTATTTGACGATTCACCTATACAGATACCAAAGCCCAGAATTGAGTAAAAGCATCTTGGACTATTCCATTCGATTTCAGATTGAGTGAAACCTTGAGTGAAACCAATGGAAAACGACAAAGGAGTCATGGTACTGATTCTTTCTTTAAAGCTCTATTAAAGTATATCCTTAACTGTATAGTCACTCTCAACTAAATGTCCTGAGCAAACAGGACTTTTTTAAAGTATGTATAATCGTTTTTAGTCCCACAAGCACTAATCCACAATTTGCACATTTTAGCGTCTTTCTGTTTTTTGCTATCCGGTGTATTATTACACCCCAAAACAGCACACACAACCATTTTAAAATTTACTTTTTAAACAAATAAAATAACAAAAACCAGTTGAAAATTTCCAATTAAGGTGCCAGTTATAGCTATCATTGGAAACCATCATTGAAAATACTAATTCTCAATTTTGATTGATTGATTGATGATTATTTTGATGCCAAAGTAAAGCTTACTGACTTAATAATTATTTCCAGGTAAAACAAAATTCAATTTGGCACAACTTTTCTCATACAATGACTTTTAAATTTTCAATGATGAACTATCTTACCAATGATCATTGAAAAAATTAAAAGTTACGTTATGGGGAAGATATTGGACAAAATTAATTTTTTTTGGAGGAGAAATAATTTTGAAGTCGTAGGCTATCTTTCTGCATTCAAATATTTAATGATTAAACTTTCGAAGGGTCTCAAAATCACCAGCTAACTTTTTCAATGATGGTTTTCAATGATAGCTATAACTGGCCCCTAACAACCTCGCTTGCCAAACTCGCAGATGATGATGACGTCACAACATAAGCAAGATGGCGCATTGGGTGTATCTTAGTCCCGATCTACATTGCCCGATATTTCAACGAAGATTTTTCCAGAAATCGTGTGAAATGTACACACAGAACGATTTTTTCCATGAGATTTTTTCCTTGTCTTCTTCATTCTTTTATTTCTGTGCTCTTCATTTTGCATTGATATTCACTCACACCATCAACCCAACGGCACACTGACACCGAACACACACAAAAAACTGGAAAGAGGGCGAAAGAGAACATAAACAGACTGGAAAAATCGTCTGAGTTTTGCGGTACAAACGATTTGATCCCTACCCCTCACTTTTCACTCCCTTCACCTACGAACAAAAGATCGGCACTGGAAAAATCGTTCAATGTAGACCGGGACTTATGAGCATAGTCCCGGTCTATATTGAACGATTTTTCCAGTGCCGATCTTTTGTTCGTTGGTGAAAGGAGTGAAAAGTGAGGGGTAGGGATCAAATCGTTTGTACCACAAAACTCGAACGATTTTTCCAGTCTCTTTATGTTCTCTTTCGCCCTCTTTCCAGTTTTTTGTGTGTGTTCGGTGTCAGTGTGCCGTTGGGTTGATGGTGTGAGTGAATATCAATGCAAAATGAAGAGCACAGAAATAAAAAAATGAAGAAGACAAAGAAAAAATCTCATGGAAAAAATCGTTCTGTGTGTACATTTCACACGATTTCTGGAAAAATCTTCGTGGAAATATCGGGCAATGTAGATCGGGACATACCTTATTTCTGTTTATGACTGCTTTCACACAAGGAAACTGATTTGCTGGAAACTGGGAGTTTGTTGGCGAGGAGGGCAAGAAAGACGGGGATAGAACAAAAATCTCCCCGGTCAACGATTGAGGAGATTTGTATCACATTCCTTCTCACACTGTCCGTAATGTGCGTTCAGCCAATAGACTTTTTATTGAAAAAAAAACAGAAATCTCCGGCAATTCAGTTTCCTTGTGTGAAAGCTACAAGGCATTAAAAGGAAAACGTCAAAAAAATCTCCAACAACTGGTTTCCCTCTGTGAAAGGGGACTATCGTGATCAGACCACTAAAAAATTCAATTTTTTTAAACGAAAGTGAAATCTGAAAAAGATAAAAAAAATCGATTTTGTTTTTTGTTGAATTGAGCTTGATATGAGATAGGTATTAAAATTCGTATTCGTTCTTTTATATGTTCACTATCGATTATTTCCAAAAATGTTGAAAATTCTAACAAAATATTTTTTTTTTAAGTATTGTTAGTCCCGATCTACATCGCCCGATTTTTCCACGAAGATTTTTCCAGAAATCGTGTGAAATGTACACACAGAACGATTTTTTCCATAAGATTTTTTCCTTTTCTTCTTCATTTTTGTATTGCTGTGCTCTTCATGTTTCATTGATATGCACTCACACCATCAAACGAACGGCACACTGACACCGAACACACACAAAAAAATGGAAAGAAGACGAGAGAGAACATAAACAGACTGGAAAAATCGTTCGAGTTTTGTGGTACAAACGATTTGATCCCTACCCCTCACTTTTCACTCCCTTCACCCACGAACAAAAGATCGGCACTGGTAAAATCGTTCAATGTAGACCGGGACTAAGTTTGAAGCCTAGTACGCTGCTGATGCGAAACGAAAAATCCCATACAAAAATGACATGACGAAATCATAAACGAAAAATTTCGTTGTCCTTTTCGTTCTGTGGTACGCTGTTCGACCAGCGAAATTGATGATTATACCAGATTGTTTTGACAAGTCTCCACTCTCTTTTCGCAATGAATTATTTGCCCGGACCATTAATTGTGTGCGGAAAAATGACATTTGGGTTTGTTCGTGTTTTTATTTGTTGTTTCTTTCATTACAACACTGTTTTTGTTTGATTTTTTCGTTAAATTTCTATTTATTTATTTGCAATTTATTTAAACTCTCCATGATTATTTTTCCGCTGTGTTTTCATAAACATTTCGTTTTCTTTTTCGAGACCGCAGGAAAATTTCGTTTCGCATCAGCAGCGTACTAGGCTTTATGTGGAATGAAAGTCCCGGTCTACATTGAACGATTTTTCCCGTGCTGAATGGAAAAATCGGCCGAAACTGGAAGGATCATGTCGGCTGTACCTCTCAATCGCACACGATTACAACAACAATTTTTTGTCGGCACTGAAAATATCGTTCAATGTAGACCGGGACAAATGAATATCAACAAACAAAATTATAAACGGGTAGGGGCGCCAATCAACTGGGATAACCATTTCAAATAAATTCAGCACTGCATGAGATGTGTCAGAATTTTTTTAAGTCGTTATTGTCTTCTCTATCTATTTGACAGCTTTGTTGCCTCTTACCCAGAAACACTACTTACACTCTATTTATCTCATTCTTTCATACGCTTTTTAACCTTACCACGTGCACGCTGGACGATTCGTTCCTCGATAATTTTGATTTTGTTTTATCGTTTTGAGCACATTTTTTCAGACTTTCAATTTATTAAGTTTCATAAAAGAAAAATTAAAATGTTGAAAGATAAAAAAGCAAACTCCAAAGGTGAAGGAAAATCTAATAAAATTATTAAGAAAAACAGCGAAGAAAATCCTAAGAAAAAAAAGCAGCAAATGGGAAAGGTCAATGTTGGTCTTGTAGAGACTTCACCTCCAGTGGTAGCCGAATTGCTCAAAAATAAGGGCAGCAAGAAACCAAAAGCTAAAAAGGAGGTTTTAGAAGAAGTTGAACAAGTTGACATGGAAACTGACGAAGAAGACGCTGTTCAACAATCGGAAGTTGAAAGTGTCGAAGAAGCCGATGAGAGTGAGGCAGAAGGTAGGTTAAGTCTTTACATATATTGCAAGAGTATTTTTTTACATTTTATTTCATTACTAGAAAGTGCTGAAGGTATTGGACATACTGTTTACGTTAGTAATATCCCAGCTGAAACCAAACGTACCGAACTCGTAAAATGTTTTGGCACCTGTGGAAAGATCATGTCAATTATTTTCAGTGGTCCCCAAGGAATAATCTTCACGCCAACAGTCAAAACAGCTAAAGTTAACGCTTACATTGTCTTTGATAGCGTTGAAGCTACTGACAAAGCGCTGAAACTTATCGCCACTCTCCTAAATGGCCAGCAACTGACTGTAAAAATACCTAAAGATACATACAAACCTGTGTCAAATATAAGCGGCAATTCAAATAACACGAACACAGTCTTCGTTACAGATTTGAACCCTAGTAAGTAGTTACATTTTTTAAATAAAATAATAACTCTAACACTGACCTCGACTTTCTAGAGACGAATAAGAATAGCATCAAAAAATTATTCTCCAGTTGTGGAAAAATAGCATTCATCAATATTATAAAGAGTTTTGACGACAAAGGTAGGGCTTTTGTTTGTTTCAAGAGCCTCGATGCTGTTGATTTGGCCTTGAAACTCAGTGGTACCACGTTAGATGAAAAAACAATACAAGTCGCAAAGTATTCCGAAAAACTGAATAATAAGGGACCCAAATTGAGTGTTGACAAAGCAGGACTGAAAAATCTTGGCAAAGGAGAATTGAAGGAAAAGATGCTTGAAGTAGGCCAGAAGTATGTAAAAATAATTCCAGATAAGAAGAATCAAGGCAAAAAGAGTTCAGAGTTCCGAGGAGTTAAGTCAGAAGGAATAAAGAAGGTAAAATGTTTTGAATCACAACTGAAATAGGTTTATCAATAACAAGTTTTTTTTTTGTTAACAGGCACCGAAGAAGAAGGCCAATAAAAATGCCGCAAGTTCATAAATTTTTAATTTTGACTTTTAAGAAAGAAGAAAAGTTTAGTGTTTAACTTTAGAATAAGAAAATTTATGGAAATATACAACGGACTTTTGTATGAATTACTTGGTTTTTTTTTTTTGTTTAAATCTATATATATTTAAAAGAAAAATGTCGTCCGTGTGTGGGCCCATAACTCGATAACGAATCGTTCGATTTATAGGATTTTAGGCTTGATGAATTCGTATTGACCCAAGGAGAACATAGGACACCTAAGAGAAATCCCGAAAATTTTTCAGGAAAATTGGAAATCAGGGATCATCCTCTTTTTAATGCTTATCTCCAGAACGGGGTCTTCGATTAATGGCTTGATGGATTTGTATTGGCTCAAGAAAGGACATGACAATGGAGGAAAATCCCGGAAAATTTCCAGACAAATTGGAAAGCAGGGAACATCCAGTTTTTAATGCATAACTCGAGAACGGTTTCTTCGATTTTTTACGATTTCGGGCTTGATAAATTCGTATTAGTTCAAGGAAGTGCATACAAAACTGGAAGAAAATCCCTTAAAATTTCCAGGGGCCTAACTATGTAACTCGATTCTACAATAAAAATGTTCGAATTCGCTAAATTTCAATTGGCTATTTCTATAGGATGCACTTTAAAAGTTAAATAAAACAGCGCATGTTGAAGATTTTGTGGCAAAGAGTCTGAAGTACCAACATTTGACCCTTCTTCCACGCATTGTACCACTTTAAATAAGCATTGAAAACAACTTTCGAATGGATTCGAAAGTAGAACAAAGTTACATAGTAGGGCCCCAGAAAAAATCCGGGAATATCCGGTTTTTAGTTACGGTTACTTTTATTTTCACGATTTAGGGCTTGATAAATTCGTAATGACCTCAGGAAGGCCCTGAAAGCATCGGCTTTATTGCAATACATGGAGAAATTGCAATTGAACACAAACACGCGACTCGCTTTAGTAAATGACCAGTTCGCTGCAGATTTCTCCAGTCAATTTGTTAGCGATGGCAATGATACCAGTAGACATAGTCATCGACTTTATTGAATTTCCACCGAATTTTTGCTACTTTACAACAACGCCGGAAGAGCTCATCGCGAATGTTTTTACAAATTTCACTCAAAATTATGTTAACCATGATTGGCTGAGCTTACGCGCGATTTTGGTTGCGAAAAACAAGAATGTCGATCATTTGAATTTCGTCATTCAAAATCGAATCGTCGCCGTCGGTGAGTTAATTTATTCACATCCGTGGACTCCGTGATGGATGAAAACGAAGCCACCAACTATCCCACGGAATTTTTGAATTCTTTGGCTGTTCCGGGATTTTCACCACACAATTTAAAATTGAAAGTTGGCTCAGTTATAATTTTGCTGCGCAACCTCAATGCACCAAAACTTTTTAACGGAACGCGTTTGATTGGGAAGTGCATCAAATCAAATCTTATATCAAAGCCACGATCTTGAGGGGAATTTTCAAAGGCAAAGATGTTCTCATTCCACTGATTGCGCTTATTCCGAACGATTTGCCGTTCGTATTTAAGCGTCTTCAATTTCCAGTGCTTCTCGCTTTTGCTATGACAGTTGACAATCAATAAGTCGTAAGAACAATCGCTGGATGTTTGTGGTATCAATCTCGAATTCCCATGTTTCTTACATGGTCAGTTGTATATGGCGTGCTCACGTATCGTCAAACCTACCGCTTTGTACGTGTACGCGCCTGAATATAAAACGAAAAATGTTTTTTACCATTAAAGCTCTTCAGTAAAGAAGCGGAAGGTTGGCCGACACGCCAATCATTTTGGTTTCATTGAAACACATCGACATTATTAATTTAGGTATTTTATTGTATTTAATAAAACTTTAGAATAAAGAATTTCAATTGGCGGCTAGTCAAATATATTTAAAGCTCATCGTTTTGAGAGTGGATGTATAAACAAAATCTGAGTATGTGGGTTTAAAGGGACATATTTTGTGAAATCGAAATCAAAAGTTTGGCAGGTTTTTTTCTCAGCCATTGGCGAGGGCAGGGCATTTTAGGGATTTTTCAAATTTCTTATTAGGCTGATTCTAGAAAGCACGGCGGATTGTTTTCAATTGCGGATTAGTATTTTTTTGTTCTCAAAGGCGCTTTCGCTTTCCATTTTTTGCTTGAACAGGTAATGATCGATTTCAAAAAAAAAAATTATTCAAATGCTAGTATCCCTGATAAGAAATTAAGAAAATCTATATTTTCAACACCCCGCCAAAGGATGAAATAATAACCTACCAGACTTTTGATTTCGATATTAAAATATATGCCCCTTTAAACCCTCATACTCAGATTTTAGTTATACATCCACTCCCAAAATTCGCTGTCGGCTCTTGTATTATTACCTTGGGGGCGTCTAGACCGAGCGCTGGCAACATACATATTTTTCGACCTCATCGGTACATGGATAAAATTTAGCCGCCAAGCACAAAAGCGTGACTCGTACACTCCGGTTGGTAGACTTAGGTCTCATATTTTTATTTGTGTTTTTATTTGGTGGCCATAAAGCTTTTTGAACCCAATTTTTTTTATTTTCGCTTGAGTACACTCGTTGCTATTTGTTGGACAATTCAAAAAGCTTGTGACCGATTAACTCCAAAAGTCACTTTATAATAGGTTGTAACTGTGGTCACAGCAAGATTTATGGCTATCAAATAGAAAATGTTTCTGTTGTATGAAATGTATTATACAATTGTGTATGCCTCGTCTTTAATGGAGGGCCTACTGCTGAAGCGAACCAAGTCAGAAAAAATGAATTCGAAGATATTAAGGAAGAAGAATTTCGTATTCAATTTCACTATTCACTATAGTCAAATACTTATTGAAATGAGTTGTTACACATTTTTGGAACCTGTTTCCAGCTTTGAGTAATCATTCAACTTTTCAAAAACAAATTTTTCGGGTCTTAACAAATACTTGAGTGATTTTGGTTTGGGAGAACGTATTAAAACATCTTAACGCCCAAGTAATTTTTTTTTTTCCTTTGTTAACAATTTAAAAAAAACTCTTTTTCCAGGTTTGTTCCATGCTTATCTAAAAGAAAATTGTCAAAACTGCCTTGGTACAATAATCAGCTAGTTAACTTAAAAAATGTAAAAAATAAAGCCCATGCTTGATACAAAAAAAATATATGTTCATTCGACTACAATCTTTTTTGCTTTCATAGGAAAGAGTTTGAGGTTTTAAGTAAATTTCTGTATAAAAATTACATCCTAGATATTGAAAACAAACTTAAATTTTATTCCAAGTGTTTTTGGTCTTTTATTAACGTTAAAAACAAAATCTGCAGGGATACCAAAAACTGTGTTTTACAATGATATTGGGGCATATTCATAGTCGCAATAGACCCAGATTTTACTAAACTACAGTTTAAGGCAAATTTGAACATTAAGAAATGTTTCACATTAGGCCAAATTTTTACACACAAAAGCAACAACAAGTTAACACAACATTGAAACTTCAGTAACTTCAATGTGAACATTAGCTTTCCAATGATTTCCAAGGAAATGTTCGTTGAGTATGGTAGTTTTGAACCCCTTTTTGAAAACAACATTTTTATACGAAGATTTAAAACTGTACAACAAATTATTTCATGAAAAAATAACAAAATACATTTTCGATGATACAGATACAATTTTTTTTTATTAAAAATTATTCTCCCGAATTGCTTAGAAATTATACGACGACATTCTTACAGCATAAAAGAAGAAATGGTTGATAACCATTTTTAATGAACACATCCCTTTGGTCTATTGGCATTGAAATACTGCACTTCTCGAACAGCTTGAAGAAAATATTATTTCTTTGTGGGAAATAGCCAGTTCTCTATTAATTTATACAAAATAGCATTATAATAGATAAATTTACTTAAATTGATTGTATTTAATACTTTTCTGATTAATTATTTACAGGATTCTTTCCTTCCGCTAAAATATGCTTTGTGCTTTAAGATTAAATTAAAAAAATCGGTATAGCCAATAATTAAATCAAATTAATGAAGAACAAATTATTTGTCATAAGGGTGTTTCAAGCTAAGTTTTTCCTAAGTTTTAAGGAAACAAAAAATTTTATACAAATCATTCAAAAAGCGTGTAAATTAAATATTTTCAATATTGAAAAAACAAATTCGCGAACTTAATTCGTGCGTATTATAAGAGATGTCAAAATAGGCACCATTTAACAACGTTGTGTATCCGGAAGCTTTACAAAACATCAGAAAATCTATTTTTGAAAACTTTGTCGATGAGATAGCCTTATTGAGCCCCGGTTTGTATCCCAACAGTAAACTAATATTCATTCTTAAATTTGCGAAGCAACGCGAGCACGGGTCCGCTAGTAATAAATACGCCTTTGTGGAGATATTTTTAAAGTTGAAAATCTAAGACCCGATCAGCGCCAGTTCTTAAATGTATACCTTGAGGCTCCACCCGAGTCCTTAAGAAAATAGTGTCTATAGCTCAATCTGGTCGAACTCACTGCAAAAATAAAATCGACTTTTGGGGCTATCCTGTTCGCAATTAGATAGTCAGAATATGCAATTGCCTGAGTTAGAATATCAGATCGCTGGTTCAAACGCTGAACAGAATCGGCGAGTTGGCCACTTCCCACAGGACATTTTATATTTTGAAGATTGGAGTTCAAGTTACAGTGTTACTTCTGACAACAAACTTTATACAAAAAATGCGCATAATAATTGGATGTGCAAGAAAATGAGATTTCAGCAATTTTGCTCCATCAAAAGATGAGCCAGGGTATGTTGCTAAGCCCGCTGAAATCTACGCCGAATTCATAAATGTAAAAGAACCATAAATTCTTAAAAACGGAACTATTTACATGTGTGTATTTTACGAAAAAAATTGATGTCATTGAAAGGAAAAAAGTAGACAAAACTTCTAACGGACACTGTTTGTCTTTAGAAATGGAAAGTAAAATTTGTAACCGAATACGTCGTTAGTTATTCTCAATGTATTTCCTTACAAATAAAATTAACTGTTCTTTCGTTTTTGATTCAGCCATATCATATCATTCCAATGTAATAGGAAACTTGTTACCGAGTCCCCTTAAATTTAAATTTTTTATTACAAAATTATGTTGAAAATTAATTAAACGACTTGGTTGATTTTCTAAAATAATTTAAGGTCAGGTTCTAGACAATGGAATCATTCTGATTTATCCAAATTTTAGGAAATGGATATTATATGTTAACAAAATACAATCGCAGTTGATATAAAGAATACAAAATAAAATACAAATATTGTTGTAAAAACATACAAAATCCATTGTATTTGCATTAATTTTCTTATTCTTAACTTACACAATATAAACATTTTTTTAAAAAGTCAAAAATAAAAATGTACGGTTTAGATTTCAACATTTATTCTTCGGTAGCAGTTTCTGCTTCGATCTTTTTCGGTACCTGAAGCGAGAAAAAAAAATTAAATAAAGTCTTCAGTCATGATTTTACTTTTTGTATATAAACCTTTTTAATTCCTTTGTACTTCTTTTCATTTCCTGTCTTTTTAGGGCTGCTTGGTTTTGTAGCCTTGGGCTTACGTTCATATGCTTCCACAATAATTGGTTTATCTTCGTACTTAGTTCTATTTAATTTCAAGGCCTTTCTAGTTGAGGCTGGGCTTTTGAAACAAACAAAAGCCATAGTTTTGCCTTTTTTGTCTTGCTTTTTCTTTAAAACTTTTACGTATTCTACTTCGCCACAAGTTGAGAAGAACTTTTTAAGGTTCTTATATAGATCTGGAAAATGGTAAATGTGAGTCAGAGAGATATACCGTTAGAAAACTTAGTTTTGAAATACTTATGTACTAATAAATTATGTTTAGTAGGAGTACTTACTATTACTAGGATCCAAATTTTTAACTATGACTGTGTTCTCACTACTTCCCATTACGTGTTTTACTTGTTTTATTTGTTTTACTTGTTTGAAGTGATTTTTGGGTTCCTTAAGGCCAGTTTCTTTATTGGTATATCCGGCCTTGTCGATGGAATACTGTTCAACACTAATTGCTTTCTCGCCGATCGCAGTGCATTTGATTTCCAATGCCAAATTAACTGCATCGTGACTCTCAAATTGCACGCAAGCCCTACCTAAGCACACTCCAGATTTTGGGTTTTTGAAAGTGTAGACGGAGTCTATAGTGCCACAGTTGGAGAAAGTCTGATGGAGGTTGTCATCAGTAACAGCTGCAAAGGAGCGGTAAGTAATTTGGGGGATATTTGTGTAAATATGTAGATATTAGTGGTCGGGAAGTTTTGTTTGTTTTTTTAATATTCTACGGGTACTTACAGTCAATTGCATATTTAACCATAACCGTGTTCTTGGGATTTGAACATTGGAAAATATCTTTAGCTTTTCGCACCACTAGGCTGCTAGTTTCCAATTGAGTGGCGTTGAGCTCAAGCGCTTTTTCAGCAGATTGGACGCTATCAAATACAACGTAAGCTTGAACGGATGCGTATTTTTTCATCGAATCCCTATTGAGGAGAATGAACAAGATCTTTCCATAGGGGGCGAAGAGTTTTACGATTTGTGCACGAACGGTGGTAGCAGGAAGATTGCCAATGAAGATTGTGTATTCCGTACCGACATCGGCTTCTAGTATTGAAAATGGTATCAGAAAACTTTCGGTTTATTAAAAAAATGCACAACTTACCTTTAATTGCAACGTTTTTAACATTTTTTCCAACTTTAGCTTTTGATTTTTTGTCGGGCAATGGTTCTGAAACATCCATTTGTTCTGCCTCGTCTGCGTTATTTATCTTTACCAATTGCTGCTTCTTTTTCTTTGGGTTTTCTTTCTTAGTTTTCGACATTTTAGTTATCATTTTGTAGTTAAATTAATTTCAAATAAAATGCGATACAAATTTTATAAAACGAAGTAAAACACGCGGTCACCAAATGTCAAATCCCAATTGATGGTGGTGTATCAAGCAGCACTGCCAGGCAAAAAAAAGAAGAGTTTTTTTTTGTCGAAAAACGTGCAGGCGTGCAGGTACGACATGAGTTGTGTTCGGTTAAGCGCCGTTTACATGAGCTGCAAACTGCGAATGAATTATTTTAACCAATTTTGCCAATTTCAAAGATGAAATATCCATGTCAATAACAGAATCCGGAAAAGTCAGTCCGCAGTGATTCATTACTGCAGTCTACTCCATTCTTTTCACGATAAATCAGTAGTTAAGAAAGAAAGCACTGCACTGCGAATCGAGTTTTGCAGATTTAAGACTTAACTACATAGGCCTACTTTTGTACAAAACTGAGAAATAAATATCTATTCTGAAGACACCTGCTTGCAAAAAAAACAATGAAGAATTGTGCATGGTGGTTTAATTTATATGTCAGAACAATTTTGGTATGTTTTTTTGCAAGCATGTTTCTTTAGCGAGCATTTTAATTTCTCAATTTTGTACTTTTGTACAAAAGTAGGTCTCTGTAGTTGAGGCTTTCATCAACATGATCAACTTATTTTTGTTTTAACTTTTGGATGAAGTGAATAAATGATCTCATTTTCAAAACTTAAAAAGAAAAAAACTCCGAAAAAAAGTTTAAATAACAAAAACCTACATTTCAATATTTTCTAAACTACCAAATAAAGGCTCTCCCAACAATGCGAAACATTCGTTGCGGCGAAGAAACATTCGCCAGTCAAAATTAATTCATATGTTTCTCCGCCGCGTTGGTGTGGGCACTCTCATATATCAACATGTTAATAAATTTTGACATGCGAGATTTCTTCACCGCAACGAATGTTTCACATTGGTTTGAGAGAGCCTTAAATCGGTCGAAATTAACCTCATTTCATCAGAATTAATAGCTCTCAGTGACAGCTCATGTGAATAAACGTCAAAATTCATGACCATTCGCAATTCACAATTCGTAGCTCATATGCAAGGCATTTTACTTGACCAAGCTGATTTAAGGCTCTCGCAAACTAAAGTGAATTATTCGGTGCGTTGGAGATAAATGCAAAACATTCTATGTTCGAATGCAGTTTTTTGTTGTTGTTTAGAATTGTCTTCATTTTTTCTATCATTGCGGTTGTTTCACTCCACTTTCACGTTGGATTAGGAGTGACAAATTCATCACTTTCATAACTACTACAACTACAACTTCCATGGTCGTCAAAATAACGAATGGAAATCATTTCACCAACCGTGGAAACAAGAGCTTACGTTTCAGTCAAAAAGTCCAGAATCAACAAAACAAAAAAAAAAGTGTAATCAGGCTCAAATATTCTCCATACCTTTATGTCCGCCACCTATGTTCCAATTCAAAAATCTATCACACGTGCTCGATTTGTTGTTGGACATTTTTGACAGTTCTATAATTTTAAAATTGAAGAATTTCTTTTGCAGCGTGTTTTGTCCAGCTACAAGTTTGTTTTTTTTTTTTTACTATTTTAAAACTTCCTTCAATTTACTTATCAAAATTAAGAAGCAAAATCAAAATGACGAAAACTAAGAAAATAAATAAAAAAGCAAACCCCGAAGGTGAAGAAAAACCCACTGAAGATATTAAGAAAGTCGAAGAAAATCCAAAGAAAAAAAAGCAGCAATTAAAAAAGTTAAAAAAAGCAGTTAAGGCAGGTCTAGTTGAGCCTCCAGCACCAGTCTTAGCAAAGGATGTTGAACTGAAAGTAAAGAAAAAGGCTGCCAAGAAATCAAAAGCTAAAAAGAAGGCTTTAAAAGATTCACCAGATGCTGTTGAAAAAGCTGAAGGCAAAGAGGAAGTCAAAGCCGACACAAAAGTTGATGCCAAACCTAAAGCAACCGAAGAGGTTGTAGAAAACACTACAGATTTAGCTAAACAGGCGAAACGAGAAAAAAATAAGTTAAAAAAAAAATTGAGAAAAGCTTCAGAAAAAGTAAAAACATCAGGTAGGTTAAGTTGGAGATTTGATAACGCGAGAGTTTTCTAATAATATTTCTCCATTACTAGAATCAGTTGCAGGTCCAGGACAAACAATCTTCGTTGGCAATGTTCCATCTAACACCAAACGCATTCAACTAACAAAATTATTCAGTGCCTGTGGGAATATCATGTCAATTCGTTTCCGTACTGCCAACGGGAAGGTTATCTTCAAGCACAAAATGCGTAAAGAAGCCGCAGCTCTAAATGCTTACGTTGTCTTTGAAAGCACTGAAGCTGCTACCAAAGCCTTGGAGCTCAATGGAACTGCACTAAAAGATCAAATTCTGCGTGTCCAAAAACCTGAAAACGCCCAAGAGGCTTCAGATCCCAAGACAACAGTGTTTGTTGGAAACTTGAAGTATTGTAAGTACTCTTGCATTATTTAATAGGTTAAATCTCTGCTCAATTACATATATTATTTTGAATTTAATTAAATTTTCAGCTGCTACTGATGACAAGCTCCATCAGATCTTCTCGAGTTGTGGCGAAATAGAATATATCCGTACTTTGCAGGGTAGTGACAATAAAGGCTGCATAGGAACGGCTTTTGTATGCTTCAAGGAACCCGACGCAGTGGGTTTAGCTTTAGAACTCAAAGGGACCATGCTAGACGAACGCCCAATTCATGTGGAGCGATATACTGTAAAGAAGTTGGGAGCTAACAACAAGCGAATCGCCGAGAATAAGACTCTTGTGAAGGGAAAGAAAAAAGGAGGCAAGCCTCTGGCAAAAGCTGCTTTAGAGTTGAGGAACAAGACCAAGCATCCGGGTACGAAGCATATTGGCAAGAAGATTCAAGACAACAAGGCTCAAGACCAAAAGAAAAAGAAGTCAGAGTTTCGAGGAGTAAAATCAGAGAAAATGAAGAAGGTAAACTAGTTCATAATTGATGACGACTTCTGCTTTGCATAATTTAGATTTATTTGCTTTTCAGAAACCGAAGAAGAAGATTCCAAGCCAATTGAAGAGGTTAGCCAATAAAATAGCTCCAAAAGAATAATGTGCTTGTTGAATTGGACTAAGAACTTTTTTGTGTATGTAACTTTAGAATAAGAAAAAGGAAAAGAAAATACAAAAAAATTTGTAAAGAAGAAAGAAGAAAGTGAAGTGAAGTTTTCATTTCAATGAACAGGTAATTTTTTTGAATTCATGGATGGTTATAGACTAAGAGCCCAGGGCCAGACATACGTCATTTTATCAAAGCTAAGATTTTTTCTGCGAACAGATACTAGCTAAGAACAAATGGATACTAAGAATCTTTAATCTGAGTGCAATTAAGAGGTAGCTAGTGTTAAAGTTGCATACAATTGTTGCAACATTGCGTTATTTTATCAAAGCTGAATTTTTGATAAGCGTTGGCGGATGGTGTCATTTAATTTATTTGACACTTTCCAGACATATACAGTGGGACCTAACGTGAGCCAGACACTTTAAATCTGTCAAACTAATCGTGCAATTTACATAACAGAGGTTCTGAGGAGGATCCCAAGGTAGCCGGTTGTGCCTTGCACAACCGTGATTATACAGTTTTAATTTAATTAAACAGCAACTGTAAATTATTTTAATATAATTAAACACAAAGTCCCGGACGGAAGCTTTTAGAGGGAAGAGTTTTCCACCTTGATAATCAGGAGGAATTCTCCAGCCACGGCTTAGTTTAATGTCGAATTCCTTACAACCAAAAAAATTCGAATTTTTCTGAACAAATCGAATTTTTTCTAAACAAAATGGATTTTAATGCTGTCAAACAAATCTTGCGTTTTTAGCTAGATTTCACATCAAATCGCACACACACTATCAAGATTTGACATTTCTCATGCATCAAGATGGAATTAAATGTTCTCATTACAATTTTGTGACGAAGTTAAAAAAGAAAACAAATGTTTAAGTGTTCTTAATTGTTTAATATTTCAGTGATTGATGAAAAAAAGTAAAGATAATTGTGCGTATCTTCAAGAAACAAAAAATCCCATTAAAATAACATACAATTCGCGAGGAAATCACGTTGCAAAATTATTTTTCTTCGTCCTCTAGTGAAATATTCAGAATAGGTCCTCGCTGCTGTGTGTAGATTAATTTTGGATTGTAATTTTTTTACTTGATTACGCGCACAATTGTTTTTGATGTTTTTCAATTATCAGACGAAATATATTTGTTTTTAAATTATCAAAACAACGCGAAAATAAAATACACTTTAATATTTGCTTTGCGCGCACTCCTTCTTATTTTTTGTGCGACAACAAAATTCCTGTCAAATTGCACTCACACAATCACAAAAAAAATCGACTTTTTTATGAATTCCTTACAAAAAGAAAATTTTTTTAATGAAATCGACTTCAAATGGTTGTAATTCGACATAAAGATTTGATTTGTTTAGAAAATTTGATCTTTTCTTCTAAACAAATCAAATTTCCCCTTCACAGATTTGATTTTTTTGTTGAAAGGAAATCCACATTAGTGTAGGATGTATTTTATATTATATTATATGTATACCATATTGTAAAATTTTAAATGGTTATGAGCCAGAGCAGTGCAACTATTCAAACGATTCAAAAATCGAACTACTACTTTAGCTATCGCTAGAAAAAGACAACTCTGTTATAATTATAAGAAAGACTCAATAAAATTCAATTCAACTAATTTTACATAACAGAATAAAATCTAGATTTAATGTTTTCTGTGGGCAAATATTCTTCAATATTTTCTAATCAGCAATACACCTACAACGGGGCCTTACACCACCTTAAAACTGTCAAAACAATAATTCTTTGTTACTAAAACGTGATTTTTTCGCATATTTTAGCTGTTTTTAAATGTCTGGCTGATGAATACGCCCCACTGTAGATGTATAGCTGATGGGGAATTATTTTTAAACAGTTGCCCATAAAACATATAAATATTAGCTTTAAAACTACAACGTAAATATTCTTAGTATCCATTTGTTCTTAGCTACCATTGTACCTGTTCGCAGAAAAAATCTTAGCTTTGCTAAAATAACGTAGTATGTCTGACGGCCCTGGGCTCTTACTCTATTAGTTTTGTTTTATGAAGTTATATTTCTTTACTGGCTGAAGGCAATGGTGTAGATGTAACTAATATCGTTTTCGATTCGATTTTCGAACAGTATACTACTCCTTTTTGATTCGAATCGAATTATTTTTTGTGCAACCATTTGCATTAGCGCCGGTCTGACGACAATTTTATAGTAAAAAAAAAAAATTGATTAAAAATAGCTAAATATTTTTGTCTTAAATCGTTTTTAAACTTGTTGGTCCATTTTTTTATATTTTGTTTGGTTCCATTTTTTTGTTGGGGTTACATTTCATGTGACCGAATGAAGCTCTACAATTTCCTGATTTTTTGAGAGTGGCTAGCAACTCAGCGCAAAATGTTTACAAGCAAAACAATAACAAAACAAATTATTATAGAGAATTTTGTTTGTGTTTTCGGTGTAAAACTTTACTGAGTGGCTAGTCACTCTCACCACAATCAAAGGGCAAGGTAGTTCCCAGCCATGTACTGATACTACACCCTATTTAAAGGATCTTTTTTTTTTTGTTACCCCCTTTAACTTCAGAACATTCAAATTCGCAGCTTCAAGCTCCTTGGCATTTACGGTTCCTGAGATAGGACTGCTAAACATCGCAAAAAACGAAACTGGCAGATAATACAAATTATGCAGTTCATGATACCGTAGAACCTTCAAATTTCTCACAACGGTAGGTGTTGTAGTGCAAACAAAGGAAACAATTTAAAGTTTTCCATTAAGGCGGCCCGGCGCACAGTGGTCCGTTTTTTGAATTCTGTGGACAAAAATTTTTTTGCACGTCAATTCTTGACAGAAATTAATAAAATTTGGTACACTACCTATATTTTGGTACACGAAATGGGGGCTTCACAATTTAGGCCAGAACATGGTTCGAAAGGTAAAAATTCCAAAGAAAGCCTTTTTAAAGCTAGGAATATTATGAAATTTATGTTTGAAATGTCTCAAGATATGTGCCCAAATGTGTACTAAAATACAAAATGGTTCAAACATAGCACATGGCACATATCCTATGACATTTTAAACATACATTTTATAAGATTCCTGGCTTTTAAAAGGCTTTCTTTGGAACTTTTACATTTCGAAACATGTTCTGGCCTAATTGTGAAGCCCCCATTTCGAGTACCAAAATATAGGCAGTGCCACTGAATTCTGCGACCCCAAATCATTGTGTACCAAATTTGGTTTATTTCCGTCAAGAATTCGCGTGGGAAAAGATTTATGTCCACAGAATTCAACAAACGGACCACTGTGCGGCGTGGTATCCGCCCATTTTCTCCGAATTGATATCAATTATATGGAGCGCTTCTGATTGTAGGTAAATGTTAAAATTTGATATAGCGGCAGATATGGTGCAATTAAATAGTACTGTTGTGCTTTAAGTGCACTCAAATGGATATAGATTGGCATTATTAATTGATGTAGTCATGGACGTAGGTCCATGAACATAATATATCTACTTTGAATCCTTCCTTATTTTCCTAACACTCGCACTGTGCTTGTTCATATTAAGGGTAGTAAAAAATCGATTAGCGCGCGCTATATTAAAAATAAAATGTGTGGTTCCAAGTTGCTAAACAAATAACCAGAATAGAAAAAACTTCGTATTTACAAAAAAAAATTATTAATCTCGAATCGACTTACTTATAGGACGGGAAGCGACCGTAGGTTTACCTTTCTCATCGCAGCTGCGAAAAAAAAAATGATGCCAACTTATAGCTTTAGTCTTAACATTAACAAAGTAGCTGGTCGGACACGGTTTTTTAGGTGGCAATGGGTAGAATACGCACTTTTTCGTTTGCTTTTTTGGCCCTCTTTTTACATATACCTAACCAGAAAATAGCCTTAAGCATTTAAATGCATTTTAAATGCAAAGAATAACAAAAATCTGTGTTTACTAAATTGGTCGGACTCGCCGCAATGAGATACGTAAACCAACGTTCGCCTCCCGTACTGTTACTGGAACAATTATCTTGAAGTGAATAAAAATCATTAAATAAACCAGTCGCTTCGCTGACTTACACACATGTGGTATTTGACTGTTAAGCGAGGTGAGATACTAAGAAACCAAACGACTCGATCGTACAAACTTACTCTCGTAGATAACAAGTTTAACGTAGCTAGAAATTGACGATGTAAACAATTTAAAAACAAGTTAAAATACATATGAATTATTACTATAAATAACTATAAATTTGTTATTTTAATAGCTTAAAAAGCTAGAGCTCATGATAAAGTATGCCATCTGATTTGTTTGATAAATATGAATTTATGAAAAAAATAAAAATCGTTAGAGCGGTTTTCTTAAAAATTATTTTTGTATATATAAAATTTGTTTGACAATAAAATCAGGTATGCCAACACAAAGTTAAGAAAATATTCACTAAACCCGTTTTCAAGATATTGAATTTTTCAAAAAAAAAAAAATCAATATATTTTTAAAAATCCCAAAATTATTTTTTTCGAAAGTTTGTATATGCAAAATTGTTATATTAAATTGTTGTGAAGAACCTCCTGTATACAAGTTATGGTTGAAATCTGTTTAGTCGTTAACTAGAAATTTCAAAACCAAAAAAAAATCGGTTCTATGAAAGGTTCAAAAATATTCGTTATTGGTAAATTTTGTTTACCAAAATATTGACCACATGCTTTAGTTATTCAAAATTTGTTTTATCGAAATCGTAAGAGCCGTTTTGAGATAAATTACTTATTTCATAATAGATCAACAGATACCGTTATTTTTTGAGTTAAAAAAAAAATGTCAGTTTCCCCTCTAGGAAATCACCTGAGAACATTAATTCCAAAGTTTGAAGAAAATCGCTTTAGTGGTTTAGGCTGCAGTCAGACAGAACAGACAGACAGAATTCTATATATATACCTATATCGCAAGTAAAAAGGACCAAAGATGTAGTACTGAAAATTTTCCATATGAGTGAGTCCGTGAATAATAACCGAATTAATGGGAAAATGTCAATCATAGTGTGCTTTGATTTACGTTTTTCAACATCGAGCTGCTTTTATTTACATTTCAGGATTGCAAATTTTTTCGAAGTACACTGTGATTAAGAGAGAAAGTGTACCTTCATTGTTGGACTCAAAAGCACACTAATTTATGTTACTTTTGTTACACTGTAATAATGTGCCCTATTGCGGTTGTCGATCGTCGATCGATAATCGCTAACGAGCGATCAACGATCGACAAATTGAGAAATCGGTATTGTGGTTGTCGATTGCGTTCGACAAATATCGAAAATCCGATCGCTCGTTGTCGACCGCATTTTTGTGATCGACTGGGTCTATCAACGAGTAAAAAATTATGTAGAGAATATAATGTAAGTGTTTTTATTTAAAAAATGTTTGTTTATAAGTGAAATAGGTATATTTGTTTATTATTCTTAAAGCAGGGCGAAACAAGTATTAACAAAAAAACAGATAAAAGCCAGCAATTCACCCAATAACTCTTGATAATCCGAATTTTTCAAGGAAGTACATTTTTGTTTGGCGTATTTCACTTTCGTTTATTTTGGACATACATATGTGAGTTTCTTTTACACTTAGCATATCTTTTAAGGATAGAGTAGATTGAGCCAACCCAATGAACAAATCATTTCCCACACTTAGTTGATATGATGCTTGGGCACAGATTCGTAACGCAGTACACAATTTAAGGATGTTGGGAATCGATGATTTTCTTATTCCCAGCTTAAGTTTTCACAAATTAAATCCATAAAGGCTGGCTTGGATTATCAAAAATAGTTAACAAAGCTATAAAAGGCAAATAAATGAAAAGAAAAAAAAACTACAAAATCAAGTAAAATGTGCAATTTTTCAACTCTAAGGGGTTGGATGAATTTCTTATATTTCCCCGTTTTCTGATGGCCTCTAAGATTCTATTTATTGTATATTCTTCTGAATCTTTTTCACTTAACCCTTCGATTCATCCATTTCTTATTTTAAGTTTATTTTTATAAAAATAAACTATTTTTATTGCAAACTTCACAAAACGAGATAAATATATAAACTATCCAGTCTGAAAAAAATCAATCTGTCAAACGTGAAAGTATGAATAATTCACAATTTATACTTTTTCATTCACAATAACTCATATACTAGTCGATCAAGTTACGCAATACCGATTGAGAAATCAGTCGATGGTGATGATCGTTGAAATGCGATCGCTGATCGACAATCACAATAGGGCCCAATGTAAAATAAATGTTCAGTCGTTACTTTCATAAAAATATTAGTTTCTCTTTTCTCCTCGGCTGAAACTTCAACGTGATTTAACTTAAAATGAAAACAAAAATGTACTTAAAGAAAATTTATTTTAAAATATAGTGCTTGCGACTACTATCTACTATAGAAAACCACGAAAGTTTGTCCTTTATATCCAATGAATCTATAAGACGAAAATAGTCATTCAACATTCTACATCTGTTCCAAAGATTGAATAAGTGTAATGTAAGACATTGCCGCCTTCAGTATCTACACAAAATGTATTAACATCTAAACAGAAAACGAGGCTCTCTGAAACTAATACGATAAATTTGCATGCTGGACATTTTTAAAGCCTATGTACTTCAATTTGTCAACACGATCTGTACATCAAGATTGGAATAATTTTACCATAAAATGTAGGTACATATGTTTAAAATACTTGTAAAAGGTTTTATGTCCTACAAATTTCCAATTTAATCGCTTCGGTATAAAGAGAGCCTCATTATAAGTTGAATATTTTCAAAATAAACCTATACCGTCATGAAATTTTCCAACGATGCTACATAAAATCCAGCCTTGATTATGACTTCCTTCTGAGAACGCATAAGAACTAAACAAAGCATTTTACGATGCTTCGGTGGGAGATTATAGTATTTAGATATTTGTACAGAAGTTCCTACCCTTGAACTCTAAAAAAAAAGAGAAATGATGTTCACAATTTAGTGTTCTGTTTTTGAATTAATCCCTTAAATATACTTCTATTTTCAACATTTCTCCACCATAGCAATAAATAAGCAGCTGAATCAAAATCGATACCAAAAATGTGACATAAACCACTAATATCATTGCATTATCCATATTCTTAATCGAGATTTACAATCATAATTAAAGAATAAATATAATATATTAATGTTTGAAATTATTTTGAAAAGAAAACTTACCGTTACCAATTGATAAACTAAAGCACAAACTTGCAGGGATGTTATCAGAAATTGTACAAAAATAACTGGCTTAAAAGTTTGATCCACTTTATCTGCAAGTCTTAGAAGCTTTGAATGATATTTAATGTAAAAGCAAATGTCAACATTTATTGCGTTTTCATTTGTAGTTTTAAATGAATTGTTTTCGATATAGTGTTGTAATAGTTGAAAATGCGAACGCAAATGAATGGCAAATGCTATGAAGAGACCATCAATAGCAACTACATATGATACAACTATAATAGTTACACAGCCAGTGTAAATAAATGCATACTCGTAGCCTGGTGAGTTTTCGGCATCGAAGAAAAATCTGCAAATGGCAATTGTTTGAATCAAAATCTCTTTGATTTGTTAAATCAGCTTTATTTGTTATTTTTTTTTTAAACATGAACAACTCGTGCAAAATACCACGTCAGGAGTTACGTTGACCAGTTTGTGTGTTGTCGATTTGCAATCGTGTGAGATTCATAGTCTCAACGGATTTTGCAGTACAGCAAAGACAAATCTGCTCTGGACAATCGGGCAACATAAATCCCAGAGTAATTGTGTAAAAGTTAGCCGTTCACATACTTAACATTTTACTGGAGATCAGGACCTAAGTGTGCATTGTCCTTGTCATAGGTGCTATGATAATACAATAGGAAATATTTTTGAATTCTTACCTCATTGCCATTGGCAATTCCCGAACAATTGGCAAGTGAAAAATGTGTGCCCAAGCTATTTTTGCTAAAGGAAACACCATAAAGTAACTTCCGGTGAAGACAACTGAGTAAAAATAAAAGTTAACTGCACGATCCGCCATTTTGTTGGATAGCTTTATGTAGTTTGAACCGAATTCATCACCTAATTTTTTATAACATTTTATTAAATTATATTTTCTTAAAAAAAAAAAATAAAGGTTTTCTCACTGTTCTTCCACATATTTCTCAATTCATTAATAATTTCTAAAAACATTATCTTATTAATAAGGAATGTTAGAACCTTGATTGATGATAACATGTTGGTAAAAGCAACGCTCATACATCCAGTGACCAGTTCTAAATCATCCCTGTGATAAATTGCATAATTTATCATAGGATATTGAGCTGACACTACTAGAAATAAAATCAAAAATTGTGGAATTCTTTGCCATTTAGATTCTTTGACTTGGTTAACCAATGAATGTCCCATAACACTTAAACATTTGGTTTGTGTATGAAATATTTGTGTCCCGATTTCCATTATGATATTAAATAGTTACGTATAAGAACTTAATGGATGATGGACTTACAACTATTGAGTTCTGCTATTTATGAATGTTCTTTTTATATAAAATCTGTTTTTGTAAGGGATTGTTTTATAATAATTATTGCCATAAGGTATGATTTTAAGGGTGGAATTAATTAGTATTTGAATTTGATGACAATTTTTAACTGAACAGCCCCTACATAGGCGCGTATGTAAATAATAATTAATTATTTCCTCGACAAGTCAAAATATTGATGTACAACAATTTTAATTGGCCTGATTTTGTTGTAAATAAGGAATGAGAAAGTGAAATAGAGCATTGTTTGCCAATTAGATAGGTAACTATATCATTATATTTGGTTACCTATAATTAGCTTCACTAAAGCAATTCTTCGATAATTTTAAAGTTTCATCTATAAAAGGTAGGTATAAATGGGGCCCAAGCGTCTAGCTCGATGACCGAATTAGGAAAGGTTGTCAAAAAAGGCCTTCCTAAAGATTGTGCTTAATAGTGGCAATGGCAATACAGAGCAAGACATTTACATCTGTACATAGAAAATGGGTGTGACCGTTTCCTTTACTTTTCGGTTCTCACAACAAAAAAAAATTATTTATTAAAAAAATTACATGTTTGGCGATGGAAAAGAGACTTCATGCACGTAAAGGGCTGATTTGTGTGTTCCTTTTAATGTCGAGAATAGACTGAACAAATATATTTTCACAAAGCTTTGCCACTGACAAAAAGTGGATTTTTAAATTTAATACCTACATTTATTTTGTATTACGTCTGCTTGTCTGTAGGTACGTCTTCTTTTTTTTGATACCACCCCCACGTCCTTTTATTCATTTTTTAGAAGAAAAACTAACGGTTTTGCCATACTATTTTGTATCCATTTAAGCCCGTAGTACACAACAAAAAATGAAAAATGGCCCAAATTAGGGCTATTTTACATAATGAAAATTACCTAATTTTCCACATGGAAATTATGATCCTCAAAAAATAATATGAAAATCAACAACTAAAGAAATTGATTTATTTTTTCGATTTGGGGTAATTTTTCATTTTTCACTTTGGGGTTGAATTTCATCATGAAAAATGGCCTAAAAACTTGGGATTTATTCTGTGCTCAGATTTTTCAAAATTTAAAAGGATAAATTGTGTGAATACTCGTATAAAATAAAAAATAGCCCGATTTATTAGCGACATTATTTTGAATAAACGTGCATATTTTCGGTTAAATTTTTTATTTAATTTGGTTCGGAGATTTTCTTATTTGATTTGAGGCAATATTTCCATTTTAAAAGTGAGACACATATTCACTATAATTACGAAAAATGTCCACATTTTTTGTATTTATAGTCTAAGAGCCCATAGCATTTTTTGGGTGTGACCGATAACAAAAATTCCTTTTGTTTTAATAGTATGGACCTATCTTAAAACAAAAGGAATCTTTGCTACCGTTCACACCCAAGCTGTGGGCTCTCGGTCTATTATGGATAAAAGTTTGGGCTATCTTCCATAACGAAATTTTACCCCAAAATTAAAAATGAAAAAGGCCCCAGAATCGTAAAAGTTATAATTCTCAAGTTTTTAAATTTGTAGCCATTTTTAAAATGAAATATTGCACTAAAAAAAATTTATGAACCCGTTTTCCTTTTGTTTTTTTGGGATTTCGATCTGGTTTTGCGGATTTTGCGTCGCAAAAAGAACACAGAATGCAATTTTTCTTTTCTCTTAGCTTTTCTATAAGCAAAAAACAAAAACTATAAGCTAAATTTCCTCAATTACTTGCTCGGCTGCCATATTCAATTGTTCAAACGCCCTATAAATAGGTAATGTGGGAAGGAGAAAAAAGAGTTAAAATCATAACACGTTTCTTTTTTTTAATATTTTTAAGTAAGTTTTTAAATTTAATTATTTCAATGAAGTTTTTTAAGTAATGTTAATAATTAATTTAAGGTTATTTAATGTCATAAACAAATTTAAAAATTGACAATCGAATTGTCCTTTATTGATTTTGTTACCATCTAATAATTGTGCCGTTACAAATGTATTTTGTACAGCTATAGAAGCTTCTAAAGAGTAAATAAATTATTGTTGCCCAATTTAAAGTTCAAGACCGCTTTCAACACAAGAACACTGAGTTGCCAGAAACTAATTAGTTTGTACACGAGAAGGGTGAGAGGGGAGATTTTTTTTTCTTTTCCGCCTACAAACTCCCAGTTGCCGGCAACTCAGTTTCCTTGTGTGGAAGCAGTCCAAGTGAGCTCAATTCAAACAATGCGTTTCGCCAGTTACATATACATTATGTGTTATTAGTTCAAAAAATTCGTACACAATGATTGAATTAATACATTTTACAAACTGCTGTGTTCTTTAATACAAACAAAATATACGAAATAAATCAACTACAACAAAGCAGCGGTGTTTAATTACTCAAGTGATTGTATAAGAGTTATATAAGAACTAGCTGCTTTTATTATCTGAAAAAAAAATGCATTTCAACATAAATTCTATTGTTATTAGTTTTACAATAACTTACTAGCATAAAACTTGCCAGCGATGCATCATAAAATCCCACTCTCATAATAAACGGTTTTTGAGAACGCATTAAAATAAGGCATAGCATTTTTCGATATTTTGGGTGCAATCTATACCATTTAGTAAGCTGAATCGAAGTTCCAACTTTTAGGCTCTAAATATAAATTTATGTATTTATTTTCAATTATTAATCAATAATTTATTTATTTCCATACAAAATAAAGTTAACTTACTTCTAGTTTTATAATTTCTCCGCCATAGCAATATATTAACAATTGAATTAATACAGTGCACAGAAAACAGACATTTGTCATCATTACAACAATATTATCCATTCGCTTGAAATAAATAAGGTAACCAAATTTACAATAAATATATTTAAACGTTCCTTCATTTATTATTTACCCTGGAAATTTGATAAACTATAACACAGACTTGCAGCGATGTCATCAAAAATTGTCCGAATATAATAGGCTTATAGGCTTGATACATATTTGAAGCTAATTCAAAAATTGCTATGTGGTATTTGACAAACGATCTTATGTCAAAATTGATTCTTAAGTTACCGCCGGTGAATTCATTTGTTTCAATATATTGTTGTAATAAGCCAAAATGTGCACAAATATTTGCCGTAAATGAAACAAACAATCCATCAACTGCTATTAAATTTACAACAACTGGCACACTAACGCATGTTGTGTACAAAATCGCCAACTCATAGCCTGGTGAAGTATCAGCATCGATAAAGAATCTGTAGGAGAATGAATCTAAGTTTATTAAAAAAATGTACACAAATAATAAATTTTGCCCAACAGTAGATATTAGAATCGAATTTACTAAAATAATAGAACTGTGCACTATTGGAAAATAAGAGAATTTTCGTTACTCTTTTTGGATCTGATTTAAGACCATCCAGAAACGAAAAAAGATATAACGACCACTCTAATGTAAATACATACTTTCAAAATAAAACTAAAATGCAAATTAATTTGTTTGATCTTACCCAAAAACAGCAAGAAAATTGGACAAAAGTAAAAAATAAAAAATAGTGTATTGTTTTTTTTTGATTTTATTTCTACATACTAAAATTATTTATATCAATTTTAAATGCAATATTTGTTGACTAACTTAGAAGTAGGGTGTGAAATGTATTTTTTTGGCACTGGTATGCAGTATTATTAAGACTTTTCCACAGATAACATGTACGAAATTTAATCAAAATAGTTAGAGTCGTTTTTGAGAAAACTTGAGAAACGGAAACAATTGTATGACAGCTACCCGTTTCAGTTGGGCTAAGACTTAAATTTGAATGTCTCCTCTAGGGAATGTTCAAACACTTGATGTTGCTGAGCCCTCTGAGATCACAGTACACATATCTAAGGTATTATCAGGCGCAGCTTTCCAAATTTTAAGATGGCTGCCCTTTGTGTAAGTACACAGTAAACAAAAACAAGTTTTTTGTGATTGTTTGAAATTCAATTTTTTTACTATTGATTTTGACAACATGCGCAGAAATGGACAAAAATGAACATGCTAGTGATATGACCTGTAATATAAATGTATCTTGCTCTGAGATCTCCTTTTCCTGAACACGCATATTAAAGGAGATGGCCAAAAATGTATGGACAAAAAACGCAGATTGGACAAGAACAAAATGCTTACTAATGATTTAGCTATAATAAGCATATGACGTCACCAAAAGGGCAACTCAAAAGTCCATGGGGTGTAGGAGCTATGAGCCGTTTTGTAGAACGGAACGAGCACCTAATAGGACTATTATTATACTTTTCTAACTATTTTATTTATATGCAAAATTATTTAAACTGTTAAATACCTCTTGCATACAAATTTTGATTGAAATCCCAATCGGTGATGCAGCTAATGAGAAATTAAAAAAAAAACATAAAATCGGTTCTTGGCATCGCTAATAACCGTTATTATAAAAAATAAATTGGGTGGCACAACGGCACATGAAGAACCAGGGCCTACAACTCGCAACCATTCCTGTGTGCGCCTGTCGACAGGAATGGAAGGGACCTACAATTTTATGCCGAATCCGAACGACTAGACGAGAAGCACTTATTCGTGACAAGTGATACTCTTGGAGGGTTTGTCAATTCCTCGCAAGAGGCAGTAGCCCTGAAAAAAACTTTTTAGTTTTTAGGTGGACGATGCTGGGCTATTACGCTACGGGCTACTACTAATAACCGTCATTAGTAATTGTTTATCTAAAGCGTGGCTTTATTTATATGTATATATATTAGACTGGCCCTTAGGCACCTAAAAAAAAAAAACACTCTTCTCCACCCGTCAATAGTTTCTTAATCGTAAAAAAAAACAAAAGAACAAAAATAGAAATTCACTATTTAAATTAAATGTCGGTTAAAATAAAATTCCTCACATATAATTATTTTCCATGTTAATTTTTAGGTGTTTAAACTATCCAATTTCCCCTCTAGCTAAGCAATCCTTGGCAACTTTAAGCCTAGTACGCTGCTGATGCGAAACGAAAAATCCCATATAAAAATGACATGACGAAATCATGAACAAAAAATTTCGTTGTGCTTTTCGTTCTGTGGTACGCTGTTCGACCAGCGAAATTGATCATTATACCAGATTGTGTTGACAAGTCTCCACTCTTTTTTCGCAATGAATTAATTTCCCGGACCATTAGTTGGGTGCGGAAAAATGACATTCAGGTTTGTTCGTGTTTTTATTTGTTGTTTCTTTCATTACAACACTGTTTTTGTTTGATTATTTCGTTAAATTTCGTTTTATTAATTTGCAATTATTTAAACTCTCCATGAATATTTTTCCGCTTAGTTCGTAAGCATTTCGTTGTCTTTTTGAAGACCGCAGGAAAATTTCGTTTCGCATCAGCAGCGTACTAGGCTTTAAAGTCTAAAATTAAAAAAAAAAAAAAAACGCATCAGTCAGTGGAGTACCCACTTTTTTGCTGAAGGTTTCTTTGAATGGGTAAAACACCTGTTTCGTGTTCGCTCCCGTTTGTAACAGTTTTGTGGAATTATTGTGCAGTTATTCATACGAAATTAAAAAAAAAAAATGTATTCTATTTTTCTTGTCTTAAAAGTTTATAAAAACATCGATTTTCGAAATTTCGGCAACCTTTATTGGTTGAGAGAAAATGGCTACGGAAATGACTCAAGATGTGCTTTTTTCTTTTAAAACAAATCATGAATTTATTGCAAATCTTTGAAGTTTTTTTTGTATGCAGTTAAAAATCCTTTAAGACGGTAAAGAAATAATTTAACAATTTATTTATCCTTACTAGATAATTTCCGTAAATCAATTTAATTTGGATTTTAACAGTTCTATATAAATGTCTGCCAGTCTTTTAAATGCATCTTCAATTATTCGGCACTTGTTGGAAGGAATATTTTGAAATGAGAGATTTTACTTGCGATATACCATACGTAGTATAGGTACGGTGACCATTCCCGTGACTGTCCCGTATTTCAATAGCCTCTCCCGGATTTTTATTTAAGAAACCCGGGACGTACAAGTGTCCCGTATTTATTTATTTGTCCCGTATTTGCACATTTTCTGATGTTTTTTTGTTTGTTTGATATTAAGACAAATGGAGACTGATTAAGTCGAAATAAAATTAATAAACCAAAAGAAATAAGGAAAATATCTTTTAATTTTATTTATCTTGTACGAATATTTAAATCAGTGGGAAAGATCTTTTAGAGAACTTGAAATATTCAGTTCAGTAATTCTTGTTATGTACCCCTGGCCATAAATAGAAGCATGTTTGGCTTTTGTGAACCAAAACCGAAGCGAAACAAGAATTATTGACAGTTATTTGATAAGTTGTTTGCTTAAAATGTTTTCTTAAGTTTAGAAACTATATAAGAAAATGGACTGAAAATAAAAAGACAGTAGGTTAAAATGTAGGTTAAAAATTTGTTTTCCAAACCTTACAAATTGTCGAGTTCAGTTTGTGTTTGCCAGGTTCTAATGCGTTTTTTTTTTCAATAATGAATAATATGTATACGAGCGAAAAATCCAAAGTTAATTTTAAAACTCAAAGTTAATTGTTAAATGTATTAGCACTTTAAGTTGCCATGAATTTAAAAATTATTTAAAAGAATACGAACAATTATAAAATATTTTTTCAGCACAAAAGTATTAAAGACAAATGTTTTGTAAGTTGTAAGCTTGGCTTAATCTGCATTACGAAATGTTTTGTTTTTGTAGTATTAAATAATGAAGCTTAACATAATGTGCATTTAATAAGTTGAAGACTAATTTGTTAACAGAAGAGAGAATTATTTTATTAATGAAATAAATGTTAAGTTTTAAGTTCCTTCAATTTAAAGAGTTTCTTTTCGTTTGTTTTTCTGTTATTTTGTCTCTCTTTTAATAGGTATGTATGTAGATATATTATATATATTAACATACAAATTAAGAAAAAGACTAATATTTTTGTTTTACGTTCTTAAAATTTTGACGCTGTTTTATATGGTAACTCTGGAAATATGGTCACGGTAAGTATAGGGCAAGTTTAGGATTCGTGCAAGAAAAAAAATTCGAGATAATAATTTTCCCTAACATTACGATGATAGAGAACGCGAAAAAGTGGGTCTCGCAATTCTGTCTGTCTGTCCGTCTGTCTGTACTCCGACCTGCAGCCTAAACGGCTGAAGCGATTTTCTTCAAACTTTGGACTTAAGGTTCTTATGTGAACCCTAGAGGGGAAATCGAAATTTTTATTTAGCTCAAAAACTAACGGTACCTAGCTGTCATACAACCAATATACAAAAATTAATTTATTTCAAAAACGGCTCTAACGATTTTCAAAAAAAAAAATACGAGGTACTAAAATTACTAAAATAAATATTTTGGTAGAAAAAAGTATTTCATAACGGTTATTAACGGTACCTGACATACAACCGATTTTTTGGTTTTCAAATTTCTTGTTAACTACTACACCGATTTCAACGAAAATTTTTATACAAAAGTTCGCCTACAATTTTAACAACTTTGCATACAAAAATTTCCGAAAAAATAATTTTTGGATTTTTAAAAAAAGAGAAGGAGAAGCAATACCAGTCTCCATAAAACAATTCTGATTAGACAACTGCAATTGAATCAGTATCCTTTTAGGGAATGGAATCAGTTGGCCTTATCCAATGACCTTCGTCTGTCCTTAACAGAGGAGAACGTTTTCGAATGGCAAAATATATTCGCATCAATTATTGCTAAGACCGATGAAAGGATATATGACCAGCACCTAACCAGAGCCTCGTCGTCAACGTCCAGATTATTCTACAGGAACCTTTACCATCAAATTCTAACTGAGGATAGCTATTTCAACGTTAAGTACTCGCCTGAGGCTATAAGTACTATTTTCAGAGCCAGAGTAGAAATCCTTAATCTGAACTACATCCCACATAGAACTGATCTTCAGCAGACTTGTGACTTGTGCAACAGAAGAGAATGTGAAGATGTTTACCACTTCATTGCGGTTTGCCCTTTATTACAAGAAATTCGGCGCTTGTAATTCCAAGAAAGTTTTATCTCACTCAATAGCTTGTATGAAATATTAAATGGTGGTCGTGGTTGGTCTAACTTATACAAATTTTGCAAACACGCTTTAAATTATCGGAATAGTTTTTGAAATTTTGATTCTTTAAATATTTCTTCAAATTATTACTTTTTATATGGCAAATCATCAAAATTGAAAAAAATAACAAATCATTTAAAATTATTACTTTTTATGTGGCAAATCATTAAAATTGCAAAATATCCCAAATCGTTTAAATTTATTACTTTTTATGTGCAAATCATTAAAATTGCAAAAACCTCATGATTATCGCTCTCCCATTATTTATCTAAATCTTATGTTTTTTATGTTGCATATCATCAAAATTATGAAAACCTAAGAACCATACCGATTTAATCTTAGCTAAAACTATAAATTTAGTGTCATTTTTCGTTTTTTTTATTCTTGCTATTTCTGATTAAAAATATTTTCTTTTTTTCTTTTTTTATATCAAGATACTCGTAGTGTAAAAATCATTTTGTAAAATTATTGTTAATTACAGGATTTCTATTTTACTTTTTTAATTTTATATTTACTTACTCATTAAATGTCATATCCGGCAGACGGCAGATTGCCATGTCCGTATTCTTAAGTTTATAATTGTATCAATACAGAATCGAAAAAAATAAAGAATTTTATCTATCTATCTATCTATCTATCTATCTATAAAATAATTAATTTAAAAAAAAAACCGCTCTAACGATTTTTGAATTTTTTGTTTCATAGTTTTTGAGCTCTATCTGTTTAAGCTATTAAAATAACTAATTTATAATAATTCATAGTAATCATTTATATTTTAAAAAATTGTTTTTAAAACTTTTTTTTAATGATATCATAATGTTATGGAACCAATAAATATGTACATTGTCTATTTCAAGCTACGTTAAAGTTGTAAACTATGAGAGCAAGTTTTGTGCGATCCAGTCGTGCTCATTTTTTCATTTCCGTAATATTTCATTTCCATATAATGCCCAAATTCTTAAAAACGCTTGAAATTAAGTGCCCGTACTTTAAAGCATTATTTTTTCCATTATTTGCAACAAACAATTGAAAGTACATATTTTTATTATTTAATTTAGGAGAATCACCCGTGAACATAATTCTTTACTTAATTATTCTATAAATAGATTTATAATTATTTTGTATTTCAAAATTCAGAATTCTGTATGAATTCTGGAAAATTTTATTGAAGTACGACCCTAAGAATGTTGTCATTATGTATTTATATGTACATTCTGCAAAATATTTCAGTTGTGTTTTAATTTTAACACGTGCAGTCCGGGTTTATAAATCCATATAAATAACAAGGGCTTATTGACTTTTAAAAATTTCATTATAGCTCGTTATTGCAGAAAAAAAGTTCCACATACGCCACAGTAACCCACATCGATAAATCAAAGTAACCATATAAATTACCCCAAATTATCAGATATGATAAACGAATTTCCTTAAAGTTTGTTACAGAGTATATTAATTTGTGTGACTGACTATGGAATCAATTCGACTTTTTGTTTATCTAGAACACTCACCTCCAATACGATTTAATTTTTCAAAAACGGGTTCCAGTTTTAACTGAAGTTCTTACCTGTATTGTTTATTTAACAATTATTATTAAAACACTTTTCACCTTTGGCTTTATATTCTTGGAAGTTTCATTTTTTAGGTGTTAAAAAAAATTCATACCAGAAAAATTACCTCATTGGTACAATCCACTTTCTTACATGTCGTTGATGCGTGATTCCAGCCCAAGCCAAATTCACAAGTGGTGAAAATAGAAAATAAACTGAGGAGCAGAGCATGGCAAAGAAATATGAGTTAACCATACGATCCGCCAAAGTGTTGACTTCTTTTAAACGCTTCCTCGCTACTACGTTAGCTTTTCAAAGAAATTATTTTTGATATATTTTTAAAGGTGCAGTTAAAAAAATGTTTAAAATAAAAAAAAAATCACTTACAATTATTCTTCCACATATCCTTTAATTGTTTCATTATTTCCAAAAATATCGTTTTATTTACAAGAAAAGTTGTCATCTTAGCTGTATTGAGAATAGCAATTAAAATTAGACTCAAACTAGCTGTGAGTTTATCTATGTTGTTTCTATTGCAAATCGCATAGTTGGTAATTGGATAAAAACATGAAAATACTACAATAATAACTGAATATTGTCGAATTTGTTTAAATATTGATTCTTTTTTATTATTTGAATCTAACGAATGTCCCATTGCTGTAAGACATTGTTTTTGTCTGAAGAGAAAGTTTTCACATTCCTTCTCCACTTTCATTGTGATGAAATTTTATAATTTGACAAAAAACGAGACTGTAGTTGAAAATCGAAAGATGGTAGCTTTTATAGTTTTTGTTTAAAGACATTCAACACAAATATGAAATTGAATAATTATATAGGCAAGGTGTATAATTGTTGACACGTAATTAATTGCTATATTAAATTCTAACCATATCAAAATATTGATAAACATTTTAATGGGATACCTTTATTATATCTCCAAAATTGTATAATGATAGAGTAAAAGGGAATGCAGGACTAGATTGCATGAATTTGTTCTAATTGTTCAAACGATTAAAAGTGAACAAGAATAGGATTTGAATGGGTGGTAGCTTCTGTTATCAATACAATGATATTTGAAGTTAAGAACAATTGTTACTCGGCACGAATCGAAAGGTCCTAATTTTATGCCGAACCCTAGCTCCTCAGGTTATGAAAAGAGAAATTTTTGTATAATTAAAAGTCTGGGATCCGATCTGCAGACTTGAAGCCTGCAAACTTGATTTCACTTAACAAAATAAAGGTCTTGAACTTAGGTATGAGTTAAACAATTATAAAATTAATTTCAAAAGTAATATAATTATTTTATTCCATATTTATATTAATAAATATATTTTATATTAATCTCACTGCACACTGGCTAACTGTTTCCTCAATTTCGTCTGAACCTCTAGTGGAAAACTCTTTACAGCTTCCTTTGCACAATCTAAACAAAACGTTGACACATAATAAAAACTACATTCAACATCTCTACAAACTATTCGATCACATAGACAACAATGTGCTCCTATACATATAAAAAACTCGGGTTTCTTGCGCCATCGTGGTGGATGTTGTTGGAATGGATCGCGCATAATGTAACATTCTTCCATCAGCTTAACGCCTAAAACAAATGGAGGTTCGGTTCCTTTGTAGTGAACCATTTCGTTCATTCCACAAGAACTACAACAAAAATTAATCCGAGGAATACGATCATCTTCTTCAGCTGGAAGCGCTGGTTCAATTGCCTTTTTGTCATCCGGAAGTTTTAATTGCTCGATTTCTTCTTTTTCAGATTTTATATTTAGTTCATCTGTTGTGTCGGTTTCCTGAGGAGCAGCTGTAAAGGAGGAAGATGTTCCCGCAAGAGGTGATGATTGTTTCATGACTGCAAAAAAGAGGAATGAGTGAAGATTGTATATAAGTGAAGAGGAAAAGATGTTTTAGGATGAAAAATGAGTTTATTTCTATAAAATAATAAGTCCACATAGTTGGAAGAGATTTCCTAATCTGTACGTAAGGATGGTCGACTTGGAAGCTCTTTGGGCCACCATTGAGGTTTATAAGTTTTGCATTCTTCTCCATCAACCAATAGTGACTGAGCTTTTAGGACTTGTTCCACTCGAAGCAGGGCTAAGGCGTGCGTTTGGCAAACTCCTCGAATTGTACCCACTGCTGCTCCAGTTTCATTTTGAACAGAATTAGCATTGGCTTCTGGCGTATGCGTAAGTATCAGTGGCATGAGCCGTTTTCTGATAACTCCTGTGTGATAGACACGAGCAGTGAGTTCTTGGCCAACATAGCAACCTTTGTGGAAGCAAACTCCATGAAGAAAATCACAGTTAGCTTCAAGAGGAAAACACTTCCCTGGTGGATGATCAATCACACCTTCACCTACTCCATGAACATAACGATGTGTGATGTATTCAGAGGAAGTTGGTTGCTCTAATGTGACATTCGGGAACATCTTTTCAATGTCCTTTAATTCATTGCCTGCTGGTTGGATGATTCGAACGCCTAGCTCTTTTAATCGTGGATCTGTCGTAGTTAAAATTTCCTTAGATGTCGTTTCATTTGGTTTAGGTAGAACTCCATTCTGAGCTGGATTGAAAAGAATCCATGGAGTTAGGTCTGCATTGACACAATCGATACTAATCTTCCTCCTTACTTTGAACATTCGGAGGTGCTTTCGCAGTTGGTCGGAAGCTTCACGATCGCATTCTATGATGAAGGTATCTGCTTCTAATGTTCGATATATAATGGAATCATATAACACCCTTCCAGCATTATTGAGGAACATTGTGAACATCGAAGGGTTTCCATCTATATGCAGATGATTCATGTCATTGGTTATCAGACCCTGCAGAAAAGGAACAACTTCCGCACCCTGAACTCGGACTAGTGCTCTTTGGGATAAAGGTTCGACAAGAAATTTATTCGCAGTTGTAGCTGTAGTTTCTGCGAATCGAACAAATTGCCTCAGACATGTTCTGTGGAGCATATTCATAGCTTCTTTTTGTCACTGAGGTACTGCGAAAAGATAACTCCTGGGAAATTAGGTTTTTACGTAATTTGCATTTTGTTTACCAGTAGAGTTATGAAACAATATTGATGGCTTGATGGATTCGTTATCACGTCAAGAATTTTATTTTATTCACTTTGTCAGATTCCGATGGTTTAATAAATTTGTTATTTAAAAATTAGCAAAACTTTGCTCAAAAACTTATTTGCCGCAGAAATTTTTATTTCAGCTGTCAAAACATTAAACAGTTGACGGAAGGCGTGTTCATGGTATGGTCAATTTTCAATTTCATGACAGGGTGCCATGAAAGCTTATACCGCGCTTACAAGCAGTATCGAAAGCCAAAAGTTGGATCAGGGTCAGATTTTAGACCCAAGTTTTTCGTCACGTGAGTTGAGAGCCCCTTTCGAAGTTGAGTTGATATGGTCTTGAGATTTCAGAAAGAGGAATGGCTTCAGTATATTCATTTCACACAAAACCAATTAAAATTTAATGACTTTTAGTACAAACTTGGCATAGCTATCTAATACTACGTTTCCATTAGAGCCGAAATGAGGTTATTTCAAAATTTGGCAAAAAAGTGTTTTCATTATCAAATTTGCTCATTTCTTTTGACATCTCATTTCATTTTGAATGGCAGTTAGTCGTTTATTTTTGTTGTTTTCTCTTTCTGCTTGATATTGCTGATATTTTCATGCAAAAGCTTTTAAGAGCTTTTGAAACTGATTCCCGCTGGATGCTTTCACCTAATTTCAACCTAATTTCGTGCAAATGTAGTTGAAATTACCTCATTTCCAAATATGATTTTGTATGGGAAATAAGGTAATTCCGGATCTCATTTGGAAATTTGCAACGAAATTACCTCATTTGGCCCAATGAAAACGGGATATAAACAAACAAATAATTTTACTCGCACATGTGCAAAAACACTGGGTTTTTATCAACAATTTCGACTCGACTCCACTCCTGAAGTCGAATCGAGTTGGTTGAAGCTCATTTCAACTCAACGCAGGTATACAAAGGGGCTAATCGAGCTTGAAGCTCGTTCAAATACCTTATGTAAGTCCCGGTCTACATTGAACGATTTTTCCAGTGCCGATCTTTTGTTCGTAGGTGAAGGGAGTGAAAAGTAAGGGGTAGGGATCAAATCGTTTGTACCACAAAACTCAGACGATTTTTCCAGTCTGTTTATGTTCTCTTTCGCCCTCTTTCCAGTTTTTTGTGTGTGTTCGGTGTCAGTGTGTCATTAGGTTGATGGTGTGAGTGAATATCAATGCAAAATGAAGAGCACAGAAATAAAAAAATGAAGAAGACAAAGAAAAAATCTCATGGAAAAAATCGTTCTGTGTGTACATTTCACACGATTTCTGGAACAATCTTCGTGGAAATATCGGGCAATGTAGATCGGGACTAAGCGGGGTAAGTATATGCAAGACTCTTAAGGTAACTTAACTATATAACTTTTCTTCTTTTTCGTCCAGTATTTTTAAGATTTGTTTTTCTTTTCTTAATACTCCCTTCTTACCTTATTTTTCTCACCCATCTGTATTTGGTCAATCAGGCAACTAACCTGAATTGCCTCATTAGGGGCCGGTTATAGCGATCAGGAAAACGCATCAGTAAAAAAATTTATTTTTGATAATTTTATTTGTTAAGATAAGTTTTTGAATATAAAAAGGGAACAAATCAATAAACAATTCCCTAAAATAATTTAGTCGGTAAAAAAAACTATTTTTGTCTAAAAAACGCATTTTTTAATTATCCTAATGTAAATTCCGTACGGAAAAAAATTCTATACGGAATTTACATCAGGAAAATTAAAAAATGCTTTTTTTTAGACACAACTATTTGTTTCAAATGGTTTTTTTTTTATGAATAAATTATTTCAAGTAATTGTTTATTGATTTGTATCCTTTTTATATTCCAAATCGTACCTTAACAAATAAAATTATCAAAAAGAAATTTTTTTACTGATGCGTTTTCCTGATCGCTATAACCGGCCCCTTAGCCAAAATTTTAATTAATTAATGAAGTCCAACATGTGCACTTTTAACTTAAACTATGAGCCTCCTATGACAGGCCCAGGACTCAACTCTGTTTGGTCAGTTGGAATTTTTACTACACTGGGGCATATTCATAGTCGCAGATAGACCCAGGTTTAACTAAACTACAGTTTAATACTACGTTTTCATTGTAGCCGAAATGGGGTAATTTCGCAATTAGCTCATTTGAAACGTCATTTCCTATACAAATTTGACGTTCCAAATGAGCTAATTTCCAAATTACCTCATTTCGGCTCCAATGAAAACATAGTAGGGGTATTCACGATCCGATGCAACTGGCCTAGTATCATTGTAAAAGTGCAAAAGTGTAAAATCTTACAACACTACAACAACAAAATATACAAGGTGCAATCTTACAACAGTTTCGCACTTTAGCAATACCCGAAACCTTTTGCAACAGAAAAATACAACATTGTAAAATTTGTAAATTGTGTTTTTGACAGCTCACTCGTTATTACGTTAAACAGAAACAAAGGTATGTTCATTGGATACATCCAATTTGCTATCTTGATTGTATTGATGTGACGTCGTCATCATCTTTTACTATTATTTTCCATTTAAAATTCGGACGATAATTAGGATTTGGCATCTTTTTATGAACAAAATTTAAATTAAATCAAATTGTAATTTTCAGATATGTTCGAAACAAAAACAAATAACAAATGTCAAACTAATTTTGACATTTGCTTTAGTGTTGCAAGAAGATAAGAAAAGTGCGTTCACGATCCACTTAAAAAAAATAAAATTTCGCACTTTTACTAGGCTCGTTGCACCAGATCGTGAATAACCCTAGTATAAGACAATTTTCGCTCAATGCAAACAGACCGATTTTAATTACAAATTGCTAGTTTTATATTTTTATAAGATAATTTACTTGGTATACTACACAAAAAGCTTCAAATATTTTAAAATGATAAACTGAAAAAAATAGGATCAACGTCTGAAAATTCACATAAATCTATGTTTAACTTAGATGACGCCCCAATATTTTTATCATTTCCATTATGCTTGACTGTAGTTATCTTGGAACATCTAAAATGAGATTTATTCAGTTCGTACAGCTATTCAAACTTATTAATTATAGACTTATGGCCAGTTGCACCAAGCTCTTTTAAATTTGTATTGATTCGTTAGATTTTAAAATGACATTTATCGGTTTGCACCGACCACTTTTAATTCTAAAAGCCCATTTTCCTCCAGTTAAATTTTAAAACCAATTTTATTGGGCAAACCCAGAAATAAATAAAATAAAAAAAAGTGGAAGGGTGGAAAACAAAGATGCATACGTAAGAATTTAAGTACCTACAATTTTTTTTTTAATTTTGAGTGAAGTTGAAAACAACCCCATACAATGCTTAATTAAAACGAACATAAAATAAATATAAATAAAAAAATAAATCGGGTGGCACAACGGCTCATGAAGAACCAGGGCCTAGTGACTAACAACTCGCAACCATACCTGTGTGAGCCTGTCGACAGGAATGGAAGGGACCTACAATTTTTATGCCGAATCCGAACGGCTAGACGAGCAGCACTTATTCGTGACAAGTGATACTCTTGAAGGATTTGTCAATTCCTCGCAAGAGGCAGTAGCCCTGAAAAAAAAACTTTTTAGTTTTTAGGTGGATGAGGCTGGGAAGCGAACACCAGACCTCCAGCGTGACAGTCGAACGCACTAACCATTATGCTACGGGCTACCAAGGAAATTAAAACGAACATAATAATATAATATTAACGAACTGAAACCCAGCCAAAATCATAATAATAAGCTGTAGAGTTACAAACATACATATTTTTCACAATGTTTTTATCTGTTTTCGAGTTGCATTGTGTTGAATATGCCCAGTTATGCAAACAACGACACATTAGTACAACTCCGCGCCATCTTTGAATGAAATGAATAACTATATCCACGGTGAGTGCCCAGGCTCTTCGTTTACTGGAAGTGGATCGTGGAATTGAACGAAACGAAAAAGAACCATCTAGCAGATTCCAGAACCCTTGAACCCCTTATTTCGGATATAAATACACATTATTGTGACTTGTGAGGCATCAGTGAGGTTGGCAGAATAAGGCTGTTATTAACAGCCTTATTCTGGAAACCTCACTGTTATTAACAGGCTGTTATTAACAGCCTTATTCTGGAAACCTCACTGATGCCTCACAAGTCACAATCACCTCATAACTCGAGATGAACTTACCTCATAAGAACTTAAAAATTATGATCTGCTCCTTGGCAGATCACAACTTACGTTGTTCTTGTAAGCTTTCTTATGAGGGCTTCCACAGAATACGAAATTGTGACCGCCTTGTACAAAAACAAACTCAAAGAAAATTGTAACCCTACAACGGTAGAATAGGGCTGTTAATCTGTTAATTCAGATAATTGATGGTGAACCCTTGAACCCCTTATTTCGGATATAAATACACATTATTGTGACTTGTGAGGCATCAGTGAGGTTGCCAGAATAAGGCTGTTATTTACAGCCTTATTCTGGAAACCTCACTGATGCCTCACAAGTCACAATCACCTCATAACTCGAGATGAACTTACCTCATAAGAACTTAAAAATTATGATCTGCTCCTTGGCAGATCACAACTTACGTTGTTCTTGTAAGCTTTCTTATGAGGGCTTCCACAGAATACGAAATTGTGACCGCCTTGTACAAAAACAAACTCAAAGAAAATTGTGACCCTACAACGGTAGAATAGGGCTGTTAATCTGTTAATTCAGATAATTGATGGTGAAAAATTGATAAAGTGTGTGGATTAGTGAACAAATAAGAAAGGTGTTTGTGAAAAGTGACACACAAAAATATAAGAACAAAATAGAAAACAAAATAGTTAAAATTGTGAATGCATTGAATTGTGTTGAAATTAAAACAGAACTAAACAGACGAGGTCTTCCTACTGCTGGAACGAAAAATGACCTCATTATCCGTCTGCAGGAAGATTTAAGGCAACACGATGAAAATCCAGACACGTTTCTATTTGTAATTGAAATGCCGGAAGAGCAAGTAAGTACAAGCTTAGACATTTCTAGTATGATGGCTCAGCTGCTCTCACAGTTTGAAGAACAACGAAAAGAGCAAAAGAATTTAAAAAAAGACTCTTCTTGAACGGTTAGAGGAACAACGTAACGAGCAAGGGAACCTTCTAGACGACCAGAAAAACCCAATCGAAAGTAAGCTAAATTCCTTTGAAAATAAATTCATGGCTCTTGGTGAACGTGTTGAATACGTTAAAAAACAGTTCTCGAACGTTGACACAATGTTCGAAAAATTTGAAGACAAAATGCAGAAGTTAGCCAATGAATTAGATAAGGCAGTTGCGATTTTCCTAAGGAGAAAGAAGTGCATCCACCAACCTTTGATGGACAATCTTCTTGGTCATTCTACAAGAAGCAGTTTGAGGTAGCCGCAACAACAAATGGCTGGGATGACGAAGACAAGTTTATAGCCCAGACGCTTGCCCTTAGAGGTTCTGCTGCTGAATTATTGCAAACCATACCAGCAGACCAGAACGGCAACTTCAGTGCTCTTGTTCAGGCCATTGATAAAAGTTTTGGTGATGGCCATATGCAAGAAGTCTTCCGCGTCCAACTCAATACCAGAGTCCAGAAAAGAGTCGACAGTCTGCAACAACTCCAAGCGGACATTGAACGGTTGGCGCATTTAGCATACCCGACTGCAGGAGATGAAATTACCAACCAGCTAGCAACTAAGGCTTTTGTCCGTGTAGTTTCCGACATCAACCTTCAGCGAGCAATTTGAACGCACGCTTTCTGAAGCATTAGCGTTCGCTCTGATTAAAGAAGCATCAGAACAGGCTTCCTTAAGAGTTCATCGGGTAAGAGAACTTGAAGTTGATGAATGTTCTTGCCAGAGAGCTGAATTCCGTAGAAGTCAGTGAGAAGGACCTCCTCGATTGCAACAAAACCAGACATCTCCAGCGCCAGTGCAGATTGCCACCAAGAAGAGTCGCCTGCCAACATTGTGGAAACAGGAATAATACCCGCAAACAGGTAAGCAAAATCATTATCGCTCCTGCTCGCCCTGGTATCGATGGGCCCAGAACCACAATCCAAGTCTCGCAGACTAAACGAAACAATAAGAGTCTGACAGTGGACGCATAGATGGATTGGTACGTACCGCATCCCAATGTTTATTTATTTTCATTGACATTTCTCGTATTGCTATCTCAGTTGCTCTAGTTGAAACTTTTTCGTTCAATTTTGAAAGCAGATGTTTCAAAGCAGGGATGGTTAATTTAGCTATAAAATCTGTGAAGATGTTTGGTGCAACCCAAAATAATTTATCATGTCCATAAATTTAAATAGCCTTTAGGCGTAGCGTAATGGTTAGTGCGTTCAACTGTCACGCTGGAGGTCTGGGTTCGGTTGGGGGAATGGTTGCCTGGGAATGGTTGCGAGTTGTTACTCACTAGGCCCTGGTTCTTCACGAGCCGTTGTGCCACCCAATTTGTATTTTAATTTTTTTTTTAGCAAAAACTGGTTTTAGAGCATTTTGGTGTAACTGGTCATTATGTATTTAAATGCTAAATAAACCCATACAATTCAATTTTTATGGGACGTTGTTATAAGGTGGGGTATACATTATCAAATCTGTTTGGCAAACCTGTTTGACGTCAAACAGTCATAAAGTAACAAAATCAATTTTGAACAAAGGACGTGTTTGTCAAACAGAGATTACACACTATGAAACATGAAAAGATTTGTCAAACAGGTTGGTAATGTGTACCCCGCTTAAAAGACCGTCCCTAGCAACACATTTCTTCTCTTTAAGGAGAATTTTCCAATATAGATATTTTAGATGTGGAATATTCGTACAATTGTATATGTACCTGCAATAAAAACGTCTATTATTACTGAAAATACATCCCAGAAACATTGTTGAAAATACAGCAATACAGCTCAATCATATAGCAATATAACGTTGTCATCAGATCAATGATTAAAAAACATTTGTTTATTTATTTGAAATTTTTACTTTTTTATTGGCAATTGTTACATATTGTTATTATTTTGTTTTAATTTATTATACCTTTATGTATATTATATATAAAAAAGAGCTTTATTTTCAATGGTATAGAACTTTCGTTTCTTTTTTTATTATTACTGTTATTTACAACTATATTCAATTTTGTCGTATTCATATAATTGTGTTATAAATTCTAGTATGTATTTATGTAATGTAAGATTTAATGTTTCTGCATTGATTTTAATTCATATAATGTATCATCTATTTTCTGTATTTTTAATAAAATTTACGATTTTTAAATTTATGATTTTTTTTATATATTCATAATAATAATAATAATAATTAATAAGTTTGTTCTATGTGCAAAATTAAATTCATTACGTTGATAAAGGGGATTTGGTTAGATATATTGAAGTTTTGCTTTTTAATTTTTCAATGTTTATTAATATTATGTTTTAAATAACTTATAATGAGTAATGCAATTTTATTTATTAAAGACACATCGGATTTGGAAAAGGCTAGACTAATTTTATTTTTATAATTTTTTATGTTTTTTTTACAAAATTTATGAACTAATTTTTATTTTTGATTATATTAAATCTTTTACATTTAATTTAAACTATGTAATACTAAAATGGTCGAATTACGCGTTTATTTTTTGTTTTTGAAAACCAATAGCTTTTAAGTAGGTTTAAATGTTTTTTTTTTATGTTTGGGCCTATATTCACTTGAAACTATATTTTTAAATGAAGAATTAAGCTTTGAATTTTGAAAATAATTGTTTAATATAAAGTTATAAGGATTAAAAAAGACAACTAAAAAAAAACAGAAATATAGAATTGAATGACAAGAGTTTTCCAATGTGTTCTCTTCTTTCCAGATGTGAGGTTAACTATAATTACATTTTTAACAAAGCTTTTTTTAAAATCAAAAATCTTTTAGTTTTACCTAACAGTAATATGATTAATAACTCAAAATCGAATGAATAGCAGTTTCTTGAATTATACTCCCTAAAGGATCCTCTCCTAAACCAACATGAAATCGCACCGAAACTGTCACAATGACAGAAAAAACTAATTGGCCAAGCAGAATGTGGAGTCGCTGTAGCAGCCGCTTGTCACACTGGGAAGCTGTAGCCAGTGGCGGATCCAGGGGGGTGGCTATAGGGGCTAAAGCCCCCCCCACAGCCGATTACTAAAATAATTTTAAATAAAGAAAGCAAAGTTTTACAACGTGTAGAGTTTTATTTTCGTCTAAAATATTGATAAGGTGTGCATTTTAAGGGGTAAAATACCGTGGTTGGGGCTGAAAATTTTACGGTGACGTGAAATAAGGCCCAACGAAATAAAGCCAAAAATCAAATATTTGGCCTTATTTCGCTTTTAAAATGGAAATAACGCCAAATTTTAGTTTTGACTTTATTTCGCTTTAGAAAACGAAATAAGGCCAATTTGGCTTTATTTCGTTTTCATGATTTTTTTCAAAAAACTGCAAAACAAATCGCTGTTATGTTGTTTTCATAAGGTGCAGTGCATAAACGCCCACCAATATAGCCCCCGCGGTTGTTATTTCCCAAAAAAGAACCCGCGTGGGTTAATTCCACCACAAAAAAGAACTAAGACCCGCAGTTGAGAATTGGCGAAGCGGGCCACCCAAAGTACTGTTTAGTACAAAAAACTTTGATAACAGATCGACTGACAACATAGGCGCCTGCCAGACGACTGAGCATAACCTAAGCGGAGCGACGAGTCGCGTGAGCGGGACAGAGGACCCGAAAAGGGAGTTCGAATCCTTGATTTTTTTGTTTCTTACGCCCGACTAAAAGACTTGAAGTTTTAATATTAATTTTTCGATCCGCAAAATATTATTTTCTGTACTTTCCAGTGACAGTTTGAACAAAACAAGCAGGTACTCTACTCGTTGTTTGGCTATAGTTCAGGAAAATAGGATCTCAGAGGAGTGGGACTGTCAGAGCACTATGAGATTTTGCCAGTTAGACTACTTAAATATAATTTTTCTGAACTACCCAATTTCAAACAGTTTTGCTGAGCCTTTATATTGGCTTCTGGCTCTGCTTAAAAATAATTCCCATGTTTAACACATATCAATTCCAAAATCTTGTTATTGTTCTTTATATTGAAAATATTTTAAGGCGCGGATATTTATAGAAGCGGATATAAAGGCGCAAAAACACGGCTATTATTAAAAAAAGTGATAATTTCAAAATTCGTTTTCTGTTATAATTTTAACTTCATATGTACAAACTAGATCTCCAAACTCCAAGCCCCCCCAACAGCCAAATCCTAGATCCGCTACTGGCTGTAGCTGCAGCAATAGCAGTCGCCAAAGTTGAATTATTTTCTACGGAAAATTGAGCGATTTAAATGAAAGCTTGTGCTACAGCGATTCTTTTCGCTACCAGCGACTTGCATTGTGTTCAAGGGCTAAGGACACACAATGCTTATAGCCCTTCCACACTAGTCCACTGTGTATTAATACATGCCAAATTGAAAGTGGGAAAGAAATGCACGCGACTGCCAAATTTGTGGGAAAGAAATAACTTTTCATATTTTGCTTCCATACTTGCTTGTACATTACCACAGCCTAAAAAAAGTGTGATAGAATATGGGATAGAATTAGAACCATTCCTAAAATTATTCATGTATTAACACATGTCAAGTCGTGTGGGATAGAATGTCGTGTTGTGTAGGCTGGCCTTTCATATTTTGTTTCCACACTATTCTACACGATTTGTTTCCCACTTTTTTGACATGTATAAATACACAGTGGGCTAGTGTGGAAGGCCTTTAAACAACATCAAAAAAGTGCCCAAAGCGAATATTTCGCGTTGGTTTGGGATAGCCCTGCCTAAGGGCCAGTTTGTTTACAGCTAATAATCTTTAATGCATGATTATTGAAACGGGTAAATCGTCGAATGTGTGCCTTGAATAATTTTTTTTAAATCGACAGTTTGATTTGTTGTTTCGGTTATAAGTGTTACTAAATTTAGAACCTGTGAAAGTAGCATTTCAAATTTAAACCACTGTGAACAAACTGGCCCTAAATTATGTATTCATTAATTAAAATTTAAGGGAACAAACATTTTGTGAAACAAAATCGATGATAACATGACTGATTAAGGATTAATAGATTTGAACAGACTGGCCTTTAAAACTTCAAAAATAACGGTATTTCTACAAATGATGTTAGAACGTAGAAATTTACGATTCACCTGAAGGCTTTTTTGTTAGTTGAGCGCGCACTAAAGGGATTTTGGCTGCCCTTAAAATGTTTGAACACAGTGCGAGCGTTGGGAAAATAGGGAAAGATTTAAGAGATACCGATGCACATTGGTTTCAACCTCTGAATATTAAAATGGTCGGGAATGGTAGAGTCAGGTAAAGCATTCCACATTTGGGTAGTTCGGCTAAGGAAAGAACGACAGTGCGTCCGAAGTTGGGCTTGAGGTTAAACTGATGTGCATTCCTAGAAGTACGAGTATTACGGTTGAATTGTTTTAGGGGAGGAATGCAGCTGGCATTTCACTAGAAAAATGTTTATAAAAGTAACGGTAAAATAATGAAACATTGCGGCGGTATTCGAGGGATGCAAATGTGTCTGTTATATTTCTGTCACCTACACTACGCTCCACTTGAATAGAAACAAACTTTTTTTTTACTATCAGAGCGTGTGGTGCTTTGGTAAATTCATACATTCACCTTTTGCTTTCAGTTTATAAAAGAGAAATCTATTGTGAATAAAACTGCAGGGACAGAATAATTCAGGAAAATACCATAAGGTTATTTTTTTACCACTTTTCTAATTACTTCATAAAATACACTGTTTTTTTTGCGCCACTTGAATAGAAAAAGTGTGCGTTTTGTCTCTATAGATTACGGTAAGAAGAAAAAATATTGTTATAATAATAGTAGTGTAGATTAAAAATAATAATTGTTTGATCAAAGAAAAGATGGTCCGCGGAAAACCTGCAGAAAAAGCCTAAATAGAAGAAGAGCCACAACAGAAGCAGACTGGCTTCAAATTCAAGCGGCTCTGCTGCTAAAATCAAGGCTAAGAGTGGTATTACAGCGAGTCTTAACACTAGACGTGTTATTCGTGGGTCACAACATTTAAAGCGCCTAAAATTGAAGAAAAAACCACCGTTAAATCCAATACGAAGGTAGAATATAATAGATTTTTGCAGGAAGAATATGACGTGGAAGGAAGTGTGGACAAAAGTGGTATTTTCTGAGAACAAAAATCAATTATGATGGCCCGGACGGACATAATTACTATTTGAATGTTATAAGAAAGGAACCCAGGTTTCTGCAGCACCACCATAGGCATGGGGTGCGATTTTCTGGTTTTGTTTACCGATGTCTTTGGATTTGGACCAATACTATGGACATTTAAATATTATTGAAAACGTATGAGTGTGGATGGTTCGTTAAGTTTACGATTCTGACGGACAATATGAGGACAAAGAATCACTTATTGCTGCAATCAAAGAAGCATTAAGTGCGATTTCTTTAAATTATATAAAATAACTGCATGATTCAGATGGTAGAAAAATTTTACTGTACTTTTTCAATTTGTTTCCTTATTTAAGAGAATGTTTCTATTCAAGTGGCGCAAAAAAAACAGTGTTTTAAATGAAGTAATGAGAAAAGTGGTAAAAAATAACCTAATGGTATTTTCCTGAATTATTCTGTCTTTGCAATTTTATTCGCAATAGATCCCTCTTATAGGAACTTAAACCAAAAGGTGAATTTATAAATTTACCAAAGCGCTACACGCTCAGACAGTAAACAAAAAGTTTGTTTCTATTCAAGTGGATTATTTTCAAACTTCTTATCTAAGAGACTTTAGTGGGTTATTGGGGCACCTGCCCAAATATGAGAATTGTGCTCAAGTTCCGGACGGATAAATGCTTTATATATTACAGCCAGATCAGAAGGGGAGAAACATTTCATGCATCGCCGAAGAAAACCTAAGCACTTAGCAGCATTTTTGGCGACGTCGAATGTGTGGTCATTCTACAGAAGGTCAGTAATACACATACCGAGGACTGAAAGCTTTTCGGTTTCCTTAATGAGCTTATCAAACGCTGCCGTTTTAGCTCCACATCCGAAGGACATGGATGTGAATCTGAAAACGAATATGAGAAGCTGAGGGTGCTGTCATCAGCGAAACAGTGCAATGGATTAGAAGTTTCAGACAAAAGATCATTTATGAATATAAGGAAGAGAGTCGGAGACAAAACGGAGCCTTGGGGCGCACCAGCATTTATTTTGTGAATTACAGACTTAAAACCGTCCAATACAACTTGAATTGATCGTATGTCGAGGTCTTTTAGAACTCTAGCAACTGCACGAGTGCGAAAGAAGATTTGTCCCACGAAATCGTTAACGCTCTCAAGTACAGGCGGATTTCTATAACTTGCTGGCAACGTCAAATTAACAGCAAACTGTGCAGCAAGCAAATTGGCTTTATCTTGCGAGCTGACGGCTGGTGTATCGTTGAAGACGAGCATTGGAACCGAAGACGAAGTAGTGTTTCGAATAATTTTTACAAATGACCAAACATTTATACTACTATTGGGACATTGTAGTATTTTTTGCCTTAATTTTTGGTCATGCAAAAATTTGGTTCGTCGAATATGAGCGTTACAGGTCTTTCTGGCTTGTTGAAACTTCTTCCGGTTTCCCTCAGTAAGGTTGGCTTTGTAACTACGGAAACTTACTTCTCTGACCCTAATAACCTCTTTACAGCTCAAACCAAATCATGAGTTTTCTTTGGGTTTGATAGATTTTAGCCTATTCGGGATACAATTTCTCATTCCACAAAGAATTACGTTTGTTATCATATCTGCATCTACGTCACTATCGAGAAAGGACAGTGACCAGTTAAAGTTACTGAAGAAACCGTTGAGACCGTCCCAGTTGGCTTTCTCGTATTGCCAAACGGTTCTCGTTGGTACTTTCTCTTTAACTGAATTGTGTTGTCACGAGAAATTAGCAGATATGACATAATGGTCTGATGTATCTTATTAAATTTAACTTGTGAAATTCAAACTTTAAAGAGAATGATAGGCACTGTTGGGTCAAGAGCGTATGTATATCAAAAAATAAAAAAATAAATAATGTATTGGCTCTAAGGCAAATGTTAGAAGATATTTGTCTACCAAACTTTAGGGAATTATAGCGGTGTATTGTAAGTGGCCAAATAATCATGAGTGGATGCTATTTACTAGCCATATTTTCATTGAAACTTAGGGCGAAGTAAATTCGGTAGCATTATTCTATTACAATTTAATGTGTTTGTCAATCCATCTTGTGAGACAGATTTCATAGAATATTATAGAATTTGTCTCATTTTATAAGATGTTTGTTTTTTATAGAAAAAGTTCATTTCCACGAAATAAAAAAAAACATTTAAAGTATCTATTTTTAAGTTTGACTTCTTATAGATTTTTTTGTACAACCCCAATTTAGAAAGGTGTGAGAAAATTCAAAAAGTAATAAAAGTTGTATAATTTGTCCTTTTGAAAATCTTAGTATGCAGTATTTCATCTACTACTGAAAAGTCCTAATTTGTAAAATTTCGATCGAATCCATAAATTCAGGAACGCACTATAAATATGACAAAAGAACAATATTGAAACTTTGAACATTTGGTATTCATACTGAAGGTGTGAATCGTAATCAATTTCGTTAGTTGAGTTAAGTTCTGAAAACAGCAAAAAGCACATAACAAATAGATTGCCTCATGTGTTAATAATTTTTTTAATTTGAGTCAGCTTAAAATTTATTTCCTCTTGTTCGGCTTGTAATTTATTCATCCTATCAATTTTTATTTATATACTTTCACTTACCTAACCATGCATTTTTATTTATACAAAATTACATATAAAATTCCACGTTGAAAAATTTAATAAGAAATCAATTATTATAAAACATTAAAAGTATTCTTAAGCTAGGTACTTTAAAAAGGTGGATTATTTGTTGTTTTCTTTAAAATTAATTATTTAAAGCTTTTTTTTTTAATACTCGTTTTCTTAGTAAAAAAACAAAAGCACTCTCACAACATCGTAACATCGATTTAAAAATATCTCAATACATAAATTTATGAATTATGCACATAATTTTTTAATTAAAATTATTATTAATTTTTTTTTATTTGTTTTGTTTGTTTCCATTTAACCCTCTGCTCCATTACTAAAGGCTGATTCTCAGTCTATGTAATATAAATATAAACGATTCCTCCGTTTTTGTTATTGTTTACACTTTAAATGATATAGATATATTCTTAGATATATTCTAGTATTTATTTTAAACTTTAAAATATAGGGAGATATATGCAAATTTGATTCATAGCTGAGAGGAAAATATATATATATATTTTTTTTAACCATAAATATACATGTATTATTTAAAAGTCTTTATAAAATAATTTGTTTCGATTGTGTTTTTAAATAAAGATCAAAACAAAAGAACTTACACAACAACATAGAATATAAATTTAAGAGCTGTTTTTAAAAATCAATATTTTCAAACTGATGCTTTTTGTTAACAATGTTATATTTATTTATGTGCTTTTTCATGAGCATTTTTATGTAATAATAATACGTTTATTCATGTAATATATTTTATAAATATAAAATATTTTGTAAATAGAAATTTTTAAAATTTATTTTCACAATTTGATAATAAACTATTAAAATATTTATTTATTTTGTTTTTGCTTTTAAACAATATTATTACAACAACTCAATTAAGAGATATACATAGCTTAAGAAATAAAACCTAAATGTTTATCAAAAAATATACAAACAGGGATATATTTGATTTTTTGTTTCAATTTAAATATATTTAACCTATTAAAGAAAAGTTTTAATTTTTAAATTTTATTTAATTGTATTTTAAAAACATTTGTGCGCTTTGTTTTGTTTTCAAAAAATATTGATACTTAGGTACAAGGTTGCAACATGAATTTCTTTTTAAAGCTATCCATATAATTTCCATTCATTCAATTTTGTTTTTTTTTTTATTAATTTTTGTTTTGTTTTTCTTTTAGCAAATTGGAATAATTAATTTATTTATGTTTTACATTATGTCTATCATATCACTTGTAAACAAATTAGAGGTACCATCATTCGTATAAAAAGGTAGTCTTATAAGATATACACATAAACATTAATACGATTTTTGTTTTCTTTTTTTAATAATACACACTAATTGTTTATGTATTATTGTTTTAACTTTAAAAAACATTTATAATTTAATTTTTGTTTCAGTTATTAAAAAAATAATATGCAGTACAAAAATTAAGTTAACGATAGATATAATATAGATACTATATATAATTTTAATTATGTAAAAATTAATTTGTTTAATTTTAAGTTGTATTTAAAGTTATATTTTTAAGTTAAATTACAATTACAATTTATATTTTATAGAATCAACAACAATGCCAAAGTACATTGAAATATCTTCTCATCCAAAAATCAGCACAAATATTTGCTGAAATATAAGTCAATAGCTTATATTTGTCCAAATTGTTACAAAAATAACGTTTAAGTGTGGCGTGTGCTGGTTATTATTGACACTTGTGACATTATACAAAAGGTATTGAAAAATAAAGAAACAACAAGAAACATTTTATGTGCAAACAAATTACTTTTAATTTTCTTTAAAATGAGTGCTACAAAGCACAGTTAGTCAGTTCGTCATGTTATTAGAAAGCAGATTTTTTGGAATGCTAAACCGATAGTTATAAATATTTTCTTTTAATAAGCCAGGGACAAAACTCAATGAATGCACCAAATAAATCCAATTATTAAATGTAATTGATAAAAATTTTGTATTAAATTAAATGAGCTGGAGACAAGAAAGATCAGTTTGACACCGCAATCTAAAAAGAGATTTAAATGGGATATAACAATTTTATGTGCAGAAGGCAAGGTCTATCACCCCCCGTTAAAGGGGGGAGAGGCAAGAGTATACAGGCAATTTATGACATTTTAATGGACAGTAAAGTGTACTTGCACCGCGGGGTCTGAAAGTACCTTTCGGTTTGAAAATTGTCACAGAATTAAAAATATTTGTTTGTACATCCTATACAAGATCCACGATACCCATTATAATTATCTGACAAAAAAACAATAATTCTTCATTCCTAAGGTCCCTAAGAAAGTGCCCACTCTGGACTGACTCCTCCGACTTTTTTTGGTTTATAAAAGAAAACGTAAAAAAAAATCCACAAAACAATTAATTTTTTTTAATTTGTGGATTTTTGACGTTTTCTTTTGTGAGGTCAAAAAAAGTCGATGAAGTCGGTCCAGTTCCGCCTCCACAGGCCGTGAACGATGGCAGGACTATGGAACATGTCTAAAAAAAAATCCAATGGCGTCGCAAAAATCCATGTCCAAACAGTGACATATCCATACAAATAAGATTGTGGATTGGATTTTAGATTGGATTATGGACATCATTCATGGCGAGTGGAGGCGGCATGAAAGTACCGTCTAAGACCTCTATTACACGTTAATTTTTTTCGGTTGTTTCGACCTTCGGCTTTTTGACAGATTGGGTGAGGGATGTAGAAATGTGGAGGAAAGGAAGTAACGAAAGCACGAATGAACATTTTAATACTTTTTCTGGTTGAATTTTGAAAATTTCTGATTTAAGAACTCTGCCTCTTTTCTTGCCACTCCGTTCGCTATGAGGTAATTATGTCCCGATCTACATTGCCCGATTTTTCCAGAAATCGTGTGAAATGTACACACAGAAAGATTTTTCCCATAAGATTTTTTCCTTGGCTTCTTCATTTTTTTATTGCTGTGCTCTTCATTTTTCATTGATATTCACTCACACCATCAAACGAACGGTACACTGACACCGAACACACAAAAAAACTGGAAAGAAGGCGAAAGAGATCATAAACAGACTGGAAAAATCGTTCGAGTTCTGTGGCACAAACGATTTGATCCCTACCCCTCACTTTCGTCGGGACTATATTTGTCACTTTTCTTTAAATAAATTTTGAGTTTTAAAGCAAGTTTTTCAAAATAATTTCAATACAAAAATGTAGTAAATATAACAGACTTTTAGCTTTCAAAGCTGGGATGTTTAGAACTTTATGCTGGATTTTCATGTATCTTCGTCTGCATAATGCAGAAAAGTAGAGCAGGACAGATGTATACAAAAAATCCGAGCGAGTGAAAGAGAACCATCAAAAAGATGAACATGTTCGTCTTCATTTCTGGATTGTGGCACTTTCCTATAATGCAGAAACGAAGTTCTTCTGCATTTTGATCTTTTCTCTCTATCTAGCAAATGTACATTTTGTATTTGGCATCCCTTTTTTTTCCCTTTTCTTATATGTAGCTGATGGCAAATAAGTTTTGTATGCGATTACAACAACACAACGCTATCCGAGTAGCTCTGCATTAAAATCTGGATGCTGGCAATCTGTCAGTCGTGTAAATATAGCATTACATTGTGATGAATAAGCTTGTAAATAAAATTAAATCATGTGTATTTTTATTTAGAAGCTTATTTAAAAGTTACATGTGTAAATAGTATTTCAATACACGCGATCACGTGTTGAAAAACACCGCTGAAATTGAGTTCCTTAATATGTCGATGCTTTTGCTAATATAAAATAATAAGTTCGTCATTTTATAAAAAAATAACACGTTTCTTAAATTAATAAGCAGTAACAATTAACAAACATACAAAAACGTGTAAATAATGAATTTACTTACTCAGATAGGTTTTCCTTGCAGTTTCATTTATGTATAAAGCCCTGATCCACATCTGTGACGTGTGTTGTGGTGAGGAGTCGTGTGTCGCTATCGCTACAATGTATTTCATATGCGTTGTGTTGCAGTGTGGCGCATAAAATATACGGAATTACAGCAACACACCACACAACACAACACACGACACAGATGTGGATCAGGCTTAAAGATTAGAGTGGTGAACATAAAGCACTAAGGGCCAGTTTGTTCACAGCTGATTATCTGTAATCCATGATTAGTGGAGCTGGGAAATCCTCAAATGTTTTTGTTGATCAAATTTTGTTTAAAAAATTAAAAGTATGAGTTGCTAATCATGGATTTTACTAATCAGCCAAGTTCGGTTGATTAGCGTTAGTTAATTAAAGCCTATGAAAGTCACATACTTAAGCCTTAACTACATAGACCTACTTTTGTACAAAAGTACAAAAGTACAAAAGTGAGAAATTAAAATGTTCGTTAACGAAAAATTCTTGCAAAAAAACATACGAACATTGTTCTGACACATAAATTAAACCACCATGCACAATTTTCCATTGTTTATTTGCAAGTAGGTGTCTTCAGAATAGATACCTATTTATTTCTCACTTTTGTAACAAAAGTGGGCCTATGTAGTTAAGCCTTAAATTTAACCCACTGTGAACAAACTGGCCCTAAGTAAAAGTTTATAGGGTAAATGTTACATAATGTTAGGTACCTGGACAATCTAACACCGAATATCTTAAAAAAAAAATCATTTATTGCAACTGGTGGTAGTGATGGCGTGCAAAGGACGGGTCAACTATTAGGGCACCATTTCGAATTCGAAGGCAAAAACATTAGGCGTTTTTCTTTTTTAGCTCAGAGCATAGCACTGAGCTGTCTGAAAAAATGTGTTTCTTTTTGGCTCAGAGCAGTCAGAGTGCTTAACTTGTGTTTCTTTTTTCAATCATAGCTATCTCGGAGCTCACTCCATTTGCTCGGAATAAATAGACCGAGCGAATGGAACAAAAAGCTGAGCGCAGTCGACTTCACGCTCTTTTTTTTTCTCAAAACACGTTCAACCACATTAAATTTCACTTCAGATTTTCTAATAATTCGAGTTTTTGCCTGACCAGATGTCAGATGAAAATTTAAAGTCAGTACTTAATTTTTGTGCTTTGAACATACCGACTCATATCGCATCGTATTCAGTGCTAGATGTGTTTCAAAATGACATATATCGGAGAGCTCTGATCATACTCTGCTCAGACCGCTCTAGCTCTGCTCGGAGCTAAAAAAATATAACTCCTATAACCAGGGAAAGGATTTTGATGACCAGCTTTTTGAAGTTCTCAGGTAACAGCCTTCTACGCTAAAGAACCTTTCTACTTGATCAGAAACGAGTGGAGCCTCTTTTAAACTTTCTACATCATTCGACGTCGCGATTTATTACAACATTTATTTGCTCAACAGTTTTAAAGTACACAATTTACAATAAAGAAACAGTAGTGAACTTTTTCAAAACTCACTTTCGCACCCCAAAATTTGCTGTGGGCTCTTAGACTATTAGGTAAATATGTATATGGTTTTCAAGTGCACCAATGGGAAGGTACTAGTGTGGGTCGACCCCAGACTCATTTTTAAAAATAAAAATTGACCCAACTTTGAAGTTTTAACCGATTATAGACTTCAAGTGAAAAATTAACGTTGTTGACTTTGTACCCTGATGCGGCCCATAAGAAAATTACGCAACGAAATCATAGACGAAAAATTTCGTTCGGTTTGCAGTAGGTATACGCTGATTTTTGAGCAGATGCATTTGACGACGACGAAGGTTCAAAATGCAAATTACATTCGAGGTGTCCGTCTTCGGAAAATAATTAAAGAATTAAAATTCAAACCATTGATTTTGCTCTTATTTATGCACTTTGGAACGTCTTGTTTAGCATATTTTTCGCAAGTTTTGCGATATAAAATGTACCAATTTCTTTGGCCCAATAATGAATTCGATAAAAATAGAAGGAACACTAAATTGCACCGCAGCTTGCTCTTCTAGCACGTTTCCTCTCAAGCAAGATGCATGATATACGCACAGAAGAAATATTGACGATATGAAGAATTTAGTTTTGTTTGACTTTTCCTTCATCGTTATAAGTTAACCTTGATTAAAACCTTAAATTTTGATTACACGAAACCAATACCTGCCTTTGAGACACTTCCAAATCGAAATATAATAAAATACGATATAATTAACTTCCTATAATGTAGATAAAACCAATTTTTTTTTTCAAAAACTACATTGTTCGGTTAGCTTATTAGAATTCAATAAACTGTAAATAGATAATAAGTTAATCAGGAATTCTGTTAAAAACAGCACTGTTAATCTCAAAGATACAAAATTAAAAAATATCGGACTTATCTGAGAACCATTTAAAAATAATTGTTTATTTTCAAAAAAAATTCTTTGTACGTTTAATTATTCTACAATCAAAATGTCACAAATCCACGCACTTAGTCCAGAAAAAGAAAACTCTGGACCATTACAAATACTTTTTTTTTCTCATTTCAGTTGAGAGATACAATTAGAAAATTTCAAAAATTGTTAAATATCCTAAAAAGTGTGTGTATTTTAGTGTTTTAGTGTGTTGTGTGTGTAGAGTCCAAAGTTGGACAAATGTTTTTTTTTTTATTTTTAAATTGGCTGTTATCATTAATGCGTTTTCTTGTTTAGTTTTATTTTTGTTAATTAATTTTCTGTTTGAGTTTTAGGTTAAATTTAATTTATCACAAATACGTATGTTAATATAATATATATTTTTTTATAATTTCTTTATCTAGATTTAGTGTTTTGTATACATATAAATATTTATGTTTTTTTGTCTTTGTTTTATCATTGGTACTAATTTTTTTTTGTTAAGTATAAAATATTGATATTTTTCATTTCCTATTCTTATGATTCGCATGCTCTTATAGAACGAAAAGAAAATAAACGGAACTGAAAAATAATCTGTGCGTGCTTTTTTTTTAATTCGAGTGTGATTACCTATCCCAACGTTCAAAATATAAAAAGAAAATATAATTACATTGACATAATTATACAGTTAGGATATAATAATATCTGGCTAGGAGGAGCAAACAAATATGTAAGTAGAAAAAGCTGCAAAAGAAGTTCAAAACATTGATTTTGATTTCTTTTGTCTTTATTAAAGTTTAAAGTGTTTCGTACCTCTCGCTCATTCAATTTGAATTTGAAGCCTAAACAAAATTGAGCTCATATCCCTGCTCAATGTCAACTGCGACGGAATCAGCTCCATCTTGTGATGATAATTTTTTCGATTTAGCTTTGTCCTTAGATGCAAATCCCAAAAGGCTTATGCCGCTCCCACGCCGAGATGGGAGCCCTAGCTATTCGAATCAGGAATCCACTAAGACATGCCATCGAGCGAGAAGTTCTCCTTTGCCCATTTCTCTGACATCACACCAATGGGCCACTTCCTCTGGTCCAGATGAGTTTAGACCTAAGCTAAACCAACCGACCATTTCGTTGCGTTTCATGTTGCGCTTCGCATATACAGACACCATTAGAGTAACATCGTTAAGTTGGAATAACGCCACCTGAAATTAAAAAAAAAAGGAATTTTAATGCATTTGCTGGAAAGATTCAATATCCTATCCCGATTCTTTTGGCATGGAAATTAAACACCATGGGTGAATTTGTACGCCATTTTAATATTAGCTGCATTAGTTTCCTCTCGCTTATCTATTGAACAATACACTATAGGTCCGATCCTTTTACTTTGTGCACAGAAACCCGCAAAAATTTTGGGGAGCAAGAATAAAATATTTTCAAAAATATCAAAACTGTGCAAAAGTACGGGAACCGTGAACCATAGAACCTAATGCTCCAGACAATAAGTATGGCACGATGTTTGGCTTTCATTCGTTTATTCTCAAAATGACATTTGGCTGTGCTGTGAATGTGATTTTCTGCCCGAAGAAGTTTCTGAGACAGAAATTCACAGGTAGGGCAAATTATTTACTCCCTCTCTTGAGCGTTGTCTTTTGTCAAAAACTGCGAAATTTTTAAATACGACAAGGCATCGGGCTCGGGTTGAAAATCAAACAAATGCACAGAAAATGACAGAAAATTAAAGTAAAGGAAAAGACCTTTTCTAAACTCGGGCGTTTTTCTTTTCTCCCTCTGTACCTAGCAATTTTTGATCGCTCTAATTTATTTCCCAAACACACCTGAGCCCTATCTGGTATCCTCATCCGCCATTTAATTTTTGTCTATGGCCTTGTATATAAAAACTATAGTACTATTATGGAATCGATTTTTCTGTTACTGGAAGTGTTCTCGTGAGGGCGCAAACATCGTGCCACGTTGGTTTGGAGAGCTTCAAACTTCCCCTTCGTAAACAAAATTGGTGGAAGAAAATAACAAAAAAAAGTTAAGTGTTGACTCCCTTGCACTAGCTTTAATTTTGTATGCGTTGTTCTCGTTCATTTATTGTTGCCTTGAACGTCATTCTAATCGTCAATTCCCTCAGTTTCTCCCTGTCCTGTACTCTCCAATCTCTACAATTTCGTAGTACTGGTAGTGCTCACCTCGAATCTCTCTATCGATCTTCTTCATGATAGTACTATAGTTTTTATATACAAGGGTCTATGGGAGATTACGATTTTTTCTTTTTTAGTTCAGACCAGAACCTCAGTTGTCAAAAAATTAGTTGTGTTTTTTTTTTAACTTAGAGCGCTCACAGTTCAGAATTTGTTTGTGCTCAGGAAAAATTGATCGAGCAAAAGGCGAACACATGGAATGTCACACAGAAAAAGGAGTCAGAATACGCCCTGTTCAGAGGATGTTTAGAGCACGCTTGGTTTCTCGGTTAGTTCTTCACAAAGACCTGCACCTGCATCCAAAGCCATCTTCAATTAAGCATAGTTCGCTGCTGATGTGAAACGAAAAATCCCATACAAAAATGACATAACGAAATCATAAACGAAAACTTTCGTTCTGCTTTTCGTTTTCCAGTACGCTGTTCAATGAGCGAAATAGATAATTGTAGCATTATTTAGAAAAGTCTACACCCTTTTTTCGCACACAATTAATTGACCAGACCATTACGCCTAGTACATACTTGCTCCTCGTGAAGTGAATATTCGTCTGTGCAGAAAGTGAACGTTTGACATTTATCACTGGTACACACTTGTGAACGCGTTGTGAACGATTGACGTTTGAAACCTGAATGCATCAAATGCCTAGCACAAAATAAATCTTTGGTGTGTAAATTCATTATTAAAGAATCCATTGTTGCATTTTTTTTATTTTTTCAAGTTGATTCAAGTTCTTAAGGCACGCTACGCAAGAACAAACAGAAAATAAATGAGGAATGCACACAGATTGAAACTGTACACAAATTTATATCTTTTATCCAACTGTCAAAGCTTCACCAAGGGTTCATTTTGCTCGTGAATTGCCCGTGAACGAAAACTCTCCACTTTGTTCTCCACTCAGCTTCACTATCACGTATGGGTTCACGAGGTGGTTCACAAGTACATATGTACTAGGCTTTTAATGGGAAAATGACATTTGAGTGGCATTCGTATTTTTTTTTATTACAGCACGGCTTTCTGTGATTGTTTTCGCTTTCTGTTTTTTTTGTAATTGGTGAGTTTCAAAGAGAATTTTTTCGCTGTGGTTTCTGTAAGCATTTCGCTGTCGTGTTGGAGACCAAAGAAAAATGTCTTTTCTTATCGGCAGCGTACTAGGCTTTAAGGCTGACGATATCTTTTTCGCATATATACCTAAAGTTCAAACGATATCGAATTAGCGATTGGTTTTATAGGCTTCACGTCCCTTCCAGCAAGCAAACCCGTTTTTGTTCTGAAAACTTACTCAACAACGTATGGACGACTTCACATTCGAATATAAATATGACTCACAAAATTGCGTTTTTCGGCTCAAATTAGTATATGCAAATTAGATTCAGCAAGAACCCTATAGCACATCTATTATGAGAGTGTATTCAAATAAAATTAGCATAATACAATTTTTTACCTACATAGTATCACACTTAAAATAATTGGTTTACAATGTTCTAAAACGACCAAAATTATGACCCAGAAAAATAAGGATTACAAGAACGTAAATTTTGTTCGCAGGCTTCAGATTCGGATTCAGCCCAAAATATTTTAATCAGGGAAAAAAACCAAATCTAACTCACAACCTTCCTGACAAAAACAAAATTCGTTACCTATACAAAATACGAAGTTGAATATCCAATTTCCACTACGATTGATCTATATTGATTGTCGAAATTAGTACTCGATTTTAAATTTTTTTAAACTATAATTTAGATAGGTACATCAGTAGTAATTGCATAATGCACAGCAGCTTTTGTTTGAATATTTCGCTTAAAATCAATATTTACCTGGAATACAAATGTTTCTTTAAACAATGGATTTGGTTGGCCACGTCTCGTTGATGTCTTTGCTCTTGATATTTCTTGTCCTATACTGCTTACTAAACACAACTTAACATATGTGTCAGGTGCTTTATTCATTGATAAACTACGAAAATGGCTGCCTTTCACAATTTCTACTGTTAGTCGGCCTGTGATGCCATTATATGCTAAGCCTAAAAGTAGCTCTGGTACACCTCCATGTTGCATTGAAGTGGTTGAGCCGGCACTATCGGATCTTGCTAAACTTAAAAGATCACTGGATGATCCAACAATCTTAAAACAAAAAGAAGAAAACGTCTTTTTAGTTTGAATTAAAACTAAAAAAATATCAATAACCTACCGATGATGTATTCCTCGGTTCGAGGGGAAGCCACAAATTGGTCTCCAATTCGAGATCAATCGCAGCAAAGCTAACGACTGCTTCACCTATTAGGCGTTCTTTACGCATCCGTTCACAGCCGTACAAACGGATGCGCAGTCCCATTGAATTAACTTCTTCTGGATTAACACGATGCAATAGAAAGCTTTCCATAAATTGGGGGCTCTCACCGGATCGAATTTTAGTCTTATGTTTCTGCTTCTTGTTTGGAAGCATAAGAAGTCGAATCTGAAATTAAATAAAGTGAAAAATTCACCCAAAATATGTTTTTATTTGATGAACATGAACCTGAGTATGGGTTTGTTGTCCATTTTCTCGTGATGGAATTCCACGAGCTTGCATTACATGAACTGTCATCTTGCGCATTGGTGCGTCATAAAGTAGTGATATTTCGATGCTACCGCTTTTTCCAAAGCATTGATTCTGCAATGCAAGATCTTCAGATTTGATTGATCTTAGATCGCTTGTGTCAAAAAGTGGTTCTTGTGATAAAACAACAATGCACTGAAAAAAAAAATTCTCAATCGTTTTTTTTTTTTTTTCAATTTTTACAAAATTAAATTAACCTCATCGTTGTTATTGCAATTTAAGTCGGGAACATCATCTAAACTTCCCTGGCGCTGTGTCGGAGATATTTTATTATAGCGTGTTGAATTTGTATTGGCACGTCTGTCGATTATTGAGCGATTGTCTATTCGAGTCTCTTTGATGGATGATACACTTCCTTCTACTATTTTAAGTGGTAATTGTGAGCGATCTGTTAATATGGCTAAATTTAATTCAAAAATTGTATTTAATAAAATTTGTGGATGGAGTGGGATGAATAAAAAACAAAAATTATTATTAGATACTGATAGACCTTTGTAAAAAATCTTCTCTTAAAAACATTTTTAAGCCCAACATTTATACTTTTTTTTTTTAATAATTATTAATTTTTGTAAACAAATATTATTTTTCAATTTTTTTGAGTCATTAAATAAATAAAAATATAATGTTAAAGTGGCAACTCTGGTTCTTATAATATAGCAACACTAGTTAATTACCCAGTCTTATGCTAGGTTTCCACTTGTCATTGAAAAGACGCAAATTGACAAGCTTTCCAGGACAGGGTGAGTTATAGTTGCTCGCTACTACTACTTTATTTGCTTCTTGTGTTGGTAAAAGCCACCCTGTCTTGGAAAGTTTGCTAATTTACGTATTTTCAATGACAAGTGGAAACCTAGCATTATACAGACGAAGCAATAAAGCAATATTTGTATTCCTACTTTGATCCATACAAAGTAGTCCCTTCCTTTAAAAGGTTTTTTTATAACTGAGGCTTGAACCATATCAGCCTTTTTCATAAAAAAAAAAACACTATCCGCTTTTTACTTCACGTGTTAGCTGACACACGGAGTTACGGACCGGACAGATAACTTATCGATTGGATAACTTAACTTATTCATAAAAATACTTGTGCTGTATGATATTTTTTCAGCCTTTATCATCAAATCCTGGAAGTATTCGAAAACATGTGTCACTCACAAGTGCCAAGTAAGCTGAAAACACAAAGCTACTTTGTGTTAGCGTTGTGTTCGTTACGTTAGAATAGCTTTGATTGCACTTTGACTGACATCTATTAGAAAGTTGCACTAGTGTACGTTAATACACGCATACAGATGCAACGGACTGATTAAAGTTGAAAATATTTCAAACTCTGCAACTGCTTTTGCCACGTTACGTGTAAGTTACGTTTTTTTACGTTTGTCAAATTGATGGTTGAGCGACAAAGCTGTATTGTGATAGGTTGTTAGCGATTCCTATGGTTCAACGTTAGACGTCACTCAACGCTTACTCAAAAGTAGCTTTGTGTTTTCCGTTGTAAGCTTGGGTTGGAACGGTTCTTGTGAACAGTACGTACGTGTGTGTGATAAAAAGTTATCCGTTCCTTAAACGCGAAATTTGGCTAGTTAAAAGTTATCCGTTCGCTATGACAAGTCACACATCAATTTATTGAATACAAATTATGAGTTAAAACACGTATTAGTGTTGTCTCGCCACTAGCATGATGACCATGAGCTTATGAATAGGGCTGTACAAATATGTGCAACAAAAACAAACCTTTTTTTTCGCCAGTTAAAATTCCCGTATTGCTATCGATTGATGCCTCAATTGAATCATTCGAACTACATTCACTGTGCGATGAGGGTATTCCTACTTTACCCCGTTCTGCGATAGCAAGCGGATCTTTAGATGAATCTCGAGGTGTTACTGTTATGTGTTGCAAATCACTAAAATTATAATTTTGTGCAAGTGGATTTATATGGTTGATGCCATATCCAGTATATTGGCCATTAGGGATACTGCGTGATTGCTGTAGTCGTAATCTGCGTAGAATTTCTTCTTCAGAATCTGAACTGGTGTTTTCATAGCGTCGCTTACGTGCTGTGAATATATTATAATAGAAGTTTTATTTAAAGCAATGACGGATATAAATTCAGTGTTTTATACGAACTTACAAATTTTTTGAACGTATTTGGATGAAATACTGTTGTCGTCACAGCAAGGAAATGAGTGAGTTGTTGCATGGAAACACCATTTGCGATTGATAAATAAGAAAAACACTAACATTAATGCTACAAGTCCAAAAAGTGCTCCAACAAGAGTTGTTGCTTCAACAGATCCTAGAAATACATACGAAAAAGATATGGTAAAATATAGAAAATACTAATTTGGATTATAACCATGTGAGGGCTTTGTTTGCTTATTCATCGAAAAAATGTCAAACCGCCAAAAAATATTGGATGATATGACATTTTTATATATTTTAGGGATTTTTCGATGTCGAAATGCTCAAAAAATGATTTTTGGTAATTTTTTATTCGACTATTTTGGTTGGCTCTTTGCCAAATCACCCTAAACAAAATCAATCTTGCAAGGAAAGTGCTTGCTGCAAACGAACGGCTGAACTCCCAGTTTAACAGTTGTATTAATGCTGCAGTAGGTTTGTAAGATAGTTATGGAAAAAATGTATTCATATTTATAAAAGGATTGTTCTGCAAGGAAATAATAGTCACATCAGAATACTAAGAACAGCACAGATTCGTGAGAAACGTCAGACAAGTTAGTTAAAACAGAAAAACCTGTTCTAAGCTCTTATACCTAAAAATCCTGTTCTATTCTGTTCTAAACTGTTCGAAACAGACTAATTGAACAGCAAATAAGAACAGTTTAGAACAGAAAATTTTCATCGAACAGCAAAAACTATTACTTTTCTGTTCCAAACTGTTCGGAACAACGTCGCTGAACAAAGCTAAAATTATGTTTGCTTACATAATCAAAAACCGATAGATGTTACTGTTATGGTAGGGTTATAAATATTAAGAATAAATTTGTATGTAGGTTAGTGTCAGTAGAGTAAAAAATTGAACTCGAACTCACCATTCTAGAGGATAAAAAATCCTCAAAATAATACCATAACCATTCCGCATTTTATTCATTCTAAAAACGACGATAACATATTTTACACTAAGGTGTATACGCATTTTTTTATTGTATTGAATTTATTAATAAAGTTTATATCTATCGGGTTTTTCAATAAGAGCGGTACAAAAGTTTTTTTGAATAAAACAAAAATGGTTTTGGATATCAATGAAATTCTTTATTCCTGTGAAATAACGTTTGATGCCCTTATGTATGGAATTGGATTTCTTTTGCATGGCCACCACGGGCACGCTTGCAGAAGTCCAGACGCTGAACCCAATTTTCGACGGTACTGCTGCGATTTCACGTTCGATATTCGTACGAAGTTCATCAATCGTCGCTGGCTTGTTGGCATAGACCATAGACTTGACGTAGCCTCACAGGAAAAAGTGTAACGGCGTCAAATCGCACGACCGAGGCGGCCAAGCGACTGGACCATTTCGTGAGATAACACGTTCTCCAAACTTGGTTTCCAATAAATTGATTGTGACATTCGCTGTGTGGCGCCGCCCTGTTGGAACCACATGTCCTCCTGTTAATTTATGTCTTTTTCTGTAAAAATAATATTTAGTTTTTTGGTAATAAAAGACGCGTATCATTTCATGGATGTGACTCAAGTGAAGTAAGATGCGCTTGGGTCGTTTATTTTTAAAATAAAGCATTGCCATCAAGTATTCATAAGGTATGTTCCACAACATCCTTCTTCTTTTGAAATTAATAAACATTCTTTATGTATTTAAAAAAAAGAATAAAACTATTAATTCGTTGTAATAACATTAATTCATTTTGTTTATGCAATCAAATTAATATCAAAATTTATGTTCTTAAAAAGAAAACTAGTTTAATCTTTACGTTGTTCGATTTAACAATAACTTCATATAGTTATAAATATTTGTTCAAAACTTTATATAATTTCAAAAAATAACATACTTATTTTTATAATGTAAGATTAATACAAAATATTTTAAATTATAGTTAGTGGATTTCTGTAATCGTTACAAATTTAATTAGAAATTAAATCATTTACAGTGTATAGTGATTAGAATTCATTAAACTTGAAATTCATAACATTAATATTTTTTTATTAATAAATTGATATTTTCGAAAGTATCTAAGTGTAATCCAGGTGTAATTAGTTCGATAATTCAAAATTATACAATTCAAAATCTTTGTACCTACTCGGCAATACTTTTCTTCTTTGATTTCTTCTTGAAGTAGTTTCTGGAGTGACAGATGCATCAGCTGTTTGCTCTGGTTCTTGATTTGTCGATGTTGTTGTTGATGAAGTTAAATCATTTTCATCTAATCTGCTTACCTCAGAGTTTTCTGTCGATATTATTTCTCCGTTTCGATGTCGCGTTGCTTCATTTCGTTTATAGCTGTTGTTTTTTTCGTTTTCATTGTTGTCGCTCACTATCTCAGGAATTTGTATGTCGATTTGTTTAGAAGTTTTAGAAGTACTCGGTCTCGTTTCGTTTGGATTTGTGATTTCCTTAGCTTCATTTCGTGGCTTAATGTGGATATTATTTCTTCGATATTGCGTGCTATTATTTTCCACAATGCTTGATCGTGATGAAAGATTTTGGACCATTCGTCCTGGTGTCCAGTTTGAGTTGGTTTCTGGCTGTTTTTGAAAGTAAACATCTCGTCCAGTTTCAATTAGTGGCAATGGTCTGGTTACTCGGTCAAAATAGTGTTTCATCTTCACACGCTTCTCTGAAATTTTAGCTGGAATATCTTTTTGTACTTCTGGTATAAGATTAGATTTGACTGTTGGAATTGAGGACCTTAATCTTCTTGAAAAAAGTCTTTGCGCTGGACTTGGTAAATCTGCTTTTGATGTGTTACGATGCTCACATAGTGCTTGCCAAAAGTCTTCGTTTGATTTGATGCTGCGCTTGTAGATCTTTTTTATAATTTTCACAGCCGACTCTGCCTTTCCATTTGCTTGGTGGTGATATGGTGATGACATAGAAAGCTTGAAGTTCCAATCTTTCGCAAATTGTTGAAAATCTCGGCTGGTAAATTGTGCTCCGCAGTCTGATACGACTATTTTCGGTATACCGTGTCTGCTGAAATTCCTTTTACAACAATTTATGATGTTTGTTGCTGTCATAGAATGAAGAAAATCAACTTCAATATAGTCCGAATAGTAGTCCACGGTTACCAACAGGTTGTGTTTCTTTTGCTGTTGTCCTTGAACTTCGCAAATGTCGATTGCTACTCTCTCGAATGGCAATTTCGGAATTTCTGTTGTTTGTAATGGTTGTTTCTGTTGGTTGCTTGCATTTTCAGCACATGTTTCACATAAGGAAATCTCTTGCTTGATTTGATCGTTTATTCCGGGCCAAAACACTGTATCTCTGGCTCTTCTGTAGCATTGTTCTCTTCCAGGATGTCCTATATGAATTTGCTTAATCGTTTCTTTCTGTAAACTTGTAGGAATTATGATTCGATTGCTTTTCATTAAAATTCCTCTTTGAGAAATTATTTCGTCCTTAAAGCTCCAATACGGCAAAAGTTCTATCGGCAAATCGTTCTTATTTTCTGGCCATCCGCGAATGCAAATTTCTCTAAGCATATTAAGTGTTTTGTCGTTGGCTGATTTTACTCGAATCTCTTCAATCTGCATGTCGTCAAGGTCAATCTCTGTTGTGATGTCGATTTCTGAAATCTCATGGAAAATCTTCTCTATCTCGTAGACTTCTTCTTCGTACACAGCTTTTTCAGGAGAGTTTTCTGTGAAATCCACGTACCTTGATAAGAGATCTGCAATATACATGCGTTTGCCTTCAACATAATTGAGAGTGATGTGATATCGTTGTAAACTTAAAAGCATTCTCTGTATTCTTCGTGATGCTTTCATCAAGTCCTTATTGAAAATCGTAAGAAGTGGCTTGTGATCGGTTTGCACAATAACTTCTTCTTTGCCGCAGATATATTTGTCGAATCGTTTGCAGGCAAATAGAATCGCCAAACATTCTTTTTCGATTTGCGCATATCGTTGTTCGGAGAAGGTCAATGCTCTTGATGCGTACAAGACCGGTTGTCCTTCCTGCATAAGAGTTGCTCCTAATCCAGTTCCACTGGCGTCGCATTGGATTGTGACTGGTTTTGTCGAGTCGTAGAATTTTAATACAGGTTGATTGGTGACAAGTTGTTTGATTAGATTGAATGATTCCTCTTGCTGCTTTGTCCAGATGAATTCAGCTTCACTTCTGGAGATTCTGCGTATAGGTTCCATAACTGTTGACAGCTTGGGTAGGAATTTTGCCAAGTATACACAAAATCCTATCAAACTTTGGGCTTCTGTTGTATTTTGTGGTGCTTTTAGGTTTAAAATTGATTCGATTTTAGCAGGATCCGCTTTTAAACCGCTGGTCGTAATTAAATGTCCATAAAACGGGACGCTGTCTAGTTTTATTTTCGCTTTGGATATATTCAGCTTAAAGTTCATCTCTCTGCATCGCTTGAGTAAATTATCCAAGTTCTTGTCATGATCTCTTTCAGCTTCTTCTATTGTATCTCCGCTGCCTATTACTAGAATATCATCCATGATTTCTTCGATGCCATCTAAGCCGTGCAGGACTTCCTTCTGCTTTTTCTCATAGATTTCAGTTGCTGGTGAAATTCCAAATGGCATTCTTACCCATCTGTACCGTCCAAATGGTGTCCAGAATGTTGTCAGCTTTTTTGATTTTTCATCTAGTTGACACTGCCAATAACCATTTTTCGCATCAAGGGTTGAGAATACTTTGGCTTTCGATAGATGAGGCAAGATTTCTTCCATTGATGTTGATTGATTGTGTTCACGTTTGAGAGCTAGGTTGAGATAGTATGGATTTAGGCAAATTCGAAGCTTGGATTTTCTTTTGACAAGAATGATGTTCGAGATCCATTCTGAAGGTTCATTTACACGTTCTATAATGCCTCTTTTCTCCAGATCTTTCAACTCTATCTTCAATTGTTCTTTAAAGAGTACTGGAATACGCCTTGGTGTTTGCTGAACTGGTTTTACATTTGGGTCTACAGTAAGCGTAACTTCTCCTGGCATTTTTCCATCCCCTTCGAACACGTTTTTGTACTTTTCAAGTATTTGTGTTTTGTATTCTTGTTTAGAGGCTTTCTCTTTGGTCTGAACTGTGCCAATTTTATACCAGATTTAATACGCTGCACGTGTTCGCTGATAGTAAAGGCTGCTGCTCAAATGCGACTATTTGGAACAATAATTTCAATATTTTTCCTTCGTGTTCGCATTTAAGGCCTGCTGCTCCAATGAGCTCTATTACGTTTCCACCAAAGGATTTGAGTCTTACGTTTGTTGTTTTCAGCTTCGGATTTTTGTTGCCGGTAATTTGTTGCAAGTCAGTTAATCCCATAACATTGATTGATGCTCCTGTATCTAGCTGATAGTTCTTGTATAACTTGCTGTTGTTGATGAGGAAGCATAGTTTGGCTGTAACTTTACTTTTTCTTTCGCTAGTTTCGTGCACAGTTGTTATGTATTCTAATGATGAGTTGTCAGACGAATCTTCTTGAGTTGTAAGGACTCTTACGCTTCTCTGTCGCTTTTCTTTTTTTCTTTTTGCTGGCTCTGATTTCTCTACAATAGTCTTACACATTTTCTTAAAGTGGTTCATTTTACCACACGCTGAACATTTTTCGCCAAATGCAGGACAAACGTTTTTGTTTTGCAAGTGGGTGCCTCCGCAGTAAAAGCATTTCTTGAGCATTTTTTCTGTTCTGACGTTTTTGTGAGAAATTTTGCTAACAGCGATTTCTTGAGTGGCTTGTACTATGCGATCGAGGTGCATGTCTGTTGTTGCTGCTTGCTTGCAAAGATTAATAGCAGCACTCAAAATTAAATCTTTTATGTCTAGCATCTTTCGTCGCAGACGCTTGTCTTTGATGCCTACCACAATCCGGTCTCTGACAAATTCGTTTTCAAGACTACCATATTCACAGGTTCTTACGAGCTCTCGTAGACGGAAAATATAGTCTTCGATTGATTCTTCGTCATTTTGGGATGCTGTGTTAAAAATGTATCGTTCGAAAATCGTGTTTGTTAGAGGCTTCAGGTGCGCTTCGATTGCATCGCAGATACCTTTCGTTGTCGCTTTTTCTGCTTCAGTAAGCGGCAAAGTATTGAAAAGATGCACCCCTTCAGCTCCGATACAAGTGAGAAGGCTGGCTACTCGCACTTTGTGGGTTTTTACATCTAATGCGGTGGCGATTTCGTAATTTTCATATGCTGCTCTGAATTTTTTAAATTCTTCCAATTTACCTTGATTGCCCCAACATATTGGTGATGGTGTTGGAAGCGCCATTTTGTTCTTTTAGTTTTCTTATTGTGTGCTTTCTAATCAAATGTATAAAATAAAAATGTACCTACCGTACAATTGTTTATTTGCTTTTTATTTTATTGTTACACCTTTGCTTTTTTTTTTTTTTTTTATTTTCTTTTTAGTTTTCCGCTGCCACCATGTTAATTTATGTCTTTTTCTGTAAAAATAATATTTAGTTTTTTGGTAATAAAAGACGCGTATCATTTCATGGATGTGACTCAAGTGAAGTAAGATGCGCTTGGGTCGTTTATTTTTAAAATAAAGCATTGCCATCAAGTATTCATAAGGTATGTTCCACAACACTCCAAGTCAATATCTTGCGTCAATTTAAACTTGTTAGGATGTAGGCCAAGATCTTTTCGCAAAATTTGCCACAACGACGTCACAGAGATGCCCAACGCCTGAGAACGACGTGTGAGAGGCACATTTGGGTTTTCTGCAACTGAAGCCTCAGCGGCAGCAATATTCTCGACACTACGGGCACTTCTTTGTCTCACTGGCACGGGAATATTTTATACTGTGCCTGTGGATTCAAATTTTTCCACTAGACGCTCAATTGTTGATCTGCTAGGATGATTATGACGAGCATAAATTGGACGTAGCGCTCTTAACGTTGAGGGCACTGACTCCGAATTCGGTAGTAAATTTTAATATTTCGACTCGTTGTTGGCTCGTATATCTTTCCATCATGAAATGGCAAACCTTACTGAAGAGAAATGTCAAAAGAGCGGCAAGAAATATGGCGTCGTTTGCTGTCCCTGTTGCTCTACTTTTGTAGCGTCCCTGTTGAAAAACCCTTTATATAGTTAGGGCGTTAAGGCCATATTTTAGGTCAAACCTTGTACTTCATTCTGACGGAATGAGCTTTAGTACACTGATAGTCCACGTCCTAAGTTTACTTTTAAGAAGTGTTTCCACGGTGGCAACACTGGCAGACCGGAGATATAAAGGCTGTCTTCTGACCATGTTTTAACACGAAATTTCACATAAATTAGCCTATAAATCGGGAACCAGACATCGCTTGATATCGCGGAATGTCTCGTTGGATTTAGAATACTTGAAGCCATAGGAATATGTTCATTTTTTGATCCCTTCCCTTCCCTTGTACGCGGGGGGAGCAAAACACCCTAGGCGGATAAGGGTTTTTATTTGTCAGAAAATAATGGTTATAAAATGAATACATATTCATAAAATTTTCAGATGAGCGTCGACGTAGAATTTCATACTCTATAGCATATCCGAAGTCCATTTTTATCCATGTTTTAGTTTTTTGTATAATCGCTTTCAAAATGGGCGGAGGGGAAGGTGGAAGTATATCAAACCACAATATATTCGTCTTGGTATAATCTAAGCATATGGCTTAGGGTAATTTTTAATGCCCAATCTTATGCAATCAAAATAATTTCAATATAATTTCCCTAGAAAAAGTTATAACCTTTTTATAAACTGATGACTAAATTTTTAGTGAAACGAGCATAATATTACCAAATTGCAATCGTATTGTGATGAAACTTGGCACAACATGTCTCATTTGTCGTAAAAAATAAGAAACAAAAGAGTCCATAAAAATATCTGGGGCGAAAGGGTGTTTTTTGAGTATGAAAAACAAACCGACAAAAAAAAAATAAATTCTATACATTTTTCTCCTTCCAATTTTCCATCTGTCAAGGGCAAGGCTTAACTACATAGAACTCCTTTTTCCAAAAAGTGCCAAAGACACCTGCTTGCAAAAAAACATGCCAAAATTGTTCTGACAGACAATTTTAGTCACTATACACGATTCTCAATTGTTTTTTTGGCAAGCACGTGTCTTTATAATAGATATTTTTTTCCACGTTTGCACTTTTTGCAAAATGTAGGTCTTTCCCAACTAACTGGGTGAACACAAAATAGTGCCGCAACTGGAACTGAAGCCAGAGCTGAAATAGCTATCAAAAAGTATCGTGCGTGCTATTTTTATGTGCCTACAATGCAGCTGTACAGCTTGATATTTTTTGTTGGTAAATTCCAAAACAAATACCTCTTATTTACCTGCTGCTCATAATTGGGATTTGTTAAATCAAATAAAATATTATTTCTTTTTAAAAGTTCAATAAAATATTCTGTGTTGTGCTCTGCCATGTTGAATTTTGTTTTGTTTTCTGTTGTGTCAAATACCAGCATATTTTGTGTTTTATATATTAAAAGAGAAACATGATAGTCTCGCATTTGTAAGTAATAGAAATGAAAACAACGTGCAACATTATGGAACACGCCATGGAAAAATTGGAATTCCAAACATCTGAACGAACCCAAACAAATCTAAATGTCAAAAAAAAATTACAGCTAACGTTCTTTCTGCGCTACACCATTGTGGACGACCTTTGCTACATAGAGCCTGATTATACGGTTCGTTTTTTCGTTCGTTTCGTCTTTCATCTTTTTGACAGGCACGAACGTTCACGATTACATGGTTCGCGAAAATACGTACGTTCTTCCATTCGTTATTTTGACATTCATGGAATTTGGGGTTGTTTTGTAAGAAAATAATCAGTGGTAATAGATACAAATATTTTGTAATCACTTTTCAATTCAATAATTTTTGTTCAAATCATTTTTTGCTAACATCGAGGAGCATTGTGGTTGCCAAATCAGAAACATCAAAGTTCAACCAGAAAAAGTCTTGAAATGTTCATTCCTGCTTTCGTTACTTCCTTCCCTCTACATTTCTACTCCCCTCACCCAATCTGTCAAAAAGACGCAATTTCCTAAGATTTGCTTTGAGACAGTTCTCGGTTGATACTTTTTTTTTTTTTTTTTATATATTAAGCGCGTGCAAAAGGGGTTGTGACTACCCTTAAGATGATATACACAGCACGAGCGATTAGTTAGATTGGAGGGGATTTAAAAGGAGATACCGATGCACATTGGTTTTGAACGTCTGTAGATCACAATGGGAGGGGAAAATTGAGCTGGGTAGAGCATTCCACATTCGAGTAGTGCGACTAAAGAAAGAATCCCTGTACTTAACAGTACGTCCGAAATTGGGCTCAAGGGTAAACTGATGGGCATTCCTAGAAGCGCGAGTATTACGGTTGAATTGTTTAAGGGGAGGAATGCAACTGGCTATTTCTCTAGAGCATTGTTTATGGAAATAACGGTAAAATAACGAAATTGGCGATACCAATCTCAATTATAAACTAGTCGTTTGTTGTTAGGAATGCAGACTCTTGAGTCAAGATGAAGAATGTACAGTGTTTAATTTGTTCGCGATATTCTTTCTAATGACATTGATTGTGGGTTTTTACTTTCCTTAATTAATATTTACGCACCGAGTAGATCATTGAGAGAAAGACCTTTTATTTGTGAAGTTCCTCATTCTACAAACTATGGACAACGTGAGCCTATTTCCCATTGTTGTAAATATTTCAATATGTACTATACTGAACTCTTTGTTTCAAGATATCAATTTAAATCTTCTTTATTAACAATATTACAAAACTCTGTATAACCGTTGATAAATTGATACTTATTTGTAAATATTATTTTAGAATTAAGCAAAATCTGTGGATTTAAATATCGTAGATTTGAATAAATAATAAATGGCTGGCGTTTTTTTTAAGGACCAAAAATAACGATGCCTGCCACATAAATTTTTTTCGCTAAAAAGGAAAATAATATTCTTCTCAAAAATGACTCAGAGGATTTAAAAAAAAAAAAATAGTTAAATAAGGAAGTATGCTACTTTTTAGTAATTTTTTTTACTTTCAAATATTTGTTAGTTTTGGTACCTCCAGTACAACCATGTTCTTTGGTTTTTGATTTTCTCGTAAACGGTAAAGTTGAAATTTTTCACTTTTGTGTGATAAATTTTCCAAAAAGTAATAACATTATTGTGAATATTATTATTAACATTATTGTATCTGCGGCGACAGAATGCCTAATCAGTGGAGGGAAAGTTACCTTCTTCCAATCTACAAGGGGAAGGGTGATACACGAAATTGCGACAGCTACCGTTCGATCAAGCTTATTTCACATACCATGAAGATCGTTGAGCGGATATTGATGGCCGCCTACGAAAAATAATACGGCTATCTGACGACCAGTGCGGGTTTGTTTCGGGTAAATCAACCACAGATGCTTTTCAGAGTATAAGAATCAGAATGGAAAAATATCGGGATTCCTCAAGAGATTTACATATTGTATTGGTTGATTTTGAAAAAGCATTCGACAGACAACCACTAGATCTGATATGAGGATTGTTCAGTGAGGTTTTTTTTAGATCAGAATAGAACAAAACAGAACAGGATAGAACAGAAATGTCAGACAAGATAGAACAGGCAGAGCTCACAAACCTGTTCTAAGTTATTCTACCTAAAAAGTAAGAACAGAAAATCCTGTTCTATTCTGTTCTAAACTGTTCGAAACAGACTCATTGAACAGCAAATAAGAACAATTTAGAACAGAAAATTTTCATCGAACAGCAAAAACTATTACTCGTTGGATTAAGAATACTTGAAGCCATAGGAATATGTTCATTTTTTGATCCCTCCCCAACCCTTGTACGCGGGGGGAGCAAAACACCCTAGGCGGATAAGGGTTTTTATTTGTCAGAAAATAATGGTTATAAAATGAATACATATTCATAAAATTTTCAGATGAGCGTCGACGTAGAATTTCATACTCTATAGCATATCCGAAGTCCATTTTTATCCATGTTTTAGTTTTTTGTATAATCGCTTTCAAAATGGGCGGAGGGGAAGGTGGAAGTATATCAAACCACTATATATTCGTCTTGGTATAATCTAAGCATATGGCACATGACCTTCGGTTAATTTTGAATGCCCAATCTTATGCAATCAAAATAATTTCAATATAATTTCCCTAGAAAAAGTTATAACCTTTTTATAAAATGATGACTAAATTTATGAATGTTTGAATGTTCATTTATGAATGTTTGAATGTTTTCAGTGAAACGAGCATAATATTACCAAATTGCAATGGTATTGTGATTAAACTTGGCACAAAATGTCTCATTTGTCGTAAAAAATAAGAAACAAAAGAGTCCATAAAAATATTAATAAAGGGTGTTTTTTTGAGTGTGAAAAACAAAACGACATAAAAAAAAACAAATTCTATACATTTATAAAACTGATGAATTTTTTCTAGATACTGTTGTCCTTTTCTCCTTCCAATTTTTCATCTGTCAAGGGCAAGGCTTAATCACAGTACACATATCTAAGGTATTATCAGGCGCACCTTTCCAAATTTCAAGATGACTGCCCTTTGTGTAAGTACACAGTAAACAAAAACAAATTTTTTGTGATTGTTTGAAATTCAATTTTTTTACTATTGATTTTGACAACATGCGCAGAACTGAACAAAAATGAACATGCTTATGATATTACCTGTAATATATGTATCTTGAGGCTTATCTACATAGACCTACTTTTTCCAAAAAGTGCCAAAGACACCTGCTTGCAAAAAAACATGCAAAAATTGTTCTGACAGATAATTTTAGTCACCATACACGATTCTCAATTGTTTTTTGGCAAGCAAGTGTCTTTATAATAGATATTTTTTTCCACGTTTGCACTTTTTGCAAAATGTAGGTCTATCCCAACTAACTGGGTGAACACAAAACAGTGCCGCAACTGGAACTGAAGCCAGAGCTGAAATAGCTATCAAAACGTATCGTGCGTGCTATTTTCATGTGCCCACAATGCAGCTGTACAGCTTGATATTTTTTGTTGGTAAATTCCAAAACAAATACCTCTTATTTACCTACTGCTCATAATTGGGATTTGTTAAATCTAATAAACTATTATTTCTTTTTAAAAGTTCAATAAAATATTCTGTGTTGTGCTCTGCCATGTTGAATTTTGTTTTGTTTTCTGTTGTGTCAAATACCAGCATATTTTGTGTTTTATATATTAAAAGAGAAACATGATAGTCTCGCATTTGTAATAGAAATGAAAACAACGTGCAACATTATGGAACACGCCATGAAAAAATTGGAATTCCAAACATCTGAACGAACCCAAACAAATCTAAATGTCAAAAAAATTACAGCTAACGTTCTTTCTGCGCTACACCATTGTGGACGACCTTTGCTACATAGAGCCTGATTATACGGTTCGTTTTTTCGTTCATTTCGTCTTTCATCTTTTTGACAGGCACCAACGTTCACGATTACATGGTTCGCGAAAATACGTACGTACTTCCATTCGTTATTTTGACGTTCATGGAATTTGGGTTGTTTTGTAAGAAAATAATCAGTGGTAATAGATACAAATATTTTGTAATCACTTTTCAATTCAATAATTTTTGTTCAAATCGTTTTTTGCTAACATCGAGGAGCATTGTGGTTGCCAAATCAGAAACGTCAAAGTTCAACCAGAAAAAGTCTTGAAATTTTCATTCCTGCTTTCGTTACTTCCTTCCCTCTACATTTCTACTCCCCTCACCCAATCTGTCAAAACGACGAAACAACCGAAAAAACGAATCGTGTTATCGGGCACATAGTAAGCGATTTTAATTACAGCTTGTGCTACATCGATTTTTACCACGAACAGCGACTTGCATTGTGTTCAAAGTTTCACATATTGTCTCCAAATCAAACTCTATGCTAAGTTTTTTGAAAAGAAATTCTTCGGATTTTAAAGACCCATACACTTTGAAAGCTGTTTATTGTTCATTGGTAAGACCATTGTTGGAATATTGTTCTGTTATTTGGAATCCAGATTTAAAAAAGCTTATAAACAGATTCGTAAACATCCAACGCAATTTCCTAAGATTTGCTTTGAGACAGTTCTCGGTTGATACTGGCGATACCAATCTGAATTATAAACTAGACGTTTGTTGTTAGGAATGCAGACTCTTGAGTCAAGACGAAGAATGTACAGTGTTTTATTTGTTCGCGATATTCTTTCTAATGACATTGATTGTGTGTTTTTACTTTCCTTAATTAATATTTACGCACCGAGAAGATCATTGAGAGAAAAACCTTTTATTTTTGTAATTCCTCATTCTACAAACTATGGACAGCGTGAGCCTATTTCCCATTGTTGTAAATATTTCAATATGTACTATACCGAACTCTTTGTTTCAAGATACCAATTTAAATCTTCTTTATTAACAATATTACAAAACTCTGTATAACCGTTGATAAATTGATAACTTATTTGTAAATATTATTTTAGAATTAAGTAAAATCTGTGGATTAAAATATTGTAGATTTGAATAAATAATAAATGGCTAACGTTTTTTTTTTATTTTTTTTTTAGGGCCAAAAATAACGAAACCTGCCACATAATTTTTTTTCGCTAAAAAGGAAAATAATATTCTTCTCAAAAATGACTCAGAGGACTTAAAAAAAAAAATTGTTAAATAAGGAAGTATGCTACTTTTTAGTAATTTTGTTTACTTTAAAAAATTTGTTAGTTTTGGTACCTCCAGTACAACCATGTTCTTTGGTTTTTGATTTTCTCGTAAACGGTAAAGTTGAAATTTTTCACTTTTGTGTGAAAAATTTTCTAAAAAGTATTAACATTATTGTGAATATTATTATTAACATTATTGTATCTGCGGCGACAGAATGCCTTATCAGTGGAGGGAAAGTTACCTTCTTCCAATCTACAAGGGGAAGGGTGATACACGAAATTGCGACAGCTACCGTTCGATCAAGCTTGTGTCACACACCATGAAGATCGTTGAGCGGATATTGGATGGCCGCCTACGAAAAATAATATGGCTATCTGACGACCAGTGCGGGTTTGTTTCGGGTAAATCAACCACAGATGCTATTCAGAGTATACGAATCAGAATGGAAAAATATCGGGATTCCTCAAGAGATTTGCATATTGTATTGGTTGATTTTGAAAAAAAGCTTTCGACAGACAACCACAAGATCTAATATGAGGATTGTTCAGTGAGGTTTTTTCAGATCAGAATAGAACAAAACAGAACAGGATAGAACAGAAATGTCAGACAAAATGGAGCAGGCAGCTGTCTGACAGCTGTCACAAACCTGTTCTTAGTTGTTCTACCTAAAAACTGAGAACAGAAAATCCTGTTCTATTCTGTTCCAAACTGTTCGGAGCAGACTCACTGAACAGCAAATCATAACAGTTTGAAACAGAAAATTGTCATTGAACAGAAAAAACTTGTACTTTTCTGTTCAAAACTGTTTCAAACCGTTCAGATCAACGTTACTAAACAAAGCTATGGGTTGCACTTAGACAACGAGGAGTTTCGGAAGTCTACGTGCGGATGGTGATGGACATGTACGAGCAAGTTAAAACAAAGGTAAGGTGCCCCGCAGGAATCACGAAGAGTTCCCAATCAGTGAATCAGTTATTCTTTGCTGACGATGTAGCCATTTAGGTGAAGATCCTGTGTCTTTGCAACGAGCACTTTATGTATGGGTGGATGTTCTGGAGGAAATGGATACCGCATTAGCGCGAAAAAGACCGAATACCTATGCTGTCCATTTTCTGATCCACACAGGCCTATTCTGGACATCTATTTGAATGGAACAGTGCTTCTCAAGTGCGAAAAGTTTAAATATCTTAGATCAATGATCAATAGCGAAGGATCTTGTGATGACGACATCAAACATCGTGTAAGCGTAGGGTGGATGAAGTGGCGGGAAAACTCTGCCATCTTCTGTGATAGAAAAATGCGCCTTAGCTGAAAGGAAAGCTCTACACGGCAGTTGTTCGTCCAGCGCTTACATACGGTTCACAGTGTTGGACATGTATGTATGAGAGTAAATTGAAATCAAGATGCTTCGCATGGAGTGACAAAGCGTGAAGAGAATCCGAGGAAGCCTGCACATCGAAAATACCATCTAGGACAAAATACAGCACAACAAACCTAGCTGGTACTGTCATGTTCAAAGAAGATGCCATGAGAACCCAGTTCAAAAGACAATAGATCAAGACGTTCCAACACTATCGCGGAATAAAGGCAGGCGCAAAAACTCCTGTATGAAACAAATGCAACGACAACTGCATTTAGGCAGAAATGGAGCAACTCACTGGCTGGATCTCCCGATCTCAATGTTCTTTTTTTTTTTTTGTATAGGGACGAATGAAAGAAATCGTTCACTCATCTGAAATAACAACTTTAACTGAACTAGAACAACGTATTTTCGAAGGATCACTAAAAGTAAGGCAAGAGTAATCGAGAGTAAACATTCAAAATGCAATCCAAAAACGGGCTCCAGCAAGCATTCAAAAAGCAGGAGGGCACTTTGAGCACTTATTGTGACTGTAATTGTGTGTACATAAAATAAAAAAATTACTTAAAACTACACAAATTATTGTTTTATTCAAACCCTTTTAAATTTTACCTGTTTTAGATGTTCCCAAGCAAATGAGTTTTTTTTTTACTTTTGTTTTGTTCATCAGGTAACAATAAGAAAACTTTACTTCCAAAGTCAAAATTTTGCTCGGGCAAGAAAAATTGAACACCCTTTAAAAGTGAATATGTGGCAACCCTTAAAAACATATCAGCTCAATTTAAACGTAGTTTTAAATTTTAGTATTTCCACTAAAAAAAAGTCCAAGATGAGGTCCCTACTATTAATAGCTACTTGAACTTAACATGGGTCAGGGTACACCAAAGTAAACCTTTTTTTAAATCGCCAAAAAGTGATGACAAAGTTGAAAATCAGACTTTACTGTAAAACAATTATTTTCTAAGAATATGACCAAGAATCACATCCCAAAGTATGGCAAACGAATTACCGGACACCCTGTAGAAGAATATATTTTTTTAAACCCACTTTCACCATTTTTTAAATTGTTGTTTCCATATTTGTTCAAGAAATCAAATGCCATAGATTTTTTATTTAGCTTAAGCAACCAAATTTTAGAAAAAGCAATTAAAAACATTCATTTCACGCTTTTGGATTTTTTTTAACATCCACGGCGCAAAATTTTAGTTAATTAAGTGCAATATTAAATCATTTTAGTATGATACTAGGTTAAAAACATGATTTTGTTAGGCATTGTAATATCTCCTAACATTTTACTAAAGTTAAAATAATCATAAATAGCTTGCTATTTTATCTCTTTAGCATCGTACTAAATTCATAAGACATTTTGATATTTATACATTTCAAAGGGGTATGTTTATGAATTTGTTGCACAAGCTGTCACTATTTTGAACGTGCTCAGTTGGAGTTTATGATAAGGCAGTTAGTTTAGTTAGGAAGTTACCTTATCATAATAATCGCACGGTTTTATGATTATTGTATACTCCCCTAACTTTTAAAAGAAAAGTTCAAGTATCAATCCTTCACTTGCACACACACTTCCTACCTGGGGATTCCTATTATCATCGTTTTGCTAAATGTTATATGATCATATTCGTCCTTGATAAGTGTACTTAAACGAACAAAAAATAAATAAATCTTTGCATGGATAATGGAATACAACAGAAAAGTATTGAATAACTTATTATGTACTTTTAATATTTTGTATGTCTCTTGCATTTCAATATAAACAAATTCATGGCTAGGGGAGAGAGGACAGAGAGTTTATATTAACGACCTTCAACAGGAAGTTGTTGACGGTTTTGTATTTACATTATACTTGGTGCTGCTGGTGTGATATCATATTTTTTTGACATGTTGATAAACGTGTATTTATTTATGTTATGTAGATATGTAATAGGGTATGTTGCTTATTTAAACAAAAAAGCAACTATATTTTTTTACTTTCCATTGTAAGTAATTGTAATTGGTTTTTTTTGAACTCCACCTTTCAAGGTCCCTCGAATCCGAAACAATATATTGTTTTTAGAGAGATGACCGTGTGTGTGTAAATTTCTTTGTACCTATACATTTTTTGATATTTTATAAATTTTTTCGTTAACCATATCTCGAGAACTAATAAACATATCGACTGTCTGCCAATACCTCGACCTGCAGGCTACAGCCCTTAGCCATTCGCTATGCAGGGCGAATCATTCACAATAATACAAAAAAGGACAAATAAACAATGCTAAGCAACAACAAAAACTGCCGTCGGCGAATGTTCCGTACCGCTTTCGCGTTGGTTTGGGAGAGACTTAAAGCGTACAACACAATTTTCCAAAGCAATTTTCAAAATTTACTGCGTTAGCCTCTGACTCTCTGTAGTTCGTTGCTAAGAAGATATGAGTGAGTAGAAAATCTATGTCATGTGTAGTACTTGCCTTTTTCACATTTTATCGTTAACAATATCATCAGTCATTCTATTTTTGAACCATTACCATATAACCAACATCTTCAATGATTAACTACGTTATAGCTTTGAGTGCAACAAGAGCATTCATAAGATCTCAGCAATGCATTTTATTCCATTCAATTCTATATGAGCTTATATGCGAAAAAATGGGCCAACGAGAGTAAACGTGAGTAGTTGTATTCAACGGAGCTTTAGTGTGTAACCAACTTTTCCAAAAGAATACTTTGCTTTCAATTTCGAATTACTTTGCATACAAAAAAAAAATTCTAGTACACCTATAGATATAATTTTCTATACCAAAATCTCTCTCAAGTGTTGTAAATTCCGTAGAAAAACCATACAGTATAATATGTAATGCATAGAGTTAACCAAAAAAAATCTTTAAAAAGAAACGCTTAACTTTGAAGACAAATGAGGTGTTAGTGTTTTGCATCGTTATTTCTTGTATGGTTAATAGCCCTTCCACACTAGCCCACTGTGTATTAATACATGCCAAATCGAAAGTGGGAACAAATTCCACGCGACTGCCAAGTTTGTGGGAAAGAAATAACTTTTCATATTTTGCTTTCATACTTGCTTGTATTAATACATAACCACAACCTAAAAAAAGTTGATAGAATGTGGGATAGAATTAGAACCATTCCTAAAATTATTCATGTATTAACACATGTCAAATCGTGTGGGATAGAATGTCGTAATGTGTAGGCTGGGCTTTCATATTTTGTTTCCACACTATTCTACATGATTTGTTTCCCACTTCTTTGACATGTATTAATACACAGTGGACTAGTGTGGACGGCCTTTAACCACCACCATTGAATGCCCAGAGTTACATTCCTTTTAAAAGGACGTTAAAATTTAAAATCTATTTGTGTTTTTCATTGGTAAAATAAATCAATTTAATTTTGATTTGGATCTGTGAAAACACAGATTTTGCACTCCAATGGTAAAAACGATTTATTTTTTGATTTAAAATCAATTTTGCAGATCTAAATTGTTCGTCAGATTTACCCCACTGTGCACTAACACCAACACAGTTTGAAGTTGTCACTTTAAAAAGTTTTTTTATTGTTTGGATTTATTTCGATTATAAAAATTATGTGACAAAGCGCAATCGAATAAGAAACAAGAGAATCCGAGGAAGCTTTCACACCAAAAATACCATCTTGGACAAAATACAGCATGACCAACTTAGCTGGTACTGTCATGTACAAAGAAGATGCTATGAGAACCCAGTTCAAAAGGCAATATCACAAAACGTTCCAAGACTATCGTGGAAAAAAGGCAGGCGCAAAAACTCCTGGATGAAACAAATGCAACGACACCTGCATTAAGTTGGCCTCAGACATGGAACAATACAAAACCGGGAGGCCTGTCGACGTTTTCTGAGGTCAACCCGGCGAACCCCACAGCTGGAACCTTAGGTGAAGAAGTTGAGTTCGAGAGTTGTGGTCCCCGACGAGATCATGACAATCGCCGCCGGCTAATTTCCTTAATCATATGTCGCGTCGTAGGAAAAAATTTGAAGTACTTTTGTAGAGATTTTTGTGATCTACAAACTCTACAGAGACTACTTTTCGATAGCATCTACCGTTCAAAAGTTATTTGCAAAAACTGATTTTTTCGACACTTAACCCTGCATACAAATTTGTGCTCTCGTCGGATCAACGGGGACATTCTATCATTGCTTCGCTATGGTCAGTGGAAAATCTGTACCAAATTTAAGCGTAATCGGAATAGTGTTTAGGGAAATGTCATTTTTGACTGGGGTATTGAAGTTAACACCTAGAATGTAGCTTGGAATTTACATTGCTGGTTTATCTTTATAGATACTAAAGGTTCGGCACGCAACTCGCTAGCAAGTTGCTCTCATGTTTTTTACTGGCGACTTTCAGCTTTCACTAGGAGAGTCTATCTAGAAGAAAACATATTTTTATTAAAATTGTGTGAGTAAAATCGTTCCTCGATGACTTAAACGAAAATAAAAACAGAAAGTCGCTATCTTGTTTCTATTTCAACACAAATTTTCGACGCGTTGACTAAAAATGACATCAAATTCGCTGTCTCAACTCTATCAAGTATTGTGCGATCATCAAAACGTATAATACTGTTAAGGTGTAGACGGCTGGGTTGACACTCGCTGTAACATTGACGATGCTCAAATTGGACTGACTCCTCCAAATTTACAAAAGAAAACGTCAACAAAAATCAACAATTTTTTAATTTTTTAACCACGAAGTAGGATTGAGATAAATTTCAAAGAAGTCAAAAGTAGTCGGAAGAGTCAGTCCAATGTGAACACCGTCATTAATTTTAAAATTTAATTTAAAAAATTTTTTTTACGTTTTCTTTTGTAAACTCAAAAAAAAGTCGGAGTCAAGCTCGATTCACAATACGACGAGAAAATGAAACGTGAGCGTGACGAGATCTAGTTGTAGTTTGTCAAACCAATTTCAAGCACTGAAAGCATACGAGGGTATACACAACAAAGCGTTGCTGGTTGTCTCGTCACACCAGATGTTCGAAAAATTGTCGCGACGAGACGACGTTTTTAATGTCTTGCGAAGTAATTTACAGAATGGAACAAAACTTAAGAAAAAAACACAGTGGGGCGTATTCATAGTCATTTTAGAGCTTTGTCTAAGTTAAACATATAGGTTTAGTTAAATTTTCGGACGTTGATTCTATTTCTTAAGTTTACCATTTCAAAATATTTTAAGCTATTTGGGTAGTATACCAAATTAATTACCTTATAAAAATATGAAACCAACAATTTGTAATTAAAATTGGTCTGTATTCATTGAGTCAAAATTGTCTTAAACTGTAGTTTAGTTTATACTACGTTTCCACCAACCACTAAACCGAGATTTAGGTAATGAGATTTGTTTGGTGTTTCCACTGCACAAAAAGAGGATTATGCCAAAACATTCAAGTGAGATAGATAGGTTTTGTTTACATTTCCATCTAACAATAAATGAAAATGGCGTTTAAATGGTTCGTTTTCATAATTATTCTTCGAAAAAGAAGTTTGTTTGATTTGAAAAACTAATGTTTCCAAGTAGATTTGAATGAGTTTTATTTAAAATCTTCATTTGAGGAGATTAAAATTTGTAAGGTAAATCTTCGAGATTTCAAAGATTTGTGTTAATCTTGCTAAATCTCGATTTAGTGTCTGGTGGAAACGTACTATAAACCTGGATCTATCTGCGACTATAAATATGCCCCAGTAAATTTAAATTAACAAATAAAGTAGCATGAATTCAATATTTATTTTTATATAAAATCAGTTCTCATCGTGCCCAAAAAATACGCGCCACATTGTGAATTGGGCAGCGATTTTACAACTAGAAAAAGATGACAGCGAATCACGTCACGCGCTCGTCCCGTTTTCTCGTCGTATTGTGATTTGTAAATCGAGCTTCAGTCGAATGTAAGCACCATGTTACGTTGACAGTGTAATCGGCCTGTCAACGCAGCTATATGGCACATTGACAGACTGTTCGCCAGCACGGTTGGATATGACCCCGCGATTACATGATATTTGTGAAAGAAGTGATTAAAAAACATTTTTGATTATTACTACTGATTATTTTCCCACAAAACAACTCCAAATTCCATGCGCTGCAAAATAACGAAAGGAAATGGGTACGTACGTATTCTAGCGAATCGTGTAATCATGAAAGGAAGTGGGTACGTACGTATTCTCGCGAATCGTCTAATCACGAACGTGCGTGCCAGACGAAAGACGAAACGAACGAAAAAACGATTCGTATACCGTATATGGCTCTCCCAAACCAACGCGATGCATTCGATCTGCAGGGCGATTCATTCACAATGATAACAAAAATGGCAAATAAGGAAAGCTAAATAACAACAAAAACTAACGTCGCCGTCGTCGAAAGTTTTGCACCGATTTCCCGTTGGAAGAACCTTTATTCAGGGAGAGCCTTTATTCAGGCTCTACACTGATTGTACTTTAATGAGAAATAGTCAACTGAAATGTTACATTGAACTCACATTTTTTACAAGACAAAATTTTGTTTATGGCTTGTGTTGAGGGTTCAGTGTACGTGTACCATACGAGATTCGGGGCTGAAAGCCCCTCCATTTGGCCGCCATCTTGAAAAACGGATTGTAATACGTTTTTTTACGATAGTTTGCGTTTCGTCAGACCCGGAAAACATATAAGCACAATGACCCCTCCTATACAAACCAAAATAAAAATCTTGTCCTGTAAAAAATGCGAGGTTCGGAAAAATTTGTAACAATTCAAAAGACTAAAAATGTTTACAAAGTAGGTGGTTACTAAACGAACGCATCTGAAAGATAGTCGATGCGAATTAACTGGACAAAAAAAAGCGCATTAATAATATTTTGGCTGCTTTTTGACATTTTTATCGCATCGCATGAGCAATGAGCATGATTCTCTTCATTGATTAAAATTAATTATAGTATTTGTCGTATATTTAAGTTAAAAAAGTGGAAATTGAAAAGTTAAAGGGATGTAATCCTACTGCATATCGACTAATTCGAGTTTTAACTTTTACGTACATATATGTATGTCCGTGGTTCAAGCAAGACATTAATTTAATTTTGTTTGTAATTAAAATATGTGAATATTTTTCATATAATAGATTTCTGCAACGTATGCTCCGAATATAGGGGTACCGCTGCTACACAAATTGTTCAGCACATATAATTTTTCTCAAAATAATACTTTAACACTAAATAAAATTAATATTCTAGCTCAGGAAAAAGCCTCAACCAAAACCAGTTCTTATCGTGCCCAAAAAATACGCGCCACATTGTGAATTGGGCAGCGATTTTACAACTAGAAAAAGATGACAGCGAATCACGTCACGCTCTCGTCCCGTTTTCTCGTCGTATTGTGATTTGTAAATCGAGCTTCAGTCGAATGTGAACACCGTGTTACGTTGACAGTGTAAGCGACCTGTCAACGCAGGTATATGGCACATTGACAGACTGTTCGCCAGCACGGTTGGATATGACCCCGCGATTACATGATGTTTGTGAAAGAAGTGATTAAAAAACATTTTTGATTATTACCACTGATTATTTTCGCACAAAACAACTCCAAATTCCATGCGCTGCAAAATAACGAAAGGAAATGGGTACGTATGTATTCTAGCGAATCGTGTAATCATGAAAGGAAGTGGGTACGTACGTATTCTCGCGAATCGTCTAATCACGAATGTGCGTGCCTGACGAAAGACGAAACGAACGAAAAAACGATTCGTATACCGTATATGGCTCTCCCAAACCAACGCGATGCATTCGATCTGCAGGGCGATTCATTCACAATGATAACAAAAATGGCAAATAAAGAAAGCTAAATAACAACAAAAACTAACGTCGCCGTCGTCGAAAGTTTTGCACAGATTTCCCGGTAGTTTGGGAGAGCCTTTGTTCAGGCTCTATGCTAATGAGAAATAGTCAACTGAAATGTTACATTGAACTCACATTTTTTAGAGGACAAAATTTTGTTTATGGCTTTTGTTGAGGGGTCAGTGTACGTGTACCATACGAGATTCGGGGCTGAAAGCCCTCCCATTTGGCCGCCATCTTGAAAAAGGGGTTGTAATCCTTTTTTTGCGATATCTTGCGTTTCGTCAGACCCGGAAAACATATAAGCACACTGACCCCTCCTATACAAACCAAAATAAAAATCTTGTTTTGTAAAAAATGCGAGGTTCGGAAAAATTTTGTAACAATTCAATAGACTAAAAATGTTTACACAGTAGGTGGTTACTGAATGAACGCATCTGAAAGATAGTCGATGCGAATTTACTGAAAAAAAAAGCGTATTAATAATTTTTTGGATGCTTTTTGACATTTTTATCGCGTCGCATGAGAAATGAGCTTGATTCTCTTCATTGATTAAAATTAATTATAGTATTTGTCGTATATTTAAGTTAAAAAAGTGGAAATTGAAAAGTTAAAGGGATATAACATATAATCCTACTGCATATCGACTTATTCGAGTTTGAACTGTTACGTACATATATGTATGTCCGTGGCTCATGCAAAACATTAATTTAATTTTGTTTGTAATTAAAATATGTGAATATTTTTCATATACAAGTTTTCTGCAACGTATGCTCCGAATATAGGGGTACCGCTGCTATACAAATTGTTCAGCACATATAATTTTTCTCAAAATAATACTTTAACACTAAATAAAATTAATATTCTAGCTCAGGAAAAAGCCTCACAGCTATGGCTCTGTCAATAACACATTTTCCTAGAAATTCAAAAGAACCCTATGTGTATTTCAGTGGAAATACATTTTCACTAGAATTCAATCAAAACGTCCTTCATTTAAGTCTCATGGGTACCTACTTACATCATATATGTAAAAACTTTCTTAACTCCTATAAGATTTTAATTCACATCTCACACTCTCTACCTTAGAAGTTTAAATAGCCTCTAAAACGCTTTTCATGTTCATTTCATGATAAAATTCTTTTAACACACCCTTTTCGAAAATCAGTTAATAAAACCAATCAAAATCAAACGCACAATACTTAAGTTATTGTCATAGTAATTTTCCAGAAACATATATTCCACAACAAGGTTAATCCAACACGTATCATGTCGATTTACTTTGGTTTTTCCCTAACTCAACATGACCCTGAAGTTATTTCAAATTAATAAGTCAACAAATAAAAAATTAACCATGACTCATAGATACCGAAAGAAAGGAAGGGAACCAAACATCCCCACACCATAAGTTTTATTTATCTAGAAGTGAGTCCTTATTAACCACATGTTTGATACCATATAGCGAAGCTTATTTAGATAAAATTGATAAATAAAAGGTTGCGTATACGCAGTATTGAACCGAGTCATTTAACAATGACTTTTCATTTCAACTAACATAAAGTTCAAATAAAACAGTAAATTGCTGCACCGCACACATATGAACTTACCATTTATATAGTTATCCACGCCAGCAATCAATATCATTTTTTGTTCAAGGACCAAAAACACACCGTTCCTTGTTGGTTTCCTATGTTTTTTTTTTATTATGATTATTTTAACAAATAGTAGTTATCCAAAATGTTGTTTTATTAAGTCGCCACCGTTTACTAAAACAAAATAATAAAACAAATATGGTAAAAGAGATTAGGTAAAGATTCACAAAAAGAATGGAAAAGTAAATTTTATGGCACACTTTCTGTATTTATTGTTGTTGGCATAGCGCAGTTAACAAGGAGCACATTATGTAGGTATGTATGTGTATACGACAAAAAAAAAAAAAAAAAACAACAGTAAATATGGTGAGAGTAATAAATTGTGGTATGAGCTTTCAAGTGAAATGAATAATCGATTTTTCGATTAGAGTACACGCAGCAGAGACAGGCACGGAGAAGGAGAGCAAGGAAGACAAAAAAGAGGCTAAAGGATATGTGTATATCCTTTATATAGAAATTTTCACTGAAATACTTTTTTACTTGGCATAATATATTTTGAATGCACACCTTCGATTTTCAATACGCAAAACACTTATTTTTTCGAAATTTTTAGTCGGGTTCGCGGGCTTTAAAAATGCAATTTTCACGTAACATTTGTGCTATGTTATGTTGAAACTGCCTTTAGTCACTTTCGATTTTTGTTTCTCAATTGTGTATGTTTTTTATTTTTTTTTTATTCCGTTTGGCAGGATTTTTAGAATGCTTCCGACCGCCAGGAGTAGGTATCTACGTGTGAGTCAAAAGGAATGTAACTAAGATATGAGATATAGAGCTTTAATTTTGAAGAAAAAAGCTTCAATAGATTTAAGTTCTTTTTCTTAGGGTAGTAGAACTACAAAATGCTTAACACTTGATTGAATATATAACGGTTTTTTGTTTATAAAGAATCTGTTACTAACTGTCATTTGTGAAACTGTGTACACTTTTGCATATACATAAGTAAGGTAAGGTTATTTCTCGTAGAGGTGACGTGAATTTGGCAACCAAGGTCATTCCATTTAACTCAGCTAAACTCTTTCTTGTGGGTTTTTTGAATTCGCATGCGAATAAACCACAACATACCGATGCCCTTTAACGTGAAAATAACACTGAGGCCATTGCTCAAATTCAGTGGGATATATGCGAAAATATCGCTGAAAAGTGAACCACTGGCTGGGATATGGGATCCGTGCCCCCGTAATAAGATTTGATTTATTCTATTTTATCATCTAACGCCAGTTATTTAAGTCATCAAAATTTAGGTCAAAAAAAACATGCATTACAACAACTGTCACTCCTTCCTTTAAAACCTTCCAAATTATAAAGATTGTAACTGTACCAATTACAAATGAGTTAATTCAAAACAAAACTCAAAAGGATAATTTCCTGGGAAACGTTACAATTTTATTTTCTGTATAAAAACCATAATATTAATAATTTGGTTAGTTAAAATACAAATAATAACCTACAAATCGGTTTTAAGGACTAAATTTTTAAAGAACAACGTGAACAAAGATTGAATATATTAAACTTGGAATCAGTTACCTACATACAACATTAATCGTTAGTAGTTAGACCGGTTTCACACATTCCAGTGTATTTAAATTGCAATAACTGGCAAAACGATTTCGATGAACAAACTAGTAAAATTTATGAATACCTCCTCTTTGGAGAATGTAATGATTGTTGGAGATTTAAATGCTAGAATTGGTAAATATCAAAATTCATTTGTTCATTATTTCCAAACGCGAACTACATTAGATTCTAATAGAAACTCAAAAGATGAAATTTTCAATCGTATTTGCAGAACTTTATCTGAATTTCTTGAAATGTTTGTGGGGAATTTACTTTTATAAGTGGTCAAGGTCATTCTGTTATAGATTTTGCTGTGATGTCGGAAAATTGGTTGAACTCGCTTGAAAACTTCGAAGTGCCCGTGGCCAACTTTTCGGCACACATGCCAATAGTAATTAATTACAATGCACTTTATTAAGGAAATCCAGCAAACAAACTTAAATAATTTGCACAGACTAAAATGATCTGAAAACAATGCTTCTCTATACCAAAGACTTTTGACACGTCAGTCTGGATCCTTAATACAGCATCGGAAAAAAAAATGTTGAGCAGATAGGTGAAAGTATAGTAGGAACCATTATGGCTTCAGCTCATTTTCCATGTAGAAACCCTTATACTTTTTCACCTGTAAACAAAAGGATTGAAAAAGATTAAAGAATTTTTTAAATTTATTTACCTTTATATTAACAAAGCAGTCTATCTATAGGACTTAATATTAACCCCACAAAAACTACGAATGTACCATTTACCAAGAAAAGACTTCTACCCCGCATGAAACCTATCCGGTTAGCTGGTGAAGTAATTGAAACGAAGAGGGATGTTAAATACCTAGGAATTAAACTAGATAGTAAACTCCTCTGAAACAAGCATGTAGAAATAACCGTCGGGAAAGCCACAAAGGCCCTAATGATATGCAAGGGACTTGCAGGAAAATCTTGGGGCTGCAAGCCTAACATCCTCAGATGGATGAACACCATGATGGTAAGACCCATCATTACCTATGGTGCGGTTACTTGGCACAAACCAACCGAATTAGTAACAACTAGGAAAGCTCTAGAAAAATTACAAAGGCTCGCATGTTTATGTATAACTGGAGCAATGAGAACATGCCCTACAGCAGCTATGGAGGTTATCCTCCATCTATCCCCTCTTCACGAGGTAATTGTTAGTGCTGCAAAGGGAGCCATTATGAGATTTGCAAAGGAGGGAACGGGGACTGGAAAATGCATCAGTCGAAGGGAAAGAGACTGTATTCCGAAGCCCTCAATAACAAACCTTATTGACATTCCAAGAGATGGTATGATTAAAAAATATAACTTCGTGAAAAACTTTCAAACGAAGCTAAGTTGCAAGAAAGACTGGGAAGGCGAAACAGTGAACTACACTTTCAATGCAAATGCCATCAAGTGGTACACTGATGAATCGAGAACGACAGAAGGGACTGGTGCGGAATTTTTAGGCCAAGAACCAAACTTTCCATACCGATGGGAAAGTCCTCTAGCATTTTTCAAGCTGAAGTACAAGCGATAGGAACATGCGCAGGTCAAAATCTCGAAAGGAATTACAATAAACAAAATATTGCCATTATGTCAGATAGCCAAGCAGCACTTAAAGCTCTGAGCTCATTCTCCATCAGCTCTAAGCTAGTATGGGAATGTGTAGGAAGGTTAAATGAACTCGGCAAAAATAACACTGTCACACTCTATTGGGTACCTGGCCACGTAGGTGTTCAGGGCAACGAAGAGGCAGACTCCCTAGCAAAAATAGGTGCAACGACTCCCTTAACGGGACCTGAACCTTCTTGCGGGATAGGAGAAAACGTGATAAGAAACAAAATCAAAAAAGAAGAGGAGGCAATAAGATCCAAAACTTAGAAAGAACTCCCAAAGCTAAGACAGGCTAAACTATTACTTGGGAATTATAACCACCAACGTTTTACAGACAACCTAAGAATTATAACAGGTCTCCTGGACACTGCAAACTAAAAAGACACCTTGGTTTACTTGGCCTAGTAATGCAGGTTCTGTGACACAGATGAGCAAACCCAGGACCACATTCTAGGTCGATGTAGCACACTCATACATCAAAGAAAGAAGTACCTGGGACGCTACCAGGTAGAAGAGAGCGACTTACCATCTCTTAAAATACTCCAAATACTCCAATTCTTGAGAGGAATACATTTGGAGGAAGAGCTGTAAGATGAGCAGGCCTCATCCAGCTCTAGGTGGGGGGTACAATAGATCTCAAGGTCGCAGTGCAATATCCCTCAAAATTATATTCATTCATAACAAAGCATATAAAAAGTTGTGTTCAGTCAAAAAAATTGACTACCTTAAAAAAATGGAAAATTGTAAAAATTCAAAATACTTCTGGACTTCGGGAACTTGATGGGCGTAATCGGTCTATCAAGAATACCTTAAAAGCTGAGACATTAGCAGCTCATTTTAAAACTCTTTTATCGGCTAAAGAGGATCTTTATACTTTTGTTCACGCCCTACCCAACGTTTCGGTTGGTGAGCTGGATAACGCTATTTCGCTCTCTGAATTGGAAATAACGTATCATAACATGAAAAACAATAAAGCTGCAGGAATAGACGGCACATATCAGTCGAATTTTTCAAGCATAGTACTTCAGAATTGAAATATTATCTAGTGATTTTCTTAAACAGACTGTATAATGATTCATGTGTTCCAACTAGCTTTAACAAAGCTATACATTTTGCGATTTTTAAAAAAAGGTGATGTCAATGCTGCTGGAAACTACAGGGGGTATGTTAATCGATTCTTAATACAGTTAGAAAGACCTTTTCTGGTATTTTGTACGAAAGGTTAAGAAAATGGAATTAAAATTAAAACCGTCTAAGCAGTATTGCCGCTGTGCTACTTAAGTCGCATTTGGGTGCTTTCTTTTGATCCGTGCGACCATGATACAACCTATTCAAAAAGTGTATATTTTAACCCCTTTTTTGAAATCGTGCGAACTTTTCATTCACGATCTTGACTGTTTTGGGTATTGGGTTTCATATTTAATGTGTAGCTTGTAAATGTTGTAAGATTTGTATTTATACAATGGACAGCTAAGCTTTTAAGAAACATTTTAAAATTATATAAATATATAACACATATTGAGAACCTATTTCTTTTGCACCTGATAACACGAGACACTTTATTGAAAATAAGAAGAAGTTATACACTTGTTTCGTGGATTTGACACAGTTAATAGGCAGGCTCTAATTAAAAACTATCCTGTCTGGAGCTGTCTCGTTAGTTTCTGCTGATATGTACCTATTAAAATTTTATTTCGTCAACAAAGTGCAAGTGTTTGGGATGGGGGTATTTCATCTGATTTTTTCGAAATAACAGCAGGTGTTCTACAAGGATGCATCCTTAGTCCGTTGCTCTTTGGCTTATTCCTCGATGTAATCTGTGACATGCTTCCTGATGGTGGAGTATTCTTTTCCGGTATTCTAGTGAAATTACTTTTATATGCCGACAATCTGGTTATGCTTGCGGACAATCCTATTACGTGACAATTGCAAATTAAAAGACTTAGTTCCTTTTGTGAGACTTGGGGTCTCCATATTAATATCAATAAGACTAAATTTCTTATCTTTGAAGCCAGACAAAATGGAAGAAAATCAGAAGAACTTTTGTAGCTCAATAATGAACGCATTGATATAGTGCAGGAATTTAAGTATTTGGGATTTCTTGGGGTCTCCATATTAATACCAATAAGACTAAATTTCTTATCTTTGAAGCCAGAAAAAATAGAAGAAAATCAGAAGAGCTTACAATCTTAACTTTAGCAAACATTCAATTGCAAAAAGTAATGAAGCTAAACTAGCAATAAATATGATTTGGCCAAAGTTTTTCTTTAATCAAAGTATTGATATGGCGTGTAAATACCGAGTCTTTAACGAAACATATAATGCCTGTTTGTGCTATGGAGTCCAAGTTTTTGGTTATCTACCTTTGAAAGCTTTTGAATGTCTTCACAGGTCATTTTTCAAGCGCCTATTAATATTGCCAAATTCGACACCAAATTATAACTCTATATACGTAGAGTCAGGTATAACGCCAGCATATATACAAAGTCTAAAGCTGGCTATCATACACGACCAAAGGCCGAACCAAACGGCCCGGAGCCGAACCAAAATTGCCCGTGAGGCCGTCAGTGGGAAAACTCAAATGGCTTTGTTTGGTTCGGCCGAACAATCTGGATTTTCAGCCAGTCCAAAATCCACGAACACGAACCTCCGAATTAATGTTCGACTCTATCGTGTGTGGGGAATCAGCGAGCCGAGCAGTTTTGTTTGCCTCCAACTTTCCAATCGCTCCACTGTCACTAAATTATAAAATCCTACTTCCTCACTCTATCTCATTAAATTGTAGAATACAATTTTCACCAAACACATCTTACCGTCTCATTCTCTTTTTTGTCAAGTTTTGTCATGTTCAATACAAAACACAAAATTCAGATTTTTAGAGTTTTCTTGGTTTCTGATTTGGCAAATTCAGTTCAGTCGACTTGTGCTTTCTGCATTGAACGGACCGCTGACAAAAACCAGCTGACGAACCAAACAGAAAAAGAAATCTAAAGCTTTCCCTAAAATTTTCGGATCTGCTTGGATTTACGTAGGTACAGCTGACTTCTCATCTATTAATTTTCCTTCGTGCAGGCTCGTTTTCAGTTGGTTTGGTTACGTATCCGGTTTTGGTAATTCGAAAACATATCAGATACTTACGTATCTCAGATACCATATCTACCTACCACCCAAATGCGGCCATTGACGTATGGTAAGAGCAGTTCGCAGATGTGATCACCAAATTTGACCAAAAAATGTTTACTGAAAATCTCTCCACAGCAGCTACTTGAACATCCAGAAATGTCTACAGACACTTACAGCCCTAGTCTGCCGTTGTGAGGCTCACAGGTCACAATCTTTTGTGAGTTTATTGTTGTATAAGGCGGTCACAATTTGGGATTCTGTGGAAGCCCTCATAATAAACCTCACAAGAACAACGTGAGTTGTGATCTGCCAAGGAACAGATCATAATTTTTAAGTTTTTATGAGGTGAGTTCAGCACGAGTTATGAGGTTATTGTGACATGTGAGGCATCAGTGAGGTTGCCAGAACAAGGCTGTTAAATCACGAACTGGTATCAGATGTCAAATATTTTCGAAGAGCTTTCTTAACTGAAATTATCAATATTATTTTAGAACAGAACGATCTGCGTACTAGGCACTAGAGTTGAAAGCTTAAACTTAAATTGCATAACGAATTGAAATGATCTACCGAATCTTTGTAGTGCACTACAAACTACGCACTACACTACTGTATGTAACAGAAAAAATATAAGAGATATTTATCACTTCATCGCTGTTTGTCCTTTTTTACAGGAAATTTGTCGATTATATTTCCAAAAAATTTTATTTCGTTATGGCCTCCCAAACCAACGCGAGACATTCGGCGGCGTGGCGGAGGAACATTCGCCGTTCGACGCGGCGAAGAAACAATATCGCCAGTCAAAATTTATTTACATGAAGATAAACGAGAGTACCCCAACCAACGCGGTGGAGAAACATTCGTCTGTCGAAATTTATTTACATGGTGATAAATGAGATTACCCACTCCAAACGGCGAATGTTTCTCCGCGCGCCGTCCCGAATGTTTCGCAGCCTTAACAAATTCAATGATCGAATTTGATACACTTTCTCTTATTTATTGATCACTAAACGCACTCACTAGCACAATTCAAAGGTACATGTATTTCCAGAACATTCCACCCGGTATGTACAAACAACGCATACAATCGCATGGCAACGCCTTCTGCAAACAGAGCGAAAAAAACGAAACAGTTCGTTTTTTTTTCAACAATCAAATTTGTTGAGTCTGCCATCGCAGTTGTTCTTCTTTTTACGCTTATGAAAGTGCTTTCTATTTGGGGGGTTCACATTCTCAAATATGTTTGACAAATATGGTTTGATGAATATTTGATGGATTGAAGCCATTTGCGTTCACATTTGTCAAACATGCTGTCAAATATCATTTCTCTTAAGAATTTTAACCATGGTGGATGTTATGATTGCAGCTCTCATAATAAATAAAATTTAAAAAAACAAGAAATTAAAAAGAACAAGAAGAAAAGAAAGGCAACAAAATAAAAGGAAACGAATTTGGACTAAGGAATGACTCAAAAAGCACCCAAAATCTATTTTTTTTTTTATTTCTCTCCGAAAACTGGTTCAAATCGAATTAATTTTTTTTTAAATGAGCCTTCATTCGCATTGGCTCTATTTCTTAAAATTTGTACAAAAGAATTAGAAATACTTTGTGTGTTTTTGGTTTTATGTTCTTCGCTTTTAATCTGCCATGTAAACTTGTATATATATCAAAAAAAATTCTCCAAAAATCTTAATTTTCGTCTACAGCTATCCTAATTTTTTATTTTCCTTTGATGCGCACAGGTTGAAAACTTTTTTAAAATAAAATTTCCTTGTGGTTTGACAAGAATGCGTTCATATTCTCAAATATGTTTGTCAAACCAGCAAAATATCAAATTATTTTGATATTCATCAAACGTGTTTGACAAACCGTTTGATGGAGCGTTCACATTTGCAAATTCGAGTGAATCAAACCGTGTTTGTCAAACATATTTGAGAATGTGAACCCCCCTATTAGAAAAAGTTGCATTTTAACAACTAAAAAGAGTTCTCCTGTGCTCATTTAGTTAATAAATACTTATTTTTTAGTTCCTGAGTTAATTTATTTTAATCAAACAACAAAACTGTTTTGGGGAAAGTCTATCCGATGCAGAAATAGTGTGGAAAGTTTAAGGAACACCATGTTCTTAAAAAAAGGGCTTCGTTCCATGCGGCTTTTGAAAAAATATATACATAAATCATTTCAGTGATACATATTTATAATTTATTTAATTGATTAAAATATAATTATTTTTTTTTAAAGGACTCATCTTAAAAGCAAACAAAAAATAGACGAATGTTGCTCCATTGACATGGTTTTTTTTGGACTCCATTTTTAAGACATGTTCATAGTCCAGTCATCGTTCATGACCTGTGGAGGCAGCCCGTTACCGTAATACTTTTTAGCTATAAGATCGCTAGATATTTAGCTGCAGATATTCAGCTAGATATTCAGCTGCAGTTTGAACTCATCTTAAAGTGGCAAATCATAAAAATTGCATTTTTTCTTTGGTGTTTAAAATTACATAAAATTGGTTTAAATTTTTTGGCAAATTTTCTTTTCTTTTTTATTTCAAATCACTAAAATTGTTTTAATTGCATTGAGTTGTGTGTAAAAATCTTTATGCTGCAAATATTTAAAATTGCTATCTTTTGTTGGTGTTTCAAATCACATAAAATTGGTCTAAATTTTTTGGCTTTAACAACACAAATTCTCTAAAATTGTTAATTTCATTGAGTTGTATATAAGTGTATTAATAAAATAAAATTTTAAATGAGTTTCTTTTAAAATTTATTCAAACTAATATTTTTTTATTTATATATATATAAACCGAGAGCTGACAGCAAATTTTTTGTTTGGAGGTATAACCAATATTTGCGAAAATTTTTGCGGCTCCATGGGGATTTTTACCAAATTGTCAATCTCAAAACTGACAGCCAAAATTTTGGGTTAATGACATTTGTGCGTTCTTTTTTTTCTAAATTTAACTCTCCAGTAGGCGCGTGGTCTACGGTCGTAGACCACCCTACTTTAAAATACCGCCATTCTCACAAAACAAATTGTTTTGCCCCTTCGTTCACAATAGCTGTAGATAATTGATTGTTCTACCTATTTAGTATGCTTATTGTTAACGGGGGAGGACAGATGTCAGACATATAGGTGTCAAAGTCCCTTGGTCTTCGATCGTAGACCACGCGCCCACTGGTGTTACAAAATTATTTCATTAATTTTTGTAATTGTAAGTGAGGAATAGTACATTTTTAACTTTTTTCTTTAAAAAATGTTAATTTAATATAGAATATGGATTCAACTAACGCAGAAAACAAGTTTTGTTTGTTATAAACTTTTATTAAGTATTTTTTTATAAAAAAAAAATGAGGATGAACAACCTGAAAAATGTGAATTATTTTCGTTTAAATTTTTTTTTGTTCAGTGTATCAATAACAGTTTAACTTGAAGTGATGAAGTGGAAATACAAATATGTTCTTCTATAATCTGACCACGATTTTAAGCTTATAAATGATTTTTTTCTTATTTTTATTGTACTTTTTGTTTGTTAGTTATGAAAAATGAAAAAAAATGTGATCACAAAAAATATGGATTTTCAAAGTCGTACAATTTGTTTGTTTTTGGTATAATGTTTCTTTTTTGTAATTAACCACTAAATTTGGTCAATTATTTGATGTCAAAAAAGTTTTTTTTGTTATAAACTTTTTTTGAGTATTTTTTTTTTTTTTTTATAAAAAAACGATTACGAAAAATCCTAAAAATGTGAGTTATTTTCGCTTACGATTTGTTTGTCCAGTGTATTAAAAACCGTTTTACTTAAAGTGATGAATATGCCAAATAATATGTTCCTCAATAACCTGACCTCAATTTGGATACTTAAAATGCTTTACCAAATATTTTTTTTTGTAAAATAAAATGATCTACAATCGTAGACCAGGCGCCCACTCGTGTTTCATTTACCCACGCTCCCACTGCAGGGTTAAGCCTTCAGCGTTCTTTTTTTAAGAAAAAGTAAATTTGAGTAATTTCGTTGCAAATTTCCAAAACATCCGAAATTACCTCTTTCCCATACAAATTCTCATTTTTAAATAACCTAATTTCAACCAAATTTGGATGAAATGAGGTTCGAAATGAGGTAAGTCCATCCATCAGCGGTCGATTAAAAAAGCCTAAAAAAGCTCTTGCATGGAAATGTCAAAATACAAAGAGAAAACAACAAAAACTAACCTTTAACTGCAAACGAAATTAGAAAATTTGATAATGAAAACACTTTTTTGCCAAATTCCGAAATAACCTCATTTCGGCTCTAATGAAATCGTAGTATAAGATTGTGTTTGCTTTTCGTCTTCCGTTTTGGAATTGTTTTCAATTTTGTAATAATTTATTATAAATTTAATTGTTTTATTATTGATTTTGATATTTGGAATTGTTTTCTGAATAATTCACTTTTCATTGAAATTGTATTCTTCCGATTGAGTCAATTTTTTAATAAAGAAATGTGTGGCTCATACAAAATTAACAAAAAAGCAAAAACAAATTACAAATGTTTTATATTACGATTCAACTTCATGCAAAAATGAAGTTGATGGTCATTTAATTTTTAAGAACCATGCATTTTTGGTAGTGAATTATTTATCAATAAATTTAACGCAATCAAAATTTTGTCTTTTGTTTATTATTTCTTATTTTTTCGATTTTTTTAAACCCTTCCCATTTTAGTAACTTTGATCGTTCTTTAATTATAAGTAACTTTTTTAACTTTGACATTGCCTCTCTTGTTTTTGACAATAGTTACAAAAAAGAACGCACCACTAAAACAAATAACGCCAATAAAATAAATAAAAAATAAAATAAATAACAAAATAAAATAAAATAAATAACAAACAACGTCATTAACCCAAAATTTTGATTTGACGTTTAAAAGCTATGAGACAGAGATTTTATAGCTTTTTTTCTAATACTACGTTTTCATTAGAGTCGAAATGAGGTAATTTCGAAATTTGGCAAAAAAGTGTTTTCATTATCAAATTTGCTAATTTCGCTAGAAATCTCATTTCCTTTTGAATTTGGAATGGCAGTTGAGTATAGTGTATTGATATTTTCAAGTTATAAAAAACACTTGTTATAATTTTTGATGAAATAAAGAATTTATATATCTATCTATCTCTATATTGAAGAGCAAATGGAAGAAAATACATTAAAAATTCACCAAGGAAGACATGTTCTCTCCAAAGCGAGGATTATACAAGTTTTCATTGGAGCCGAAATAAGGTTATTTCGAAATAAGCTCATTTGGAACGTCAAATTACAATTACAAATTTGACGTTCGAAATGAGCTAATTTAGAAATTACCTCATTTCTGCTCCATAATGAAAACGTAGTATTAAGGCCCTCCCAAACCAATGCGGAACATTCGTTGCGGCGCATGTCAAATTTTATTTACATGGTTATTTATGAGAGTGCCCACACCAACGCGGCGGAGAAACATATGAATTAATTTTGACTGACGAATGTTTCTTCCCCGCAACGAATCATTGGTTTGGGAGAGCCTTTATTTAATAATGCTACTTATGTAAATGTGTAATAAGTTTTCTGTTCTCAGTCTACAAAAAAGCTCAAACTTTTGTATGGATAAACCATATGGTTTGTATGGATATTCTGTATGGATAAACCAACGCCAGTCAAAATTTATTTGCATGGTAATAAATGAGAGTGCCCCTGCCCACACCAATGCGGCGGAGAAACATTCGCCTCTCAAAATGTATTTACATGGTGATAAATGAGATTGCCTACAACAACGGCGAATGTTTCTCCGCCGTCCTGAATGTTTCGCAGCCTTAACAGATTTTCAATGATCGAATTTGATACACTTTCTCTTATTGATCACTAAACGCACTCACTAGCGCAATTCAAAGCTACATTTTTGTATTTCCAAAACATTCCACCCGGTATGCACAAACACCGCATGCAATCGCATGGCAACGCCTTCAAACAGACAGCAGAAAAAGTGAAACAGTTCGTTTTTTCAACAATCAAATTCGTTGAGTCCGCCATCGCAGTTGTTCTTCTTTTTGCTCTTATCACAGTGCTTCTTTAAAGAAAAAAGTTGCATTTTAACAACTAAAAAGAGTTCTCCTGTGCTCATTTAGTTAATAAACAATTATTTTTTAGTTCCTGAGTTAATTTATTTTAATCAAACAACAAAAATGTTTTGGGGTAAGTCTATCCGATGCAGAAACAGTGTGGAAAGTTTAAGGAATACCACGTGCTTCCAAAAAAGGGCCTCGTTCCATGCGGCTTTTCTAAAAATATATAAATCATTTCAGTGATCAGTGATACATATTTTATTATTTATTTAATTGACTAAAATATAATTATTTTTCTTTAAAGGACTCATCTTAAAAGCAAACAAAAAATACACGCAAACAACAAAGCAGGCATTCCATGTTTCACAAGCCGCCCTTGATGTTACCTCGTGCAACGATGGACCCATCCAGCTTTTCCTCACATACGAGAACATCAAATATTTGATTTGTACTCTTCGTAAAAATACCACCGAACAAGTTATGTTGGATTTGAATTTCAACGAAGGCGATGAGATCTCTCTCCAGAGTCAGGGTAAGTTTCGATATTGTTTTTTTGTTTGTTGGGTACGAATTTATTTAAATGCAGCTAAATGCTTTGTCACAAGTTCTATTATGATAAAAAATTCTGTTACGGATTGCAAATAAAAACTATCAACATCCATTCCAAACGGGTATCATCTTCCAATTTGTTCTAGAACATTTCAAAAACTTGTTACCAAAAATTTATTATAGTAGAACATGCTTCCATACACGTTGTATGGAGAAAGCATTCAAAGTGGGGGCGTTAAGATTTACTTTTTTGCTTTTTTTCTTGTAAGATGATCTTTCCAAATTATTGGTACTCCGCGTTTAAATTCATAGCAGATAATAATGTACATAAGTACTTCAGGAAAATTTTTTAATCTTCCGCAGCGTAACGTATCGATTAACCAAAACTAGTATCGATGCATTTTCTCGATAAACGAAATTTTCAGTATGTATATATATTCTGCTACCGCACTGAAACTAAGCGCTTCGGGAAACGTATTTTACAATTTCACAATTATTCAAGAAAACAAAAGAAGATGAAAAATCTTTGGTTTCAATAGAAACCTTCATCCTTCACCAAAACAATAATAATCTTCCCTTTTTGTTGTTGGAATTTCCCAATTTCATTTGTCGTGTCGGTAAACAAAAAATATTGACAGCTGCTTTCTGCATAAGTACATTTCATTTACATGGTACTTTTTTCATTTACATGGTACTAATGCTTAGGAAGGATTACCTTTGTCATCACCTTATCAACTTTTATCATTCAACCGAAGGCAAAGAAAATCTTTCGTTTCCGTCGCAATGATTAATATAAAACTTTATATAACGACAACATACCAATTGTGCGGAGGCTATACCTATGCAGGCTTAATTGACTGTTATTCGCAGGTACCTATGAGAGCATGTATTTGCAACAGCTGCTGTTAAATGAATCTAATATATTTGGAAGTCTAGCTGCGTTTTTAATTACAATAGATAAGTTTTCCCGCCTTTCTTTCACCCTACGATTGCGCCATGATTTTTACTAACTCTATATCATCAATTCGGACGCATTAAATCAGCAACAAGACCTGTTTTCACTTTCAATCAAAATAAATCGTGCTATTAAATAAAGTTTAATGCAATTAAGCTTAAAACCAAATTTTGAATTAACTGCACTTTTAAGGGAACTCTCAACACTCAAGAGTGCAATAAAGAAATTTCCAATTGATTCAAAGCGAGCTTCTACATTCGCTTCAGAAATCAATGCTGTCAACAGTTTTCGTATGAATTTACACATGTTAAACGTCAAATAGCTTGACTTTTTATTTCTGTTTGCGAATTGTGATTAAAAAACAAAATACTATTGGAATGGAAATTTTTTGTTTAATCAATGGCTACGCTTTCCGATGCATTAAAAATAATTTAATTAGTCGGTACTTGTATAATGTATTTATAGAGTGAAGAATGCAAAATAAAATTCATTGTCCTGAAATATTTCCAGAACGATGTGGTTAATTAGTTACGGTTGTCATATTGGGCCTTACAAATAATCAAATTTAGAATAAAATAAATTGGATGGCACAACGGCTCGCGAAGAACCAGGGCCTAGTGACTAACAACTCGCAACCATTCCTGTGTGCGCCTGTCGACAGGAATGGAAGGGACCTACAATTTTATGCCGAGTCCGAACGGCTAGACGAGAAGCACTTATTCGTGACAAGTGATACTCTTGGAGGATTTGTCAATTCCTCGCAAGAGGCAGTAGCCCTGAAAAAAACTTTTTAGTTTTTAGGTGGACGAAGCTGGGAAGCGAACCCAGACCTCAAACAAACCAATACAATCAAATCTAGAGATCCCTTAAATATTAAAGTGGACTTTAAATGTTGAACTATACCAATAATCAATTTAAAAGTCAGATTAAAGCTAAAAGTCTTTAAATTTTAGAGTTAAGAAACGCAAGTTTACCCTCATTATTAAACGTAAACGCCACGTTTGTCCTATCATTCTGACAAAAAAATTTAATAAAGTTATTTTAATAATAGTTTTTGAAAAATTTATTTTCGAACTCAAGATTTTGAAAAATAAAAATTCGTATAAGTAAATAATAAAATATTCTTTTTCAAAATTTTAATTTCGGGAATTAATTTTTCAAAAACTGTCCACTAAAATAACTTAATTTAAAAAGAAAACTAAAGAATGGATTTCTGGGTTTAAGATAAGCTATATGAAAATATTGTAGGCCTTTACCATTGTTTTCAAGTGTTTTTTTTTTTTTTTTCTATTTTTGCTCCTCCTGTCTTAACGGGGGTATAAAGACCCTCGTTCCGGTATGATCGTTCTATTCTTTTGGCCCAACCTACACGCTCCAGTGCTTTGATTGTAATTTATTATACTGTTCGATAATACTACTTGTTATATTAAATTCTGTATCGCTTAATTTTGTAATGCTGTATTTTGGAAACAATTTGGGTATACAGAGATGGTTTTGGGCTCAAGTTGTAGCCAATAAACTTACTTTAACTACGTACAACAATGTTTTTATTTAACATTATTTCTTTTTACAATTTTTTACCATGATGCGATCGACGCTCGAGGTCGAAAACTTCGATTATTTATTAGGCCAACATCCTGAATAACTCAACAAAATATCAGGCTTGGCCGTTTGAATCAAATCAGGTAGTTCTGGGTCCAGATCGACAGCTATCGTCTTGATGATAGCTGTCTGTATACACACAGGAAATTATAGATAGTCAAAACAACGATCGTTCAATCGAACAATCTTTTTTGCCTTACGGGCCTTACAAAAAATCAAATTTAGAATAAAATAAATTGGGTGGCACAACGGCTCATGAAGAACCAGGGCCTAGTGACTAACAACTCGCAACCATTCCTGTGTGCGCCTTTCGACAGGAATGGAAGGGACCTACAATTTTATGCCGAATCCAAACAGCTAGACGAGAAGCACTTATTCGTGACAAGTGATACTCTTGGAGGATTTGTCAATTCCTCGCAAGAGGCAGTAGCCCTGAAAAAAAACTTTTTTTTTCAGTTTTTAGGTGGGCGAGGCTGGGAAGCGATCCCAGACCTCCAGCGTGACAGTCGAGATCTGACGCGAATCGCTATTCTTATCGAATTGAAAAAATTTGAAGTTCGAATCGATATTTATAATGAGGGCCTTCTTGATTAAATTTATGTATTTCAAACAAGTTCAACTATTGCCTTATTTGTGTTTAGTTTATTTTATTATTTATTTCTTCATCTTCTTATTAGATAAATTATGAACATATTGTGTATAATATGCATATTATGTATGGGAACAAAATTAAATGGGTATATGAAAACACTCCCTTAAAAGTTGTATTGGTTCTTTTAATAATTTTAACAATTTTTTTTTATTAATAATTTTGTTTTTAATTTTAAAAACTAACGCTAGGAGTTGCGCATCGCAATTAAACACTTAAATAAAAAATAAAGGGAATATAAAACACAAGGACAACTTAAAACTAATATAAACAAATTAATTGGGTTATTTTATGAATTTTAAGATTCTTGTTTACTTTTTAAAACAACCGCATTGGAACTAACTTTAAAAACAAATCCTTCGAAAAGTAGGAGTAGTAGGATTACTTTTATTGATTTTAATTAGGTCCGTTCCTTTACCTTAAATTTCTATGATTTTCTGTGCATTTGTGTGATTTTCAGTCCAAAGCCGTTCCCGAACTCGAATAAGTTCACAGTTTTTGACAAAAGACAACGCTCACGAGAGAGTAAATAATTTCCTACCTGTGATTTCCAATCCGAGAAATTTCTTTGGACAGAAAATCATAGCACAGCAAAATGTTATTTTGCGAGCAAAAGAATGAAAGCCAAACATCGTGTCGTACTTGTCTGGCACACATTAGGTAATAAGGAATTTGGTTGAATTTGCGTTCCCGTACTTTTGCACATTTTTGAGAATATTTCAACGTTGCTCTCCAAAATCTGACAGTTTGTGATTTTCTGTGCACAAAGTAAAGATCGGACCTATTCTGTTTGTAATTTGTTGAACTGACCGCCAGATGTCGCAACTGACGGTTTTTGTGTAGCGGACTTAATTACTAAGTACTACTTATAATATGTAAAAGAAAATACGCAACGTACTTGAATACTCTTTATTTTATTTAACAATACAAACGGGTAAAATGACTTTACTTTAAAAAATTCAATTAATAAAATTTAATGGGCGAGTCAGAACACGTCTAGACGGTTTAGTTCGTTAGAAATCATAAGTTCTCTCTATCGCCATTAGCGCTCGTATATTTCAATCATGAACTAATTCTCTTTACTTGGAGCAAATTCTCCTTACTTGAAATTCTCCTTTTCTGGAATTCTCCTTATTTGGACCAACTGATTATCGGGTATGTTCGTAATCCCCAAATTTGTATTTATAGTCAATCGTAGGTATTTAAATTAGTATTGTAAGCAAGAGGTTTACAGATCAGCTTTTATATGGCCTAAAAATTAATTAATTTTTATTATGATAAAACTAAGTAAACTATAACTTAATAATGTGTTTATTAAGTTGTTAGTAGATTCGCTTTAGGTATTTATTTGTTTCTTCGTTTTATAGTTCTTTTCGAGAAATCAAAGTTGCATCAAACGACATTTTTTCTAACCTTGTTTTAGGTACTGGTATGCTAAACTAGTAAAACTTTTGTTTGTTCCAAATAGGTCCCAATAGATTGCAGTCGGAGACCTGATCCAAAAGCTTCCTTGATTTTGATTTCTACTTGCTTATTTTAGAAGCAGTTAAGGATTTTTTGGAATCTTTCTACCACCTTCGCAGTGCGGCTTTGATATTGGATGATATTAAGCCAACTGCTTCTGAAGGGAGTGATTAGGTATTGAATGAAGATAAAGAGCTCCTAAACAGTCTTGCTAGATATTTTTTAAGTTAATGGCTCCAAAACATTCTTGCTATATATTTTTTAAGTTAATGGTTTCATAAACATCAAAAATCCTTTTGATTATGAAAGGATCACAATTTTTCGGATTCTTTTCTTTTGGAGAAAGCCAGAATAACAGCTTAAATTAACGTACTATAAGAAGTTATGTCAGTTATATTTATTAAGCTGCAGATTACATTGTCCGAGTGTTCTCTGGCCCAACAGAACAACGAAATGCTTACGAACAAAAAAGTGGACAAATATTCATCGAGAGTTTCACAATTTGTATATAAATAATACAAAAATAAACGAAAAAAGTCAAGGCAGTTAAGCTGTAATGAAAAAAAAAAAAAAAACAGTGGAGACTTCTCAAAACAAATTGTTATAATTATCAATTTCTCCGATCAAAAAGCGTACTGCAGAACGATAAGCTAAGATAAATGTTTTGTTTAACGATTTCGTTGTCATTTTTGTATGATATTTTTTGTTCGCATCAGTAGCGTACTAGGATTTAGCTGTAGACCGATTGAATTGAAAAACAAAAGACAACAATGATTATTTCCCTACCATTTCTGCACCCCTTGCAATGCAAATAAAAAATAATAAAATGTCTCTTATAGAACCATACACAACTTTTGCGTTTTTTTTTAATTTCAAAACAAAAAAAATATCACTTCACCCTAATGTACAATGAACGTGAATAATAGGGACCAAAGTAGCATATGTTACATACCTTTCTTCAAATAACATTTTCGCATGAAAAAACCACAACTTTATCTAGTCTTTTATTTACCAAGAATTATTTTAGAATTCAACGTATATTTTCATTCATTTTAAAGTAAACAAGGGCCTTGTGCCGCGCTCATATTGTTTTTAGCCTACGTATGTACGTACATGTGTACATATGTATGTTAATTGTGTAGAAGTAATGAATTATTGAACTAATTTTCAAGTAGTGAATAGAAGAAAGAAAGAAAGTTACACATCAGGAAAATATTTTTTTATTGTGCACGGAGGTTTTTGATGCTAATTCAGAACTCAGAATCGTTCAATACCAACTCGTTACTGTATCTGAAAAGACAAATCTACCCCTCCAAAATTCTCTTTCAATATTTGCGGTAAAAGGTTCAGGTGAAACAGAAAGAGAGATTTTTAACCATTTGTGAAGAGGAAGATTAGTACCTACTCTCAGATGTAACGATTTTTTTTATTAATACATCTTGGTTTAACATTCCCACAAACTTAGTAAACATTTAAAAAAAAGTTGAAGTAGCTATAAACTTCCGAGAAAAAAAGCCCATCGAAAATAAATCTATACTTCCAAACAAAATATTATTATTATCCAATTATTTATTTGTTGTATTAAATGTTCCCGTTTTTAACAATTACAGGTAGTGGAACAATCCACATATCTGGATATATCACAGACTTGAGTGATCAATTTGATGGCTTATCCGAAGAAGAATCTGATATTGGTGAAGAGGTGCTAGCTCTGCCAAAGAAGTCAAAGAAATCAGAAGCGAAAGCCAACAACAGCAAATCTGGCAAAAAAGCAGAGGCAGTAGCCGTAGAAGAAGACGACGACGATGAGGACGAAGACGACAGCGATTTCGATGCTGAGCAAGTTGCTGCACCAGCAGACAGCGATGACGATGAAGAAGAAGACGACGAAGATGATGATGATGAGGAGGGAGATGATGATGACGATGAAGATGAGGAAGAAGACGAAAGTGAAGACGAGGAAGTGCAACAGCCGAAAGCCAAGCAAATTAAATTAGAAAAGCCCAAGCAAAATGGTGTCGAATCACAAAAGAAAGACGGCAAACAAAAAAAAGACAAGAAAGAAGGGCCCCAGCAGCAGCAACAAGCCCAAAAGCAAAAAGGAGGTGAACAGACACTCGCCGGTGGTGTCAAAGTAGAAGACATTCGCGTAGGTAATGGTCCTGAAGCCAAGACAGGCAAAAGAGCGCATGTCTACTATGAAGGTCGTCTCAAGTCGAACAACAAAGTATTCGACAGTCTGAAGCAAGGTGGTCCCTTCAAGTTCGGTTTGGGTCGCGGTGAAGTCATCAAGGGCTGGGACGTTGGTGTAGTAGGCATGAAAGTAGGAGGAAAGAGACGTATTACTTGCCCAGCACATATGGCCTATGGTGCGCGAGGATCTCCCCCAACAATTCCACCAAACAGCACTTTGGTGTTTGAAGTTGAATTAAAGGGAGTGCAGTAAATTCACAATAGACTCGAGCGAGCGAGAAGAAGGAGCATTTCTTAGTTTTTGTTGAGCTTTTCTTATTACTAAATGTAAAATCGTTATTTTTTCCTATGCTTTTTTATCACTGTTACAACAAACAAAAAAAAAATGAGTTATTTAAAAACTTGGTTTTGTTTTCCTCTTTTAAATGTTCTTTTTTTTTTAATTGAATTATTAATAATTTTCTTCAAAATTTGTTTATAAACATCATAGCGCCCAAAACACCTCTATTCTTTTTTAAGTTTAGATACAAAAATAAAGAAACTGATAGATTAAGAAAATTGCCCAGCAATTTGCAGAATAAAGTTTTTTTTAAATAATAATACAAATTTTGTTTTGTAATGATTTTTTTTAATGTGGCCTTGTTTCGTCTGGAATAACAAAGTTTAATTACTAATGCCGTTTTTTATTGGACGTCCGGAAGCGTCCCTAAGCCTTCTGAAATAATTCCATTGGCACAAAAAATACGCATCTGACGATTTGGGCCGATTCCGGAAAGCGCGGCGGATCGCTTTCAATGGCGGGCGGATTTGTAGTATAAAGAAGTTTTACATCAAAAAATTCTTCGCAGCCAAGAACAACTGTCATTTTTTGTTGGAAAAATTGAGAAGTGGAAGTAAAAATGGGATTTTTTTCGGAAAAATTGAGAGAATGGAAGTGGGCTGGAAATACTTGACATTAAAATAAGAAAACTAGAAGTATCGCTTTCTTCCATTTTCGCTTTTGAGAATAACATAAAGCGAAGACGGTCGAAATTGAAATATGATGATATGAATACGATCCATCGCGCTTTCCGGAATCGGCCCACCTGAGAAGATAAATTCGATTCTTGGTTTCAAAAATCCAGAATCCACTCAAGAAGCACTAACACATTCAAACTCAAATGTGTCACAACAATCTGTTATGTATACTTAAAATTTTTATTTTAACTTTCCATTTTAATTTAATTTGCATCCAAAATCAAAGTTTCTGGTAAATTTTAATAAACAAATTAAGAAAAAATCAAACAAAAAGTATTATTTGGAAGTTCGGAGTTGATACACTTGTGTTTTACATTTCACTTTTTGTGTGGTAGCGGATCATGCCGATTACAGAATCCGCAAAACTCGATCCGCTGTGATTCACAATTCCAGTCTTCTCTTTCCTTTTCAAGATACATGAGTATATAGGAAAGTAAACACTGCACTGCGGATTCTGTAATCGGCATGAATTTTTATTTGACGATTCACCTATACAGATACCAAACCCCAGAATTGAAAAGAAGCATCTTGGACTGTTCCATTGGATTTCAAAATGAGTGAAACCAATGGAAAACGGTATAATACACAAACAAAAAATCATTGCATCTTAGCAAAAAAAAAAACAATCTGTTGTCATCTAAAACTGAAATAATTTTTTTGTTTTTTGAGTCTCAAACTGAAAGAAAGTACAATCCTCCGCCAGGATTGTTTACTCCGTGTGCGATCGGAGCAAAATTAACTCTGGGGTCCGTTTAGTTCAAAATTAAACCGGAGTGTGATGGCCAAATGTGAGTAAAATCAAATGTATGAAATTTGGAGGTTTAACTTCATGTTCATAGCGATGCTTCATCATGTTTGTTCAAAACTTTCAAAAAGAAAAATAGAAAAAGGTTAAACTGCACACAGCACGCAGTTTTACATGTTGAATCAAAAAAACGAGATTATTCATGTCGATTACAGAATCCACAAAACTTGATCTACTGTGCGGACTTTTCTTTTCACGATAAATGAGTAGAAATGAGGCACTAGACTGTGGTCGACATGAATACATTTTTAGCCCGTCAAAAAAATCCGAAAAAAAAAAAATTGCTTACAAAATAAATAAATTTATTTACTTTATAAACCTTTCCAAATCGCATCTTTTAAGGATGAGGATGGAAATTTACGAATCCAATTAGATAAAAAAATTCAAACGGGTACCAACCAAAAATACAGCCACAATGCAACAGGTGAAATCGAGACAGTACGAATTGGATGCCCTATGCACACGTGTAAGTACAAATATGTATGGTTTTGTTTTGATAGCTACATATGCGCTGTCAACAAAAACTAATTCAATTATAATTTTGTTTTTGTCAAAAAAACATAGCAAACGACAATGTATCTTCTGTAGTCTCCATGCTAATTCAACAAGTACAAAATCAGATCCTTATCCAAATTGATCTTTCGATACTGTTCGTCATGATCCCATCCATACCTCAGAACAAACAAAAATTAAAAATCGGTTGCAGTTTATCGAAGTTAAAGGCAGTTAAAAGAAAAGGGACCAAAAATAATAAAAAGCCAAAACGAGAAAATTACCTCTTAAGTTTTTGAACTTTAAATGACCGCAGGAACACGCTGTTGTACACACCAGATACTTTATTCAAGGCTGGGCACCTCCACACTTTTACGTTTTTAGGTGGACGCAAGGCTGATAATCGAATCGTGTAAAACGGGACGATTTTTCCAATGAGAATTTTGTAATTGTCCTCTTGCAAAGACTGTCACCAAACACACAAGAAAGTGGAAGAGAACGAAAAGTTACTGGAAAAATTATTCGAGTTTTAAGGAACAAACAATTTGGTCCAAAAAGGAACATTTAAAAAATTGTTTAAACTAGGACTTGGAACATCGATAAACAAATGGCACTAACAGTAAGGGCTATTCGGAGTGAAAATTCGTTAAAAAAGTTGATTCAATATTTCATAAGTGTTTTATTATTTTCCATTCTACTTTTCCAATTCACTAGTTTCTTCTTTCGTTTGGGAGGCATTGCCAAAAAGAGGTTCGGCATTTATCTTCCAATGTTCGGAGACATATGGCAGCCTTTCACTTGGATCAGTACTCCAATGGTGGATTCGGCATCGCAAACGTGCCTTCTCCAAATTATTAATCGTTATCGTGCAATAGAAATCCTTGCTTTCCTTTTTTAGATCAGGACCTGTGATGGATTGTTCTGGCATAGTTATGCACTCATCCTTGACATAGTAGCCGGCTTTCCTAAGGGATGTTCTTATATGCCACGGTTTTATTTCCCAAGGTTGATCCTTGTTCATGACAACTGCCAGAGTCATGTTTTCCAGCATGTTGACAGTCTACAGAAATTGCTTCTTTAATGGATTTGCCAAACAAAAATATAAAATACATACCCTTTGAGCGAAGGGGGAACTATGTAAAACCTCGGTTTTGTCCTCTTCGGTTTTTGTATACTTCTTGACGTTTTCCTCATTTTTGTAAACCGCCAATCCAGGCAGGAGAAGCTTGTTATATACAAAAGTCGGTCGCATGGAAACAACATCGCCCTTGTCGCCAACTCCTTCCACAAATGTCTTAAGCACAACTTCTAAATTAGGTTGTTTTTTAATTGTAGTATCCTCAACTAGGTCGTATATAAAATGCTTGGCACGAAGCTTTTTCGGGCTGTAACCCTTCTTATGTAAAAGCGGCTCATATCTTCTTTTCAAAATGAATGTTGTCTATTTTAGTAAAAAGAATAATTATCGATATGCTTTTGAGAATATAAGAATTAAATATTTATACCCTTATTTGTTGTTGAAGTGGGACAACATTTTTGAGAAGGTTTATATTTGCGCTGAGAACACTTTTTAACATTTTTAATTTAACTTTTAATAAATATTTTTAGCTTTTACTATTTGGAAAAAAATGCGACATGTGAAGGAACAAATACAGCTGATTTTGACACTTTTATTCGAATTCGACACCGAATCGGAACCGGTTGAAACTGAATGAAAAATGAAGTGAAATTTGTTTGATTTGTTTTTTTTTTTTGTTTGGTGAAATTTCTTAAGCCTCAACTACATAGACCTACTTTTGTACGAAAGTACAAAAGTGAGAAATTAAAATGCTCGCTAAAGAAACATGCTTGAAAAAAAAAACATATGAAAATTGTTCTGACACATAAATTAAACCACCATGCCCTATTTTCCATTGATTTTTTTTTTGCAAGTGGGTGTCTTCAGAATTGATATTTATTTCTCACTTTTGTACTTTTGTACATAGTAGGCCTATGTAGTTAAGCCTTTAGACGTCTTTTACACGATGACTCTTTTCGAAATTCAAATGAATGCGAAAGTGAGAACTGTTCGCTTAACAATAATGCTCCTTTGTTCGTTTCTTTGATTTTATAGGGTTTTAAAGTGTAAAAAAGGATGATATTTGCAGCTGATGGAGAATAGATCAAAAATAGGGTAGGTCAGTTCAAGGAATCTCATGCCGACTTCGGTTGGTCACTCTTAGCACTGATTTGTCCCATTACTATCGAATATGGAGAATTTGAAAAGAGTGACAGTCAAAAAGGAATGAGTAACCAAAAACGCCCTTTATTGCAGCTGTAGATTTTCTGAACGTTGAACGAGTTTTTCGATTAATAATGTCGGTTTCAAGTGGACGGTTCTGAGTGACTCCCTCTACTCTACTCTAGGAATGGAACAAACAGTGAAAAAGGAGAAACTCCGTATTACCATCGAGTCATCACTTCATGCACTTTCAAAAGATATAAATGAGCTTCATGAAGGTAACAATTAATTTTTAGCTGCTTCCATTTCATATCAGAAATGCTTTTATTTGTATTTGGAACACAATTTTCATTTAATCGAATCAAATTCAAACACAAATGTATAAAGTGACAACTTAAAATTGCATTGGTGTAAGTGCATGGAGGGCTAAAGGTTAGACCTCACTAGGCGGAACTGCACTGCAGCGGAACTGCGATTCAAAATAATTTGTATGAAATTGTATGAAGTTCAGTTGCCGCTTAGTGCGATATAGCTCATACAATTTCATACAAATAATGTTTTGCCACGTCGTGAAGTGTAATTCCACTGCAGTTGTGTGCGGTCTAACCTTAAATCTGCCAAAAAATTAAGATCGGCAAAATTAATTTTAAATCAAAAAATAAACCGATTTATAAACCCATTGAAATGTAAATTCTGCGTTTTGACAGATCCAAATCACAAAAAAAATTGATTTATTTTACCAACTGAAAACACCATTATGGTGGACTTACATGTATCTTCATCCGACTTCTGCAAAAAAAAAAGAGGATGCAAAATTAAAATGTACATTTGTTGGATAGAGAGGGAACACCTAAATGCAGAAGATCTTCGTGGATGAAGATTGTAGGAAGTGCCATTGCAGATATGAAGACGAACATGTTCATCTTCTTGATGATACTCTTTAACACGCTCGGAATTTTGGCATACATCTGTCCCGCTCTGCTTTTCTTTATATTTGCAGACGAAGATACATGTAAATCCAGCATTATGCAACCCATGACCCTGTTTAGATTGGAAAGATTGAGTACGGACTGGTGAGTACCATCGTGTTAACATTACAAATTGTGAGGCGCCTCAAAATACATTGAAACAACAACATCAACATCTTGAGTCCGGTGTTTATATTTTCTACATGCCTCACGAGACCTCATACCCCGCACTTCTCTTTCCAACAAACTGGCGTGAGTCCGTACATTAACTTCCCAATCTAAACAGGGTCCATGGCAATCGTGAGTCCCGACTTCCGGAACTATAATTTTGTCCGGTAATTTAAGATCGAACAAACCTTATTTTCATATAATATTCGAACCAAATTGAAATCGGAACAACTGACAGATACGACATTTTTCGCAGTCGAAAAGTTAACACCTTCTACAATCAATTGACAGTTTAATCGAAACAGCTGGTCCAGCTGGAAGTAAAATAAAATAAATCGCGAATTCAACTAGAAAATTAAATAAAAACTTTAACTTCTTCTCATTTATACTCAATTGTAGTATAAAGTAATAAATGATATATTTTCTACCTCTCTTTGGTAACTAATGTTTTCCTCATTGTCTGACAAGTGCACATAAATTATTGAATAAATTCCTCCAAAACAAACCTTTATTCAAATTAACCTCAACACACGTCGTCATCCATCCACGTCCAGTGCCAGTGCAGTTTCAAAGTTAAAAAATTAATTTCTTTTTTTCTATCTATACGAAGACAGCACTCCCTCTTCTCTACATCACAACATTTTTGTGATTATGATTCCACAGCAACTCTAGAGAAACCTAAAAAAAAGAGGAAAGTCACAGAACAAAAAAGAAAAAATTGGCAAAATTTGCAAATTAGTGAAAAGTTGTGCAGACCAAATCACGACGACCAACCAACCACCCGCATTATATAATTGACTTTTAGTTTTTTAAACAAAAGATAGCTAGCAATTCCTCCATTCATAAAGATTATCTCGCCAAAAGTGTGTTACTTTATTTTTGTTTAAATTAAAACTTACGACAGCCTCAACGAGCGTGTGTGCTTAAAAATAGTTTTTTTTTTTTAACAAGAGATTCGAAGCAAAGTCTGTGCAGCGCTCTTGCACTAGCTGCAGTTGCTTATAAAATAATAAAAAGCTTAAGATTCTTTTAATTTTGATCATTAATAAGCTTCCAACTACAACATATCTCACAGCATCCGTAAGCTGCCGTTTTGCAGATTAAATTAGAAAAAAGGTAAGTAATAGGGTTAGATATCCGAAATGTTTATATTTTTATTGACATAGACGCAGAAGATTATTCTTTACAATTTGCCTTCCATTTCATCATAATTGTAATTTCTATGAAAATGAGAAAGATGCTCGTCGTCTACGACGAGAAAACGTCAATTGACAAAGGCGCATGCCACAACAAAATATGTTTTCTATTTTTATTGTTTTCTCAATAACATTTGTCTGTTATTATGATTTTAATGACAATGAATGGAAGGAGGCAGTTTAAAGTTAGTTCTTCCCTTGGTAACCTATCTATAGACACCTACATATTTTTTGGCACAATATAAAGGGAAACATTCAACCTTAAAACCAAGAAAAAAAAGCAAACCAAAACTACCCAGAGACACAACTGATAGCGATAGCGATAGAGTACATAATTGCAGTAGGATTAACCACTCATCCATTGCCTCAGCTCGGCACCACTTGGATTTAATGTTTTTATTTTGCTTTATAGGTATATTTGATAGAGACAAAGCAATTCATTGTTGTTTTTATCTTATCATTATTTCTAATATTGGAGCAGATTTAACGTCACAACAAATTCCTTCTGCTGCATCTCAGTAAAAATAGAGTTTTTGTACGATAATACATAAATTGATAGATTTTTATTCAAATTGACTGAGAGATGTTTTTTTCTTTAAGGGAGAGTGAGACAGTTTGAGAAAAGCTGCGTTGATGGGTCATTGATTAAAATATGGAATTGAAAATGATTTGACTAGGTCATGTCATGCACTTAACACACTCATGCATCGAGCCCCCGGTTCAAGTTTTTTTTATTTGATCCCGTTTATATAAATAGGTCATATAATATAGAAAACACGTACATGCATATTGATGTATTTAAAATGCATGGTTTGAGCGACTATTGGACTGCATCATTTAAAATAGCAGTTTAGTCAAACTTAGTTAAATTTCCCCAAAAAAGAGGTAACCATCGAATGCTAAAATATTTCAACTTTTAGAAGAAATAGGGACATACAAAAATAATAAATTCAGAATAAATATTTGTAAATTTGGTGCGTACAAAGGCAGGTATGAGATTACCACTTATATGACTACGAATAAACTACTTAGTAGTTCAAATTTCCAAACAAATTGCCGCATTGGGTAGGTAAGGGATTGTAGGTTCCGAATTTCACAAACTGATATACCTATTGCGTTAAACAATTGGTCGAGTTGTTATTCTATTGAATGGGTTGGGTAAGTTAGTTATCTTGACATGTATGTATGTATGTATATATATGTAATATCTGTGTAAAAGATCTCGAATTTAGTTTTGGGCACAGTTGCTGGTCTGTACTTGCAACCAATTTTTAATGATAAAATATTTAAGTCTTGTTATTAAGATCGCAGAAATCTTCTTCAGGGAAATTCCTAACTTTTACTGCGTGAAATTGAATTATCTTTTCGCTTGCCTTTCCTTTAAAAAGAGAGTACGAGGATAGAATCGCAATTTGCAGACTATAACGTATGGGTGGGATTGTAAATTCAAGACTTTTGATTTAAATGTTAACCTTATGTCTGTTTTATTGCACGCTACTAGGTCCTATGTCATGAAACTACAAGTTTAAAATTCTACAATCATATGTTAACAATCGAGATTTTACAAGTTCATGTTTACAACTGGACTGGAAAGTCAGAAGAGCAGTCATGGAAAACTTTTAGTGCTGACTGATTTAAAAAAAAAAGTTAAAATCGTCCTTTAGAATGCTGGAATTCGACCTTGTTTTTGAAGTTAGAATTAATTTAATCATATCATATTTTTGAGAATTTCCAAACTCAACATTCTGAAAGAATTTTCTACTATTTACTTAGTAAAAACAGGATCCTTGGAGCAAATTTCTTTTTTAGTATTTTAAGTTTGGAAATTAATTTCTCAAAATCTATCGATTAAAATAACTTTATTTAAGAAGAAAATTCAAGAAAGTGTTTCTGGGTTAAAGATAAGCTATAATAGAATATTTTGGGTGTTACCATTGTTTTCAATAGTGTTGTTTCTTCCTTAAGTCATTTTTTTAGATAATTGCCCCTCCCATCTTAACGGGGGTATATAGACGCCCCTTCCGGTATGAATGTCCTATTATTATGGCTCAACCAGATGCATTTATGTCAACCATTCTTTATTTTCCATTATACTGTTTGATAATACTACTTGTTGTATTTTTTTTATCGCTTAATTTTGAAGTAGTGTATTTTGGAAACTATTCGGTCTTCAGAAATGGTTTTGGCCGCAAATTAGAGCAAAATAGGTTACTTCGAAATCGTGGAACAATGTTTTTATTTAAAATTACTTCTTTAAGACTAAAATCGCCAATAACTGAAAAAAGCGCGAAAAAATCGTGTTTTTTTTATTGATTTTTGACCATGAAGCGGTCGCCGCTCGTGGTCGAAAACTTAGGTGATTTTCTAGGCCAAAATTCTGAACAACTCAGCAAAAAATTAGAAACACCTGATTTGACGCAAACCGGGCCTTCCATACAGACGTGAATGTTACTATACTTTAAAGGAAATAGTCAGAAGAATTATTATATTTCCTTAGGATATAGTCTTGCTAGATATTCTCTAAATCAGCTTAAATAATTTGTACTTAAAATTCTAAAACTGTTATCAAAAAAATGTTTACTATTCACAAAAAAAACCGAAAAATTATAGTTCATATTTATAAATTTTCTTTGTTCTGTATTAGCCAGTTATGAAAATTACCAACATTCGGGAAGATAAAGAATTTTCAATAGGGAGGAGGGACATAAAAATGTGCTTCAAGAGACTTTATTGAATCCACAAAGTGACTGTTCGGGTGGATACGAAATCCATCCAGCTACATTGCAAATGATGATTTTTCGATAAAATTCAGATGAAAGTTACGACCACTAAGTCAGAATTTCGGTAGTTATTTTTAATACTTTCCAAACTGGACTGATGTTTTGGCATTGACAAATATTATATGCTTATTACTAAACTTTTTACAATTAAATGGATAATCATAGCAAAATCTTAAAGAACCTAACAAAAAATTAAAGTTTGAAAGAGAGATTAAATTTGAAGTCCCCAAGTTTTCATCATGTTTTCTTTGTCTAAATAATATTAATGATTGAAAGAAAACATACATATACATATATAAACAGGATAGAAACAAAATGGTTATAAAATTGGCATACCTCGTTCGGGTCAATTCCTTACTTTTTACTCACGTATTACTCTGGTTTTGATAATAATGAACAGTTTCGCCTTCAATTATGCAAAAGAAGAGAATTTACTTTATATTCACTTGGTAATAATAAATGGATAATGATGGTAATGATAATGATTGAAATGGGATCCAGCACGGGAAGAAATAATATAATAATAGTACACTTGAATATATAATTTATTGAACCTACGTCAAAATGAACGCATTTACCAATGCTCATAGTATCACCTACCGGTTTTATTTACCCCCATATTATGTCATATTAAATGCAAAAATAGGTTTTTTCATATCAATATATTCGTCTTTTTTGACGACTTTAAAAAAATGTATGTTTTATTTTTTTTCTTCAACAAATGGCTGTTTTATAGCCCTAACAAACATTAACTTTCGAATTATTCTGAGTTATGTTTAGTAATTAAACGTTCATACATCATAAAATAAATTAAATTAATAAATAAATTATCAAGAAGTATTGGCAAATGCGAAAAACTCTATTGACAAACTTTAATCTAGAATTTTGTACTTTAAATGTAATTTTTCACTGCATATTTTATTCAATTTTTTCCCAATTAGCCATTGCATTCCATATATCTCCCTCAGTGCTATGATGTTCTATGTTAAAATTGAAAAGTATTAATTATATCGATATCTTAAACAGAAAAAAGAAAGTCTAGGTCATTAATTTAATTAGGCATCATAGTAGTTTTAATATTTTACTTTTTTTTTTTAATAAATTATGATATTTTGACACAAAATCACGTTCGTAAAACTTTGAAAGCGAATATCTCAGAATATTGAAAACCTAATATTGAACATTAAAGTATTGAGCCAGCGATATGAAGATGCTTTTACCCAAATCACTGTTTGTCGCGTGAGCGGGACACAGGGAATTAAAGTACTTGAACCCGTGAAGCGGGCAGCACAAAGTACTCTTTGTTTGTTTTTGTTCATTTTTCCTTGAAGGATTTTCTTATTTTTTATTAAATATATTTTGAAAAATTGGAATTAAAATTCGACAGAAAAAGAAATTATAACCTGCGGGTGTTTTGGTTACTAACACCCGCAGGGGATAGTTCCGTGGGCGTAAAGTAAACTGCACCTAAAATGAGATAAATTTTGATAAGAAATGAGATTCAATTTTCACGAATACTACTTGTTATATTTTTTTTATCGCTTAATTTTGAAGTGGTGTATTTTGGAAACTATTCGGTCTTCAGAAATGGTTTTGGCCTCAAATTAGAGCAAAATAGGTTACTTTGAAATCGTGGAACAATGTTTTTATTGAAAATTACTTCTTTAAGACTAAAATCGCCAATAACTGAAAAAAGTGATTTTTGACCATGAAGCGGTCGCCGCTCGTGGTCGAAAACTTAGGTGATTTTCTAGGCCAAAATTCAGAACACCCTGCACCCTACACCCTGCGGGTGTTTTGGTTACTAACACCCGCAGGGGATAGTTCCATGGGCGTAAAGTAAACTGCACCTAAAATGAGATAAGTTTTGATAAGAAATGAGATTCAATTTTAACGAATACTATCTTAAATTATGCGCAATTGAAAACAAAAATAATCATACAAACATGAACTTGACAGGACTTCGGAATAAAAATCACAAAAAATCACAGAAACACAAAGTAAAGGAACAGACCAAATATTTTTTATTAAAACTTTTTTCTTCTTAGTTATTAATTTAAAAAAGAACTATCAGGAGTTTTTTTTCTTGAAAACATCAATCGATAGTGATATGCAGGGAAAGGATTTTTCTGACCCAAAAAAATCAAAAAAGGCAAAGAACAATTCTTAAAAAGGCAAAAAAGAAAAGGCATTTATGTAATATAGAGAATATAAACATAACGTAACGTTTAATTATAAAAGCATTGAACTACCAACATCTTTTTGAAGTTCTTAGGTACGAGCCTTCTACGATTGTCTCTTAAAGCGTCTTAAATGAGCTAAAGGATCTTTCTACTTGAGCAGAAATGAGTGGAGTCTATTTTAAACTCTACATCATTCATTTAAAGGTTTTCGGAAAGTGTGGAGTTGTCGTCGCCATTTATTTGCTCAACAGTCTTAAGTTCACGATTTACATTAATAACAGTAGTGAACTTTTTTCAACACTTTGCAATTGGCTCTTTCGCTTTTTCCAAATTTTCATTGATATTTGCAGTGCCAGGAAATGGACGACCATTCATAGAGAAATCGTTGTTATGAGTAAAAAAAAAAAACAAAAAAAGGACAAGAAATTATATTTTATTTTGAATCAGGAGGACATGAATCGTGTTTGTATAAAGTCAATACTTTCTTACGATTACGCAAAAAAAAGGCAAAGGTAAAATCCTTTCCCTGATGATATGTATATGTTTCGATGTTTAACCAACGATTCAATCTACAATTGAATTATACAAAAAAGGGAAATTCTCATATTTTACAATTGTAGAAAATTACTTTGTGGTACAGAAAATATTATTCTTAAAATAATGTTTGTAGAATTGTAAACTTGTAGTTTCCTGGTACAGAACTGAAATGCGTCCAGTTTTTTGAACAATTTAACAAATATTTTACAGTTGTAAGTTTGTGGTACAGAATGAGATTGTAATTTCCATACTGTTTGGGTTTTTGTACAATAGTAAAGTTTGAAATTTACTTGAAGGTACGTGGACCCAATAAATTGTAATTTGTTAAAAATCTCGCTTCTTGTACAAGACTTGTAGTTTCTTGATACATGCCATAGGTAGTTAGAAGAAATAGAAGGATAGAAAAACTATTTGGTTGGCAAAATTAAACCACTTTGTAGCATTAAGTCTTGTGTCGTTTTCATGAAACGACAACCGTAACAGGGGCCAATTTTAATGCGATTTTTGCTATTTACCTTCCACCCCTGTATAAATGGAGACAAAAAATCTTAATTTTTGAAAAAAAAAAAAAAAACTAATTTAAGCCTACATCTTTTATTATTTTCTTATTATAAATTTATTAGTAAACAATGATGAGCTGTATATTGGAGACTATTGTGTCTACAGGCACGATTCTGAGCTCAAATTGAAGCAAATTTTGTTGTTTCGATTCCTGCAATTTGTTGGCATTCATTAAATTACATGACTTACAATTTCGTACAGTGTCGGCCAAAACTAAAGCAACTTATTGAATAAACAAGAAAATTGTGTGTGCAAATGAATAAATTTGAATAAATTGTATTTTATTTGTATAAGTTGTTATTTTTCAGACTGTCCATTTGATAGACAAAAGAACAAAAACGAAATTCGTATTATTAAAACGTATTTGGTCGTATGATGGGTTTGAGAATTTACGAATATAGGCTTTGCGATGCTGTTATTAAAAGTAACACAAATTGTTCATTTCGTCATGTCTTTCGATGGTGATATTGTTAAATTAAAATAACACTATCGCAATGTCTCTTTTCGCAAATTCTCAAAAGCTTTGCAACAAAAAATATTACATTTTACCATTCAGGAAACCACAAGCCCAACATATGACCAAATACGACTTAATAATACGAATTTCGTAATAGGGGTGAATATTTCATAACCAAAAAATAAAATAAAAAAATAACAACGATAAATTATATCTTTTGACATGGCCAAAACTAAAGCAACTTCTTTAAAACTTAATAATTTCTATCAAATTAATCAATATTTTGTTGCAAAACCTTTGTTTTTTTTTATAACAGCTCTGCATCTCCTTGGCATACTCTCTATTATATTTGAAATAATTGAACTTGGAACGCTGTTCCAAGCCTCTTTGACCTGGATAAAGAGGTCGTTCACATTTCTAGAATTTTCCCTGACAATTCTCCGATCTCCCATAGATTTTCTATGGGGTTGAGATCTGGAGACTGAGCCGGCCATTTCATGACATCAATTTTTTTAACTTCGAACAATTCCTTGCTTATTTTAGAAATATGTTTCGGGTCGTTTTCTTGTTGGAATGTCCATTTGAGCGGAACATCCTCCTCAGCATGTGGAAGCATAACGTTCTCCAAAAGATGTCTCGGTACATGAAAGAATCCATGATGCCACCAATTTTATGTATGGGTCCCATTCCGTGCCCAGAGATACATCCCATGACCATTATATACTCTCCTCCATGTCTTAGAGTGCCTTTGTCTACCGAGGATTTTAGGCTTGGTTGATTGGGCGGCGAACACGTTGGTGTCCGTCCGATCCTTTCAAATTAAATTTAGACTCATCGGAAAATAACACCGTCTTCCATTTCGACACTGTCCCATTGATATGATCTCTGGCAAATTTCAGTCGTGCCCTTCTGTTCTTTATAGAAATAAAGGGTTTTTTACAACCCTATACGATGATAACCCGCCATCGACAGCTCTCTTACGTATTGTTCTTTCACTCGCTTCCACCCTTAGTTCATTCATTAATTCTCTTGAGAATATGAAGGGATTTTTTTGTATTATTCTTATCAACAGTTTATCCTCCCGCAATGTTGTGGCCCTTGGCCTACCACCTCTATTAATCGTTGAAGTATAAAACGGGATATCTCTAATTTGGGAATGCAATATTTTTTTGATAATTCCGCTTGAGAAGATCTACTTTTATATTCATTTATTAATTGTAATTTAAGCTCAGTAGAATATTTATTTCGCTATATTTGAAAAAAATTGGGTAATTTGTTTTGTTTAAGCAAACTGCAAAGAATTAATGAGTTAACTTTCTTGTTTTTCATTGTGACACGTAAACCAAATTAAACTAACGGTTTTTTTCATCTCATGGTCATCATATTTCCAAAATAAAAAACAGAGAACTCGAAAGTGGCTTTAGTTTTGGCCAACTAAACTTCTTAATTTTCCTATGAACATATGATCAGAGCTTATGGACTTAAGAAAATAAATAAACAACATTCATAGCTATTAGAAAAAAAAATATTTTAAAATTCTGGCTGAAAAGTACGAAGTAAACCTGTAAACCTTTTCTTAAGCAAATAGTTGTTTAGTTTTGGCCGACACTGTATACAAAGTCCTTATTCGTCCAAAACTCGAGTACAATTCTAATGTTTGGGCAGGTGCTCCAATAACCCACTTGAGTCTATTGGAAAGAATACAAAGAAGATCTATGAGAATGATAGGTGATAGAAATATAAGGAAAGCATTTGCACCTCTCTAACACCGCCCCAATGTTATATGTCTTTCGTTATGTTACCATTATTTTCATTAACAGTGCTCTAGTGAAATAGCCAGTTGAATTTCTCCCCTAAAAAAATTCAACCGTAATACTCGTACTTCTAGGAATGCTCATCTGCTTACCCTTGAGCCCAACTTCGGACGCACTGTTAAGTATAGAGATTCTTTCTTTAGTCGCACAACAAGAATGTGGAATGCTTTACCCGGCTCTATATTTCCCTCCCATTTCGATTTGCAGAACTTCAAAACCAATGTGCATCGGTATCTCCTCTTTAACCCTACAGCCTACACTATTTTTTTCCTAACACTCGCACTGTGTTTGTTCATCTTAAGGGTATTAAAAAATCCCTTTAGTTTGCGAAAAAAAACAGGAGGTCCTTTAAAATCCTAACAAGTTTTTGAAAACATACAAATAGTTGTTAGTTACGAAAGCAAGTTGGTACGATACACTCGTGCATTTTATTTTAAATGAATCAATTCGACAACAAGAATGAAAGTAAGAACCTATCCATTTCTCGAACCGACTCCAGACCAGGAACTATAGGTTAATTGACAAAAAAAAATTCTTGATAACAAAGTTAAAATTATCGAATCCCAATCACAAAAAATAATCTAATTTAATGGCGCTACAGCAACCATGTTGCTGATAGAAATAATAAAAAAAAAACACTGTCATGATGAGTGATATAATCAAAATTGCTTAGTATCTATAGAGAAAAAATAATAGAATAAAAAAGAAACGCTTTCAAGATACGTAATACATATGTATTTATGTCGAATGGTACGCAAAATTTAAGTTATAGACAGCGAACAGACCAGTTCCTCTTGCTTTGACTCCTGCATCAATGTACATCGGATTACAATAATTCAAAAAGAAAAAATATTAAATCTATGAAATAGGGCTAACCACTTCACAGAAGATACGAGTGTGCTTCGAGTGCAATCAATTGCATGTACTAATTGTGTGCACTTTAACCAAGAAAAAAAAAAAACATATAATTCGAGTGCCCTCATTCACCCTATATAAAAACAACAAAATTCAACAGAGTTTGATGGTATATACATCTTTATACTTATAAAACCATAACCAAATTACAGGAAATCACTTTCGATTGTTTTGCATTCACAGTCAGCCATTATCCGCCCGCGTTTGATTAAAACATACGTATGCACTAAAACAAAACAAATTGTGTGCGTCTTGCTCATTGAAATGGTTATATTATGCAAAACTATATCACGCACACTAGGCAATGTAGATATTTTTATAGAAAACGCTTTAAACAAATGCGCATGCGCAACGTATTCGAAACGCTTAAACCATGACAAGCCAAACAAGCAATCATCATAAAATAAAACATAAGATTCCGGATCAAATAGGTACCTAGTAGGTATACACAGTTGAACATACGTTTTTTTTTGTTTTGTCATCGATATATCTATTGGATTTAAGAAGCAATATTATGTTCTTCTTGTTGTGTCTTGCTTAATTAATCTCAACTGTGACCACCCGTTTTCGCAGATATCTACAAACTTTACCACCAGTATCTCCATTGGAATTTCAAATTTGCAACAAAAAAAAAAAAAACTTTAAAACCCTACGTAACAGAAATATGACGACAAAGGAGAACCAAAACTCTCTTTTGTCTTCCTTCTTCTTTTGTTATGAGAAAGTGCGTTCCACTGGTCACGTAATAGTAATTTAACCAACAAAAATCAATTTAAAGACGAACTTTTGCCAAACTTAATAATATTGTTTAAATTAAAATCGAAGCCCGTTTAAACCAGATCGAGAGCAAACTCAAGAAGCAGTTAAAAGAGAGAGTGATGAAGCAGGGGGGTGGCGGCGGCGGTGGCGGTGGGGCACTGATGTGCTATTGATGATGGCTTTGATGGGTGCACCTTTAAGCTATGTGAAAATTGTATGCGCAAACAATCAAGAGAGAAACAGAGAGAACTAAATCCAGCAAACATTGGACATGGACTTGGACCTGGCTCTGTCTTTTTGTTGATGATGGCTGAGGCTAACTTCCAAAAATCATTTCTCAACCAAAATCATAAATACCATCGGCAGAAACAAGTAACTGCGTCCACAGTTCACATGCGCGCACGAATTACTTGGTAGAGGTGGAGCATGAGTAGTATTATAGAAGCAACCAACAGTGGAGCACAGGTGGAGAAAGTTTTTTTTTGACTACAAATATAGCAAGAAAAAAAAAAACAAAAAAGAAGATACACAACAACAAAAACACACACAAGTTGTACAATCAAGAAATAACTGCGCGCCAACGAAAACGAGAGTGATGAAGAGGTTTATTGGCAATACACATGAATAAAATAAAACAAAAAATTAATATACATAAAATTACGAAATACATACTACTTTGCATAGAAACAACATACGTCCAATAAAAACAGAATTGATCTTGAGTTGGGATATGGGTATGAGTTTTTTTGTTTTGCTTTTCATTTGTCATTTTATCTGACTAGCTGTTATGATCAGGATTTAGGGAACAAAGTCTTCTATCTTAATCCGTCTTTGTTACCCACATCTTGAAAGTAGTGTTTCGCTCCGATTTAAAGGGATTGGGATTAAGGAACTCCAATGAAGTCTATCAATAGATTCTCTTTTCTCCATGTGAGAGGCAAAATGTTTGTTTGTGTAATGAGTGACAACTGCTTATTTTAGCAGATTTAAAAGAATTCTCTTTCGTTTACTTGTAATATGAATATGCTGTTGTTTCAAAATATTTGCTGTTCAAAAAATGCCCATGCATTGCAAACTGAAAAATAAAGAAAAATGATGACTTCCGTAAGAGACACCGTCCGATTGTGAGTAATAGACTCCGTCCGGTTGACCGGAAAAAAGCGTTACAATTTGAATTTAAATGTTTATCCATATTGGATTCAAAAAAGTTAACGACGTTGTTACTTGGCCGATTTCAATTCTACTTGAGTAGCTGAGACAGAATTATTGGCGACATAATCCAGGGTTGTCAAAATATTCTAACACTTCGCTTGACAAGCTAAATTAGTGATTTTTTGGGATCCTCTTGTTTCAATCTGTTTTTTTTTTTTTTTTGGTAGATTTCAATCCCTTATTACGGTGGCAACAAGTTATGGTGAATATATGAGGAGCATCTCCAAAAAAATGTATGATTTGCCTTGGCCTCTTAGTTAGATGATTGAGTGCACTTCTTTTTCGGAGCAATGCTTCCCGCTTTACATAAGTCAAAAATTATTCTATTGTACTAAAACGGAGTTCCCGGAATTAAGTTTAAGCTTTTTTATCACCCAAAATGTCCCCTACCTAAATTAAGAAGGAAAAAATTATGTATATTAAATTGTTTTAAATTATGGAATAATTAATGATTTTTAGTGTGGGCACTAGATTTTAAGCGTTTTAAGAATTTGGACTTGATACGGAAATGACGCCTTCGTTACGGAAATTATAATATACCAGTGAAAACTTTGAATGAATTGGCTTTAAGTGGTCAATGCTTTTATTAATTCTGAATCGAACAAAAAAAAAACCAAATGATTTATCTTCCAGCTATTGAGAAACTTGATTTTTATTTTGTATGTATGGTGATTTGAGTATTAATGTGGGGAGTACGATAACTATGGCGCAGAAAAATAGTAGTTAACTGATTTTTGTAGAGGGGCTTAATACAATCATTTTTTTTTACAACGGGACGGGAGTCTATCCCACTCCGTTTAGGGAGGAATGCAAATTTTCTACAAAATGACTTTAAATTAAAAAAACAGATTTAGGCCCTCATTATGAATAGCGAATCAAACTTAAAACTTTGCGAATTCGCTAATTTCGTATTAAGAATAGCGATTCTCTAAAACTAAGTTGGTTTCAAATGTCAAAACTTTAGGGAATTTGATTTGAGTCAAAACTTATCGAACTAAAGTTCTATGTGATAACACTATCGAATTAAAAGTTAAAGACATTTAAATTATTTCTTATAGTTTATTTAAGGAAAAAACTTTAAAAATAAATAAATTGATATGTATTTTAAAACAAATTACAATCGATTTCCAAATTTTTAAGTCTCCTGAATCGAGTAAATGGTCAATTTGTAAGGCAAGTTAAGTATCTCAAAGGTAAAATACTGAGCAAAAAAAATTAACTTGCTTTCTCACTTTACTGAGCTTGCAAAAAGCCATTAGATTTGAGGAAATGACACGGAATCACTTACTAATTTTGTAGGAATAATGAACATGCATGTGAAAATGTTATTTTGCCAATAAAGAACAGAAATGCGAAGACAGAACATAAACTTGGAAAATAAGATATATGAACTGGAATAGATAATGGCCAAAGTTGCAAAATGCAAATAATCTGGGAGCTGAAATTAATTAGAACTATCGCGCTGTAGGTATTCTTCTTAATATGACAACCGTAATCAATTAACCACATCGTTCTGGAAACATTTCAGGACAAGAGATTTTATTTTGCATTCTTCACTGTACACACACATATACAAGTAGGTACCGAATAATGTATTCGAAAGTTTAGCCAACCATTATATAAAAAATAAATACACTCCAATTCACTCCTTTAAATACAGATTTTTTTCAATAAACTTTTAACCATTTCTCTATTACCTTTAATAATTATGACAAATCTAATTATAGAATTTATTAATTTTAATATGGGGATTAAGATCCAGAAAGAATTTTGAATCCTCCTAAAAAATTGTTAGTCTTATGGCTTGAACAATTTTAGTCAGAAAATCGACTATATTTTTGTGTCATTCGTTTAAATACACCTTGAAAAACAACCTAGAGTCTCAGAAAATCGTTAGAAATTGATTTTGCTAACTGATAATCTTGAATTTGAGACTTTTCGGATTATGCGTTGTCTTTCTTGAGGTGATGTAGCCATGTTCGCTAGCGATTTGTTGTTTTTTCATCGTTTTCCCTATATCGGAGGTAGCTGCATACTAAGTCCAATGTTGTGACCTTCACATCGACTGCTATGACCATTGTCCTGATAGTCTCGAATTTGAGCATTTCTCTCTCTGGTTAGAACACTTCCTATTGGCAAAATTGTTAAATTTATGAGAAAATGTCTTTAACTGTTGATTATTTAATTTTTGTTGCATACTATTTTTAACTATTTTCTGAGCTACTAGGTTGTTTTTCAAGGTGTATTAAAACGAATGACACAAAAAATAAGGTCGATTGTTTGACTAAAATTGTTCAAAAAGCCATAAGACAAACAATCTTTGAGAAGGATTCAAAATTCTTCTTGAATCTTAATCCCCATATTACACTTAATAAATTCTACAATTAGATTTGTCATAATTATAAAAGGTTATAGAGAAATCATTAAAAGTTTATTGAACAAAAATCTGTATTTAAAGAAGTGAATTGGAGTGTATGTGAATGATACTCCTAGTACAGGATAATAAGCAATGGAACGGAATACAGGACGGCTACATATATTATACCTGAAAGAGGGCTTTTAAAAAAGCTTATGTTGAGTTTTTCGGGACGCCATCCCCCTGGGGAAATCCGCCATTTTGGAAAACGCGAAGTGATCTGTATCTCCGAAACTATTGATCTTAGATGAAATATTGTAAGACCAAGCTTGTAGGCAATTAAAATATCCTTCGTTCAATAGTGGGCGATATTTTCAAGGTTATGTCGTCTTATTATTTTTTTTTTTCACATTTACACATTTTTGTCATTCTCGAATAAGTTAACGTGAATAACTTTCTAAACGAGAATTTTAGAACACAAAATTTCCAACATTTTGATATATTCTTAAAGATGATGCCATAGTCAAAAGTAACAGACATTTTGGTTGCGCTAAAATGAAAACTCCGGAGTAAATAAAATAGTAAATTGTTATTAAAATTAAAACAAACACCAAAATGGCTGTAACTTTTGATTGCGGTATCGAATCATCTTCAAAAATATATCAAAAATAAAAGATAATTTTATTTCCAACAAATTTGATTATGACAACTTCTTACATCAAATCGATAGTTTGGGAGATATAGATCAATTCGCGTCACGAAAAACATAACATAAGCTTTTCTAATAGCCCTCTTTCAAGTATACAAAATTCAGCCGACCTGTATTTCGTTCCACAAAAAAGTCTAATTTTCGTGTGCTATCCATTCGAATATTATTTACTTATGTTAATAGATTTTGAAAAAAAAAAAAAAAAATACTTTCAAACTCAAAATTTATAAAAAAAAAATCAAAGTTGTGAAATTCAATACTGAACAGTGAAAACTAGATGATTTTGTGTCTTCTAGAGCTTATAGGCTAGTAAATATACCGGAGTATGAGAAGAAGAAAGGAACAATTGCGTGCACGGGTTTTTATTTTTCAACATGTTTGTCTGGAACTTAAGCTTGTTCGAAACACAAAATTCGCCCAAATTCTGAGAGAATGGTCACACTGGTCAAAATTTTCAATGTTTTTGGTATAGCTTGAAAGCTAAGCTGAAATTGAGAATTTACCTCTTCACACTTTTCGTAGGAAATTAGATTTTCTACCATAATTGGCAGTTTTAAAAAATTTATAAAAAAATTAAACTTAAAAATATAACAAAAACCAACTTAAAAAAATCAGAAAATCATGGATTTCTAATTTTTTTACTCAAATGCTCATAACATAGTGGGGCCTATAATATGACTCGCTCAGAAAAACAATCTTGTTTTCGACAAGGAACTAGAGAGTTTTACATAGATTCTGGCAAGGCAGTAGCACGAATAAGCCAAAGCTAGAACACGGACCTTGACGATTATGCCTTTTGCCGCGTTTGGCAACAAAAAAAGAAGAAAAAGCTCGATTATGTGGAACTTGATCCGCATTTATGCAGGATTTACACGAATGACAAAATGTCCTTATTCTTGTCAATATGTACATATTTTTGACATTATTATGACAAGAAGGATGAATGTGCTCCATTCTTTTGTCATAATAATAACAGAATAATGCTAACTTGTCACTCGTGTAAGTCCAGCATTACACGAATGACAAATGTGCCAATATTTCTGCCAAAAAAAATGGCAAAATAATGGCAGAAATAATTTTTGTATGACAGGCATTTACGCGAGTTCAAATAATGGCTGATTTTAATGTTGGCATTATTTTGCCAACATTTACTGGTAAGGACAAATATTTTGTATTTACACGACTGCCATTAACGAAATATAATAAAGGTATTTTTTGAAATTATCGAGAAAAAAGAACAAAGCTTTACATGAAGAAATGAAGAAAAACTGTTGCGTTGTTAGGAGCATTATTGATATTTGAAGATCAGGAGGAGGAAGACATTTTTGCATGACCAAAAATTAAGGCAAAAAATACAACAATGTCCCAATAGTAGTAAAATTTGTTGGTCATTTGTAAAAAAATATTCGAAACACTACTTCGTCTTCCGTTCCAACGCTCGTCTTCACCGACAAACCGCCGCAATGTTTCATGTCTAACGTTAGTTTACCGTTACTTTTATTAACATTGTTCTAGTAAAATAGGCAGCTGCTTTCCTCCCCTAAAACAATTTAACCGTAATACTCGTACTTCTAGGAATGCACATCAGTTTACCCTCGAGCCCAATTTCGACGCACTGTCATGTATAGAGTTTCTTTTCTTAGCCGCACTACCCGAATGTGGAATGCTTTAACCGGCTCTATCTCTCCCGGCCATTTAAATATTCAGAGGTTCAAACCAATGTGCATCGGTATCTCCTCTTAAATCCTTCCCTATTTTCCCAACGCTCGCACTGTGTTTAAACATTTTAAGGGCAGCCAAAATCCCTTTAGTGCGCGCTCAACTAAAAAAAAAGGAAAGCAAGCGGTCCCTAAACGACGGCACCAAGAACCAAGATTGGGTTCGACCCCTGTTTTTGGAAGGAGGTTTTTTGAAACTCTGCGGGGACAGCTCCGTCACAACGACCCGGAATTATTCAAAAACTTGACCACTTTTTTTTCCTATTCGCTTCCGAGTCTTCATTTCTTTATTTTCTTCAATTGAATTCATTTTGAATTTGGCATTTTGCCAAAAAAGAATGAGCAAGTTTATTTTTTTTTCTAGAATGAAATAATTTGGAAAATGGCGTCAGTAAAGTGTTTACAAATAGGCATATTATAGTACCCTTAATGCCAAATTCTCTCTTCCATTTTTTTTGGCAAAAATATTGCCAGTATTGAGAGCGTTTACACGATGAAAGAAAAATAGCTATAATTTGACAGATATAATGGCATTTTGTCATTCGTGTAAATGCAGCATGAAGGCTCTCCCAAACCAATGCGAAACATTCGGTGCGGCGAAGAAACATTCGCAGTTGGTGTGGGCACTCTTATTTATCATCCTGTAAATACATTTTGATAGGCGAATGTTTCGCATTGGTTTGGGAGAGCCTTAATTTATATTTGTCGTCAAGTGTCATTGAGTGAAGTGAAGTTTGTAACAAACTGTTGATACGATTGATGCATACAGAAGTAGATCCTGGGTATTCTCAGAAATATATCTTTATGGGTGGAAATATAGAAGCGTAGATATTTCAGAGAGAAGTTTAATGAATCATAATTTTAAATTGAACACCCCCCTATAGCATCAAAATGCCCCTCCTTTGAGGTTAGGGCCCCACGTTGGGAAACACTGATTCCGTTCTTTACGTCCATATAATTTATCGAGGTACACGTCACTACCTTTTCAACGATGTATGACGCATTGGAGTTGAGAAGGTAGAGCAGCTCCCATACATTTGTGCCCATTCTCCTTTGTATGTGAAGTATGAAACGGCCTTTAAACCATCTTTCAAAACATCTATCATTGATTGTAAATCACTTATGAAAACCAAAATTTGTCCTTTATCCTAGAAAAAAAGATGATGAATGCATTGTCTTATCAAGAAAGAATGAAAAACACAACATAAAATTCACGCCCAAGATGTAGATTGCACACACAAGAAATGCTGGCATAACTTGTTGCATTAAGCCAATGGAATCAGATTACACAATTTCAGAGGACTGTGGCGGATGTGCCTAATGCACTATCCAGACAAAAGGGATTTCATTTGAAACACAAAAAACAGTCCAATGAATCATTTTTTTTTTTGTTTTTATTTTATAAGTGTGAGGATAGCTGGAAGGATTTTATTTGAAGTGCTTTTCTTAGGAAGAATTATGACAGGATAAAATTGTTCGAATCTCATCAGACAGATACCGACATCGTTACACAAGACCACAGACAGGATTGACTTTATCATAAGGGTCTGTGGATATTTTTTTTGTTATAGGTACATATGCAAGACTTGAAATGCTATAGGGGAGAAAGTCGTTTGGCATCTGGAAGCAAAATTGTAACTACATATATCTCGATGGCAAAAGAACTAAAAAGTCATTTGAAAAACCACATGGAAAATTTGAGTATAGTTACATACACTTCTTTTGCCTACAGGTGAAAAGTGCAAAAACAATGCGGTCGGTTGCTGAAACTTGAACACTCAAAATGATGGAGGTGATGGAGGCTGAACAAGCAAGCAACTGTGGCGAAATGCCAGTGGTGATTTATAACCGACATCAAGAGTTCTAAAATATTTTTTTTCCTCAAATTACAGGTGTGACAAAATGTATAAAGGACACATTAACATACCTACATTTCATCGTCACCACCATCAGCACCTTGTTGAAACCTACACAAAAAAAAAACATAAATTAAAATTTGTGACTTTTGCGAGGAAGGCTTCGAGACCATTTAATTTGTGATTTTACTTAACTTACACATAATATAAAAAGTGAAGAATATGAATCCAATGCAGTAAATAAATTGTCTTGAAAATTTACCAGTTTAATTGAATACAATTGCGACCTTGAATTGAATACGATTTTTATGAGAAAACAAGTTTTCATATTTTATTTATGAGCCAAACAAAACAAAACAACAAGAACCTAAGTAATTGAAAAGAGTACATACATACCTTTTTAATTTTCTTAAATCCTTTTCATGCTTTGGATATTAATTGATATGGTGTCGTTGATAAGAAAATTAAATGCACGACTGTATAAAATGAACTTGATCTGGGGTTCAAGGCAGCTCAATGCTCATGGATAGATTTGTTATTTATAAATGTCTCTGACAATCGATCTTCCCCCAGACGAAAAATTAAATGGAATTTTGTTTTGGATCAGTCCGAAGGTTTTAAATCCATTAACATCTCAGTTATCCTTTAACGTAAAATTTCTTGCTAGACATATAAGAAAAGAACTTAAAGGTTAATGGGTACATTCAGGAAACTTAAGGGACTTAAAGGCCTTCCACACTAGCCCACTGTGTATTAATACATGTCAAAAAAGTGGGAAACAAATCATGTAGAATAGTGTGGAAACAAAATATGGCAGCCCAGCCTACACAACCCGACATTCTTTCCCACACGATTTGACATGTGTTAATACATGCAGAATTTCAGGAATGGTTCTAATTCTGTCCCACATTCTATCACACTTTTTGTAGGTTAAGGTAATGTACTAATACAAGCAAGTGTAGAAGCAAAATATGAAAAGTCATTTCATTCCTACAAATTTGGCAGTCGCGTGGAATTATTTCCCACTTTCAATTTGACATGTATTAATACACAGTGAGGTTGTGTGGAAGGGCTATTAATATTCAGATATTTCTTGACTAAATTTCCAGTCACTTTCCAGTAAAAGTTTGATGTCAATTTTTTGAAAGCTGATCACAGACTAGAAAGTTGCCTTACTTGTAAGTCATCTGAACGTACCCAATGATTATAGAGTATTTAGAGTGAACTGTCAAATTCATGTCAAATTTGTGTTATCGTAAATTGAGTTTTTTTTAAATTAAAAATATCAAAGAACACACCCTTTTAATAAGTGAACCAAAATCTATGTTACCGACGACTTATGGGGTTTTCAATGGTGAAAGCATTCAATACACGATACAACCCATCGTACCGATTTGAGTTGTACGGATATCGGTAGCGATATCGCAAGTGAGCTCACACACCATACGATTAACTCACGATTTCATCAACTGTCAAAAAAGTTCCTCATTTTCATCTTCCATTCTTTGGTAGTTGATTTGGTCGTATAGACGTAAACAACCGGTACGATCCCTATCACAGCAGTCGCACGCTAACTATTGTTTTCGCTCACCGAAAGCGGATACTTTCGTTAACACACACGATACAATCGTCGCATGCGATTCGACTTTTGTACGATAATCGGTACAATAATTGTATCGTACATTGTGCGCTTTAATTTGAAGAAGTGTCGCCACCATGGCAATACTACCAGAATTACGATATGAAGGTGTGTTATAAATTCCACATGTATTGGCATTTAATCAAGAACAAGAAAGGACAATATGACGCCAAAAGTGTCATTGGATTCAAAATTTAGAATCAGAAGATAAATTTTAAGTTCAATAAGGGCCAATTTTTCAGTAGTCAGTTAAACCTAAGATAGTTCTTATTCTTCAAATGAAACAAAAAGTTTTTCCTGTATTTTTAGTATTTATTCCTCTGATAGTTTAACTAATGATTGCAAAATCGGCTCTAAAATTTATTTAAAAATAGAATAAAAGAAGTGATTTCTGACTTTAAAAAAAGCTATATAAGATGACAATAGTAACTGTTGTTTTTTAGTTTATTTTTTTTTTTTTAGTTATAAGTCAACTTTTTTTTTTACTGAGGAGACTTGATCCCTTTGGGGACCCATGATTTAGGAGATCAAGTTTCTCAGTTTGGGTAAATTGGAAAAAAAATTATCACAATTTATTTTTGGCACCTAATTAAAATTTAACTGCATACAAATTTTCATAAAAGAATAGGGCACACACAAAAAATAACTTGTGGTACTTACAACACAAAACAACAGCTCAGACAGAATTGACAAAACCGTAAAATAAACAGTACGAACTAACAAAAAACTTGAAATCGTCATGTGCTCTCTTACTTTGGGTTGAATTTTGACTAGTATAGACGCATTGAAATGATTTAAAAAGTACTTGTAAATGCTGTGAAATAAGCTTTTTTTAACTCTTTTGGATCTGGAGATTTAGGGGGGTTCAAGTCTCCCAAGGGATCAAGTCTCCCTCTTCTCCCATTGTTTAAAGCTCATCGTCATCGATGTGTTCTTTGGTGAATTTTAAGAAAGCCGCGCTTCGAATTAATTAATTGAATTTTAGTTCTTTTACTTGATTAAACATATAATTATTTTATTAATTTGTGCAACTTTTCTATACTAAAAACCCGTGCTAATTCAATGCTCTTGAATATTTGTTATAGATCTGTTGACGCAATATTTAACTGGCCAAATTCCTTTGGGCTCAATAATTTGTTGGCTAAATTCCTGCAAGAAAATTCCTGCTGTCTCATAAAAACATTTTGAAATAAAAATATTGTTTTTTTGTGGAATATAAATTTATTCAAACAGTATTTTGACTTGATTAATATAAAAGTGATGGCAAAATGGCTGTCACAGGAAATAGTCACAAAAGTGTGATTGTCACATGTGATAATCACCTTACGCAGATGGAATTTCTTGATAATGACAATCAATTATCACAAATTACCTTGGCCCATTCCACCCCAGTTTGTATCCGCCCTGAAAGTGTGGATAGGGACTTAGTCTTGTTGAAAAATCAAAGGTTCATGTCGAAAAGAATTTGTGAGCCTGTTCCAGCAGACACTAATTAGCTATTTCCAATCATTGTAGTAGTTTTAAAGTATTGGGTCATAGTTTCCCACGCCACAACACCTGACGTACGGCTGTGTTATCTGAACGAAATACAATACAATACTATACAATACGTATATGTAAGATGTTTGAAGCAAGCTTTAGTTCAATTAGACGATGAACTAAAATCTTTTATCGACCTAAAGCCAGCTTCAATCTTCTTACAGATATAAACAAAATGGGGCATATTCATAGTCGCAGATAGACCCAGGTTTAACTAAACTACAGTTTAAGACAATTTTGGCTCAATGAATACAGACCGATTTTAATTACAAATTATTGGTTTTATATTTTTATAAGAGAGCTAACTTGGTATACTACACAAATAGCTTCAAATATTTTGAAATGATAGCCTTAAAAAAGTAGAATCAACGTCCGAAAATTCAACCAAAGCTATGTTTAACTTAGACCCAGGCCTAAAATGACTATGAATATGACCCAATAAGTTTTTTTCTTCTTTAAGCTTGAAAACAAAAGTTTAAACCATTAATATCGGGCCCGTTAAGACAACTATTTATGTTCTATTCAAAGAAGATAACACGATTTCAAACGTAACTCCAAACAACATTTGACTCGGCATGAGAGTCAAAGTTCTTTGAAAGCGTTTAATTTTTTCTGCTTCCGTACACGTTTTTCTAAACCTCATTTTTATTTAAAATAAAATACAAACAAATAGACCGAGAGCCCACAGCAAATTTTGGGTGTGAACGATAGCAAAATTTCCTTTTGTTTTAAGATAGGCCCATACTATTCATATGCAAATATGAAAGTCTGGCATGTTTGGGTTGGGGCCTTTGTACGTAATGCTGCATTGAAAATGCATTTTTTTCTTATGGCCCAGGTACCAAGGGTAGGAACTTCAAAATGGTATTTAATTAAAGAGCTAAGCGCCCTAAATATAAGTATGTGGTTCAAGACCTTTTCCGTTGGTCCAAATGTCTACAAGAAGTACTCAGAGATTGAAGCTTTGAGTGCATACTGCAGATGTTTGGCTCTTCGGAAAAAATTTTGGACTCCATAACCATGTCTAGGGCACTCAGCTTTTTTATTAAATCTGATTTTAAAGTTCCTATACTGCATTTTTAATGCACTGCATTTTAAATGCAGTATTGCATACAAAGGCCCCAACTACGACATGCCAGACTTTCATATTTGCATATGAATACTATGGACCTATCTTAAAACAAAAGGAATTTTTGCCATCGTTCACACCCAAAAATTGCTGTGGGCTCTTAGTCTAATAGTTTTTTGTCCTTTAAATATTTCAAACTTTTGTTTAAAAAAAGTCCACTATGTAAAATTTAGCAAAATTCAACGTGGCCACAATCTAGTGGCGCAACTTTGTAAACCCTTTTAAGCAGTTCATTAACAAAACCCGTGAAATTTCGTTGAATATACCTAGAAACCCCTTTAGTTTTGATCTTTATTTTGGAAAAATATGTACTTAGCCACAGGAAGTGAACTTTGTTGGGGCAAAAATTTCTTACAAATATACATCGCGAATAAAGATTGCGAAAAGTGTGGCCTCAGAGCAGTGACGGTAAGTGTACCCACAACCCACATACATATTACATATCTAAGTCATCTTGGGCTAACTATGTTTTTATTTTAATTTGAATTTCTCAAATTGAAGCTGAACAAAATGCATCTGTAGGTAAATATATATGTACAATAATTTCTCTTCGACCTTGACATTATTTGTGAATTACAAAAACCCTTGTCCTTTTTAAACAAACAATCTAAATTTCATGAATTGTTCTTGATTTTATTGACAAATAACAAGGTAGGTAAAATTTAATTGTTATTGACTCTCACTCCATTTGAGAATAACTCTTTCTGTTGAAACAAATTTAGCTCGTTATTTATTTGTTCATCCAGAAAAAAAAAACATGTATGTACCTACAAAAATATCTACCTTGTTTCAACAGAATGACCTAGTTTAACAAAAGATGAAGATAATCCTTGTACTTTTAGTTCTCTAATTGGATTCTATGGCGCAAGAATTGTCTTGGTAACATTTTCACGTTTTTTTTTCTGCAGAGAAATCCTTTATTATGTAGCTGTTATAGTAGATAATGACTTTTTTTTATTTCAAAACGTAGGTAGTCTACCTACCTTTTTCTCATTGCCTATCTATTCAATTATTTCGATTCGTTGTGCACGATTTTTGTGAATGAAAATGCAGTGTTCAAACAGACATACAAATTTGTTTCTGATGAAAATACCAAAAAGATTGATAGGTAAGTCAAACTCGAAATTTACATTATTGCATATTTAAAAACATTTAGTTTTTGTTTATGTAGGAGTAGGTACCTACTTGAAAAGAAACGAGTATTTGGTTTTCTAAATTTTAAATTGTTTTCAACAATGAAAATAATAAAAATAACTAAGATCCCGAAAAATTAAATGGTCCACTTAACATGAACAAATACAAAAAAAAAAACAAATGATTGCTTCTTTTTTTTTCAAAATTCATTCAGAAAGGAACCACTTAATACGCCTCTATTTATCTCATCTCATTAAGCTGAAGCTCTGTGATGGGAGTCTTTTTATTCATAGGAATTATACATAAATTAATGTCACTGCCACTTAAGATCAAAACAGCAATTCAACTGCTTCATATATATAAAAAAAAAGACAGACTACAGACTCCCTAATATGTGGAGAATATAGATGCATATTTAATAAATTAAGTACACCATAAAGGCTTATACATCAAAGCATAATAAATAAGTATTTCTCAGTTATTTAAAGTTTGAACAACATCAGTTTCACTTTCTCTTTAATTTTTAAATATATCTGCGAATTCTATTAAAGAAAATTAATCTTAAGCGTTCAATACACGATACAACCCATCGTACCGATTTGAGTTGTACGGATATCGGTAGCGATATCGCACGTGAGCACACACACCATAAGATTTTCTCGCGATTCCATCAACTGTCAAAAAAGTTGTCGCTATATTCGGGAATGTAAACAGTCCACAAGTAAGACATCCACCTTTAAACTTCAATAAATTCCAACCAGAATTCTTTGTCTGCTTATGAAACCATTTTTCTCATTCATATGTGTTTACTTACTAGCAGTGAAAACAGAAGCATCGGCTTCAACGGTCGTACAAACGTAAACAAACGGTACGATCCCCATCCCGGCAGTCGCACGCTACCTCTTGTTTTCGCTCGATAGCATTCGACCATGCGATTTCGGTACAGCGGATACTTACGTTTACACACACGATACAATCGTCGCATGCGATTCAACTCTTGTACGATAATCGGTACAATAATTGTATCGTGTATTAAACGCTTGACATCATATCCTTTTGTGGATAAATGGATTTAGAATTCAGCCAAAAATGCTGAATTTAAAATAAGTTCATATTAGGTCTATTTAATGAATCTGTCCGGAACATAAAATAACAGAAAAGAACCAGATAAGATCAGAAAAGTACAAGATTGTGAGTTCCCTGAGTTCAAAACCTTGCACTAATCTGTTCTACCTTCTGTCACTTTCTATTCCATCAGGTTTTTAGAACAGGTAAGTACAATATTTGCTGCACCTAATTTTGAGGTGAAGCAATTGAGTGACAAATATCAAAGTAACAGCCCCAGTCTAGGTAGCATTCTTTTCTATATTCCCCAGTTTCAACTGGATGCCACCTGCGGAATTTCTTGAGATAATTAACATCTAATTCTCAATCCATTGTGCCAACAAAAATCTTTCCTTTTCTTCTATTCCTTCTAACTAGTGATGTGCATTGCATTTAATAGACCTGAGGTCTTACAGGCAATATAGTTAAAATTATTATAATAATTGATTTCTGTCAGCATGAAAAATAGTTTTAATTTTGCTTATTGGAAGTGAAAACATTATCACTGCTGGAATTTTTCAATAGTTCGCGTGTAAAAATGCCCGAATTATCTGAAAAAAAAAATCTTAAATCTTTAAAAAAAAAGAAAATAGTTCAAAAAAATCAAATTCCATTAGGGGGGAGAGTACGATAACTTGGGCGCCAAAAATTAATAACGGATTTTTGTAGAAGGGTCAAATACAAGCATTTTTTTTACTATGGGAGGGGGGGTCTATCTCGCCCCGTTTAGGAGGTAGCGGCGATTTTCGATTCAACGACTTAATTGGTAAAACAAATATTAAAAAGCAACGACAATACTTAACATACAAAACAGTAATGGCCGATTTCATGAAGGACTTTTAAATATTTATAAGGTCATTTAGCCTTAAAATGGGGATATTTGGTTTCACCACCTGCTTTGAAATATAACAGGCTTTTAAACACCCTTATAAACTAAAAGCTCATTTTCTTCCCATTAAATTTTAAAAGTCTCGTGAAAGTCATCAGAATTTGTGAACATTATACATACATACATACATGTGTACATACATACACAATATTTTGATATCCCATTTGTTTTTTTTTTTTTGCAGATTGAAAATAAAAAATTATGAAAACCTAGGTAATAAATTTAAATTTGCATCATGTCAGGTCATCATTATGTTCTGAGGAGGAAGATCAACATGAGATTGAACTCCAAAAAGTATTTCTCGTCCACAGGGTTTGTGGAAATTATGCAGAAATTATATATGTGACGATCTTAAGAAAGAAAACAAATTTTTAAAGTGATTTAAATTGATTAATATTTCAGTGAATGATCGAAAAAAATTAAGATAATTGTGAGTGTATCTCCAAACAACAAAAATTCCGATTAAAATATACACAATTCGCGAGAAAAACAATTCCCCTAGTGAAAATAGATCCTGGCCGATGTGCCTGCTTGGATTTCGAGGTGTACTTTTTTTTACTTTAATACGCGCACAATTTTTTTCGTTCTTCTATAATAATTATCATACGAAATATAAACAAATTGAATACACTTTAATATTTTATTTGTTATCCGCTCTTCTTTTGCTTTTTGTGGCGACAAAATTGCTGTCAAAAAGCACACACACAATTTGTTTCATTTCATGACATTTTGTATTTATGAATAATGTTGTTTCACCTTTTCTCGTATACTTCGTAAGTTACAGGAGCAGAACCTTTTTTTTTGTATACAGGGTTGTGAGCAAACTCAATTTTAACTAAAATACCCCGAAAATTTCCCTTTTCTACATTGGTGAAACTGAAAAAATGTAGTGGTCTGTTATAAATTAAAAGGAGTTAAGATAAAAGCGATTTTAGTGAATGTTTATGAAATTCGCCATAAAGGTTTTAAAAGCCAGAAGTCTGATCTTTAATCCTACATTTAATTTAAATTATTTGTGTCAATAGTTTTCAAAAAATTTGCAGTCAAACTCAAAATTTTGATAAAAAAACGCAATAAGGATGATTGGATCAATTTTGCTCAAAATTGTGAAATGAAAAAATACATTTTGTTTTTGTGGTCAATGCTCATATCAATTCTGAATGGAGCACAAAAAACCGAAAGCTTTTATGTCCTCTAGTTTTTGAGAAAATTGAAAATTACTAGAAGTACTTACTACTTTTCATACATTTAAATTGTTCACATGTAGCTTGGAAATAGAGAATACATTCAAAGTTCCTTAAATGCAAACGAAATTTCATTGGCATACACCAAACCTCGCACATACCCCAAATCCTATAGTGAGCCCAAGCAGGGGGGTTGCAGGAGGGCAGCATGCCCCACTATACATACCTCGCTTTTAGAATACCCGCCTAATGCTGGGTACTAGCACTGTATTTAAACATCAAATTTTGCATACACCGAACCTCGCATATTCCCCAAATCCTTTAGTGAGCCCAAGCAGGGGGGTTGCAATGAGGCAGCATGCCCCCCCCAAACATACCTCACTGTTTATACGCCGTAAGGCTGGAAAGTATGATAATTTAGAGTCAATTTGTGTAAGAATTAATCCACATTCTATATTTACTATCAAAATAAAAAAAAAAATAAATCGGGTGGCACAACGGCTCATGAAGAACCAGGGCCTAGTGACTAACAACTCGCAACCATTCTTGTGTGCGCCTTTCGACAGGAATGGAAGGGACCTACAATTTAATGCCGAATCCAAACGGCTAGACGAGAAGCACTTATTCGTGACAAGTGATACTCTTGGAGGATTTGTCAATTCCTCGCAAGAGGCAGTATTCCTGGAAAAAAACTTTTCAGTTTTCTTAGGTGTACGAGGCTGGGAAGCGATCCCAGACCTCCAGCGTGACAGTCGAACGCACTAACCATTACGCTACGGCCTACTACTACCAAAATAAGTCTACGAAAAAAAAACTCAAGCAAAAAAAATTAATGGAATTAAAATAGTAGTTGTGGTCATTTTTAATTTTCTCGAAAACTAGAAGACATAAAATCATTTTGTTTTCGGTTTCTGATTAAGAATTAATATGATCAACGATTTTTAAGAAAAAATATATAATATGATATCTCAAAGTTTTGAAAAATTACACTTTAAATCTACGAAAAAAAAAAATTTATGGAATTAAAATAGTAGTTGTGGTCATTTTTAATTTTCTCGAAAACTAGAAGACATAAAATCATTTTGTTTTCGGTTTCTGATTAAGAATTAATATGATCAACGATTTCTAAGAAAAAATATATAATATAATATCTCAAAGTTTTGAAAAATTACACTTTAAACATTTTTTTTTATGTTTTTTTTTCCCAAGTTTTGAGTTTGAAAGTATTTTTTGCAAAAACTATCGATAGATTTCACTTGATTTAAAAACTGGCTAATAAAACAGAATATAAGCTTTAAAAAGAGATATAATACTCAATTGTAGGTGTTACCGTAATTTTTTAATTTTTTTTTCCACGTTAGTACTTTTTTCAATAAACTGCCCCTCGCGCCTAAACGGGGGGAGATAGACCCCCCCACCCATAGTAACAAATGTTTGTATTTGACCCTTCTACAAAAATCCGTTATCAATTGTCGGTGCCCAAGTTATCGTACTCGTGCCCCATTAGGCACTTTTTCACAGCTGACCGGAAACTGTCAACCACATGAACCACAAAAGCTGCACTTTTCTGTTCTAAGTTTGTGCTGTTCTGATCTACTTTCTTTTTCATTAAACAAACCTATTGTACTTGAGGGATTTGTAAAAAAAAATTCAAAATGTCAAAATTAGATGTCACGCTATTGAAGATTATGAGACTGATTACACGTTTCGTTTTTTTCGGTTGTTTCGTCTTTCGTCTTGTTGACAGATTGGGCGAGGGGTGTATCAATTGAGAGCGAAGATAGTAACAAAAGCAGGAATGCAATTTTCAAGACCTATTCTGGTTGAACTTTCACGTTTTTGAGTTGGCAACCACAATTCATATACGTGAATATGCTGTGACGTAGGTGGCACGCAATTTGTAAGTTGCTTTCAAGTATCTTACTGGCCACATTTAGCTTTTACTAGGATAGCCTTACTAGGATTCTAAATACACATTTTTATTGAATTTGCTTTGACATCGGACTTAGATTTTTACTGACTTCAACACGTTAACAAAAAATGACGTTGAATTCTGCATCAAGTCTGTCAAGTCTTGCGATGGTCAACGCATAGTTCTGCCAATGCGTTGACTACCTTTCCTATCTTGTCAAAGTAACATGGATTGACATTCATCTTATCAATAAATTTCGATTTTTTTTAATAATTTTTTGGAGGTTTTTTAATCCATCATCATCGTATCCATCCTTTAATGGAATTTGACAATTCATACGTTGACAGATAGGTAAAAAACTAAATTATGTCCTGCGAGGAATATTTCGTTCCAAATGTCACCCAAAAGCGCTAAGATCGCCTCTTCCCGCAACAAAAAAATAATCTAAAACAATTCATATATCTTTAAGTTTTTTCAATGCATCATCTCCGTAGCAATCTTTCAATTTAATTTGACAGTCTATGGTTTGAAAAATCGGTAACAGAATGTTTCAAATGTCACCCGAAATTCTCAAAACTCTCATTTTCCCAAGCAAAAAAGCAAAAAATATACTCTAAAAAATTACGATTTTTAAGAGATTTTGTATAATTCATCATAATCATAGCCATCCTTAAACAATATTTGACAGTTACTTATTTTGAAAATGTTTAAATTTCTTGGTCCCTCCTCTCATTAAAATTTGTGGCAGAAAGCATGTTTAATTCCAAAAATTTCAACGAAAAGCTATCTACATCGCTTTATATACAAGTTTGAACGAGGCCACTGTCTTCTGTCTTCTCTACTGGCTTCCAGACTCGTTTAGGAAAAGGCAAGCCAGTTGACGAGCAAGTTGCTCAGGTTTGTTTATGTTAGTAAACAAATTCAAATGTATTGTAACTTAAGCTAGTACTGGCTCGTGTGACCTCAGGGTAATATACGAATGTATTTGAGAAATATGTGATTACAAAATATTTTTATTTATAACTACTGATTATTTTCTTACATAACAATCCAAAATTCCATGAACGTCAAAATAACGAAAGGAATTACGTAGGTTTTTTCGCGAACCATGTAATCATGAACGTTCGTGCCTGTCAAAAAGACGAAAGACGAAACGAACGAAAAAAACGAACCGTATGGTCAGGCTCTATTAGCATCAATGTGTCAACCAACAGTCACTTTTCAAGATAACAGAACACGTAGAAAAGAACTTTTATCGCACTAACGCTGCACCCGTTGGATTAAACGGAGTCTTAACACTTAAGTTCACGCTTATGTTTCACTTTAACCTTCTCGTAAACTATCGACTGACACATGAGTGTTTATGTTGAACTTAAATATTTAAGTTTCATTTCATCAAATGGGCCTTTTAAGTCTCATGTTGATTAAATTAAACTATACAAAAGCACCTCTTATAAGGCACACATCACGTGAGTATGATTTTAAGAAACAAGTTAGTAAATAAAACAAATGAGCTTTTAATACATTATTACTTTTATTTGTCTATAATGTACCTTTCATGTTAACAAGTTCAATAAATGATAAGTATGTTCTTGTACATACATAACATATACATTTACGCTGTATCAAAAAAGTCTCCGTACAGCTTCAACTGTTTATTGTTTGCTAGCATATTATTTAAAGTGCTGCTTACACTTGAGAGAATATGACTATAAATGAAAGAAGTACCTACTTCGTAGCCGCCGAAATGAAAATGCGCCTTTTCAGAAGAAAAAGATGATTTTTCGCCTCACTCACTTTAGAAATAAGTTCTCAATATTTTCCAACGTTGTTCAAGCGTAATGCGACTCATTTAGTTCTGCGGAGGTATAATACTGACTTTCTGTCAAGATTTCGAGCGGGAAACAGCTGTCAGTATCATAATAACCTTTGATTTAAAAAGAAACCACTAGATGGCCCACCCTTTATGTGCCGACTATTTTATTTTGTACTTTTTGTTATCAAAAAGTAATATTGGCATTAATTGTCGACCTAAAATCAATTATTATTATTCATCATCATAAATCATAACATACAAACCTATTTGTTGTCTTTATTTACGTTCGAACTTTTAATTCAAGCTTTAATTTGTATTTAAATAATGAAGTCTAATAAAAGACTTGTATATTTCTTGAGGTAGGTTCGTATTCTTATTCAAAACAGCTTTATCTAACAACAACAACAAAATGATAAGAAAACATTCATTGACCTTAATAAAGTAAGTAGGTATAATGTTTGTATGGTTAAAACAAATAATAAAAAAGCAGTCAAACACGTGATATTTGTTGATTTGATCTTGATAAATGAATTAATAACTATTATTGTGAATGCTTATGTAAATAATATGTACAAAGTTATACTTAATATATTGACAGTAGACAAATAAACAAATCACTAGAGTGTCCAGGAATGTACAATGTACACCAACTGTCAAATGGGTTCAATAAAACATTATGAAATGTCAAAGGAAACAGGTTTTAGGTTTTCCCTACTCTGAATCATTAACTCATTGGCATGTATGCAACTAATGGCCTCACAAATTTCGGCTGACAGCTTTTGCAACACTTTGTGATTTTGAAACGTCAAATTAAAGTTTTTAATATAAATTTCCAAATCAGAAATGCACATAAATACATTTCACGATTTTGACGTTCAAATGGATGCGCTTGGGTGCATTCTTTGGTTCGATTTCCTCTTCTTTTTAGAAAAAGAACTGACATCTGGTGGTGGAGGAATGCTTTTAGAATCTTTCGAAAGGCTTCCGGACAACCAAACGAAATACCTAATAGATAAAGAATATGATGATCGGTCTGGACTGTTTTTTTTTCTATTTCATACATTATAAATTTTCAGAATTTAAAATATTTTAGTAAAAAAAATGCATTCAAAATCTTCGTACTCACCTCACGGCAAATCTTTGGAGTTTTAAAAATTATTATAGTTTCATGAGTGGCTTCAGAAATAAAAAAATTAAACAAATTTTGACACGTAAGTTCCGTCAATTTATGCAGTTTTTCTCAATGACAACAAAATCAAAGTGATGACAATCTGAATCTGTTGTACGGTTGGTCGCTTACCTTACCGTCGCAAAGTGAAACCATACATTGGCCTTCCATCAGGCTCTTGCAATATTATGATTGACTCATTTACTCGTAAAACTTCTTCGCTCTCTTAACAAACAAAAAAATATTATAAGTAGTTTCTTTTTTTGTTAAATTTAAAATCAAAGTTGCCTGATGTGACGTGTGACTAATTCTAAGGAAAAATGATTTAATTAGCTGTGAGTAAATAAAACTTGAATGTCAAGCGCATAACAGAAATTTGGCAATCGCTATCGCAAACAACCACTAAAAGGTATAGAAGACCGATTTCGGAGTACTGTAAGTCATTATTCAACGGCACACACCGGCAATAACAACAACAACAAAGTACAAAAAATACTGCTTCAACAATCTGTTGCACTCTCTATAATCTGCAGCTAATAAACCAATGTTGCTAAATATCATTTATTTAAACCTTGAGATATTTCATCTTAATATGGTTTTCCATCGTGCGGTGCGTCGCGTCGCGTCGGTGTCATATCGATGTCAGTTGTTGTGAGTCGTTGTCAACGTGCTTCAAGTCAGTCATTTTTATGCGTCTTCGTTTGTTTTTGTTGATTAACCATATATTAATTCTGCTGTTAATCCAAGAAGTTGAATAGTAAACATAACTTGGTCCAATATCAACAACACATGTCCATGAATCTTTATGTGTTTATTACATAATCATAACTGGTAACTATCATCGCCGCAGCACTCCAGCGCAGGCAGCATCATCATCATCATTATCATCAGACTAATAAAACGATGTAACCGTCAATCAACCATTTTCGCGGCACCACTGACAGAAGCCCTGCTCTAAAGCGGTCTCACCGGACAAGAATGTCGTATTATACACTCAGAGAAAATGGGTTGTAAAATCCTAACTTCACCACTTTAATATGTTAAAAACATATTGATAGCCCAGTTAACTTAAGGCTCTCCCAAACCAACGCGAAATCGGAGCAAAACATTCGTAACGATAAAAAAAAAATTACTCATGCACATGTACAGTACTGAATAACAGAAAAAAACTGTCATGAGCGTCAATAAGTGAAACAAAAATACGAGTTGTATGAACGTCAGTTTGACATTTCGTCGATCAGTAAAAACTGTGCATGTTCCGTTTAAAAACTTGTAGATAAATTCTTGAAATTGAATTATATGGAATTAATTAGAATTTAAAAACAATAACAGAGCTGTGATCTTATACAGTCAACTCCGCTTAACTGCACTCCGCTTAACTGATAACATCGGTTATCTGAAACAATACATTTATTCCGGAGCCGTTTTGAGAATTTTTCACACAAACTGCTTCGCATAACTGAACTCCGCTTAACTGCAAGATGCAGATAATTGAAACAAAATTGTTTGCCTCAAATGAACACTTATTCAACTCCGCATAAGTGAAAAAGACCGTTGAACACTGCCATAAATTGTAAAACGAACACACACATTGAATTTGGAATGTCAAATCTGAAATGTCAAAATTTCATTTCTTGTCATTCCCTCCGTGTCAGTCGTTTCTTTTAATTTTTTTTAATTTTTGGCTTATCCTCAAAAATGTTTAACAGAAAACGTATGGCTGACGCAATATTTGTAACTAAAAATGTAAATTACCTTTGTTGTTTGAATTGTTTCATATGGAGGCATACATAACTATTTTGATACAATACAAAAAATCGTTTTTTTTATGATTTTCAGGCTAAATGAAATTTTAATTTGTTTTGACAAAAATCCGCTTATTTGAAACAAGTTTTAGTTACCCGAAGTTCGGTTAACTGAAAACTCCGCTTAACTGAAACAAATGATCTGCAGTTATTGTGTTCCCGTTAAGTGGAGTCGACTGTACATGTTTTCAAAAAACAAAACAAGTTTCAAGCGAAAAAACAAGCAGAACTTATAAAATTAAAATAATAACAAATTTTTATAAGATTTGCACAGTGTCTCTCTCAATTATTTCAATTTCGTTGCATGTATGGGGCCAGTACTGCCAGGTGTTGTTAGAGTAGTGTGGCCCAGTTTGAAAAATCTCAGAGCCGTAATTAGCCCCACAAATTACCTCCTTAAAATATAAAAATGATTCCTTCCGTTATACTACGTTTCCACCAACCACTAAACCGAGATTTAAGTAATGAGATTTGTTTGGTGTTTCCACTGCACAAAAAGAGGATTATGGCAAAACATTCAAATGATGTTTCATTTTTTTTGATATGAAGTGGAAGCGAGATAGATAGTTTTTGTTTACATTTCCATCTGTCAATAAACGAAAATATGACGGTTCCACAATTATTCTTCGAAGAAAAAGTTTGTTTGATTTGACAAACTAATGTTTCCAAGTAGATTTGAATGAGTTTATTTGAAATCTTCATTTGAGAAGATTAAAATTTGTATGGTAAATCTTGTAGATTTCAAGGAGATTTGTGATAATCTTGCTAAATCTCGGTGTAGTGTCTGGTGGAAACGTAGTATTAGATTATTTATTTAATTCTATTTAAATTGATAAAAAAATAAGAAAATAAAATAATTAAATCTTCACTTTGATCGAACTGCCACTTCCGTATATATGTACAATACATATGTATGTTTTAATAAATAGCAAGATAATTTTAATTTGAATTATACGTCAAAATCCAAGGTACGCACAAATTTCTTTAAAGTGTAACCAACGTCTTTAATGTTTGCTTTGGAATTTTGCATAGGTATGAGTCCAATTATACGGTTCGTTTTTTTCGTTTGTTTCGTCTTTCGTCTTTTTGACATGCACGAACGTTCATGATTACACGGTTCGCAAAAATACGTACGTACTTCGATTCGTTATTTTGACGTTCATGGAATTTGGGTTTGTTTTGTAAGAAAATAATCAGTAGTAATAAATAAAAATCACTGATTTCTCAAATATAATCGTATATTAGGTGTATCCAATAACGAAGAACAATTTTTCAATTCAATCATTTTTGTTCGTTACTTCCTTCCCTCTAAATTTCTTCTCCCCTCACCAAATCTGTCAAAAAGACGAAACAACCAAATAAACTAATCGTGTAATCGTTCACTATGTTAGTTTCATCAAAGTAATGACTGTCAATTTTGGCGTTGGCATATTCGTTACGAGTGACAATAGTTTTATATATACTCTTCTCTTTTTTCCCTTATGTTATGCGGGATTTATATGAATGACAAAATGTCATTCTCATTATTCCTGTCATTATGTACCGATTTTATGACATTATAAAGACAAAAGAATGAATTTACTCATTTTTTGTAATAAAAATGCCAATTTGTCACTCGATAAATCCAACATTAGTTATTTTCCATTTATATGTTATCTTTTTTATTTACACTAAAAAAACGGTTATAATAGAGCCTCGCCTATCTGACAGATTAAAAACTAATTTTTGGATCATGAAATGTAATCCTAATAAAGAGCAGAATCTCATTTTGTTGTTGTTTTCTATGGTTTTTGATTATCTATATGGATAATTACTGATACAAAAAAAAAACAGAGCCAACGCCAACTCTTTGTGAAAATTATGTAACATGAGGCCAGATTACATCAGGTTCAACGTAACTGGCGGCAGTTTCAATACCGTCATCCATAATATCCAACTTATTTAATAGCACTAAAAGTTCCGTGGATGCATGTTTCTGTATAACGTTTGCTTTGTTTTATCCACGTAGCGGTATATTTTGTGATTACTGAAAACATTGACCTAAATTCGTAAAGAGTACGTACGGTCCTGTATTTATCAATGCTCCGGCCCGAATGCTTGCAAGCATACCTTAAGTGGCGCTGTCAGATGCGCTCCTGTCAGTTTGAAGCACACAAAACGCACTTTAGACCGTTAACCACATTCGTGATGTCGATTAAAAATGTTTTTATCACTGACTCGTGGTTCGTATAACAGTAGATTCCCGCAATCAATTTTGTACGGTTTGGGATGGAGACTACCCTCCCTACGTGACTGACGCGGCGGTTAACCTGACATACAGGTCCTTTAAGGGCAGATGTGACTCTAGTGCTTCCTGATACAGATCTCCTACCCAAATTCGCGTTTTCCTTTAAGCGTTTCCACGCGTTTCGGTTAGCCCGTCTTGACACACCAATACGTATTGCATTGCTACACATCTATGCGACTTTCCCTTGAAGCACAACAACCGCTTTTTCTGCTATTTCGATGTCGTGTTTCCATACAAATTTGGATTTTTTGTTCACCCGTCAACGTGGTCGTGAAGCTGTGTGGAGAAAATAGAAGGGAGTTTTCTTTTACGCGGGGTGAACCTATTTCATCGCAAAATGTATAAGGGTACTATTGACTTTTGGTGAAACTTTGACAGTTCGACTATAAAAGCAAAAAGTTTGTAGTTTGCAACGTCAAAGTTCACGGTGCATTCTAAAGTATACACCAGCGAGAAATGTCAACAAATCACTTACTTCACAGTGGTTTACTTTACTTTACAAGGAAGCCTTAAAGTTCTTCCAAACTTATGCGGCGCGGCGGAGAAACATTCGCCTGTCAAAATTTATTTACCCAGTTTTGATTTACCAGGAACTGATTTACCGCTCGTGAACGACAATACTACACTTTGTTTTCTACACGGCTTCACGATCACGAGTGACAGGAAAAGAAAAAAAATTATGTAAGTTTACGAAATGGTTCACAAGTATGTAATAGACTTGGGATGAAGTATCTTTTTTCAAGATCAGTTAGTTGAATAACAGTTATTTTTCGGTTAGTTTGATTTGATTAAAAAAATATGCTTTTGTTTTTATAAAAAAATAAGATAATTTGATCTATTTTAAGCAAACCACAGGTTTAAATTCAAAAGTAAGTCACATACATAAGACACATACATAAGACACATACAAGCACTGAAAATAGCTCTTTAAATCACGTCGGTTTTCCACATACTCGTATTTTTTCTCAGTGTACTGCCTTTTTATTGCTCTGAGCCATAAAGACATATATGTTTATACGTAGGTATGTATTTCATATCAACTTTCTTTCTCAATTTACATTTTATTGGATATTGGTAAACCGGTAGGATGCGCAAAGAGACAACGACGACAACGAAGTTCGATAAAAAAATCTTATCGCCCATTTATATATTTGGGTGAAGGTCATAACCAGCTTTCAATCAACCATTTATGCATCTTATTTTTTTCTGGACGATTTATGAAAATAAATCGATTATAGAAAAAGACCGTAATAAATTGTTTGATTTTTATCATCCATAAAAGAATCTATATCAGTGTTTTTTGAATTTCAAGATATTTTAAAATCGGTGTTTGATTAAATTATCATATTAAAGGCATAAACAAAAATGAAACAAATGCAAGTCAGAGTGTCAGGTTAGATCTGAAGAGGTTGTTGCATGCGTTTATACCTTCGTTTTGAGAGCATTTTTATTTTATGCATATCTTTCTAGATACGTCTGTGGGTTGAGCAAGTTTCTGTCGCGTTATTTTTTTAATGACTTAAGACAAAATATTTAACATATGTACATTTGTACATAAGTATAAACACTTTTACTAGGTAAATAAATACAACATTGTGATTTTAATTACACTACCAAATTTAAACATTCGCCGCAGTGTAAAAAAAAAAGTTCGTGGACTTTAAAGACGACTATGATGTGTTGAATGCAAATTATCGTTATTATTTAGTAGAAAGTGTCGTAGGCATGTTTGAAAAGTAAACGAAAAATATATAAATAGAAATCCACGAAAAAAAAACTTTTACTTTTCAAATTACAATAAGACGTTCGGAGGTGTCGTAACAAACAAATTTTTGGTGATAACAATTAATTTAATGCGAGGGGTGCTTTGCACCGTTCGACACTTTGTTAAGCAATTTTTATTCTTCTACTTTTATTTTTATGTACGTGCTAAAAAATCATACAAATTAAGTCACATACATGATGGAGTTACTTAAATTTTTAAACGTTTCCGGAGTACAGTCGAGTCCGCTTATACACAGATCACAGATGTAAAAAAAGCAGTAATTCACTAATATTTTTGTTAAGAAAGACACGAGAAGACTTCGGATTAATGAAAAAGAATAAGTTTGCTTCAAGGCGCTCTGATGGAGAATTTTTTTTTGCTCAGAGACCTATTTTATGCATCTTCGTAATCTTCATTCAATCACTGGATTTCCCAAGTTCAGTTTATCAAAGCAAACTCAGGGTACAAAAATGACCATAATAATAATAATAATAATAATAATAATAGTTTTATTTTTTCGAAATTTAGTTTTAACAATTATATTAATTATAATATTACAAATAAATTATGGCCTTGGTTTTTTGAAACCGTCTGCCAGAAAATGACCATACATTTATATTTTCTAAAAATGTCTTCGACATATTATTGTGGTTTTTTTGAGGTGAAACAATTTTGGTGTGAAACAAGTAACTTCCTCTTAAGTAGGTAAAATAATTTTCACAATATTTGACACCCATCAGCTGATTTTGACATTATATAAACGTCTATAAGTAGGCAACTGTTTTTTTTTGTAAACTTAACTGCTTAACTGAAAGCAGTTTAGTTGATCTTAAGTCAACTCAATTAAGTTGATCCCCGGATTCAAGATGTTTATGCTTACCCTCAGTTTCATAGTGGATGTTTAGATTTAAGTTCAGCTTAACCTTATACTACGTTTTCACCTACCACTAAATCCATATTTAAGTGAATTTACAATAAATCTTCTTTCAAATCTTCTGAAATTTTCTAAAGACTTCCCATACAAATTTTAATCTCCTCAAACAAAGATTAGAAATTAATCTCATTGAAATCTTCTTGGAAGTAGAAGATTGTCAAAACAAACAAACCTTATTTCGTGGAACGCACCTATCCAAATAACATTTTCTCTATTGACAATAAACAAAAAAAAAACTGTCAAACTTTATTTTGATGATGCCGGTTTTGGAGATGGGAACATAGAATTTTAAAACTTTTTCGGAAAATTCTCAAATTCTCCTAAAAAAAATCGTTGTCATTTTTCACAACATCCTTTTCCCAAATTCGAGTTCGAGTCTGTGGAATTGTAAGTTTTATAAAAGTTATGAATCTGGGAAGTTGTACTTACCCTAATCCAGACTGTTCTTATTATATTGTTTTTTATAATTTTTGTTTTGCAAGAGCTTTTTTCTTGCTACCAAAATGTTGGCTGGCGATTTTTTCTGTAAATACGTATTCTTCTCTCCAACGAACGATCAAATTATCACCTTCAAATTATTTTGAAGGATAAAATGTTGGGATACCAATATTTTAAAATTATTACTCATTTTTATTTATTGAAATTCTACACTGCACCGAAATTATTATTGTTTGTAATTATTTTGTTTTACTCTTGTCATATCGACTTTTGAATGGCAATTCAGAGTAAAAACGTCAAACTAATCTATTTTTCTCTGCTGAAACCACTTCAAGATTAATTTTTAATCTACCCTTTTTAATCCGGATTAACCTTTTCGGCTTCACAGTGAAACCTGAACTTCAGTTCAGTTTAACTTCGTTTAACTATTTTACTTTATAAACACAATTAACTTTAACATACAAACCGAATAATAAAAATTGTTGTGTATCCGATTTCACGTAGTTCAAAAACAATTTTTATTTTATTTTATTTAATTATTCGTTTAACTAGATTTTTTGAAAAAAAGATGGTAGCTTTTCGCTTCGACAAGTGACGTAATGCAAATTGTACATAGCTTTCCTTGTCTATTCGTTCTCTTTCTGAATCAAAGAACACGCGAAACAGTAACAAATATTTTGTGGTGTTGATAATCTGTGGAAAATTTTTTTTAAGTGCCCGAATTAAAAAAAAAAAAAAAAGAAAATAATCTAAATAAACCAATAACTTTCCTTTTTTGGCATTTTTCCATGTTCCCAAAGGAGAGGGCCCACTTTTGGGCCCAGTGCGTTCACTAATGAAATTGGTATCAAATTAAAGGTGTATGACTGAGCACGTTATGTGGGTCAAATATTTTCAAAATCGTCAGTGGGGTTTTCAAGATATTTGAGTTTGAAGTTGGTTAATTCAGAAGATTAATTTGACTTTTCTTTTGAATATCGTGTGATGTAAGACACATAGGAAAATGATTTTGATATCAAATGAAAGGTATTTTCTCTACCTTTCAAATAAATTCAAAATTATTTACCTACCAATAATATGTTTTCAAATATTTGGTATTATAAGTTCTTGGAAAACAATTTATTTTTACTAACCTTTTGAACACAGATATCTTAAAAAAATCAGCGATGACATATATTTTTTTTGTTGCATTATTTTAAAGATTAATTTCTCACCTTTAATGTCATATACAATTAAGAACGTAGCAAGTCGAAATAAAATGATTCCGAATGGACTGTTTGGCAACACTCAGTTAAATGAAAACGAACAACGAGCCATTATCATATGTGACGGAACTTATGTTTACCTTAAAAAAAAGTTTAAATTATAGTTTTCAAAAACAATCATATAGTCTGCATAAGTTTCTGAATTTAGTTAAACCCTTTATGTTGATGATGAATATGGGAACATTAGGCATTTTGTTAGAGAAAACGACGTTTTCATATTAGACAGAGGTTTCGGGGATGCTATTCAAGCCTTGAATCCTACAAAGCCTACATGCCTGAAACTGTGTTGGAAGGGAATAATCACATGACAAAAGCTCAAGCTTATAAAACAAGATGTGTTACCATGGTAAAATGGGTCGTGGAGGTTGTTAATGGACGTTTTAAGAGAGATTTTAAGCTGTTTTGCCAGATTTTTTTTTTAATTTAGGTACTCCTCATTTAATGGATGATTTTAGAATTTCAGCTGCATTGCTTTATAAGTTTCATCCTTTGCTAGAACACGGTGCAGATGCTAGTGTTTTACTGGATTTGGCATTGAACAGGCTAAACATTCCTAACTATTTGTAGTCCAGGACAATTAGACTTTTGCTGGGAAATAATTCCGAGGTGAAGTTTGACTTTGCCATTCGAAAGAGTATCAGTACACGAGCCGAAAACCACATTTTTCACAAATGTACCTAGAGTCATTATGCCGCCAATTTGCCTTTAACGGTAATTTTTGTTTAATTTTTCATAATTTTTTTTTGTCACTAAAATCAATAAAAACTTAATCAAAAATTATAGAGCTTTTAATAATCTATATTTTTTACTAACATAGTTTCTAATTACGGTTCTCGCTCTACAGCGCATACAAGTTCGAGAAAACCGTGCATTATCATTTTCATCGAATATTACAGATACGAGTTTGGCCTTCGATTTTCGAAATGTAAGCAGTACACGACCTAGGAGTAAGTATCTTATTTTGCACAGATCTTTTCAGTGGTGAGGAGGCTTCATATTTTGTTTTTTAAAGGTTATTTAAGTATTTTGCAATTGTATCAAATTATTTGCGTAGTTTTAGATTTTTAATGAAAAAGACATAATTTATGTAAAATTTTTTTTGGTAATTTTATTATTCCCTATCTTGAATTTTAATTCGGCTGTTTTCATGTATTTTTGTTATACCTATTCATAAAAATTTCAGGCATTACCTACTGGAAAGGCTTAACTCTTTTCCACACCACCCATGAGGTAGAGTTTAGAGAAGAAATAGAAGGTGATGACTATGCAGTGGCTGAAGACACTTCCAAGGAGGGTTCGTTTACATAATGAAAGATTTTCTCCGACACTGGAAATAAAGGATACCAAGAAAATGAAGAAATCACCGTATTAGGCCCTTCCAAAAAGAAAAGAAGGATTTTTACCAAATTGTCAAACTCGAAACTGACAGCCGCACATTTGTGCGTTCTTTTTGTTTCTAACTAGTTTGCCTTCATCGTTCTTTTAATAAGAAAACGTTATTTTGAGTTTTCATTTTGGCGTTAGATTGTGTTTACTTTTCGTCTTCCGATTTGGAATTGTTTTCAATTTTGTAATAATTTATTATAAATTTTCTTGATTTATTATTCAAATTTGGAATTGTTTTCTGAATAATTCACTTTTCATTGAAATTTTATTCTTCCAATTGGGTCAATTTTTTAATAAAGAAATGTGTGGCTCATAAAAAATTAACAAAAAAAAGCAAAAACAAATTACAAATGTCTTATATTACGATTCGATTTCATGCAAAAATGAAGTTGATAGTGATTTAATTTGAAAGAACCATGTATTTTGTGAATTATTTATCAATAAATTTAACGCAATCAAAATTTTGTCTTTTGTTTATTATTTCTTATTTTTTCGTTTTTTTTCAACCCCTTCCCAATTTTTTAACTTTGATCGTTCTTAAATAAAAAGTAACTTTATTTAACTTTGACATTGCAACTCTTGTTTTTGACCATAGCAACAATTAAGAACGCTCTACTAAAACAAATACCGCCAAGTACTTGAACTTCATTAACCCAAAATTTCGATTTGACGTTAAGAAACTTTGAAACAGAAATATATTGCTTTTTTCTAAAAAGCCCTATTTATGTAACTGTGACTTTTGGATTAGGCCTCCAGGGGAAACCACACAAACAAAAAACGTGCCTTACATTGCAAAACAAACGCTAATCGGTTTGCAGTGAAAAACTCTACCTCATGGGTGGTGTGGATAAGAGTTAAGCCTTTAGCGTTCAATACACGATACAACCCATCGTACCGATTTAAGTTGTACGGATATCGGTAGCGATATCGCACGTGAGCACACACACCATACGATTAACTCGCGATTCCATCAACTGTCAAAAAAGTTGTTGCTATATTCGGGAATGTACACATTCCACAAGCAAGATATCGACCTGTAAATTTCAATACATTTCAACCAGAATTCTTCGTCTTCTATTGAAACCATTTTTCTCCAATCATATTTGTTTACTTACTAGCAGCGAAAACAGAAGCATCGGCTTCAACGGTCGTACAAACGTAAACAAACGGTACGATCCTCATCACAGCAGTCGCACGCTACCTCTTGTTTTCTCTCGATAGCATTCGACCATGCGATTTCGGTACAGCGGATACATTCGTTTACACACACGATACAATCGTCGCATGCGATTCAACTTTTGTACGATAATCGGTACACTAATTGTATCGTGTATTGAACGCTTTTCCAGTAGGTAATGTCTGAAATTTTTATGAACAGGTATAACAAAAACACATGAAAAAAACCGATTTAAAATTCACGATAGGGAAAAATAAATTACCAAAAAAAAATTACATTAATTGTGTCTTTCATTAAAAATCTAAAACTACGCAAATAATTTTGTACAATTGCAAAATCCTTAAATTACCCTTAAAAAAAAAAAATATGAAGCCTCTTCACTACTGAAAAGTTCTGTGCAAAATTAGATACTTACTCTAAGGTCGTGTACTGCTTACATTTCGAAAATCGAAGGCCAAACTCGTATCTGTAATATTCGATGAAAATGATAATGCACGGTTTTCTCGAACTTGTATGTATGTAGAGCGAGAACCGTAATTCGTAATTAGAAACTATATTAGTAAAAAAATATAGATAATTAAAAGCTCTATAATTTTTGTTTAAATTGTTTTTCGATTTTAGTGACAAAAAAAAAAAAATTATGATGAATACAAAAAATAAACCCCTAATTTTTTCACAAAATGCACTCTAACTTTTAAACAGTATGATTTTTCGAAAAAAGTTTCAAAATATTTTTTGTAGGAAATTTTATTTGCTACAACTTTGTGATATAACTTTTTTTTCTCTAAGATCAAAAATGCAAGAGTTATGCGGAAAACAAAAATTACAGTTAAAAAAAATGGCGGCATAATAACTCTAGGTACAGTTGTGAAAAATGTGGGTTTCGGCTAGTGTACTGATGCTCTTTCGAATGGCAAAGTCAAACTTCACCTCGGAATTATTTCCCAGAGTACCATATAATGAAATCTAAGTACCCCGTACTATTGGGGGATTTTGTTAAAGAAAACAACCTTAACAGAACAAGGGCAGTGTTTTGTAGGATCAATGTGAATATGCCTAGTCTAAATAACATTCCTTTGCTTGATTTGACAGAGCTTCGTAAAATTTCACTGGGAATTTATCAAATCAAACAAGCTCGTTCTTACTGTGGAGAATATCTGAAAAATAATGGAAATTATATAATAGAAGTTTGTGAAAATCTTATTCGAATCAATGGTGCACATCCAAGCCTGGTTGGAAACAATTACTTACTGAGGAGTCGCATTAAATCTCGACACATTAGTCAAAAAATATATTTTACGTACATCCTTGTAAGTAATGAGTTAAATGTAGCCAATAGTTGCAACGCAATAGAAGCGTACTATTGTAATTGCCTTGTTGGTATGAGAACTGTTGGTTGTTGTGGTATTTGCTCGTCACCAAGAAAATATAAACAACCTCCAGCTTAATTTTTAAATAATGTTTTAGTAGACAACGAAATTGAAGAATAGAAATGAATTACAATTAATTTCTATAGTTAGTTAAGGAATAAGTAATAAGACCAAAAATGTTAAGAAATCATAATCGAAAACCTTTTTGTACTTAAAATGAATATTGAAAACAATAAATAAGCAAAAATGATTTATATATTTCTGTGTCTTTGATAGACTTCTTCCGTAAACAAAAGGAAAATGGTAAGTGCCTTACATCACACGATATAAGCCAATTTTTTCAAAAGAAGTGACATTGATCTTCTGAATTAACCAACTTCAAACTCAAATATCTTGAAAACCTCACTGACAATTTTGGAAATATTTGACCCACATAACGTGCTCAATCACACCTTTAATTTTATACTAATTTTATTAGTGAACACACTGGGCCCAGGCTCCATACAAAAATGGGCCATCTCCTTTGGTTACAAAACCTCAGATTCATGAAGAAATTCAAATTTCCTGCTAGGGGTTCTTTCAACCACAAATTACATGTATTTTTAGGCTCGTTTCACACACATTCGGTTTCATTCGGTTCGGTCTCTATTCGGTTTGTATTAAGCTGTGCCTGATATGTGTGAAACGATAAAACGGCAAAAATAAAAACCCAATAGAAACCGTAGAGCACCGTTTTATCGTTTCACACATATCAGGCACAGCTTAATACAAACCGAATAGAGACCGAACCGAATGAAACCGAATGTGTGTGAAACGAGCCTTATAAAGGGGTATTAGTTTCGTGTTTTTCATTTCTGTTGGAGTTTAAAAAAAAAATTCCTTTGTGTTTCTTATTTTTAAACAAACTACACATCACTGTTCCTCATCTATATAATACTAAATATTTCGGTAAAATAAAGCAAAAGAAACTTACGTTAAACATTAGTTTTTCTTTTTAAGCACATAACAAATATGGTTCCTTCTACGAACGAACGAGGTTGGATGCACAAATACAGGAACACCATTCTTTACATTCTATACTTACAAAACAAATTAAACAAAAAAAACTACCCCATTTTATTTTAACCCAGAGCATTTTTAAGCTGGAAGCACCTGATACTTCTTTTATCCATACTTAGTTAAAAAAGTTCAAAATGGTCTGTATAGTATAAGTTGGATAATTTGACCCTGGGGGTAAAAAGTTCTATTTTTTGAGCAAAGGGTACTTAGGAAACTGGTAATACTTACTTAGAACATAGGTCAAAGTTATTTGATGAAATTGATTAACTAAATATTGCTACTTTAAAATATAATGAATTTAGATCGTGTGGTCGAGGGTTAAGTTTATAATTTGTTTCGAACCATGGAGTTGTTAGGTTTATTATTGGGGTTTTGTTTATATCTTGCAAAACCCGAAATAAAATAGAACTATTTGTGCACAGAAAGATTAAAAAGAGGGTTTACTTTGACAGCAGCTTTCAAAATGAATATGGTGTGTCATATTTTATTGTGATGTGAAAGTGAGATAGATAGTTATAGTCACCATTGTGTGCATCGATGTGCGTTATGAAAAACCCCATATACCTTTAAGATTTATTTCAAATCTACATGATTCACGAAATAATACTACGTTTCCACCAATAGGTAATGAGATTTGTTTGGTGTTTTCACTACACAAAAAGATCAAAAAGAGAATTATGGCAAAACATTCAAATGGCTTTTAATTTTTTTTGACATGAAGTGGAAGTGAGATAGATAGTTTTTGGTTACATTTCCATCTGTCAAAAAACGAAAATGGGGTTTAAATGGGTCGGTTTCATAATTATTCTCCGAAAAAAAAGGTTTGTTTGATTTGACAAACTAATGTTTCCAAGTAGATTTGAATGAGTTTTTTTCGAAATCTTCATTTGAGGAGATTAAAATTTGTATGGTAAATCTTCGAGATTTCAAGGAGATTTGTGATAATCTTGCTTAATCTCGGTTTAGTGTCTGGTGGAAACGTAGTATTAGCTTCACTGGAAACTTATTTCTGACCTAAGTGTAGACAGTGCACTGACCTAAAACGGTGGTTACGGGGCTTGTAACTCACATGGAGTCATGTCTAGCATGGATCAGAACTAAAATTATGCGAATCGGTTAAAAGAAAATGTAGAAACCTGATATTCGGAAGGAATAAACAAGCTAAAAATAGCTTTTCTATTTTTTTTCTGAGTTTCATTTGATTGACTTAAGTGCGAGTAATCCCATAATACACTTAATTAGAAGAAAAAATCTCCTTTTTTGTCAGTACTACACTGTAATCAAATTGGATTTCTCTAAACTAGATTTTTTAGATTGAAGAACAACGTTGGAACCTTTTTATGAAGTACATATTTGTAAAAATAAGTTATTAACAAGTCTGCAATCAAATTTGCACATCACTGTATTTGATTCTGAATCAATAATTACATCAGGAAATAAAAACAAAGAGTTATTTAACTTGCTCAGTTGTAGGTAATCGGTATTAAGCTTTTTCTAGAGAAATTCTTTACAAAATAATTCAACAAGTTGAAATTTTTTTACTGTAAAAAATTAAGAGAAGTGATTAACAACAATAATATAGCTTTTACCTCTACAAACAAATTTATATACCTTTCTTCTTAGGATTGAAATTCCAAGATATTATAGGTAGGCATTTAAAAAAAGTTTATTTATTTAACAATGATGGTCTTGTTTTTAAAACAATCAAGGTTAGTGTTATGTTTTTGTTTCTTCTTTAATTTCTTCCTCTTTATGTTGTTTTTTTTTTTTGTTGCTTTGCAATCGAAGCAGTATAAAGCACTCTCCCTCTCTGTGTCTTAAGTATTCTTCTCTTATATAGTTTCTTTTAAATGTAACGCCTGAGGGGACGTTAATGATTTCAGTTCTTTGTTTTTCCTTTTCTGTTTCAATTTTTTTTTTCGTCAAATTTGCGAGAGTTGCTCTTTTTCTTATTTGTTTTTTTTTTTTTTTTATCATCAAGAACATGAATGGAATATGCTTAAAGAGAGGGTAGTGCAACCGGGAACCCACTGACCTAGGTTATCTGTTGGAAAAGATGAGGGTTTGAGGATGCCAAATGCGACACAATCACATCCTTTTGTAAAGAAGTTTTTTCTTTCATTTTTATGAAATACATTTGGATGGCTGATTTTATCAGTTTCTTATTTGTACGTCTTGGTAGATAAATTTCAAAGACGATGTTACTTTAAGAAGTGCAATCACATACCTACATAAATATTCATATGAAAATTCCATCCGACATAGGAAATTACAAGATAAGTTTCAAACATAAAATCGATATGGTTGGCTTTAAAAGGGTAAAATTTTATTAATTACAACAAGGTTTAAAACAGTAATTGTTTTTTTTTTTTTAATTTTATAAAAATGAAAAAAAAAAAAAATTAACAAAAAAGTCTCCAACAAAAACTCGATTCGTTTGGAGATTTGCTTAAAACCCGTTCGTCTTGATTTTTTATAATCAGGTCACGTTCACGAAGGACTTAAGTATTTATTTTTGATATTTTATAATAAAATATACAATTCAACAAAAAAGTCTCCAACAAAATTTGAATGAGGTTCGCATAGAAACCTTATACATATGTATATATCTTGAGTTTTATTAATTTTAACGTCAAGATTGAAGAGCTAAACAGTTTTTTCAGATATTTTATAAAATGTAAATCCTAAGAAAAAGTGTCCAAAGAAATCTCAGATAGGTTTGTTTATTGTGTATCATAAGGTCTTATAATGAATTCGTCAAGATTAAAAACGAATCGGTTGTTTTGTGAAAGAGGCGTATATTTTGAGCTCTAATAATTAGAACGCATAAAGACAATAAATCAACACGAAAAGTCTAAAAAAAACATAATCTATAAAACTATTAATACGATCGTCGAGATTAAACACTTGAATCGGACTTTTTAAAGATTTAATAAAGAGTAAAAAAGTCTCAAAAAGTCAAAAATTCGATAAAGTTCGCTTAAATATCGTATATCTTTAGTTTCAATAAATCAGAACGTGAAGATTAAAAGCTTACATTGTTTTTTTTTTTTTGTACCAAGTCTTCGCTTAAAAGGCTATATCTTTAGTTCTGTCAATTAGATCAGCATTATAAAGCTCTTTAAATGTTTTTTTGAGATTTATGAAATGCAAACAAATCGACACAAAAAAGTCTCCAAAAAATAACTATCTATAAAACTATTGAGTGATTAGATTTCAAGGTAAAACACATCAATCGACATTTTTTTGGGGGTTTTATAAAGAGCAAAAAAACACCAAAAAAATCTCCAACTAAATCTCTACCTGTATAACAAAAAAATCGCATGGTTAGAGCACCATGTTCCTTAAGCTCTAATTATCGGATCGTCAAGATTAAAGACTAACCTGATTTGTTTAGAGATTTAAAAAAAAAAAACAAACAATCTTCAACAAAATCTCGATAAGGTTCGCTTAAAATGTTTATATCTTGAGTTTTATTAATTAGATCTTCAAGATTAAGGACTTTTATTCTGTGTTTAAGATTTTGCCAAGAACCTACAAAAAAGATTCCAAAATAAAAACTCGATGCTGTTCACTTAAAAACCGTGTAGCTTAGGTTCCAACAATTGCATCGTCGAGATTTTTTGATTCTCAAGATTTTATAAAAATTAAAAAAAAAAAGTCTCGAACAAAAACCCGGTTGGCCAAGGTAAAAGAATTAAATCTTGACTATCAGATTAATAGAAGTTAAAATATGGTCTTTTTAACTGAACCTTATCGAGTTTATTTTTTGTGGAGACTTAGTTAATTTCTTGTTATTTATAAAAATTCTTCTCCCTTTGAGAACCATGCCATTTAAGAAAAATGACAACAGTTATAAGGGTGAACAAAGTAGTCGTTTTAAAAATTTTAACAGAAAATAATATTTACATTTCCCGTCAAAAATTGACGATTTCAAGCTTTTCAAATAATAAAATTAGAAAACAAAAATGAATAAATATTGTTTTTTTTTCGTTTTTTTTTTTATTTCCACCACCAAATTGATTGCTTCAAATTTAAATTTAAATTTAAATTATAGTGATGTATAATTTAATTATTCCAGCAACCCATCTAGTTTGGCTAAAATTGATGGCAAAATCAAATTTACAGAATTCAACCATCTCACTTTTTCTAGGTCTTTCCACAGACTCCCGAGAATTTTTTTTTAAATTTATGTTTGGTCATAATTTAAAATAGATTTGTATTTTCAAGTCCACACTGATGACCTAGACAGAATGTTTCTATTACAAATTTAGGTCTTGCAATTATTATTTTCGCTGCACTGCTGTAACCCGTAACCGCACAATGAGTTTGAGTAATAGTGGCGCTGGTGCTGGAGAATGATGTAGATGCTGTTTTTTTTTGTTGTAAGAAAATAAGAAAAGTAGACAAATGATTTTCTTTATTTTTTCTTGGAAATATTTATAGGTATGTAGTTAGATATTTTTCAATTGAATTTTCTCTAAATGCTTTTGTTTATGTTTGCTAGTCATTTTTCATCGTTTTGATTTAAAGAATTATGTGGTTTAAGCAGCAAGAACACATTTGGTTAGAATACAGCATACAATATCAATTCGAATCGAAATATCTGTTTATTTTTATTTTTGCACTTAAATGGAAAAATAAATAAATATTTTGCATTCCTTTGACGGCAGCGTGGAGTTTGTTTTTTAAAGTAATTTTGTTTATTTCAATAAAGAAATCTAATTTGTCTGATTTATTTTCCATGATTTTTGTAAACACCTTTCGGGATTTTTTTTTTTGCGATGTAGGTACATTTGTAAGATTGTATCATGAATTAAAAAATATAGGACAAACGTTTTCCAGAATTAAATTTGACCTCACGAAATTTTTGGAAAAATTATTTTCGAATGTACTGACACACTTATAACCATCCTGACCATAAGCCCTCTCGGATTTTATCACCTACGCCTACCATCAAAAATTCTTTTCAAAGTGGAGACTTATTGTGTCTAGCGACTCATGCATTCTTCCCGCAAATTGGTACTTGTATGAGTCACTAAAGTTTATATAAATATGTTTTGAAGATATGAACATTTAGAATTCTACAAGTCTCCATTCTCCAGTCAATTTTCCCTCCTTTTTGACTTCTCATATGTCAAATTGTATGTGGTTCACGGGTATATATATTCGGGGATTTTAGGATATGCTACATCACGAAATTTCTAATTTCTTACAGGAACAATCTCATAAATTTCTAATAAATTAAAATAAAAGTTTAACCGTTTAACATTTCTTTTTTTTTTGCAGGTAACTACAAAAGAGAGAAAAAGTGGATTGAAACTTTGTAAAAAAGCGTAACTATATGTTTTTTTTTATTAAATTTAATTTGATTATATTAAATTATAATTTATCTCTATATGTTAATGTTAATGTTAATTAAGTTAAGTTATTTAAAATTATTTGCTTACATTATGTTATAAAAAGTATTGATATATAATCGAAGGCAAAGGTCATTATGTTTTCATTAATATACATAGTAAATAATATTTAATGTGAATATTAATTACATTTGTAAATTATACAATATACATCTTGAAGGGCTTACGTGGCAAGGGCTTCTAATAAATTGTTTTTAAGAAGATCAAGTTTTTAAAAATATTTTTTTTAACACGTGCGGAACTCAAACCTAAGAAAAATTGTTAATAAAATAAGATATGTCGCTTTCCAGGGTTATTCTCTTGTCAATTATAAGATTGAAATGAGACGTGACAAATCTTAGTAATCAATTTTGTTCAGCTAACAAGGTTTTTGATCATCTTAGTTTTTGATAGGGAGTAATTCCAAGAAAAATGGCGACTTCCGTAAGAGACTCCGTCCAGTTGAGCGTAAAAACGTTATAATATAAAAATGATTACAATTAGTATGTAAATGATTACGATTATTGACTAAGCTTAAGCTAGAGTTCTGCAGAATTTTAAAATTTTCAGGGATAGTGGCTATAATTATTTTTGATTTTCGTTGAAAGATTTTAACTTCTAACTTATAGCCCTTCCACACTTGCCGACTGTGTATTACGACATATCAAATTGAAAGGGGGAAGAATTCCACTCGACTGCCAAATTTGTGGGAAAGAAATGACTTTTCATATTTAGCTTCCACACTTGCTTGCATTAATACATAACCTAACCTAAAAAAAAGTTTGATAGAATGTGGGATAGACTTAAAATAATAAAATAAATCAGGTGTCATAACGGCTCATGAAGAACCAAAGCCTAGTGACTAAGAACTCGCAACCATTCCTGTGTGCGCCTGTCGACAGGAATGGAAGGGACCTACAATTTTATGTTGAATTCGAACGGCTAGACGAGAAGCACTTATTCGTGACAAGTGATACTCTTGGAGGATTTGTCAATTCCTCGCAAGAGGCAGTAGCCCTCAAAAAAACTTTTTTTTTTAGTATTTAGGTGGACGAGGGTGGGAAGCGAACCCAGGACCTACAGCGTGACAGTCAAACGCACTAACCATTACGCTACGGGATACTACTAGATAGAATTAGAACCATTCCTAAAATTCTTCATGATATTAACTATTAACACATGTCAAATCGTGGGAGATAGAATGTTGGATTGTGTAGGCTGGGCTATCATATTTTGTTTCCACACTATTCTACATAATTTCTTCCTATATTTTGACATGTGTTAACACACAGAGGGCTAGTGTGGAAGGCTTTTTACCATTATGCGGACCTATGTAGGTATAGTCTTAGAATGTCTCCAAATATCAACTAATTTATACTCATTGGTATGTTAATCGATTCATTTGTTTCTTTTATTCCGTATACCAATAAAACATTAATTACTTTAACACATCATTTGTTGTTTTACGGGTTATATTATTATCACAATTCATTGTTTTAAATTATTCGGAAAATCGAAAAAATTAACCTTAAGAGTGTTCCGGACAAAAAATGCGATTTTCAAATGGGATTATGAAGCGTGTATGTGTCCTATAGAAATGATTAATGTGTCAATGGGTAGAAAAAAAACTGCCTCTAGGGGGCTATTGGAGCACAATTTCAGTAAAACGCTTCATTACATAGTAATAAGGCCTTAAAACACCAAAAAACGACAAAAATCGCTATTTTCTCAAACCGACTTCTGTCAGAATAAAATGATATTTTGGTAACGAAATCTAATTTACATAAAATTCAACATTTGAACTGTAATACCATTGGAGAATAAATTCAATTTTTAACAACAAACACTAAAATAAAAATTGTTAAAATTTGTATTATTGCTACGCAATTTTTCTTATGAAGCGATGTTTTGTATTATTTTTATTAATTTTTAAGTACATGTTCTCAGCATATTGCAGTCAAAATATTTTGAAAAAATACGACTAAACGTATTTCATTTTTAAAATTAAATCAAATCAGTAACGGCCCTTTTAGTTCACGGAAATTCTTACAGGCCAACTCCACATACACTCCCTGACACCTGTTTGAGGCCACTATTTTCATAAAAGTTTTTTCTCGATAAATACCTTTAAGCAATATTTTTTCCTGAAAATTTCTTATAAATGTGAGTAGGTATATATATTTACAATAAAAAAAGGATAAAGTTACAGAGTTTACTTGGAAAATTCATAAAAATTGAGATTTTACCAATTCAAACATTTTTATTGTTCAATCGAATAACATTGTTGGGCCACTGATTATCTACTAGCTTAAGCCATTTGTTTTATAAAATTAAATTTCATATTTAATAGCCCAGGCAAATTGTATGTACTTTTTCTGTCAAAAGATCCAAGTAATGCTAGGTTTCCACTTGTCATTGAAAAGACGCAAATTGACAAACTTTCCAGGACAGGGTGGCTTTTACCAACACAAAAAGCAAAGAAAGTAATAGTAGCGAGCAACTATAACTCACCCTGTCTTGGAAAGTTTGTCAATTTGCGTCTTTTCAATGACAAGTGGAAACCTAGCATAAAGATTTTTAAACCCAATTATCTTTATTTTGGCCTAAGCAATAGGTACTGTCGCAAAAGTCCATTACCTGATCGTGTCGATGTGAATAGTTATTCGAGGTTAAATCTAGAAAATATCAGTTTTTCGCATATAACTCCGAAACGACAATTTTTTTCCCGCGTTTAGAAGATATCGACATTTAAAAATAAATATTTTGTACTTATAAGAGATCAGTTGCAAGAAAGTGCTACTTCAAAAATGGTCAAACGTTGAAATTATATACATATGTAGTTTTATATATATAAGTTTTATTATAGAATCCTACATATTTGAAGTTGATAATTTATCAAGTCGCATGCCGCAATACCTTGCAACAGATCTCTTTTACATACAAAAATTGTAATTATGTTCAACATATTTCCGTCAAATTCGTTAATAGTAAATAATTAAAAAAACGGTATTTTCAACTATTGGTAATTTTTGAAATAATGATATCATACAAATTATGGCTGCTAGAAAAAAAAAATGGTTAATGTGAGCTTATATAAGGAAACATAGTGATTAAATTTTGCCAATATAATTTTTCCATAAAACTGCCGTTTAAAAGATGTATGTAAGAAAACTGTATTTTTGACATTTGACGCTTTTGAAGGAGCAATATCTTGTGACTTAGGGCCTATGACTTGTATTGACAAAATCTTTGTAACCTTTTCGTAGAGAATATTATGGTCTAAGAACTGGGCGGAATTTTTTTAATGATAACTTCGTCATTTAAGAGTAAAATGCTAACACCAGAAATTTAAAATGTTTTTCAAACTTTTAAAATAATTTTATTTAAAACGTTTGTATAAAAAAAAAACTAATAATTTTTTCTTATAAGGGGTCACATAATGTACAAACTTTGCAATTAGATGTTTTCGAAAAATATGAACCGTTTAGGAGTTATACGTGGAAAACGAGCATTTTCAACATTTTACGTTTTTCAAAATGTCGATATCTTCTTAAGAGTGAATCACATTTTCGGCAATGTCAATATCTTCTTAACATAAGTGAGTCCTGGGCAAAAAATTGTTATAACCTTTTTTTTGGCGGGTGGCAAGATCTACAGGTTTTTAGTAAAATACTTTTCGATAGCATTTACCATTTCGGAGTTATATGCGAAAAACTTGTACTTTTGGCATTCAGCATTGAACAACTATTGACTCACACATGATGATAGACTTTCGCGACGGTGTTGCTATTACCAAAATAATGATAATTGCGTTTAAAAATCTTCATTTGGATGTTTATTGACAGATTTGACATTTTTTCTACATTTTTACAGGGATATTAAATATGTCAACCAATGTCTTCGGTTCAACGTTTAGGAAGTTATGCACTTCTAAAGTTTTGCCACTTTTTTCCCGTACAGTTTTGTATGCAAAAAAAAAAAAAATAGCAACGAGTGTAACGTGTAACCGTTATACTATTGAGAATATCTTCGTTGATATACTAACAGAGTTGAAATGTCTCACGAAATTAACACTAAATATCTATTCAAGATTTTGTTAACGGACTCGTAACTTTTACCGTTAACGTAAAATTTTGGTCCTTGTAGATTATTATAAGCCTTAACGAACAATAATTCAAATAAAAAAACTTTATGGGTATTCTTACAATTGAAGCGCTTAGAAGATGAAGGACGTAAGCGACATTTTTAAACATTTGAGTTATAAGCATTTAAAGTTTATTGCCTATAACTTTTTTTATGAAAATAATAAAAATACTGTATGGATAATTTAAAGTCAATAAAACTCAGGTGAATTTAATTTTAGGATTTTTTTTTATTAAACGCAAATAGTTGTTGAGATATTTACACTTTTGTGCATTTAACACCTTTATCTAGGAACTTTTTTGTATTTAATTTTGTTGGTGGTGGTGTTAAGGTGTTAAGTGACTTTTTGATATGTTGTAATTTACTTATTTTTTGTTTTTTTTACTGTTTCCCTTCTCCAGGATCTGCTGAAATTGTATTTAAATAAAACCATTGATGTTCTACACGGACGAAATTCATCTGTTCTTTTAAATTTTTAATTTTTTTCTGCAGAAAGTTGTTTCAGTTTGTTCTCTCCTGGCATAAAATCTTGATTATAATCAGGACTTTTGTTACTTTTGGCTATAATAACCTTACTATAAGGAACATATTTATCATAGCATTCTTTGTAAAGGTAAGAACCATACTCCCTGCGAATCCATTTTATTGAGTCCCTTAATTGAACCTTGCAATAAATTAAAAATTCGTGAAGTATTCGTGAAGTATTCGTGAAGGAATTTTCGTCTGCTTTTATGCAGAGTCACTTCCGGTTAGGTTTTGAAGCAAAAACGTTACACCAAGACCTAGATTTCATTCAAAAACTTCGAATTGCCCGTTATTATTCTTAGGCTGTTCATGATGAGATTTATGAAGTCTTTTTAGCGTTCTTGGTTGTAGTTCCCAAGTAGTAGTTTGGCCTGCCTCAGTTTCGGGAGCTCATTCCAAATTTTGGATCTTTTTGCCTCCTCTTCTAAATTGATCTTGTTTTTGATCACATTTTCACCTAATCCGCATGAGGGCTCAGGCCCTGTTAGGGGGGTTGTTGCTCCTATTTTGGCTAGGGAGTCTGCCTCATCTTTACCATCGATACCCGCGTGACCCAGTTATTTTTGCCCAGTTCATTTAACCTCCGCAAGCATTCCCATACCAGTTTTGAGCGTATGGCATAGGAGCTCAAGCAAGGCTTGGCTATCTGACATGATGCCATTGTTACGATTTCGGCAGTTTCTTTCAAGGTTACGTTCTGCACATTTACCTATGGCGTTTACTTCCGCCTGGAAAAGGCTTGCGGACTGTCCAATCGGTACAGATAGTTTGGTTCTTGGCCCAAATATACCCGCCCCAGTCAGACGACGTTCTTCACAGAATTTCGGTCTGCACTTTTGAACTTAAGTCTGTGAGAGTGTCCTTAAGCAAATAGCATAGGAGCAAATGTTAAGCAAATGACTTGACTTCTGTTATTTTTGTCACACCTATAAGGTCAATTTAACACCCATTCGTCAAGGGTATCGGCTATGTTTTGGTATGGGTTACAACATTACGCAAATGACTTGTCTTTTAATGTCGTTGGCTCTTAGACTAATAGATGTGTGTGAAAAATAACGCTTTCAAATTGTGCGTAAGACTATACAAAATTTAGCCATCATGTTAAGCCACCTGCGTCGGGATATTCAAATTTGAAGTAGTGTGTGTTGGCTGGTGCCTCTTGCCTGCACATGCACTGATTCTTGTGGCGTTCACCTATAATGTCTTAACTTAAAGTGCCCACTTAACACTTTTATGCACGAAATGAAAAAATCAGATAAAATTATTTTGCGATAAAGGACTTAATATAAAGGACTTAAGCGCATTTAACACATTCATCCACAAAGTTTATTATTAAAGTGATTGCATATAACACCTTCATCTTTGGCTAAATATGAATCTACAGGCAATAGAAGAGTACAGACGAGTCAGAAATTTAAGTTTTCATATAACACTTTCATCTGTAGGTAAAACCAAATTTCAAAAAATGTCACTTAACACCTTCATCTTCTAAGCGCTTCAATTATTATTTGTTTTTTATTATATTATTTTATTTATTGCTCCCTGCACAAACATCTATTCTTTGAACTTAAATATTCGTATTGCAATCTGTAGCTTGTCAATGTATATATAAGAGACCATAAAGTTTTTCAAATAAATTTTATTGAAAATAAATAAATTATTATGTGTATAAATAATTAAATACAAATAAAAAGAAAGCAATAGATAGTCGAATGCGTCCAAGCCTCTTAGACGGTAAGTCTTTGATCCTCATGATCCTCGATAGACGTCATAAACTTTTTAAATTTTACGAGTTTGTGTACGGATCCATCAACTGCTAATATTAATTCTTCAATATAACCATTAAATGAAAAAAAATATTAAATGACCTCTCTCTTCTAAAATCAAAAATCAATTATTTCATTTCAGAGATAAGAGAACCTATTTTAATATTTTTGTATATTCGTTTTATTTTTTAAGGCATGGTTTGAACTTTATGTCACTATTCTACTTACTAACGCAATATTTTATGCACATTTCATGGTTAACAAAATCTCCATAACCTGAACGATAACTATGTAATAATTTTTAAGTTATGGGCTATGCAACATACATAGCACAGTGTTTAGCTTGAGTGAGCATAAAAGTGAACCACAGGTATCCGGAAGAATTTGCGAGTGAGTTTTCTTGATTATGTTGCGTATATATAGTTGGATCGCTGAGTCTTAGATAATACCAGCTAAATGTACCTATTTATGGTTCGTCTTCTTCCTTATCTGCTTTATAGATAAGATTCTCTAAGGAATTTTTAAAATATTTGTTCATTGTACAGAAAAAGAGTAAACAAAAAGGAATTTAATCTGCATTTGAAAATTAAAAATATTCATTAATAAATAAAATAGTTAGGTGCAGTTGCGCAAAATTTTAAACAGCTTAATGTTAAGGTTTTAGTATGTTATTACTTAACATTTTTCTAATGTTAAAAGAGTTAACTTACATTTTATAAATTTTAAATACTTTTTATCTAAGATCATACTCCAGCTAAATATGTCCAAAAAAGATTGACAGCTCATTGGAAAAAAAAAACTTAAAAAACATACCCATTTTGACGTTTATAAATGTCAAATTATCATTCGGATTTACTTGGCGAACACAATGGTGTAGCTGTTGCATGTAGCACTGTCAAATTTGAAAGATACGAAAATGGTGTACATTGCCACAATGGGAAGCTGTAGTAAGAAAATTGTCTGCGGAGAAAGTTGACTCAACTTTAACCTTTGGCGGCGCTACAAGCTGCATTTGAGATGACATATGGGTTCCCATATGTCATTTTTTGACTTTTCACTTTTTTTGGGAACGTTCAATGCATTTGAGAAGTTTTTTCTGGTTTTGTAACTTTTTTTTATAGTCAGCTATCATAAAAGTTCAGTTGAAATTTAAATTTCATGTGGTTGAACACGTCTCGAATAAATTTACAAGCCAAAACAGCTGCGATGATGCGCTTTATTATTGTAGACGTCCTTTGCTACTTAAATGAGCGTTTTAATTGACAGCTTATACTACAGCGATTATTTCAGCTACAGCTGCATCCCATTGTGTTCAAGGGGTTAGTTCGATGCTTAAAAGATAAAATAGCTATTTGGGGATTTAAACTCTAATAAAAGTTTAAGAGATAGTAATTACAATGCTTAACTACTTAAAAATTTCAAAACCATTTTGTAACCAAAAAATGCCTTAACATCGCACTGAATTGACAAATAGTTTGGGCTAGTGTTTTTTGTAACTGAAAATCTTTAACTTTCTGGGAAATCATCACCTTCAGCCTATTCCTTCTATGAATTTTCTAATATTTGCCATTAAGACCTGCGCTAGATCGTCCAGTTCTCCAAAAAAAAATTGTGCCCGAAGTAACGGAGGCGATTTGTTTGGAGGGTTGGACAATCGCAAAGCATGTGCTTAATGGTTTCAATTTCCTAAACATCATGACAGCTCCTACAGAAATCGAGTGCGAATGCGCCCAGTCTAGTAGCCATTGTGCCAATAGCGCAATGACCCGTTAGTACACCTATCAAGATTCTAATATTATTTTTACCCAGCGATAAATTATACTGAGTTTGCTTTTCATCAATTTTAGGCCATAAACTTCTAGAGATAACGCAGTCGTACCTGGAAATCCACGAGTTAAATATTGATTTGCTCTTTCGTTACTAGGTGAATTTTCCTTTTAATAATGCCGATCGGGATTTCAGGTCCCGTAAATAATTGGCTACTACTATTTCTATATGATAATGATCCTTTCCTTACCAGTTCATCTGCTATACCATTACCTTCTATTAACTTCTGTATTGGTATGTCCAGGAACCCAGCAGAGTTTGACTTGGTTCTGTTTACAAATATTTCCCAGTACGCCTCGGCATTTTACTACTGTGTTGGATCTTATAATCTCACTGACTAATGCTTTGATAGCAGCTTTGCTGTCCACGAAAAATGTGATCTCTGACGAGCTCAGCCACCCCTGCCCCTGTTCCTTCTTCCATTTTTGACCCATCGGCTTAAAACGGGATACCTTGTTTACTTATTAGTGAGTCTATGTATGTCTTTCGGTAATTAAAATGGAGAAGTGTATTTAAAGATCTATTATGGGTGGTACGAAGTCAGTCGTCACATCAAGTTCGGCCACTGTGTCATACCTTTGTAAGATAGACCCATGACCATAGGTGCTGTGCTTCCTAATTTCTTCAACTTTGCTTTTAAAAAGGAGAAGCACGCTCAAGGAAGCACCTCACTTAAGTAAAGCTGGCGTTTATATGTTTCATCGCGCTAATCCTTGAGTACAATATTGCTGATTTCTCCTTTTAGCTGTTTAGAAAGCTAGGTAAATTTCGTTGATTTATGACATGATCGTCAGTGTGCAACTGACTATTATACGTCTTCCTTAAGCATTAACTAAACAAAGTTCAATTTTTCAGCGCTTTCAAATGTCAACATCAATTCAAATAGAACTGTCACTTTCAGGATCTGTTCAGAAAGTAAAGATTCTTTCTTTTTAGCATATAATTTACATAACTTCTATGTTACCTAACTAAACTAAAGTTGCTTTATCATATTTAACCTTGGTTGGAGGGCACACTTTTGAATATTAATATAAATACATTATTAATAGATATTTTAATAGATAAATTATCTTTAAGCTATAAGGTTTTTGAACTTTTAAATAAAAAGAATATGGAAACATAAATTTAGCACCTATTAGACTGTGCGAAAATTCTATAATCTCAAAAAAAATTTTAAATTAAAAATTCAAATCTATTATAAATCCTTTAAAATAAGTATCTTTATATTTCGCGATTATTGTGATAAATATATTGTGATTAAGAGAATTTTGATGCGAAATATTCCACACTGTACTTTAAAACCAGTATATTTTTATAGTTCTGAAGCTAATTTATTTATTGTCTAACCTTTTTCAAAAAACGGTTATAATTTATTGGCAATTTTTCTAAAACTTGATTTAATAGGCAATCACATGATATAATAATAAAGATACAATTATCTTACATAATTTGATAAATATTTAAATAAAACATTTTTAAAAAAGTATTCATAATTCTTAAATGAGAATGTGGTTTATACAAGAGGTTTCGAGTATTATATATTGGGTATTTAGGGGGATTCGCTTCGAGCTAAGAAATAATTTAAGTAGTAAAGCCCTCTCTCCAAGAACTTAAACGTTAACATCCGGTTACTGTTGTATAGTTCAAAGCTCAAAGGCCAATAATTGATGAACAGAACACTCTATTATTTGTTTTCAGAGTATGATTCTCCCCCTTAATATCGATTGAATATACAAACATATAGAGGAGGAGATTCAAGATAAAGTTCTACAGTCTATTCCATCCAGTACTTACGGCCGACGAGACTGACATTTTATATTTAAAAATTTAATGGCTATGTGTACTCTTTACATATTTGTAAGTTTTCAATTTTTTAGCTTCTCTGTTTATCGCACAGCTGGTTTCCCCTTTATTCTGGAAGTGTACCAAAATCATCTAAATTTATTTGGTTAAACTTAGCCAAACGTCATTGTGACTTTTAGAATTAGGCGTGTTCAAAAATATGATACCTATATACGCATTATATAATATCTCAGACAACTAAAAAAAAGACTCTGCCCATGTTCTCTAACTATCGCAACGTTGGCGATACACATACATATACGATCTGAATTAATACTTTCTTTCTTTCTAATAAGAGGAGTTATTTTGATATTCAAAGAAAAATTAAACTTTTTGAAATAAAATATCGGATGTTTATTTCAATGTAAGGAGGCAAGTATGCCATTAATAACGGACAAAAATATCAGCCAAATGGCCGACATGGCTACGCTTGCACAAACATAGTTTTCATGAAATTTTCCATCACCAAATCGCAAAGTGGCTGCTGTATACCCTCAATAGCTTCACGAATTTCATCTTTGAGGTCTTAAATCGACGCTAGGCTGTTCATGTAGACCTTTTCTTTCACATGACCCCAAAGGAAGAAGTCGCAAGGTGTTAAATCACAAGATCTCGGTGGCCAATTGTGATCACCTCTTCGAGAGATAACACGGTCCGGAAACTTTTCCCGTTATCGTAAAAGATCGATCGTTTCGTTGCTTGTGTGGCACGTAGCGCCGTCTTGTTGAAAATAAACGTTGTCCAGATCAATACCATCCAATTCCGGCCATACAAAATTCATCTCTCGATAGCGCAATCCATTCAACGTAGCTGTTGCTCCAACCTCTTACGAAAAAGTAAGGTCCAGTGACCCTGCCGGACCATAAACCTTACCAAACATTTTCTCGTTGAGGATGGAGAGGCTTTTCAACAATAAATATTCGGTTTTCCGAGCCCCAGATGCGATAATTTTGCTTGTTGACGTAGCCACCGAAGTGGAAATGGGCCTCATCAGTCAAGATGATTTTTCAATGAAATTCCGGATTATTTTCATGCATTTGTTATAGTGAATTTTAATAATTTCAATGCGTAGTTGAAGCGTGTATCGTTGCATTTTTATTAATGGCGTAGTTTCTACTTTTCAAGTGTCAACAAAATTAAAGCTTCAAAAGTGACAACTACCGAAATAGCGAACTATTCAATATAACACAACACCTCTTATTGGAAAACCCTTTAGAAGAACAAAAACACAGGACGTCCACATTTACTCAACGATTAGGAAAGCTACTTTTCGTAAATTATTATTTAAGAAATACTATAAAGGCTCTCCCAAACCAATGCGAAACTGCATCAACAATGTGTTGTTATTGTTGTTTTCTTCGTCTTCGTCGGATGCTGTCGAAACCAGATGTTATAAGCTGATGAAAAGTAGTGTTCAATCAATATCAGAATTGAGCGATATTTCACTTTCTCTTTTTTTTGTTCCTACCTCAACAAATTTTAGTTTCACTTCCGTGAGCTGCACTCGGTTGCGCTCTTCACTTCCGAAAGCAAAATTTAACGAAAATCAATCAACCGAAATTATGGGCGCGCCATATGTTTTTTTTTGTTTTCGCTCATTTTCGTCCGACCATTGCCGTGAGCATGCGACTATTATAGTTTCACCTTAAAACGCGACTATTATCGTGTAACTTACATTTTTTTATCGTTCCGAGAGTTTTACCGCTTTTACACAAGGAAACTGAGTTGCCAGCAATTTTTAGTTTGTAGGCGAGAAGGGCGTTAGCGGAAGACAAAAATCTCCCCTCTCACCCTACAAACTAGCTAGTTTCTGGCAACTCAGTTTCCTTGTGTGAAAGCGGTATTTCATTTAAAAATATTTGAAATCTGAACACGTCTAATCTGTCACACACCTAATTTGACGTTTAACGAACAGCTGATTCAATTTAACCAAAGGAATAAAAAGGTCGTTCATGCAAACTTTTATGTAAATTTATCATTTATCACTTTACTCATTTTGTAAACTTACGATGTTGCATGAATATCCTTATTAATTTATTCAGCCGAATTCTAAATAAAAATTCCAGGGGCGATGCTTCCCTTTTCCCTACTCTCTTATTCTTAACTATAAATTCCCGGGAATTTCTTTCCCTTTTCCTTATTGTAAGTAAACTTCGAATGTGAGAAATAATACCTCAAGAAAAAAGCTGGAAATATATTTGATGTGACGAGCATTTTAATTTTTGGGGAACAAATCTCCCGGGGAGTTATTTTCCCGGGGAATATTTAGAATTGGGCTGATTTTATTTTAACCAAACGTCCATTTTACTGATAAGTACCTGGATTTGAACTGGGATCCTTCTAAGCACCGATCGAGGATGCAACCACTTAGGTAATTCGCAGTGTACAATTCAGGTGCAAAATGTTAATGAGTTGATACTTTTTACAGATTTCTATTAAGTTGACTTGCGAGATTTAAATGTTTGCTTAATAAAGTACGGACTTTAAACTTATAAGCACATAACTTTCTGTGGTGAGTTAACACTGCTATTATATAAAAACTCGGGGCTTAGATTTAATTTGATCAGTACAATGTAGCTGGTCAATACTTTTTTATTCAGAGAATCGACATGTAGTCATTACATAAATAATATTCATAAACATGCACTGAGTACAAATTGAATACAGTTCCCGTCTTAAAACCAGCAGCTTGTTATTTGACTTTTTATTAAACCTTTATAATTCAGGCGATTGAGCTACTTAGCACTTATACTATCTCAACTACTACTTAGGTCCTCGGACCTGTTACGTTCGTGATGTTCCCCTTACGGGGCATAACGTCTCCACTACTCCTAAGCGCCATTGTGAACGTGTCTGGAGATCTATCTCAGCTCACTCCACCTCTTCCCCTGTTGTGGGGATTTCTCTTCTACTGTCCTCTGCCAAGTTCTTCTAGGTTGACACGCTCTTCTGCCACTCTGCGTTAGAGGGTTCCATTGTATAGCTTGCATTCGTTACCATTTCCAATCCACTGTCACTTACGTCTTCGTATAAAAGTGTCGATGGGTTCCTAACTTGTTCTCGCATAAAATTCATCATTAAAGATACGTTTGAGCCAAAAAATCCTCAAAATGTTTCCTAGACATCTAATCAAGAACGTTTGCAGCTTTTTGGTGATAGTGGGTTTGAATTTACAAGTGCTGCAACCGTTAATAAGCACGGATTCAACACTGAAGCGGAAAAGTCGTAGCTTGGTCTTTAAGCTTATAGAGTTGTTTCTCCATATTTAGAACAGCATTCCAAACGAAGCATTTCCTTCCCTATTATTCGACCTAGTTCGGTTCCACCACAAGTAGATACAATACTCCCAAGATATTGAAAATTCTCTAACATCTCTACTGGTTGTCCAGAAAAATTCTCTATTGAGTCTGTCGAACGCCTTTTCGAAGTCGATGAACAGCAGAACTATTCCATTCCTAAGGGCTCTGTGGGAATACCGTCAAGTACGACCGCTTTTTTGTTCTTCAGTGCTTTGATTGCGGTAAGGATTTCTTTTTCTACACACGAACTTCTTACTCGCTTTATAATTATCCCCTTGACGCTGTTACTTGTTTTGCGCTGCGAGATTTTCGCATGTCTGCCTATCTTACTCGAAAACTACTAACAAGTTTTAAATTTTCCTTTCCGAAACATCTTGATATATTCTTTTCGACAGAACATGTTTTACCTGGCGCAGGGTCAAAATTCCATAAATCAATTGTGAACTTTTGACCCACTCCGATGGGCCAAAAGTCCATACATTGTGGATTTCTGACCCACTTCAGTGTATCACTTTATAGATAGTTTTCTTTAACAAGACTGCTTTGGGTGGCACGCTTCGCGGGTTTAAGGATTTTAACTCCATTGTCGGGTCCTCTGTCGCGCTCACGCGACTCCGTCACTCCGCTTAAAGTATACTCAGTCGCCAGGCAGGCGCCTATGTTGTCAGTTGGTTTGCTTTAAGTTTACGAGTAGTGAAGAGTATACAAATTAATTCTTAACCAAATAAATAAATAATTCTTAGGCTGGTTTTCTTCAGTCAAAGTTGAATATCGTCAATACTTAACAGGGAAATTTCAATAGTCACGACCAACATCCATTTATAATTGTAAAGAACATTATTTTCCAGCCCATTGTAGAACGGGTAGAAACTTATTCATAATTGAAAGATGAGTCAACATTTAAAAAAAGTTTCTTGTGTTATTTTAAAAGATTTATTGAATAAAAACACAACTTAAATGTACATCCATATCTTTAACTTTAATATTCTTCCCTAGTATCTATGTACATAAAAATGGTTTGAGGTTTCAGCTAGATTCTTTTCTTTTCATTTTCCACTAATTTCTGTTGACGGCTGTTCTACAACAATTAGTTTATTGTCCGCTCTGTGTTCCGTCCCAATCCAAGTGCAGGAATATGTATGATTTTGCCTTCGGGTATAAACGAGAGGGACGCGTCTCGCTATATACTGATACCCGACCACCAATATTAGTTGTCGCGGCAAATGGTTTGCGTTGGTTTGGGAAAGTTTAACACACAAATTTAACACACAGAAAACACATAAAACTCGGCAGAACGTCAAATTGATTGACCGAATATTGAAATATAAATTTGAAAATGACAGTTTTTGTTTTATTTAAGGATATTTTTCAAACTGTAAGTTGATCAACTTTAGATTTACAACTGCGGAGTTGAAAAAAATAATAGTAAATAAAAAGAACTTTCAACTTGCGTTTTAACTCTCGAGTTGAGGTCAACTCTTAAGTTGGGCAACTTGAGAGTTTGCCTCAAGTTGAGCAATAGTGAAGAAAATGGCTCTTAATTGTTCTGCTTTTTTTAATATTATAATATGAAATTATTGTAGACTTATGACCCTGATGTGGGAATATTAACCCTTTTTTTGTGGGCTTTTGACCCACTTGGTTAAATCTCCACAATACAATTGTAGACTTCTGACCCACCCAAGTGGGACAAAGGTCCATTATGGACTTTTGGCCTGTGGACTTTTGACCCTGCGCCGTTTTACCTACACACATATTTGTTTTGTAATGGGAAGTCTTCAATTAAGACCGTGATATCTTTTGATCCGTCTTATAATATACAATACAAACAAAGAACACAAACTAATGGAATTTATTCCCAAATTTAAAAAGAACTCTGTGTAACATTCTTTCGGCTTCTATTCATCTAATTAGCACATTCAGTTTATATAACACACCTTTTCTTCAAATATAGTCAATTAAGCTCCAACTAAGTGTTTTTTTTAAGCCTAAAACATCACTTATACCTACATAATACCAAAACCATACAAAGTAGGAATGGAGTCTTGTTTATTTGTACTTAACAGTGATTGATATACAAAACATATAATTAAATGCTTCTTATCACACCTTTCTAAGTGCGGTGTTCATTGATGAAATGACTATTGACCTTTTAGAGTAATTACAATAATCACAACCGGTAAGGTCATTAAACTGATGACACAATGAATCGTATTGATTCGTTTTGGGCCGTGTGGGGTGAATTGCTTTTAAATTCTATCTCGTTATTGTTAGCTTCTTACCAATAAAATACCTATAGTTGTTCTATAGATCGTGATGGACTGGGAGAGTTCGGGTCAGGCTGTCAGTTTTTATTACAAAAATAAAAGATGCCAACGTTTGTTTCTATACCTAACTACCTACTTCACCTACTTATTGAATTCACCGATCGATGTGAACAAAAAAAAAATATTTTACAACATTTTAATATTCATCCCCACAAAAAATACCGCATTTTACTGTCATTAATTCTAGAGCAGGTGACATTTTGAGTGCGTAAATTTTAATGGTTCTACAGACACTCGTGTGATGGCCTCCCAATAAGCAAGCCAACTAGGGTAAACCTACTTAGTATGTAATTTATTATATATTTTTTAATATTCTTGTTGGCAGATAAACGTTATATACATATCTGACCTTTTTTAAGTGTGCGTCTGTGTATCTAAATACACTCCACCTCAACTGCTTAAAATAGAATTTATTTCTTGTTAAAAACATTAAAGGCTCTCCCAAACCAATGCGGAACATTCGTTGCGGCGAAAAAGCATTCGCATGTCAAAATTTATTTACATGGTGATATATGAGAGTGCCCACACCAACGCAGCGGAGAAACATATGAAATAATTTTGACTGACGAATGTTTCTTCGCCGCAACAAATGTTTCGCATTGGTTTGGGATAGCCTTAAGAGATGCTAAGGAGTATGCAATTTAACCTAATGTTACTTAATTCGAGCATATCATTGATTTGATATACTAATTATCTCCTTGCAAGCAATTCTTTGGAAAAAATCTTTAGGCAGTGGAAAATAACCTGGGACGGAAACGATAGGACGATATCGTTTTCAATATTGCTATCTCTAGCACTTCAGTTGAGAAAAATAAAGACAGCTATCTCCAAAATGATAGCGTTCGATCGTTTTTGTTTTACGTAATGAGGCACCTGGATTGGAAATAATACGTGATGAGTGGCAGTTAATAGTCAGAATCAACGCATGAGGGTGCTCACATTGGACTGACGTGCTTACATTGGAAAACGTCAAAAAAAATCTACAAGTTTTCAATTTTTTATTACTGCTTTCCCTCTCGTTAGAAACCATGAAATCTGAGCGAGATAAAGTTCAGAGAAGTAAAAAAAAAGTCGGAGATTTAGCACCATGTGAACAACGTCAATAGGAATCTCAAGTAATCTGTCAACGGCAAAAGTGACGTACATTGCTTTCATGTTAGTCCCCTTTCCAACAGGGACACCAGTTTCTGGAGATTTTTTTGACATTTTCCTTTAATTGTCTTGTACCTTTCACACTTAAGTCTAAGTTTCTATATAAAGTCTATTGGCTGAACGCACATTACGGAGAGTATGAGAAGGAATGTAAAAAATCTCCTCAATCGTTTACCGGGGATATTTTTTCCTTCCCCTTGTCGCCTACAAACTCCCAGTTGCCGGCAACTCAGTTTCCTTGTGTGAAATCGGTGTAACTGACAACCTCAAAATAGCAAAGTAAATTTTTACCGCTAAGCGGAGAAGTTGCAGTTTTACTGTGATTGCGTCCGTACATGGATCAATTTGGGTATCCTTTTGCTTCTACCGGCTCTGCAGTGCGTATGTGTCATTTGTCGATGGTCGTTTATCGGCCACTAGGCACTACTAGTTTATATTAATAAAGCACATACTTACATACATTACATGAACAACTGTCAGTTTCACAATAAAAATGAATTCGCCTCATCATTTCTTATAGAATTTGACTTTGACTTTACAGGTAGGTCTGCTATTAACGACGAAAAACTGAACGACAATGGTACATTTGATGTGACTATCGTCTATCTGACAGTCGCTTATCATTTTCAATCGATTCCACCCCTTTTGGTAGGAAATGTGATAGATTTGTTTTAGGCATCGATAAATTGTCATTCGACGCTCTTCCCAGAAGCTGTGGGCAGCTTTTTCTTTGACAGCATATATTTCAGTTTTTAGATTTTATTAAAGTGACATACATCACTTTGGGGAGTGTGTTAAATGCAGATTGCTATACTACTAAGGCGACTTGCAAGTAAGGCAAATTTCTAGTTTGTGATTTGCCAGCTGTCGAAAAATTTCGTTGAAATGAAAGGACATTTTATTGGAAAGTGACTGGAAAGTTATTCAAGAAAAATCTGCCTTAATATTAAACTTTTTTTGTCAGAATTGTCAGTTGTGAAATTAAAAACCAGTTTAACTTTTTATAAATTGTTTGTACGCGGTCGCGTTAAGTTAATTGAAATTAGATTTTCCGTATATTTCGAAAGAATTTTGTATCCATGTTGTGGATTCTCTTGAAGTAAAGTATTGAAAAAAAGTTTGCCATTATGACATGTCGAAAAAAAATTAGAGTTCAATGGATGTAGTTGACTGAATATCAAGTCCCTTATAGGCTCTCCCAAACCAATGCGAAACATTCGGTTGCGGCGAAGAAACATTCGTCAGTCAAAACAAATTCATATGTTTCTCCGCCGCGTTGGTGAGGGCACTCTCTTATATCACCATGTAAATAAATTTTGACATGCGAATTTTTCTTCGCCGCAACGAATGTTCCGCATTGGTTTGGGAGAGCCTTATGTCTCCTGAAAGTACCCAATGTAAGTAGTATATTAATATTAGCTCTCGAAAAAAATTATAAATAAAAAATGTCAGTTTTCCCAAAATGAAGGAAAATTTGACGTCTATTGGATCATGATGAGATGATTCAGGGAATTTACACAGCTCTAGTTTTATTATCTTTTGTAGTTTCAACTCAAATTCGCTAGACAATATTTTGAAAGTAAGTCTGCTTTTATACGGTGCATCCAGACGCATGCGACTTGTCGAACAACGTAAGTACATACAAGAGAGAGAGAAAAAATTGAAAAGATGCGATGCGTGAAAAAAACGTTCGATGGTACTGTTTGACGTTTCTCTTTTCTGATGTCGGTTTTTTTTTTACTATTCAGCTTGAAGTGATTTCATTGTCCGAAAATTAAATTTCGTTGCAACGCACAGACAAGACAATATAATGATTTAGAGCACTCGCACAGACCAACACCGAAATGAAAAAATAAATAGAACAGTCAAATTGGATTCATGAATTAGGTTTTAACGTGTAATAGCGCTTTAATCAGCGGACAAAATAACAGAAGAATCCGAAGAAGGCTGCATGCGCCTTCTTCTAGAATTCAACGTGTAAAAGCAGACTTAGGCCTAGTTCACGTGAGATTGCACCGCAAGTTTTTAGCTGTAAACATCCGAACTTTACAGGTAAACACGTTTGTTACAGAAAAATCATCGTGTGAACAGTACTATATAAATGTGTGCGTCACAGCTCATTTGTTCGTAGGTGGTACAACTATAAAACGTGCGGTATTATTGAAACTTTTTGGTTAAGTGTCAGATGAATTGCAAAAATGTGTGCATTTGTATGTAGGTTAATTATAACTAGTTTGACTATGACGAGACGCTACGTATGCAGAAGGATAGGAGTAGACAGTAGATGAATCGTTGCTGCATAACGAATTTCCCTCAAACTGATAATAGGCCGACAAATAAGAAGTCCCCAAACTAGTGATACGGGGTGTATTTTAAAATTTCATAACACAACACCATTTTACCTAAGGATATATACAATTATAAAATGTAACATATTCTATGAATATTCAAGCCTTACTATCCTCCCCTTTAATATGTGGAGGATGATTCTGGCAATAATGTAAAGTTTTGGAACAATTCTATTATATAGTACATCTCCCTCTTGAGTAATTACCAAAGACAACATCTAGAGATAGTTTAGCAGGACACATTTGTCACCATTTTGTGTCCTTACCTCTTATACCCCATAAACATCCTCTTGGCAAAGTGTTTGGCTATTATAGTTTTCAGTACAAATAAATCGATATTTTGGTTGTCGTTCTTATTGTTGCAATATAATGATAATATTTGTTCTCTTTATTGTAATGATTGGTCTCTCAGAGGATTCTTCTTCGTCCTTTATTTTTTTTTTTCGTATTATGTTTCTCTGTAATTTCGAGTAACTATGTTTATGTTGATGTAGGTAAGGTATTGTTGTATAGTTGGAGTAAAGGTAAAATTAGTTTTTATTCCTATTTCATGTTTACTTTGGAACATTTTCGATTATTGCTATGTTCTTTTTGTGTCCGCCTTTTAGATGTTGCTAGGAAATTAATCCATTGTGTTTTGTTGCTTTGATTGCAAATTGTTGTTGTTGAATCGTTGATGTAGATTAAAGTTTTGTTGATTAATGTCGTCAGTTGTTATCGAAGTTATGTATACCTTATAGTTTTTGTTGAACTATAGGTAATATCAAATCCTGTTGTATCCTTAATATGGCTTTTGAAAGGGAATTTCCACGTCAATAATGTTTTTTTTCTTTTGATTAGTTTGTTCTTGAGATATCTGTTTCCATTAATGAAAGAATGTTAAATGGAATGAATTAAAACGAACAAAAAATTCGATGGCGCAAATGAATTAATTTATTAGGCGCGTTCACGAAATAGAGATATCGAAGATTTTGCTCCGTCAAAAGCTAAGCAAGCGAATCAAAAAAAAAATTTCCTCAGTGTTTTGACAACCAGACTGAGATTTTTGCTGAGGAATCCAGTTCAGGCAACTGAGATTGCTGAGACCCTCCGATATCTCCCTTTCCTGAACAAGCCTATTATCCTACTAAATGCAAATGTCAATTTTGACGTTGACAGATTCATAAAGTTCCTTATAACTGTAGTGTAAAAATAATTTAAATTAAAACAAACACTAAAAATAAATGCAGCTGCGCCGTGTAAAAATAATACAGAAATGTCCAATGCGACACATGTGCAGTGGTCATCCATTTAGCTCATTCTAAACGAACCCTTACAAAATCTTTTTCCGAACGTTTTCAACTGCAGTTGTTCGGTTTGAAATATCTCATTTTCTTTTTTTGAATTCTGACTTTGGAAAGTTGATAGTGACAGTAAAATATGTATGAACCCGATTAATTTTGCCAGTAGTTCGTCATTTTGACGGATTGGGTGAGGGATGTAGAAATGTTATTGGAATAAAGTAACGAAAGCGTTTTCGATTTGACAACCAAATAAGAACGAAGTGTTGTACGAAAAAAAAAAATAAAAAACGTTGGACTCATTTTCAATTTCACAGTTGACAATTTTGAAAGGAACAAACTTGATTTTTAATTAAGGCAGATATTTCTTAGCTAACTTTCCAGTCACTTTCCAATATATGTTCCTTTATTTGAAAGCAATTTTTCGACAGATGTCCAATCACATAGTAGAAATTTACCTCACTTGCAATTCTCCTTAGTCATCTAACGTAAACGTAAACGTCAACAATTAATCTATGAGCATACATTTAAGATGTTGAAGTTTTAGCGTTTCTTGACGTTAATTCAATATTATACAAATGTAATCGCTCAAATTTAACGCAATTTTATGGCGATTTTGATTCAACAATTTCGGCTTTGGTGGTAAGACTTCAGATCAATCGTTGTAAAAATAACTCAAAACGTTATTTTATTTATGTTTGCAATTGTGTGAGTGCCATTTTCTATTGATTTAGATAAAAGTGTCACTTTAATTTGGTGTGTGGGGAAGTGCGTGTGAAAATCTGTGTAGGTCTATACGTGAAATCAAGATTTGCTAAATTGATATAAAATCAAATCATGCCCACAAAAAAAAAATGTTTTTGTTGAATAGAAAGTAAAATCTTGACAAGTTCAAAAAAAATCTAAATTTTTGTTTTTTTTTTTTTAAATTGATTTTTTTTTTAATTATCCACCAAGATTAGGGTGACCAGATCTTTGACCCTCAAAAAGAGGACGCCATTAAAAATTTGATTTTTCGCTAGCGAAATTGGGCAAGTTTTATTAGTTTTTTGTTTTAAGTTACGTTACAAAATATTTATTTAAAGAAATGGACTTTTTTGTTAAAATATACAGAAATCGCAATATTTTAATAGTAATAAAATGTAACGCAATTTTGTTTACAATCACTTTACTCATTACAGGTATGAAGTTTAATATAAATCGTTAAGACCGCATTCGAAAAGACATTTTTGTAAGTTCTCTTATCTAAAAAGAAAATTCGAATTTGAAGATAATAACAAACACTCGGACAAAATGCAAAATTTTCCAAAAAGAAAGAGGACGGATTTTTTTTTTGCTCAAAAAGAGGACTTGTCCTCCTAAAAGAGGACGTCTGGTAAGCCTAACCAAGATCCATATGGATCATCCTGTGATATTAAAACGATCCAGATCCCACACAAATTTTGCATTAAGACTGTGGTATTCCTGAGATTTTTGACGTTTTCAAATTGACATGTTAACAAAAAACAAAAATGGAAAAGGAGTTGAAGTAAGTGTTTTATTATCTTTTATCGGGATCTGGATCTTAAATTTTTTATCAGTGCTGACAACATTTACAAATCAAAATGGTCACCTGGTGTTGAGAATTAAAACTAATTCTTGGATCTTGAAATAGATCCAGATAGAAAACAGAAAACCAAATTGTTTTTGTATTACGTGTAAAAGTTAATCCAGATCCAGATCCCGATAAAAGATAATTAAACACAGCTATTAATCCAATTTGAAGAAGACGACCTATGACAACCATCTTGAAAAATCTGCCGCCATTTTGAATTTTTTTTTTAATTGGCTATAAGGGCCAGTTAAAGCAAGTGTTCAGTAAAAACCTTCAGTAAAAGTTGAAACAGTTGGAAAGTGGAATTTTGTATGTAAAATTAGTTACATATACAGGGTGGCCAAAATACAAGTTTCTTTTTAAAAATGTAATAAAATTAACAAAATTTAATTGTTCCATGTATTATGGCTTTGTCAGAAAAGATGATTAAGAAAAGATGAATAAGTTTTCAATATTTCCCAACATTGTTTAAGCGTTAAATCAACTCATTTTGTTCCGCGGAGGTATGATACTTTTATTCTGATAGATTTCAAGCGGTAAACAGTGCTGTCTGTGTCAAAATAACCTATGATTTAAAAAGAAACCACTAGATGATCCACTATTTACATGTCAGTAATTAAATGTCAAACCACCAGCCCCAACCTTTTATTTTGTGATTAATGTTGCAATATGGTTCCTTAATTTGTGCATTGATTTGTAAAACAGTACTAAAATGGAACACTCAAAACTAGAACGAAATGTTCCATCTTTAGTGAAATGACAATCAGCTGATCAGATCAGTTAAACGAATTTTCATCAACAAAATAAAAACATTGCTTTTCTTTCAAAAAATATTCCTTATATTTAATTATTTTACAATTTTTGGTAGAACAAAATATTCAAATTGATTTGCCATAAGTGAGTTGCCCATAAACTTATATTTATTGAAATTAATATCTCTATTAGTATGTATTTCCCGGTCCCCACAGATAGATACAGTAGCTGTTAATTTCCGCACCAACTGAAGGTAAAGGTGAAATTCTAAAATAGGTACATAATCTTTTTCCAGTGAAAACAGTGCTAATAGAGTGATCATCATCGAAGGTTCCAAATTTATCCGTCATTATCACTAACGGTAAATATGTACATCTGTTTTTTGTTTGTTAAGTATTCTATGTAATATTTATTTATCTCTTTGTACTTACTGTATGTGTTTTTTCAACCTCCAGAATTACCATACAAATTGTATGAGTTCTTAAATGAAACGAATGTGCTAAAAAAATAAAAAGAGAACCTTCAGAAAAAGAAATAACAGAAAGTGAACAGGAACAAAAAAGAAACAAATAATTTTTAAGTAAATATTCAATACATTATTCTTGAAGTTAGAACGGCCAGCATGTATCGCCACAACAAAAGTGGGAGTCAGTTAAAAGTTTACTTTGTTGTTGTTTTTTTTTTTCTATATTTTTTTTTTTTTTTTTTCATAATTTGGGAGTATAATTTTTAAGAGAAATGTTTCCACTTTAGGACCTATTTTTGTTTGTGATTTATTGATGGCATCACAAAAACCATTCAATTGTGAACTTTTAGAATTGCTTTTGGTTTGTTTTTTTTTTGTTGGAACTTAAAAAAATTGAAAAATTCTTTAACCGGATATTGGGTCACTCGTTGTGGAGATGATTTTTAAACCGGAAAAGAAACTATTTAGGGAACAATAAAAATTACTAAAATAGCAAACAAAATTTTAAGTATATAAAAAGAAGAAAATAATGAAGTCAAATTTCTATCCACAAGCAAACTCAATTACATATTCCAGATCTCCTTATAAGTGTTCACTAAATAGTCCAACCTAACTTAACTGTAGCCGCCACCGTTGTTTCCATCTTGGGAATTCTTCCGCTGCCGCCTGGATGAAAGGAGAAGTGCCTTAGTAGAAATACTCCCCCCTCCTCTCTCGTTGGCTATCACCAACAATTTTCCACAGGGATTAAAACCCATCTCCAGCTGAGTTACTAAATACCCGATGTTCACAACTAGGAGGTGAAAGTAGGAGTTGGTAGACAGAGGTGTATTTTGAGAAAAACCTGTGGACGCTTGTGTCCTCTTGAATGCACAAAACTACCATTTGAACATCGCAATTTTAAAAAGATGAAAAAGCACGCCTTGGAGTAGTTTACAGACGTTGCAAGAAAGAAGCAAATAAAAAGAGTGCCCAACTTCAAGCAGGGAGTACGAGCTGGGAGCTGGAGGAAATATCTGCACTGGCTGCTGATGCAAACCAAGCTATTCAGGATCTGCGACATGCCAACATGAACAAGGGCGCAACTATTTTCAAAATCGCCGCACAGAGAAGGAAAAATGCTCAGGAGATTCGTTCACCAAAATTCATTAACAACGCTCAAGGCCAACTCCTTGTGGATGACGACAAAACTCTTCACAGATGGCAAGAGTATTGCGAAGGACTTTTTAATGAATAGTTTCCGAGGACATACTTTCCAATGGCTGCACCTAACAATATGAAGAAGTCGCCGACATCAGAGTCGAGTTAACTATAAGTTAGTGATGCGGTGAAAAACTCCAAAAAGGGAAAAGCGATTGGGCCAGACGAGATACCCTCTGAGTTCTGGAAAAAGATGGGAGACATCGGGTCTAGATGGCTCATGATTCTCATCTCCAAACTTATATGCGGTCACACACCATTAAGATCGTTGAGCGTATATTGGATGGCCGCCTACGAAAAATAATACGGCTATCTGGCGACCAGTGCTGGTTTGTTTCGGGTAAATATACTACAGATTTGTATATTGTATTGGTTGATTTTGAATAAGCATTCGACAGACAACCATTAGGGTTGCACTTAGGCAACGAGGAGTTCCGGAAGTCTACGTGCGGATGGTCAAAGACATATACGAGCAAGTTAAAACAAAGGTAAGATGCCCCGCAGGAATCACCGAAGAGTTCCCAATAAGATAGGGTTACCATTCGTCCCCCTTTTCGGGGGACAGTCCCACTTTTTCATCTCATCAAGAAATTTGTCCCCCAATATGTTTGTATGTGGGAGGGGTGCGCCGACAAAAGACAGTTTTGTTCAGTAAAACTGATTCAAAAGTTTTATTTTAAAACAATAAAAGTACAAATTATAGTTAATTCAGAAATATTAAATTTAAGTTAAACTTCAAACAAGATTAGCTAATAATAAAAAAAAGGTCGATGATGCCGTAACCGTTGCGTGTTCGTAATTGTTCTTCTTACTGGTCGTGTGTGATTTTGTCTAGCTGATGGTTTTTTGACTATCGAATTATTTATCAACGGTACCAAGGATTAACAGAAGATGATGGGATGATATGATATTGGCACACCGTTTTTCGGCGTACGGACTAGGGGAATTGACAGTAGGCACATCCTACATGTATTGTTGGTACAAGTTGGTTTTGTATTTATTTCTTAAAATAAAAGTAGAGGATTTTGAAATTTTGTCCCCCTGAAACCCAGCTGTCCTGCTAAAAAAACTCAAAATCCCCCTTTTGTCAGTTTCGGAAATGGTAACCCTACAATTAGAGTAGGTGTGCACCAGGGAAGCGTCTTGAGTCCTTTGCTCTTTATTACTGTCCTTGACTTTCTGCTTGAGGATAAAGTGACGGACCCCAAAGTGAATCAGTTATTCTTTTATGACGATGGAGCCATCATAAGTGAAGATCCTGCATCCTTGCAACGAGTACTTGATGTATGGGTGGATGTTCTGGAGGAAATGCATACATTATTAGCGCGAAAAAAAAAACGAATACCTATGCTGTCCATTTTCTGATCCACACAGGCCTATTCCGGACATCTATTTGAATGGAACAGTGCTTCCCAAGTGCGAAAAGTTTAAATACCTTGGATCATTGATCAATAGCAAAGGATATTGTGATGATGACATCAAACATTGCGTAAGCGTAGGGTGGATGAAGAGGCGCGAAAACTCTGCCATCTTCTGTGATAGAAAAATGCTCTCTAAGCTGAAAGGAAAGCTCTACGAGGCAGTTGTTCTTACAGCGCTAACATACGCTTCACAGTGTTGGAAAATGTACAAGAAGTACGTGAGTAAATTTACGGCAGCTGAAATGAAGATGCTTCGCATGACAGCGGGAGTGACAAAGCGTGATCGAATAAGAAGCAAGAGATCCCAAGAAAGCCTACACGTCAAAAATACCATCTTGGACAAAATACAGGATGACCAACTTAGGTGGTACTGTCATGTACAAAGAAGATGCCATGAGAACCCAGTTCAAAAGGCAATAGCACAAGACGTTCCAACACTATCTCGGAAGAAAGGAAGGCGCAAAAACTCCTAGATTAAACAAATGCAACGACACCTGCATTTAGTTGACCTCAGACATAGAACAATCCAAAACCGGGAGGCCTGTCGACGTTTTCTGAGGTGAACCCGGCGAATCCAACAAGGTGAAGCAGTTGAGTGGGAGAGTCGTGGTCCCCTCGAGATCATGACAATTGCCGGTTAAATGAAGAAGAATCACGGTGTGCACTCAAAAAAAAAAAACTAGTTCTGCTATTAAGTAATCGGTAGGTGTGAGTAAAAATTGTTAAAAATATAAATCAAACTATGGACTGAGTGAGCACAAAACTGGTTCAAAGTCTATGTGTGTGGGTTTTTTTTTTTTGAAATTTCAAGAAAACCATCTTAATCAAAAACTGTTACGATTCGATAGATCTGAGAAGTCACAACCCAGCCTTTGACTTTGACCTCATTTCGGCTTGACGTTTAGTTTCGGGCCACCCTAATAAATTTTTTTATGCAAATCTAATGTAAGCATATAACTGAATTAAAATAATAATTACTAAGAAGAAAGAAACATAAAGGACAGTTTACAAAATGTTACACCAAATTTTTTGTAGGCCAACAAGATTAATTTTTAATATAAAATAATGCAAATTTTAATAGGGCCTTGAAAACTTCAAAATTTACAACTTAACGAGGCTGTAACTTTTTTTTCAAGATTATTTATATCAAAATATAAATAAAAATGTGATAAAATGTGATAAAATGTGGGGTTTTTAATCCTCAACAAAAGTGACAGTTTCGTGAATGTTTCGTATAGAATTTGGTATTTCTTAAAGACCACCTAGCCCTATCCCCACTTATTTACGAGAAATCAAAACAAATCTATCTTCTCTGTATGTTTGTGGTATCTTATAAATGCGTGTGCATTTCTTTGAAGTGCGTGCTGTCTTGAGCTTCTTGATAACTCATATTAAATAATACCATTCTGTATATCTGTATCTATAATCTAAAAGCTGCTCCACCAGCAGCACAGCCAGGGCCAACATCTTCATCTATGATATGCTGTGGTGTATCTTTGACAAAATTAATTTATTCGCAATTATTCTGATGGCTTTTGTGGTTTTTATCGACGTTTTGTCGTTTTGTGGTTGAGGTAGGTATGTTAATTGGAATCAAGCGGCATCGGTTGGCTTGAAGATCCATTCTTGTTTTTTTATTTTTACAAATTAATTAGCTATCTTATAGGTATTAACGTGCCATTCCTTGTGTTGTCTGGTGGGTTGGTTGGTTCGTGGGTTTGTCATCGAAAGTGTGCTGTAGACGCCGCCAGTGTGTCTCGCGAGTTCAAGTGATTAGTGTTGTGGTGGCTGAAGCTTCGTGTGGTCGCGTTGCCATGGTTTGTCGTATTTTAGTGTTATGCAAAAAAAATATATTAAACTAAATTATATCCATTGATATACTTTTGTTGATTTTTTGAGTGTTTTTAGTGATTTTTATGATCATATCGCATAAATGTGTGAAATAGATAAAAAATAATTTATGCTTCTTCCATAATATCCGCCCGATTGGGTAAATTTGTGTTGTGTTTTAAATTTTATACTGTGCCGGAGTACCTAATAAATTTATATACAAAAAGAAAGTGATTCTGTCATACCTACCATCATAGTTTTTAATTTTGTGGAATAAAGATGAGGTTTTTTGTGTGATTTGTTTTGTAAGTTAACCTTGTGGAGAGTTTATGTAATACAAAAAAAAAAAATAATGTTTGGATAATATTTGAAATGCGCATCAGTAAGATTTTTGTTCAACCGTTAAACAATTTTTATTTATATGGGCGCTAAAATTATGGAAAAATTAATATGATATGTTTGTAAAATAATGATTTGTGAAAGATTTTGATGGGCAGCACGTTTATGTCGATTTTGAATTATGATTTTTAATGGTTTTTTTATTGACTTTATATATGCAATCTAGTCAATACAGATATATAGGTTTTAACTGCTTAATCTTCAAAAACAGCTCTATTTGTGATGACTTTGTTTTATTTTTATGCATATTTACCCGTATTGTTGGAGATCAGAAGAGTTTTTATGAGGGACAGTTTATAATTTATATTTTTAAGAAATAACTAATAATGATAAAAATTATTTAAAAAAAAAATATAAAAACGTGTAATTTATTGATATTTGATTACAAATACTTTAAAGAATAGGGATAAAGTCGATTAACACGATACCAAAAAAATTATATCAAAAGTTAAGAATCATTCACATGAGAGCGAACAACGACCGACGAATGAACAAACAAACAAATGGGAATATTAATTAATAAACCTTAAAAAAATCTAGTAAAAATGGCAGAATTCGATTTAAGATTAATTTTAAAATTATAAAATCTGAATTTTTATTCGCTTGAATATGACAAATTTGAGAAAATAAATTGGTCGTAACGAATTGCGGCTATTTGCGACGAATGAATTGTTTTCTTAAAATTCTCTTGTTTTAGCAATTAAAAAAATGAAAATTTTAGTAATTTAAAATAATCCTTAATTATATTTCTTCCGTTTTGTCTAGATTTTGTTAAAAATTAAGGTTTATTAATGTTTTAAATCCCATTTGTTCATTCATTCGTCGGTCGTTGGTCGCTCTCATGTGGATAGTCTTTTAGTATTTTGTACCGCGGGCGGATATTATTGAAGCTATGTACAGTATCTCACAGGATATTTAATGCTGTGCCCGATTTAAAATATAGAGTGTTGCTTGCCTTATAAGAATTGCTTTCCATTTATTAAATAAAATATAATAGGCCTTATCAATAATCAAAATTTGAAGACGATAAAGATGGATATGGAATCTTAATAATAAATCATTCATGGTATGATGACTTAAATATTTAAGTGGATCCTAAATAATTAAAATAACATGGTATGAACCCTTAAACACGAAACACCATATCTAGATATTTATTATTTTTAGTTAATTTTATTATAGTTCATTTTACTTAAATATTTAAGTTGTCTCTAAATTTGTAAACATTCGCTAATAGAAAAATCGATAATTGGGTCGTTGATTAGTTGTAACATTTTCGAATGGGTCGTGTAATGTTTTCCATATTGTTTGTGTTGCTTTGCTAGCTTGATATTAACTTATTTAAATAGATAAATAAAATAAAATAAAATAAGGAAAGTCTTGTTTTTCTCGAAAATGGATCCTATAATTAAAACCAGAGCTGTAAAGTAGTTAAATATATGTATTATGACTTAAATTCAATTTCTTTGTACTTGGAACATTTTAAGTACAAGTGCAATTGGTACTTGTACTTAAAAAAAAATAATTACCTGTACCAGGTTTGTTGTACTTGTGGTTATAATTCCTCAAAATTTTGTATTAAGTACTTAAGTACTTATGAAGTGTACCTGCTCAAATACTTTTATTTTCTTACGTACTTATAATTCCTCAAGTACTTATAATTCTTTAAGTGCTTAGATATAATTCCTTTGAATTCTTTTTACATTTCTTATAATTTTTTCGAGAAATTCTTAAAGAATTTTATTTAAACGAACTTAATTATATTAAAAGATCAAAGGCAATTATTAGCGATTTTAGTACTTATAAAAAGTAATATTTTTAATTTCTATGTGAGAGATTCGAATTAATTTTTTTTTTTTTTAATTCATTTTTATTTTTCTTATAACTAAATTAAAGCTAGACAAAAATTCATAAAAAACTAGCCTACTTATCAATAACTTACAACCAGACCTGTATAATTTAAGCTTGAGTACAAGTACAAGTACAATTCCTTGGTAGTTGTACTCAAAAATGTTAAGTACCAGTACCGAGGAATTGTACTTTTACTTAAATTCCACAAAGAAATTTAAAATATTGTATTCATTACTTTAGTAATTAAATACTGTTCTTAAGTACTTTTTCAAATAGGTACTTTTAATTCCTTAAGTTCTTTTAATTCCTTTTGATTCCTTTAAATAACTTTTGTTTTTCTTATATTATTTTTTTTTTACAAAAGGAATTTAAAAAGGAATAATAAGTTCTAAAGGAATTAAACGTATTTGAAAAAGTATTTAAGTACAGTATTTAATTACTAAAATAATGAATACAGTTTTTTTTAATTCCTTTGTGGAATTTAAGTACAAGTACAATTCCTCGGTACTGGTACTTTAAATTTTTAAGTACAAGTACCGAGGAATTGTACTTGTACTTAAAAATTTTTAGTACCAAGGAATTGTACTTAAGTAGTGCTTCAGTCACAATATATTTAATTACTTTACAGCTCTACTGGCCCTATACGGGCGCTCTAAGTTAAACTATAATGCTTAATACTAATGCCTTTCGGCCCAAAAAATATATAAAGACTAAAATTAAAACTAAAATTTTATATAAAACTTAAGAGCTAACTAAAACTAATTAAAACTACTTAAAATATACTTAAAAATACTATAAAACTACTTACAACTACATAAACACAGCAAGCATTTCATTTTGTAATTTTTTTTTTGCCACCCTGGCTGTCCCTACTTTACTAATACACCTTAAACTGTGTTACCAAGACGAGGAAACTCGGTCAACTATATTGTATCTATTTCTTGTTTGGACCACCAAAACTGGTTGTTCTGCTTTACCCTGTCTCTCCGGTTCCGATCGGACACATTCACACATACCTTCTGAACCGAAGGCGCTCTGCCCCCGCTTTGTGCGAGAACGTCTCGACTATAAAGGAGTCGCCAGTTCTACTGCCGACGCACGTGGTAGATTATCGGAACCGCCTCACTATCCTGTATCAGACCTCGACTGTCTAAATAGAGGAAAGCGTGGGATAGATCCGCTTAAATGCACACTCTTGTAGTATTCATTGTTGGGGTAATGAGCCCCAAAAATTAAGCTGTTGGCCGAGGACATTGCTCTTGCAATTTGACCCCGAAACAGCTTGAATATGAAATTATCAATTCTGTTAATGTTGGCTCCATTGTATACAACCTAGTTGGAATAATAATGTTTGTATTCCGACTCTGGTGTTCTGTGTAACCCAAGACAGCGTCGAAGACACTGCCCTTTCTAACATTTGAGATTGGGCAACTTTGAACCACACCGGGCATCCATAGGCAATCATTGGCCGGATGAGGGCCATGCAGCAAATCACCTTGACCCTGCTATCAAGACAGCTGCTAAAAAAACAACCCTTTTGTCAGAGCAAAAGCTCTCCTAGCCCTGGTCAGAGCAGAATTTATATGTCTGTCGAAGTACAAATACTGATCCATCCAGATACCAAGGTACTTTAGTACACTTTTATTCGCCATGTGGCCCTACGATCACCACCAGCTTGCGCCAGTTCGTTTTCGTATCCCTATAGTGACTCCATGCAATGGTTGATTTTCAACTTTAAGTTATCACAGTATAGTTGAATCTTGTCGAAGTCACGCTGCAAAAGGATAATTCTAATGAAAAAAAAAAAATGTTTTCCATAATATACACTCCACTCCACTTGAATAGAAACAAACTTGTCCCTGCAGTTTTATTCGCAATAGATCCCCATTTTACGAACTAAAACGAAAAGCCGAATTTATAAATTTACCAAAGCGCTACACGCTTAGATAGTAAAAAAAAGTTTGTTTCTATTCAAGTGGCGCGGAGTGTATGTGCATCTAAAAGCTAGGTCGTATTATACATAGGTTGAAAAAAAAGAAGAAATATAGGTATATCTTTAGCTAAGAATGAAAATCAGCTAAGACAATTAATTTGGACCTTTTAAAATACACACTGGTGAAAAATGTACCTACAAAAAATTCATTGAATAGTTTCAAATTTAATCCAAAAGAATACGTTTCTATACTTTTGGATTTGTTAAAATGCATGAACATAAAATAAATAAATCGGGTGGCACAACGGCTCATGAAGAACCAGGGCCTAGTGACTAACAACTCGCAACCATTCCTGTGTGCGCCTTTCGACAGGAATGGAAGGGACCTACAATTTTATGCCGAATCCGAACGGCTAGACGAGAAGCACTTATTCGTGACAAGTGATACTCTTGGAGGATTTGTCAATTCCTCGCATGAGGCAGTAGCCCTGAAAAAAAAGCTTTTTAGTTTTTTAGGTGGACGAGGCTGGGAAGCGATCCCAGAAAATGCATGAACAATATTAATATTATTTTTATTTTTTCAATATACAAAAATGTAGTTAGCTGCGTTTTCCACTTAAAAGGCGTTTTTCTTTTTTAGTTCAGAAAAGAGTTCTGAACAAAGTCCGAGCATATCGAGCATGCTCTGAACATCCTCTGAACAAAGCGTTTTCTGGTTCTGAGCGCTCAGAATTATTTTTGAAACACACCTGAACACTAAGCTGTCACTTTTTTTCAACTTCACCTATCAAATGCTTTTGTTCAGCATTCAACTCGGTCTGCTCAGTTATTTTATTCTGAGCTCAAAGAGCGCGCTCTGAACAAGCTCATACCACGTTCAGAACGAAACAAGAAACACAAATTTGAAGCTCTGAACGTTCAGAGGTAAAAAAGAAACACAATTTTTTGTTTGACAGTTCAGGCTCTGCTCTGAACTAAAAAAGAAAAACGCCTAAAGTCGACGAAATCAATAAAATACCATAGCATATTACGTTTACTTATCAAGACGATATGCCAGAAATACTCAATTTAGTATGCTAACACATTATAAATTATAAAGGAATATTTCGAATTAAACACTCCTTTGACGCCATATCAGCTCCAGAAGAATGACTTCTCGATTGCAGGGCTTGTCAACAATCCATGAAGACAGTCACTCTCGTCTTTTGAAAAATTTGTTTTGATGAAGCCAAATGCTAATAGCCTTTAAGTCTTTAGGCCAATTAAATTTGATCCATTTTTATAGGGGTGAATAAAATTGAAGGGTTTTGCTGAGTCAATTGCATTAAATGGAAATTTTTAAAACATACATTTCCCATTGACGTTCCTTACGTTAAGGAACCTATCCGAGACAGTGTCAACCCATCCGAAAATGTTCAGATACCTTGATTTGTTGTTGCGATAGCTTTTTTCAGAAGGAATTACAACACAAATCTATCCAAATGGCTTTGGATACGATCTTGAACGCAAAAATAGCATTTTGGCAGTGGCAGTCATAGACCTAGTATTCCTGGACTGCTAGTCGATCGTCATTCTCATCCAAAAGTTGCATTGAAGATGGTTTCACCGATTAAAAGTGACAACAGTGCCATTTGTGCCGCGCCGAATGTTTCGCATTGATGGGAGAGCCTTTAAGGTGAAACATTCACTAGTGAAAATTTATTTGCATGCAAATAAATTATAGTGCCCAATCCAACGGCGAATGTTTCTCCGCCGCACCGAATATTTGGCGTTGGTTTGGAAGAGCCTTAACGGGGTACACATTATAAAACCTTTTTGACAAATCTGTTCACGTTTGATAGTGTGTACCCTCTGTTTGACAAACACGTTCTTTGCTCACAATTTTTTTGTTTGATAATGTGTACCCCACTTTCATCCATGATTATTGAAACTGGGAAATCGTCGAATGTCTTTATTGTCGATCAAATAGTTTTCGAAAAATTCAAAGTATGAGTTCCTAATTATGGATATCTGTAATAAGCCAATTTTGGTTGATAAGCATTAGTTAATTAGAGCGTGTGAAAGTCACATATATACTAATGTCTTTTTCGATTGGATTTTGGAATAGTAGTACTCCTTTTTGATTCCAATCGAATTATTTTTTTGATGTTCCCAGACGAATTTGCAAAATATTTATGTGTGTGTGAGTAGATTGTCTGATATTTATGTATATTTTGCATTTTCAGTCGAGTAGAATTAATTTGACAAATAATTCAATGAAAGGGTTTATATGTACATATATGTGATGTGTTCCGGGCCCACAGTACACATATCTAAGGTATTATCACGCGCAGCTTGTCAAATTTCAAGATGGCTGCTTTCAGAGTAGGTTTTTGTGTCAAAATGAAAAATGACAATAATGACAACTGAAAGGTAAACAAAAAAATAACAAATTCGTGAAAATTGTAAACAAGTTAAGTTTTGCGTTGTTTTTTTTAATACGATTTGCGCGAAAACTGTCCAACGGTTTTTTATGATTTTACTCTTAATTTAAAGTTCAAAGTTCAAGCTTTAAAACGAGCCTATTAACGATTAATTATGGATATTGTATCCATTGCAATTGTTGTTAGTAATACACTTTATTTAGTTTTTCTTTTTTTTTGTAATTACATTTTTATTTTAACTTACATACATAGGTGCTTAGCACTGATTAATTGGCCTGGGTACATTTTTTTAAATACTTTTTTTGTTATTTTTATGGACAAATTAGTTAAACGAAACTTTTGCAGAATTGAAAAGAAATTTAAATTAATGAACACACACGAGACAGAATGACAGAACACAAAACCGAACTGAAATCAGCCATTTTTCTTCCATTATGACAAATGCGCAGAACTGAACAAAACTGAAAACGCTAATGATATTACCTGTAATATATATACCTTGTTCCGGGTCTACTCCTTTATAATATCCGGAACAGAAAAACACTCAGAAAACATTATTTGGAACAGCCAATCGAATTATTTTGGAGTAAGCGGAGTCACAATCGAGTAACTCCGAACCTCCAATCAACAACGACATACATTTAACCTACCGTAAACAAACTAAGTCGTTTTCAAATTGCCGCTAGTGTATCAATTTTTGTTTAATAAAGGAAACCATTGTGATGTTGGCTCCTAGCAGTAGTCCAGGACGATGGTGTAAGTAATGTGCAAGAAGTTTAATACAAACTTCAAAATTTATCCACTAGTTAAAATTTAAACGAGCTCCTGAGCTGGTTAAATTTTGACGTCTGTATTCACCTCAGTAATGTGAAACTTTAGCCATGGGATATAATTTAACGTAATTGACACACGGCCTTAATAATTCAAAAGTACATGAAAAGTATTGAAGTCCAGTTTATAAGTATTTTCTTAATTACTCAATACAGAATTTTTAAATTCATTTGTCGAATTATAAGAACAAGTACAAGTACCTACTTTAAATTTTTAACTAAAAGTACAAAGCAAGGCATGTGCTTTCAAAAATTAAAGTAGTCACCTATGGTGAAATGTACTTCTTCTTCTTCATCATTTTACCGACGATTGTCATGATCTCCAGGGGGACCACAATTCTCCCACTCAACTGCTTCACCTAAGGTTCCACTTGTGGGGTTCGCCGGGTTGACCTCAGAAAACGTCGACAGGCCTCCCGGTTTTGGATTGTTCCATGTCTGAGGCCAACTAAATGCACGTGTCGTTGCATTTGTTTCATCCAGGAGTTTTTGCACCTACCTTTCTTCCGCGATGTAGCCCGTAGCGTAATGGTTAGTGCGTTCAACTGTCACGCTGGAGGTCTGGGTTCGCTTCCCAGCCTCGTCCACCTAAAAACTAAAAAGTTTTTTTCAGGGCTACTGCCTCTTGCGAGGAATTGACAAATCCTCCACTCACTTGTCACGAATAAGTGCTTCTCGTCTAGCCGTTCGGATTCGACATAAAGTTGTAGGTCGCTTCCATTCCTGTCGATAGGCGCACAAATGAATGGTTGCGAGTTGTTAGTCACTAGGCCCTGGTTCTTCATGAGCCGTTGTGCCACCCGATTTATTTTTTTTCTTCCGCGATAGTGTAGGAACTTCTTGTGCTATTGCCTTTTGAACTGCGTTCTCATGGCATCTTCTTTGTACGTGACAGTACTAGCTAAGTTGGTCATGCTGTATTTTGTCCAAGATGGTATTTTTGACGCGTAGGCTTCCTCGGACTCACTAGGTGAATTGTACTAAAGGAAGGGATTTCTGCAATTACAAAAGGGAAGAACATGGCATTGTAAATGTTATCGTTGTTTCTTAATAACTTTTTTTTGTTGTCATTTTTTTTTTTAGAAAATTGCTCTCCTGCCTAAACGAGGAAGGGGTGAATAGATAACCCCTCCTTCATGATTTTTGTATTGTCGCAACCCAACCTAACGCTCTAGCTTTTTGTCAGACCCTATGCGAATCATTTTGAAAAAAAATTACAGTTCTTAAACAAATTGGTAAATACTGTATAAACTTTTTAGAAAATCAACTGAACCGTTATCGATAAAATAAAAACCCAAACAAAAATCGGTCGACTTAGGTACCATTTTTAATTAAAAAAATTAGATACCAAGAAGTAGCATTTCCCTATGTGAATAAAAATAAAAATATGAATACAACATTTTTATACTTTTATTAAATTTCTGTTTATCTTTTTTTGCAGCTAAATATGTTAAACAGTGCGAATCCTAAACATGAAAACAAGCCATTGGACTGAATCAAATAATAATTCTTTAGGTAAGCGCTGTGAATTTAATATGTTATCAAATCAAACTTTAATTCCTACCTAAAAATTTCTATGCTCGACTAAAAAATCTCAATGAACTGTGGTTATTTCACAAGAGTCTATATCGTTGTCTGTGCAAAAATAACACTCACTAATTAACATAACAAAATTATCTAGCGAAAATACATTTTAAATATTATGTCGGTATATACTTTTTTTTTTAATCTATGAAGTAGAATTTGACAGATGTTTTATGGCATGCTTAAAAAGAATTTTGAACCATCTAAAGCTTTATTCTCTGTAACTTACACAAAATTAAGAATCACATCCTCTTACAAATTATTATGGATAGAAAAATTTGAATTTTAAGATGGCAAAATTTACTGCGACTACAAGGCACAAATTACCTGTCAGCTGTCAAATGTACTACCATTAGAATTAGTATTGCCAAATAAAACCCAAATCTTTAACAAAAAAAAAACTCCCTCTATATACCTACCGATAAATTGTTAAATTCTGATCTGATAAAAAATGTACATAATTTGTGTGATTGGAACATTTACATATTTTCGTCGAAGTAATTTTATTGGAATTATAAAATTGATAATAACCTTCGAATTAAGTATTTATCAAAATTTAAATATTTCTATGTATGTACAAGCTCACCTTGAAAATGGTCTATTCGCATCAGATCATCTTCTTAAAGTTATTTTTAAACAAAACCAGAACATAAATTTGTTGATAAACAATCAAAACTATTAAAATTTTAACTAGAATATTATTATAGTTGACTATTCTGTCTAGGTAACCTTGAAAATAGTCCATAAGGAAACATAATACTGATTTGCATACAAAATATACGAGTACGAAATATTCAAAGCTTTGTTTTGTTGATATATTTTAAAGGGTTTTTTTTCTTTTGAAGAACAAAACAATGTTAATAGATAAAGAAAACATTCAAGGCTATTTACCATCTAAAGTTATAGGTCAACCATGATCTCTTTCTATTTTAATAAATTCAAACAAAAATTATTAAAAATTTGTAATATGTATCTATTTTGTCACAAGTTTTTTGTATCTACTTTAAAGATCAACCACTACAAAATTAATAACCAATTAAGTTTATAATTTTTTGATATATTTATGTATGCATGTACCAGTAAAATCTTGAAAAGATGAACGGCTCTTTAAGATGAACAGTTCGAAAAGATAATATTTTTGCCGTTGCATTGTCCAAAAGAAGAACAGTTGAAATTTAAATTTATATCCAACTCAATATTTGTCTGTTTCTATGTCTTTAATTTCTCGTACTTGAAGCCTAGAACGCTATTCGGTTGACGGTTTTGTAAAGGATACTTTTGGGCCTCGTTTTAATATGTTCAACTTACTAAGATTGTACTGCATATTTATTAGGGTGGTTCTTATTTGTTCTCTTATGCGAAAATTTGGTGCGACGCCCCCTAAATCATGTCTAAAAAATGATTAAAAAATCAAAATATGATAATAAGTCATTGTACTGAGAACGCATATAGCGGCGCGCCGTAGTTTTGAAAATGTAATTTTCAATAGGAGGAAAGGATATTATTTTCCCAAAATTAAAATTTAAAAAAAATTTAAATTTAAAAAAAAAAAAAATTGCTAATGAAATAGGGTGAGGAAGGTTTAGGAATAAAAATCTGAAAAAATTAGGGAATTTTTTGTTTTCATGAATTTGAACCAATCTCGGGGGCGTCCTCAATTTTGTTCCCCTAAGAACCACCCTAATATTTATAATACAAATGATGTATATTTGGTTCTGTTTTAAAATCGTGGAAAGTTTCAAATAATTTATAATAAATCATATAAAGTTAACCAATTATAAAAAACCGTATAGACAAAAGGAATTGTAATTATTTAAAATAACTTTGTTCAGTTAATGTCACGGTTCTACTAAATTAAACATGATGGTCTAATACCTTTTGTTTAATAAAAAAACTTGAGTGATTAAAATTTGCAAAATAGTTTAAAAACTTAGGTGTAACAATTTATTACAAAAAAAAAGCGTAGCAAGAGCATTATTTAAAATCTAAGGTCTTAGGATAATTTTTTTTTTTTTTGTAGTTGTAGTTTGGCAAAGTTAAAGCCACTTAAAAGAAACGAGATCACAAAAACCGTTTCAAGTCGAATAGTAAGCGAAAACCAGAAAATTATGCACCTGTTAAGTTTTTCGAGTTCAAATTACCTCAGAATCGGATGGTGACAGTGGACACCCTATATATGGCTGCGTCAGTTTTGATTCAACTTCGAAAACGCCCTAAGTACAAAAAATGAATAAACAAAAAAAATCTGATCGGAAAATAACTTTTTATACTACGTTTCCACCAGACACTAAACCGAAATTTAGCAAGATTATCACGAATCTCCTTGAAATCTCGAAGATTTACCATACAAATTTTAATCTCCTTAAATAAAGATTTCAAATCGAAGAATAATTGTGGAACCGACCCATTTAACCACCATTTTGTAAAATAGAATTTTTGTATACAGATATTCGGATATACAAAACATTACAAAAAAACTGTGGCTGACCAATTTCTGAAAAATGTTGAACTTTTTGGAGTATTTAATAACCTTTCAAATGGTATCTTTTTTTTGGAAAATTCGGTAAATGAGGTGCTAAATTTCTTACACGGCCTGAAAAACAAAAAACTTCAAAAATTCATATAAAATAACCTATGGCTGACCAATCAGGAGTCGTTGGCCTTTCAAATGCTATACTTCTTTTGCGAATATCCCACAACTGAGGTGCTAAAATTCTTATATGACCTTGAAAAAATAAATTTTAAAAATTCAATTAAGCAAAAACTAAATATAAAATAAATAAAAATTGGGTGGCACAACGGCTCGTGAAGAACCAGGTCCTAGTGATTAACAACTCGCAACCATTCCTGTGTGCGCCTGTCGACAGAAATGGAAGGGACCTACAATTTTATGCCGAATCCGAACGGCTAGACGAGAAGCACTTATTCGTGACAAGTGATACTCTTGGTGGATTTTTCAATTCCTCGCAAGAGGCAGTAGCCCTGAAAAAAAAACTTTTTAGCTGGGAAGCGAATTCAGACCTCCAGCTTGACAGTCGAACGCACTAACCATTACGCTACGGGCTACAACAAAAACTATGGCTGACCAAATTACTGACATTAGTTGACCTTTTATATATATCCGATTAAATGAGGTGCTAAAAATAGTTTCGACCTTGAAAATTTTTTTAAAAAATTATTAAAAAAAATCTATGGCTAACCAATTACTGAAAGTAGCTGACCTTTGTTGACCAATTACTGACCTTTTAGATGGCATACTTTTTTTTGCGATTATCCCATATCTGAGGTGCTAAAGGTTAGGAGCCACCCGTAAGCCAACGATATTTCTATGAACTCTTCGAATTCTTTTTCAAATTTCTCTTTTAATTCTGTGTTTCTACTAGAAATAAAACATTAACTTTGGGACTGCAGTATTCAAAAAATAGGCATCCTTTCATAAAAACGACAATAACTTTTTAATACTTAGACGTATCGTTTTCGTTTTGATTTTGAGTTCAATAGATTCAGGATTGAAAGAAGTCCTGAAATATGTTTCATGTGCTTAGAATGTACAATAGTAAATTTTCCCGACTGATACACCTCCCCTTCTTCCCTCAAAAAAGAAAAACACCCTTGCCTATATGTATTCGCACATCACCCATCTTTACAACTTTTGATTTATTTGAATCGGTACATATACATACATATTTAAGTCTTATACACTCACATTTGTTATTGTACCAAATGACAAAGTTTTACAGTAAAATGATTCTATGTTGGGCGCCACTGTTTTGAAAATAAAACACTAAATAAGTATTTATACAAATTATAAATGAATCAAAAATATTCCACTGTCAGATGCCTTAAACATTTTAAGAACTTTTTTATTAACTTCGACAAGAGTATAGCGTCACCGACCGTATACAAAAAATGCACGACATCACTTAAGTGCCAATTTTATGTGTACGGCTGACATTTTACAAAATTAGAATTTTAATTCAACTCACGTCTAATCATAAATAATAGCAACAAAACAAATCAATTAAATTCACAATTCTATTTAACTCAAACAATTCGCCAATGATGAGTTAAACACTTTTAAATTGTCTAAGTCCCAAATTATTACATGCTTTGTGCGAACGATGACACTCAAAAATGACGCCATTTACATTGACAAGAAATCGCAGCAAGACTCAAAAAAAACTATGGATTACTTGCTATTCTGACGCCTATCTATAGATACTCATACCACACTGGCTGGAATATCAATATTGCTTTGGGTGACAATTTGGCTGTCCCATCAGCTGACGCGTGGCGTTGGTCTTTGATGTCTCTGAATTTGATTCTTGTGATTCATCAAATTCTCGATTAAACATTTCTGGGTAATATAAAATTTGATGAACAAAAATTACGCAAAGAAAATAATAAATTATTATAAATTGCGGGTTTATCCTTGTTTTTGTTTTTTTAATTTTTTTGTTTCGTTTCTTTTTGGTCGCATATTCATAAAAAGTTTTCCTTTGATCGAAGAATTAAAATAATGAGCTGGCATTAATGAAAATAATCGATTCTAGTGAAATCTCCACAATGATCATGTTATATAAATGGAAGCATTTTAATTGAGACATATCTACTTTAATTTTTTTTTTTTTTGGTAGTGCTTATTTTAAAAAAAGAGTAATATTTTTCGACACAGTTTCCGCTGGTAAAGAATTTACAAAAAAAAAAGAAAACTGCAGACTGCGAGACGGCATTTCGACTAAGTTCCATTTGAATGAAGTGCGAACAACATTTTTTTATGCTCGTTGCACTGCTGTTTGAAATTTGTCTTCTTCGGAAAAGAAGATTATCGGAAGCCTGAGTGATTTATAATATAGTCTGCTGATAATTTTGTTCATCGCATACTGAGATGTGTGTACATAGATAGAATGTATGTGGTGATGATGTATGAACTATAATCTCTGAGAAATATGATGTCATGTTGGTTATTTCGATGAAATTGACTTAGCTAATTTTCTAGCGGAAAATTATTCGAGGAAAATTAGCGTCTTTTTTTATTGAGTAACACTTGTCTGTCACTTGAGACATTTTCCTCTCATCACGTAGCCATAAGTAGCCTTGTTATATTGTCATACATTAAATGATTCCATGAAATCTATAATTATTATGATTTGATGCTTTTAATATTTCACAACGCCTTTGCCATTTGTCTGATAGTTTGTGCTGGAAATGTAAGCAGTTTTTTTTTTTTAATTGAGTTTAAGGAGCAAGTTTAAGTATCGATGATGTTTTATTCTCTGTATTTTGCCAGGCAAACAAAAAGATCAAACAAAATTATAGGCTACGCATTCGATTTCACAAATTACCGAATCCCCAAGAAGTTGCCAAAAACAGAGTAAGTCCCCGTTCACACAAGTATTCATTACACCGCAAGATTCTTAGCAGTAAAAATGCGAACAAATGAGTTGCGCAAACATTTAGTTAGTTACTTTGAGTGGCGCAACAGTTCGGCGTGGACCAGGGCCAACGCCACAGCCCCCAAACAACAATCCTTTTCCAGCGAACTCTTTCGCTAGCTATGCTTCTCCAGATTAGCAAGCCAAGTTGGTTGAGATGTTCCACTTGTATGCACCCACCATCGGTTTCGCGGTGTTTCTTTACTGTACCGTCCCTCGGGGATGGATTCAAAGCTTTTCGGCTGAAGCACTAGCATCCATCCAGTCTACATGACCCAGCCACCTCAGTCGTTTCCTTTTTATTTTTGTGATCAGCGATTTGTGACTAGGTCGATGTCGCTGTACAGCTACAGTTAGTTTTTATATTTTCTCCTTAATTCCCCGTCGATGCATACGGGTCCGAAGAAACCTCGAAGGATTTTTCTCTTACCGCTAATAGGGTCCAGCCATGCCTTTGCACCATAAACAGCAAGACCGGAATAGTGAGTGTCTTATAGAGGGACGCTTTAGTTATTCGAGAGAGGGCTTTCCTTATCAATTGCCTTCTTAGCCCAATGAAGCAGCTATTGGCAAGAGTTATCCTTCCTTTGATCTCAGCACCGGTATCGTTCTCTGATGTGATAGCGGAGCCCAGGTAGACAAAGTCCTTAACTACCTCAAAGTGTATGGTGACGTTCTGTCCAAGACGTTGGTGTTCAGCGTCCTTTCTTTATGGCAGCATATACTTGGTTTCCGCCCTCTTTCACCAATAAATCTTCGCCGCTTCCTCCTCAATGCTTGCTAAAGCTCCAATGACATCACGTTTTGTTCTTCCAATTTATTATGTCAATATCTTCGGTGTACGCCAGTAAATAGAAGGATTTTTGAAAAGTTGGGCCTTATGTGTTGGGGTGAGACGTGAGCGTTTTGCACTCAAGTATGATGTTAAAAAAGTTGCACTACAGCGCGTCGCCTTGCCTAAATCCTTTTTTGACAGCAAAGGTTCCGGTGAGGTCTTTGCCGACCTTGATGGAGCAGTGGGCGTTATACATCGTCATCCTACATAAAGGGATGAATTTACCAGGGATGTCAAAACTATACATTTCCCTATATACTTAGCTCGTCTCTATATATGCTGTCATATGCAGCTTTGAAATCGATGAAAAGTTGGTGAGTCTTGATTTGAAGTTTCTGCGTTTTTTTCCAAAGATCTGTCGTAGTGTTAATATTTGATCGATGTTGGTCGGCTATCCTGACTCGAAGTCACACTGATAAGGACCTATCAGGTTGTTGACAAATGGTTTCTGGCCGGCGCGGCGATGTTCGCATTATACAGTAGAGAAGATCTTGTAGGAGATGTTAAGGAGACTGATGTTTTTTTTTTACAATTGGGTTAGTTCAGATTGTCTTTCTTCTTGGGAATCGGGCACGAATTCATCGCACATAAATTTTTCTGACCATATTTTACAGATGAGCTGGTGCATATTCCTATCTAAATCATCGCTTGCCGCTTTGAACATCTTGGCAACAAGGCCGTCGGCTTTAGTGATTTTAAGAATATATACTGCTATCTTCATTTCGTCGAGCTCTGAAAGATGAAATTGATGGCTAGGTTCAATCATACAATTACAATCTGACGGACAGCGGAATAAGATTTTTCTTCGTAATTTCATCTCAACAAGGGCTGCACATCTATTTAGATGTTCTGCTGATAATCTTTGCATGACATCCATATATTTTCTCGATGGCGTGCTCCTCATGCTCCTTGTTTTCTTTCTGAGAAGTTCGCTCTTCTTCTGCTTGTTGATCAGCCTTTGTCATTTTATTCAGCGACACTTTTCATGCCTCCTTAGCTGCAGGTGCTTTCTGGCTCTCGTCATCAAACTAGGGGTTCGTTGTGGTACACGTCCAAAAAAATGTCAAATGCGGAATATCCGATGGGTTCTTAGCAGTGTTGTAACTTGTTTTTAATGCCTGATGCTGGTGGCATAAAACATCTTAAGAAGTTATTTACAAACTCGATCGGAAAAGAACCTGGCAAACTCTTGTGATCGCAGAATTTCCTGGTTTTGGCCGTGTGCGGGATAACCGTTTCGGTACCTTGGATACGATAAGTTATTGGTCCGAGTCAATGTTTGACGTTCAGACCGTTTGGAAGTTCGAGATGCTGGATGTTCTGCGTCGATCGCAATCATGTCCTTTTTGTCGATATTCAGATGTGGGAACTGAGCACTGGATAAAACAATATTTGTCTCCACATCAAAATCGGAGGTGTTGTCGTGTAGGCTGTGCTATCCGACTATGTCACCAAAGAAGTCTTTTTTTTCCTATGTTTGGCGTTAAAGTCACCTAAGAAAATTTGATAATCGTAGCTAAGGCACTGCTCATAAGTCTTCTCCAGGGGCTCATAGTAATCGTCTTTGGTATCTTCGTTTTTCTTCTCGTGTAGGACATGAACGCATGTATCTTATGTTGTTGAATTTAGCCTTCATGCGGATTTTCGCGACGCACTCATTAACATACATAGCTGTATTGTAACTGAAGACTTCTTGCGTAAGTCTGCTTATGCTCCCAACAACGTCGGAAGCGAGAGTAGAAGTTGGTAAACGCAAGAGAACAGTAGTTAAAAAAAAACTGGGCGCTAGTGTCTTCTTTCATTCGAATAACTAGATCCACATAACATTTTCATTCATAAATAATAAATGATTTATCTGGTGATTTGGGAAGCTTATAACAAAAAAATGAATACAAATTGCAGTTTGTCACTTTGACATTTGCAAAAGTGTATTATTTGCTGTGTTTGTTTCTGCACGAAGCGCGAACTATCACTATTTATACTTGTTCAAATCAACTTTTTGATAAAAATGGTAGTCAAATAAAAAGTGTTTAAAATTGGGGAAAATATTGTAAACTACTTTTTAATAAGTAAATTGTCAAGTTAAGTAGAAAGACGTAGCTAACCTTTTGACGATTTAATTCTTCAAACTAGGTTGCCTCTGTTAATGTCGATATAATTTAAAAAGGTCAGGCATGTATAGGCTTTTATGCTGTGAATCATTGTTCTTGCTTCATTTGGAAAAGAAAATGCGTTCTCTTCGAGTGACAACTGAATTTATAAACCATTATCAAAATTATAAAACAAATAATTTACATTATAATTGATGTGGAACAATTTATTTGTTATTACAAACAGCAAATCATAAGTGTGTTAATGTGTTTTAAAGACACGTTAGTTCACTTTCATTGACGCCCAAAGCTTTCATTAGTACCCATAAAGCATTCTACTATATGATGCCTAACCCTTTTGTTTATATACTCATTCTTTAAACACATCATTAATAGAATCTCAATGATGTTACATCTCCACCCTAAAATTAAATTAAATCATATCATAATTAATTAATCACAAACAATATACATTGTATGTAGATGTGGCAACCCTATTTTTTGTTTAATTGGTTCTTCCGATAACTATTTATCGATGAATATTCATCATCATCATTTTCATTTTCATCATCATCATCTAATTGTGCAATCGAAACACACACAATTTCACAATAAATATTCATTCTATTTGTTTTAATTTTACTTGCATTATTTATAGCTTGGCCAAAATCAAAGAGTATTTATAAGTTTATTCAGATTTATCCAGAAAACCCAACAACAACAACACAAATTAAAGATTAAACACTTGATATCGAATACATTCACCGTCAAAAGTCTGCATCTTTTATCCTCTTCACAGCCTCTTAACAGTCTTGACCATGAGCATCATCGGAGGAGCACACGTCTTCCATAATATAGCGTTTTTCCACATTTTATCGTTTTGGCTCTTGACTTTGGCTGTGATATTTTATTGCTTACGATTCTGACGAGTGAAGTTTTCCAGCAAAAATATAAAAATTTTCTTCGGATTTAAATTGATTTTTTTTTCTTCTTTTCTCGACCACATTAACCAGATTGTTTTTTTTTTTTATTTTCTTGAATTGATGTTTACATAGTAAGCATCTCTCTTGAATTTGCGATCGTAGATATGTGTTGAAAATTACAGCTGAAATGCACCTGCATTCGAAGTATACACAATTATTGAGTTTTGTAGGTAAATTTAGGGCTGGATTAATGATAGAACACCAGGCCCGAGAACCCCCAAAGCTCGAAACACTTAGAAGCTTCCGACAGTAGATTTTCAAATGGTTCTCTTATTTGATGTTTTGTGGATGCACTCTCGCTGTGTTCTAAATACCACAGAGAAAATTTAAAACACTCATACTTTCATAATTGCGTTTCCATGATTCATTGCGATCTGAACTCCTGTGATGGCTTGGTATTTATGCCAGAAAAGCTTTGTTCTTTTTAATTGTCCCAAACCTTGGGGTTGGGATTCGAAGACTCTCAAGTCAAACATTCTTGTCCATTCCGAACCATAAAATTCGCGGTTTGGTCAGTTTCTCTACTTGCACACAACACCAAATATCAATCAAAGATATTTTTATATTTTTGTAGAGTTTGCATTTCTTCTTACGCGTATCTAAACAATTTCGAATAATTCATCGCCGGATGTTTACTACGGTGTCATTGCTGAAGTTAATGTTTCTTCCGAAATAGATGAACTCTTTAACTACCTATATAGTCTTTAGCGATAATAGATGCTTCTCTGCTTTATGAAAGTTACGTTAAATTCAAGGCCACAAAGTTTCATCTGAATTAATTTTCCCCGAATAACTAGATCGGCCATCGTTATGTAGATCTCCTGGGCTATCATATTGGTTTTGTCAATAGAAAGAAGTGATTGTTAGTATGTTCTGGTTAGATTGTGGCAGAAGGGCTTACCGCTACCGCACAGCAAGTAGAACGTTTAGCAATAATTTGCCACTTTAATTCTTGCAGGTCATAAGATCCCCTTTTTTGGTATATCACCAGTCCAGTCATCGGACATGCTTCCTTCTAACCATACAAACATGCACCCTAGCAACACATCACTGCAATATTTAAACAGTTCAGCTGGTAATCCTTCAGATCTTGTTGCATTGTTGTTCTTAAGCTTATTAATAGCTAATTCTTCCTCTTTAGGATTACATTGAGCGGTGGACCTGGGTCTTCATTTACTGAAAGTGGTGTTCTCTTCTTGCCGTAGCCGTAATACTAGATGAACCCGTTACACAAAGTGTTTGAAATTCTGCTTCCATATACATCTACTTGTTCTTTCCTTTAGTAACTAGGTTTTCTTCGCTGTTTCAAATAGCCTGGCTGGCTTCCATTCTTAAAGCCAGCAAGCATACAATTGTTTCGATTGCGAGACTTTTAGATCTCCTAGAGCTCAGGATCGGGACTCCTTACGCCCATGTCTTTCTGCAAAGGATCTTCATTGTTTTCTTAGCTTGTTACTTAAACCTTCTCTCACCTTTTTAAGTGTACATGTGTACATGTCACACGAAGGGTTCTTTGATTCCCCTTTAAAATGTCGCGATACTAGACAACTTATTCTCGCTTGGGTTTTCTCTGTATTCTCCAGTGACTCCAAATATTCCAAGGAGTAAAAAGTCGAATTCCTTCTTCTTGTTAACTCGAATTTCTTTGCTTCCGAGTTCTTAAGTTTTCTGCACAAATGAAATGGTCAGATTCGACCTTTCCCGCTCTATAGACACACCATATTCCCCTCGAAATGTAGGCACGTCTAAGATGTTGAATACGTTCCTTGCGTAAATTACCACATGATTGATCTAGCTGGCTGGTAATTCGACCATCTGAAGAGCGCCAGGCTACTTTCTAGATTCGTAGTCTTGAAAATTTAGTACAACTTATCGCCGAACTGCTGCAAAGTATCTTAGTTAGAAGCCAATTTCTATGTGGTTGTATCGTCTAAACTGTGCTTTTAATCTAAGCTTCGCTTAAGATGTCTTCCTTTCCACTTTAGCATCGAAGTCATCTAGTCTCAATTGTGTATCCATTGGCGTTCCGTATGTTTTTGCTATTTGAATGTAATCATTACGCGAGACTCCACATATATATTTCTTAACCGATTTTTGTACGTGGTAGGAAAGATAACTAACCAGACAAACACCAAACCAAAAGAGCTAAATGCTTTTTTAACCGAATAGCCTTTTCACGCCAAACCAGAAACGAGGTTTGCGGGGCCCTTTGAACTTAATCCCAAAAGAATAAACTGGCCGAAATGAACAAACTCCCACCAAAATTGGGATTTTGTTCATAATGAACTTAGTCCCATTATTTTATAGGAACAAAACCTCAACATAATATGAACTAGTTCCCAAAATGAAAACGAACTAAGCCCCAATAGTGGGACCTAATTCTTTATGAACTAATTCCCAAATGAACTAACTTCCAATTTTTTGATCAAATAAAAAAAAATTAAGTTATTTAAAAAGTGAATTTTTTAAAAATACTTTGTATAAATTTTCAAAAAGTTACTTTGAAAAATTGAATTTTTCGTTTTTGAGGTAATTTTTAACATATTAAGGGGGCTGTCTTTAAAATGTATTCAAAGTATTTTTAAGTGTGAATTTTGTAAAAATACTTTTTCAGTATAAAAGCGGTCACTTTTTCTAGGCTAGCCAATATTAAATTCATATTTTGCAAAAGAACTCCGTTACATTAGCTTAAAAATTAGAAATACTAAATATTTGCAAGAAAAAACTTACTCCCATTTTTTTTAATTAGGACTAAGTTCATTCGGACTTAGTACGCAATGAACTAGTTCCCAACTAAACTAACTCCCACAATTCGATGGGAGTATAAGTTCATTTTGCACATCAGTGGGAGTTAATTCTCTTGGGAGTTAGTTCATAGGGCCGGTTTTCGGCAAAAGGATTACGAAAACTAGAAAAGCGTTCACTTCGAACTTTGCTAGTGTTAATTTGACATTTCAATTTTTTGACATCAACTGCTGTTTGTGTGCTTGACCACAAAAGGCTCGACGAAAACCGCGCGGCTCGCGCCCGGTTTGAAAATTTGGAGTGTCAAACTTGCCAAAATTTTTAAATGGTTTATGCGGAATTGAAAAGAATTTATAAATGTTGTAAGTAAAAAATTGAGATTAAATAAATCCTGACTCATTGTTTTTATTTCATTTCTTAAGCGAACCAGAAGGATGCGTGACCGTGCGTTGCATATCTTTTTCCAGCATTATAATTCGGATATTCCCGGATTTATCTCTGTCTTTTCTCTTTCTAATTTTGACAGTTCATTACAAACAAAAAATAAAAGAAAAAAAATTGAATCAAGAGATCAGCGTTACCACCATACTTTCTTAACTTTAGTTTTTAACTGACGAAAACATTTCTTGCAGTGTTTATTTTGCAAAATTGAGCGATCAAGTTGGAGCTTTAAGATATGGGCTTCCAGATTTCGGCTCGTTTTAATTTCTACGCTTCTCGCTTCAAATTTGTGAGATAAAATTCTATGTTTTGCAGATTATTTTTCCCATACAAATTTTGACACTTCATTTCTACCGATATAAAGTTCAACTCAGGTTCAGGTTCAACTCAAGCTCCGTTTGCCACTGACGTTTGTGGGATAAGCCGAATTAATTTCTCCTGACAGCAATATGCCAGCTGTTTTATTGAGCGCTGAATGTTTCAAAAGGTATGTTTCATTTGTCCATTTTGTAATATCGACTAGTTTTCGATAAGTTTTATTTAAAACTTGTGGTTAACCAAAAGTTTATGGGAAAACTTGGGGTATTCGGTATTCCTTGACCAAAACCGATATTTTCGGGAAAACCGCGTTTTATGATTATAGCCTCATGACATCAAACCAAAAACGGTGTTTTCGGTAGTAGGTTTATGAAAACTTGGAAAGCATTTATTTTTATTCTAACCTAAAATTTACAAGTTTTATTTTGACATTTAAATTCTTGACAATAACTACTATCTGCGTGTTTGAACACAAAGTTCTCGACGAAAGGCCACGCCACTTTGAAAATTTTCAGTCCCAAAGTTAAGGTCGTGCGAAATTAAAAAAAAATTTATAAATATAAATGACGTTTAATTAAGCGCTGAATGTTTCACAAGGTGTAATGCAAATTTAAATTTAGGTTTAATTTAAAACTTGTGGTTTAGCAAAAAAGTATGGTAAAACTTATGTTTTCGATTAAGATTTTCAGCCAATACCGATCTTTTCGCGATTGGTGGAAAAGCCTTTTAAGGCTTGTAGCCTGTCTGATTCCAGAAATATTATTCGGTATAATGGAAGCTGCCATTGGCCCATATAGGGTCCCTCCATCTACGAGTACAATCTCTTTTTCATAACCTTGATTGATGGCTAGTCCAAAAAAATTCTTTTTCTTTGGTCTTAGCACCTAAATAATAATTTGTGCTGGCACTCGATCTAAATATGTGTTTACAAGTTGCTAACAACATAACCATAGTACATAATAATTTCTTTTCGATTTAATTATTATAATTGCCCAATTAAGAATCTATTCTGCGCCAGGGCATGTCACATTTGCAAACGCCTCTGGATACACTGTTAAAAATACAAAACACATCACAAATAAACAACAACTGAACGAAATACAAATGTATCTATGCGATGAGGAAATATTGAAATTCCGATCGTGTTCGACGCGGGAGTACGCGAACAAATTTGCGCATTTCCTTTGATATATTCTTAAATTTAATTTTATTTTCATCATACATAGATCACCATTCTAGCTGAACCGGGCGGGGGAGTAGGGGATTTCTTTCGTTCGTACATAAAATGTCATTTGTAACTGTCAAAGGTAAAAAGGAAGTTAACATTGCAGACGTATTCTGGACGACTGGCACAGAATACAGATGTTCAGTTCAGATCTTAAACAAACAAAAAATCTCGCTAAACGACGAACTTTTCGCGAGATCACAAACAAGAATCATTGAGGTGAATCCCAAACAGAATATTGTTGTACTAGCGCATGCCAGGCAGGTGCAAAGCAGATCTTGCGCACAAATTATTCTCTTCTCTGGTCAGAGAGATTCAGATTTATCAAAAATGTTTGTTTGTAACATTTTTAATTTTAGTAGTTTCGGATGTGTTTCTCTTTTGTTGAGCTTATTTAATTTCGGATAGAAACACAATCAGTATTCCTGATTATTCTTAATGAATCATCTATGATTGTTGTCACTGCAAATAAGTACCTACTATATAAACAAGCGGTCAGTTGGGAATTTTGTCCGATTCCAATCTATTGAACGGATAATGTGTTAAGCTTTTTTTATGGTCTAGTTGAGATCACTCGAGTTGTGATGGTCGCGTTAAACGGTTGACTATTTTATTGATTATTCGGCTTGCTAAATTCTTTATGTGATTGAGAAAAGTTTAAGACGATTTTTATTTCGCAATTTATAAATGATTTTAGTGATTTCGTGTTTTAGTTCGAATCATTTTGAGAGTGAAGCATATTGAAAAATTTTAAAAAGTGATTCTCCTAAATAAAAACATCCTGTATTTATTTTTTTTTGTGGTGGCTTGTTTAGTTTAAAAACAAAGAATATTCATTGAACAGTTAACAAAGTTTTGAATCAAATTATTGTTTTTTTTTTCGCAATAAATCAATATTACTGATTCTCCGGATGTTTACTTGTTCCCCGTTGAAACGAAAAGTAAGAATACAAAATTAATTTATGTGTGAATAGACAGTTTTCACATTTTGTTTGTTTTTTGTTTTCTTAAATTTTATTCTTAATAACAAATGAAATTAAAGAATTGTTAATGCTTAAATGTTGAAAATTTTAACACAAACTTATGAACTATGGTTTCAATTATTTGTTTTGTGTTTTTTTAAATAATTAAACTTGGAATTTTCAACGATATTTAAAACAAAACAAATTAGAATAAATAGGAATAACCATTTTTTTGTGCAGTGCAACAGTTTTTGTATTCTTACTTGCGATATTTAGATGAATACCAGATCCAGAGTTATGGATAACATTTCAAAAGAAGGGAAGACAAAAATGGTTGGCTCACAATTCTTTCTGTCTGCTTGAACGACTGAGTCAATTTTCTTTAAAAAATTAGTACAAATCGTTTTTGGACATTCTCCTCACTCGTGTTTTTCATTGTTTTAGGCACCGAAAATAACGGACTCTACCCGCACAGAAAAACAATCTAGTTTTCGACAAGGCAATAGAGAGTTTTACATAGATTCTGGCAAGGGACTAGCAAGAGTTAGCAAAGGCTAGAGCAAGGGCCTTCGGGATTATGAGCCCTTTTGCTTCGTCAGGCAAAAAAAAGATTGGCTTATGTGGGATAAGATCACGCGATCTTCTGCTTGTCAGTCCAATGCTCTACCCACTGAGCTAAACCGCTATACAAAAATTCAATGTGGAAAATAAATAAGTCAATTAAAAAGTACAAGAGACCACAACTCCAGCAATAGTTGTGTTTCTCCCAGTTATAACAGTGGGCTCTTCAGTCAATCAGTTATACCCTACTAAGACACAAATTTGAGTTGACTGAAGAACCCACTGTTATACCGGGGCGAAATACAACTATTTCTGGAGTTGAGGTCACTTGTGCTTTTTAATTGAATTATATTCATTCACTCCACTTTAAACAGAAGTAATTTCAATATTTTAATATTTAAATTTCTTCATCTTATAATGAAAATAAATAAGTTTCATACTCTAATGTTTCATACCATATTAGAACAGTTTTTTCCAGATGTCTCACACGTACATAGTAAAAAGTGTGATATGAAAAAGAAGACAAAGGAAAGAGAGAAAAAATTGTCGCATGATACTGAAATTGCATTTATGGTGCTTATAAATTTTGTAAAAGCTATTTTGTTTTACATTCCTGGTGGGGTACTGAAACATGTTCAACAAGTTTTTACTAGGGAGGGCCTCACGAGTGTTTGAAAAGTTTCCCTCGTCTAAATTTTTGGTATTGAAATTCAGCAAGAGCTTGCCAAGTATCTGACAAGTATTCATCGTCTGGATTTTCTCTACTGAAAACTTACTAGGGCCTTCAAACTATGCAGAAACTTGGCATTTTCCATTCGGTTACCATTACACAAATTCTTAGCTAATGAAAAAAAATTTAATTTGTATTAATTTCAAGCTACAATTCGGAAAATATGGTTTATAATGGGAGATTTCATAGAAATCAAGTATATAGCAAATCCTTTCAAGGAAGTAATCGAAGTCCTTCGGGCAATTATTGATCGTATTGATAATAGAAAAATTTTTGTTTATTCTCGATTTATATTTGATTTTTTAAAAAAAAATTTGCTATGCTTTTAAAAAAATTTATGAAACTACTTTAATTTTCAAAAATATATTTTTGGGGTTTAAAAAAAACAAAATATTTTCCCATTCGACGTTCTCATTATAAGCTGAGTATACAATATAAAACAAAATTACAAAAAAAAAAAATTGTATTACAAACAATTTTTTTTTTTTTTTTTTGTTGAGTTCGATATTTTAAAAACGTTTCTATCTGAGTATTTTATGTCATTGACTTTCAATGCAGTGAGTTTTGTGATACAAAAAATAAGGAAATTGCATTTTGACAGTGGCAGTCATGGACCTAGTATACACTTCCTGTCACTTGTTTGAGACCACTATTTTCATAAAAGTTTTTTCTCGATAAACACCTGTAAGCAATATTTTCCCTGGAAATTTTTGATAGGTGTGAGTAGGTATATATATATTACAATAAAAAAGGATAAAGTTAAAGAGTTAACTCGGAAAATTCATAGAAATTTTCCAAATTATGTGAATGGATTGCAAAAAATGGATATAAAAACTTGAGTCACTTGATTGAGGCCATTCCAAAAATTGCTTGGCAAAAGTTAACATCGCCGATTTTTTTCAAATAAAAGTTTAAAATATTTAAGAAAGCATAGAAATTTTTTTTTTTTTTATTAAATTTCAAGTTGAAATGGGCTCTGGAAACACAACGACAATAGCAGAAAGAGGATCAATAGATGCTTTAAAAGAACTGGGATTCTAAGGCCGAGAAAAAGCTAGGAGACCAAACTGAAGTTAGACCATTGTCAACAACTATCTTGCAGACACTGAAAACTATGGAAATAACAAAAAGGACGCACAGCTCAAGCAACAACAATCCCATAAAAGCGACTCATTCAGCGGCTAGCTTGAAATTCCACACTATCAGAGCCTAAAATAAGGTCAAAAAGTGGGGTATCAGCCAGTATTTCGACGGTTTTAAGGCTAATTAAAACCTGTGGTACATCACGGGTATGAAAATTACAAAGAAACCGGTTCTACGGCAGCTACATAAGCAACTACGGATGAATTTCGCCAGGGAGCATGTTGCCTGTAGAAACGCATGGGAAAAGGTTGTATTTTCAGATGAAAAAAAGTTTAATCCTGACGGACCAGATGGTTACAACTTTTATTTTCACGATTAAAGAAAAGAAGAACTTATTTTGTCAAGACATCACAGTCATACATCAGGTGTTATGGTGTGGGGAGCTATCACCTATTATGGAACATTTGAATTGGAATTTATAACTCCAACAATGAACGGAAATAGTTACAAATGCCTGCTGTAACGGGTATTTCCAAAGCTAACGAATATTCTGGAACCTCTACCTTGGATATTCCAACAAGACAACGCACCTATTCATACTTCCTGGGTAGATAATAGCTGGATTCAGTTGGAAAACGTTGGACTTTTACCATGGCCACCCTATTCACCGGACTCAAATATCATCAAAAACGTTTGGGCCTGGCTATCTCGAAAAGTTTCTGATGCTGGTAGACAGTTTCGAGATAAGGGCGTCTTGGTCGAAGCTAACTGCGATGCCTGGAGCCAGATTTCACTGGATTATACCAAACAAACAGTATGATTTAATTCCAAACCATCTAATAGAGCTAATTTCAAAAATGCCGGCCATACTCATTATTAATTGACAAAAACATAATACATTAATGTTTAAAAACAAAACATTTTAATAGTTTCGTTCATTTTTTATAAGATTTTGCAAGTGGCCTCAATCAAGTGACGCATTTTTTTATACCTATTTTTGCAGTCCACTCTTATAATTTGTGAAATTCCTATGGAATTTCCAAGTTACCCCTTTAAATGTATACTTTTTTATTGCAAAATATATTTACCTACAATTTCCAAGAAAAATATTTCCTACAGGTATTTATCGAGAAAAAACTTTTGTGAAAATAGTGGCCTCAAACAAGTGACAGGCAGTGTACCTACTTGGACTGCTAGTCGGTCGTCATTCCCATACAAAAGTTGCATTGAAGATGGTTTCACCGATTGAAAGCGACAACATTGCCTATTGAGCCGCGCCGAATGTTCGCATTGGTTTGGGAGACCCTTTAAGGTGAAACATTCGCTAGTCAAAATTTATTTACATGGAGATAAATCAGAGTGCCCAAGCCAACGGCGAATGTTTCTCCGCCGCACCGAATGTTTCGCGTTGGTTTGGAAGAGCCTTAAGCGGGTTACACATTATCAAACCTGTTTGACAAATCTGTTCAGATTTGATAGTGTTTACGCTCTGTTTGACAAACACGTTCTTTGTTCACAATTTTTTGATACTGTTGAGTGTTTAACATCAAACAGGTTTGATAATGTGAACCCCGCTTTAATCCATGATTATTGAAACTGGGAAATCGTCGAATGTGTTTATTGTTGATCAAATTTTTTCCAAAAATCCAAAGTACGAGTTCCTAATCATGGATATCGCTAATTAGCCAATTTTAGTTGATAAGCGTTAGCTAATTAGAGCGTGTGAAAGTCACATACTAAATTTAACCGACTGTGAACAAATTGGCCCTAAGTCGTTTTCGGATTGCCGCTAGTATATCGATTTTTTTTGTTAATAGCAGACCAGGTATAATAGGTCGATGGTGTCAGTAATGTGCAAGAAGTTTAATACAAACGTCAAAATTTATCCACTAGTTAAAATTTAAACGAGCTCAGGTTAAATTTTGACGACTGTATTCACCTCAGGAATGTCAATATTTAGCCATGTGATCAAATTTAACGCACTTTTAACGCAACTGACACACGGCCTTAATGTCAAAAATGTTGCTTGCTTACACACTCCCCCGTCACCCCTGAGAGTCTCTTGTCTCATTCAACTGTCACTCCGTCAGTTAAGTGGAGTGTTTAATTGATGATTTCAAAATTTCCTGTAAAACGATAAAGTTGAGTTTAATAGTTTCGGCCTGGTTGGTGATGTCGTGATGTGAAGAATTATTTTCTTCTGGCAAGATCAGTCGAAAAAACCCAACCACCAACACTGCACCATATTTTTGTATAAAGAACTTGGCCTACATGCTTATAAAGGTCAGTTCACACAAGAAAATCATCGCCGTACTTTTGCTTATTGGACTGTAAATGAATGAGTAAATGAAATTGACCCAGATCATGATTTCTAAGAATTAAAGTTGAAGTCGAAGTGCGTTTTTTAGGCTGGATTGGTAATTGTATCGTTTCGTTGAATAAATTGCGTCACTCAACACTGTTAAGGCTATTTTTTTTTTTTTTTTGTTGCCCGAAATATATGCTATGAACGTCGACATGACGACGATAATTTAAACAGGATGACTCCACATCTAAATGCCACCCAGCTCGTGAAAAATTTTCTTTAATGCGTGACAAATTTCCTAAATGAATTCTCGAAATGGAGACATCAGTGGCCGGTGAGGTCGTACGATTAAAAATCATTAACCTTTTTTTTTGTTTAAATAGAACATCAGAGCTGTTATTCTTGAAATATAATTATGCGAAAACGTGATGAAATATTCCATTATAATGAATTACTATTTTTGTAGGCAGAGCAGATGTAGCCTTTTTGGATTTGTATTTTAGATTAAAATATAAATATCACTATACCAAAACTACGTATCTGTTCTGTGTTGTTCTTTTGAAATTAAGCCAGAAGAGGTTAATATATCAATTTATTTTTTTAGTCTTTCATTGCAATATTGGAAAACCGTACCTCTTCAGAAAGATAGTTAAAGACTATTCAATTAACAAGGCTAAATGTACTGGACTAAGGATATAACCTTGAGGAACACCAGCACTTATTTCGAACAAGTTTTCAGAACTCGCAAGTTTTTCCACTCAGATTGAAATAGATCAATTTCTTCTTTTGCTGGTCTAAATAACACTTTCTCGCTACTAAATTTTTCCCTATTCATAACTGCGAATGTACGTACATGATTTGTACATAATTTTTCAAATTATTATCACAATTTGTTCTCTTAAATTTTTTTAATTTTAATTTTTAACAGAAACAAATATATTTTCTTTGGAATCAGATATGCATATCTCAACTATTTGAGCTGCATATAAATAACTCCATAGCCCCATTCACACACTATACAAACGACAAACCAATTTAAACTCAGCATAAAGGAGCTCAAAAATTCAACTGAACAACATTATAATATTAATCATTAATCATTCAAAAAATATGTCAACAATTTTCTTTGGTTTTTCCTTATTTCTTTAAACTTGTATAATTACGTAATTTACGTATTCTTCTTATGTCACCATCTCTTCTCTAATATGCGTACTTATTTCAAAATTATATAAAAACTAAACAAATTACTTTGGTATAGGAACTCCTCTACTCCCACTTATCCATAGTGTTTTATTTTTCTTTTTAATATTTTTAAATTTTAATTTGTATTCCAATCCGAATCCAACTATGCGAAGAGTCTTCCGCATTTAATTATTAGATAAACACCTCAAACCTCAACTCAACTTATAATAACTAACCCCATCATTTATCAGGGTGCCGCCGCGCTTTTGCTTCTGCAATCCACATTCCTCAACATAATGTAAGTCTACACGTGCCTAAACTACAGCTCTCAATCTCAATAGTAATTTTTTTTTTTTTCAAATATTGAAATTGTGTGAAGAATAAAAAAAAAATTAATAAAGTGCGAAGGTGACTTAATGTCGAGTATCTATAGTTGTTATAATCTGATGCGTGATGCTTGCATCTGATGTGCATATTAATCTAAAGAGCAGAAATATGCTTACTTTTGCCTTAAGTTTTTTTTTATATAAACAAACATCAACTGACATTTCTGTCATGATTACCGTTTTTTTCTCTCAATTAAATAACTTCTTCCCTTTTTGTTTACTTTCAGATTGGTGAACAGAAAAAAAAAAACTAATTGAATTCCAGCACACCCTCTATAGACAATTAGATAACATAACAGACACCCTGCTAGACATTGCTCGTAAAATTATCTAAATTACAATATCAACGACGGACAACGATCGTACAGCACACAACGCCGCTGCTACCAGCCTGACACCTCAAACGAAACCTCAGCCCGAGAGCTGAGTTAATCACAGACAAGTGGCCCATAGCGCTTTTGTTTAATGTTTATTTTATATTTTTTTTTTCTTAACTAAGCGCGGGCTTCATTTTGTTTTTTAATTCAATTTTGATTATTTTATTGAAAATTTCAATTTATCATCATTCTGCAACAAAAACAAAAACAACAATCTGCAAACATGATCGGGCGATTATTTCGGGCTCATGGCGAATTTTGCGCGTCACATCCGTGGGAGGTTATTGTGGCGCTATTGACATTGACCGCATGCATGTTGACGGTAGATCGAAGTTCAACGTTGGGCAATGATGCCACGGGCGGTGGACCGTCGACCGGATCATCATCAGCGATGCCAAGTAGAAATAGACCGTGTCACGGATGGAGTCAATCGTGTGATGGCTTAGAGGCTGAATATAATGCAGCCGATGTAATTCTTATGACCATAGTGAGGTGTTCAGCGGTGCTGTATTGCTATTATCAGTTTTGTAGTTTACATAAACTCGGGTCGAAATATATTTTAGGTAAGTTAGTACTTTGATTTTATTATTAAAAAAAAAAGAATTTACAATATGGGGTATATTTAACTCGATTACCCTTGAGAACTTGTAACTATTGAGACTAGTAAATACCGATGGCGGCGCTAGTGTTCATGGCCGCTACCACGGACATTGACCATAGATAAATCATTATATAGATAAGAATCCTCGGATATTGACCTTATTACATCATTATAAAAATACATTCACCATAAATAAATCATTATAAAGATGAGAATCCTCGGTTTATCCGTGGAAGCGGTCACTTTGTGTATAGTTCATGAATTGATCACCATGGTCGCATGCTTATTTGCTGGTGCTAATAAGCAAATGAAAAGTTTCTTGGATTGACAGACTTTTTATGACCCATTATGTGAATGCATTGTGAGAGAGAGAGAGTTTTCCAATTCACCATACTCAGTGAGAACCAAAACCAAATGAGATCCACCAAATGGACCCAACAAAAAATTTACGAATCGAGGCATATGACCTATTCTTACCTCTGGGCCGCGTTCGGAAATACATGGAAATGGAAGAAAAAGGATGGTGGGGCATTACTTTGACAGAAGGCAAAATTTGTCCCCTAGTTTGTTTTTAGAGTATTAAGGCTTAACTACGTAGACCTACTTTTGCCAAAAAGTACAAAAGTAAGAAATAAATATCTATGCTGAAGACACCTGTTTGAAAAAAAAAAAACAGTTGCAAATTGTGTATGGTGGCTTAATTTATTTGTCAGAACAATTTTCGTATGTTTTCTTGCAAGAAGGTTTCTTTCGCGAATATTTAAATTCCTTACTTTTGTAATTTTTGGAAAAAGTAGTTAAGGCTTTAGTTGGTTGGTCAAAGATATAATACATCAACACTAAACATCGCATTTCTTTTTGACCAGGACGATTTCTGCCATTGCCTTCAGCTTTTTCCAATATTTGTATGTGTTTGTGTTTACTCGGCAAATTATGTATATAGCTCCATTAACTTAAATGGTCGAAACGTTGATTATCTGACGTCACCAAAAAATATCGTCAATCATCGATTGTCAACGTTCAATGGTCAATGTTGTCCCAACATTTTTCGATATGTTATTTTTACAAAGCACTTTGTACCCTTTAGTGTTATGTTAACCCGTTGACAAGTAAAACTTTAACTATAACATGGAAGCGTTTAGTGTGGACGCAAATCGAATTTGAGAAGAGAAAAAATAAATATTTTTTTTTTTGTTGATGCGATACATTCGACGAGACGACAAAGCTTACACCTGTCAAAATTAATTAATTGACTTGGCAATAAACGAGGGTACGCACATTGAAGCCATATGCGATTTCTCATACGAAACCGACGACTGACGAGAAAATCGTTGTCAACAGCGAATGTTTCGTGTTGGTTTTGTTGTATGTCAATGTGATTTTTTGAGGAACAGTTAGAGAGAGCGAATTTGTTGCTTCGGATGTTCGGTATGTGGTTTGGATAGGACTTTTGGATGCATTTTTTTGGAAGGAAATATTCTTTATGCGTTAAAATAAAGTTTTTTGCTTACTTGTCATGCAATGAACTGTCAAATTCATTTCATTGAACATTTTTTTGCTCAAAAAAAAAAAAGATAAGCTGTGAAGAAGTTCCAAATTTTATTTGATTTTGTTGGAATAAACTAAGAATTATCTTTTTTTTTTAAAGATATGGATATTTCTTCAGATATTTCCGACATATTGTTACGCGAAATATTAAAAGAACCCATCAGTTTTAATATATTTACTTCAAATAACCACAATTAAAGGCTCTCCCAAACCAATGCGAAACATTCGTTGCGGCGAAAAAACATTCGTCAGTCAAAACTAATTCATATGTTTCTCCGCCGCGTTGGTGTGGGCACTCTCATATATCACCATGTAAATAAATTTTGACATGCGAATGTTTCTTCGCCGCAACGAATGTTCCGCATTGGTTTGGGAGAGCTTTAAAACTTTTTGTTTTCGTGCTGACAGAAATCAAACAGCTGCTCCTTTAACACTTGTTAAATTAAATGTAGTTGCAGAAAATATTGTACTAACCTGTTCTGAAAAAAGATTGTTGTTGGTTTTATATTTTTATAAGATTATGAACTTATTATACTGCACAAATAGAAATAGCTTAAAATAGTTTGAAATTAGATTTAGTTTTATTATTCATCAAAAAGATTACAGTTTAACAATTTCAGCCAGATAATAACTTATTATTATTAAACAATTTTAAAAAAGAAAGTATTTAAACCTTACAAATCTTCATTTTTTATCTTATTTCTATACAATAAAGATATTTTGATAAAATTAAATAACTTTTGCCAGTCTTTACCATTCAATAAATCTAGAACTTCTGATTGATCAAGGAAATATCTGTGACGTATTTGCTTGTATTTGTTGACGTATTTCTACCAGCATGGAAAATTTTCCAATAAAGTGTACTACATTTTCTCGTTTACGGGTGTTACACAAAGAGCAATTAAGTGATAAATCATTACGGTGCGGTATGAAATTCAAGGGGAGCAGTTCCGCTGTATGGATGCCCTTGAAGAAGTAAGTTTCGCCTAGATTGTGTTCGAGCTTAGAATAAATCTCTCTGTGCAAAGAACTTTTGGCCTTTTCGATGTTGTCTTCTCTCATTTTTCGGTGAAGCTTTTCAAACAAGTTTTCGAGATATGGTTTCCACAATGCAAGGTTTTCCAGAGTTAAATTAAAAGGAAGCGCACGCCCTCTAGCTATATTTTTCCACTTCAAATAAGCACAATTAAAACCAAGAACTTTTGGATTTTGCAACTGATACGGCTACCTTACGAGCAATTTTTTCCGTGTGACTAAACATTAATTTTGTATTTGGAGCTGAAAGAGATCGACTTATTTCCATAAACTTTTTACCAAACAGTTCTAATCGTTTTTGGAGACCGATAGTTTTTTTTTCTAAATGCTTTTCCAAGTTGAGGTTGCTTGTTACGGTAAAACCTAGGTACTGATATTCCTTCACCCTCTCTATAGGATTTTCGCGATAATGCCACTTTTCGTTTGCTGCTAACCTCCCCGACCCTCTTCGAAACACCATTGTTTTTGACTTACTTAAGTTGACACTCAAGCTCCACTGAACACAATAGCTATGTAGTTTGTTGTTCATCAGCTGGAGTGACACAGGAGATTCTGCCAGTAGCACCAAATCATCAATATACATCAGAACTTTAACTTGATCTAATGCAATTTCACCAGGCATAGTTTTCAGCAAATCTTCAATAAATAAGGAAAAAAGAAGTGGGCTTAAATTGCATCCTTGTTTCACACCTACAGAAGAAAACAACCAGTACTTCCAGACCCCGCGGCCGTTTTTTATGTAAAAAACACGTTTTTTTCAAAGTCAATAAATGATCAAGAATTTCGCGTATCAAACGTGGTTTCACCGGCCTTAAAAGATTTCTTTTGACTCTCTAGGGATGCTTATAATAAAACAGCACGAGTAACTGCCCCTTAAAATTTCAAAATCTGCCTTTTTTACTCGATAAATGGCTGAAAAACCCCCCAAAAATCGGTTGATTTTTAAGCTTTTCTCGATTTTAAAGACCTATATGAGTTCAGGAACGAGCAGGTAAGACTCCTCAAAATTTTTTCACCTATTTTTGAGATTCTGGAAAAATTCAAAATGCTTTTATTCAAAAAAAAAAAATGCGCCGATTCATACATGAACATGAGTCATAGTGCAGTTCTTTGATGAATCGGTGCATTTTTTTTTTGAAAAAAAAGCATTTCAAATTTTTCCAGAAGCTCAAAAATATGTGAAAAAATGGTTATATTCCATTTTCAGGCTGTAATATCTGAAAAACTAGAGCTGATGGCGAAAAGCGGATGATAAATTTGAGTTCAGCACACGAAATTACCTATGATACGAGTCTTACTTGCTCGTTCCTGAAATCATGTAGGTATTTAAAATCGAGAAAAGCTTAAAAATCAACCGATTTTTAGGGGGTTTTCAGCCATTTATCGAGTAAAACAGGCATATTTTGAAATTTTAAGGGGCAGTTACTTGTGCTATTTTATTATTAGCATCCCTAGAGAGTCAAAAGAAATCTTTTAAAGTCGGTGAAACCACGTTTGATACGCGAAATTCCTGATCATTTGTTAAATTTGAAAAAAAACGTGTTTTGTACATAAAAAACCGGCCGCGGGGTCTGGAAGTACCATTTTTTAAAAAAATTCCGGGACGTAGAAATACTTGTGTGGGTATCCTCTACAAGATCCACGATACCCATTTTGAATATCTGACAAAAAAAAATTATTAGACACCCCTAAGGTACATATCATAATATTATAAGACTGAAAATGTGATCAACAGTAGAATATCCCTTTCTGAAACCAATTTCGAATTCACTCAGGAGATGGATACTTTCCACCCATTTTGTCAAACGACATCGCAGTATCACCATGAATATTTTCAAAGATGAATTTAAAAGAAGCTATACATCGGTTGTTAGAGGGTTCTGTTCTATCACCCTTTTTGAATAAGGGGAAAATAATTGTTCTCTTAAAGACGTCTGGTAAGTTGTCGTTGAAAACTCTGGTTAGTCTTTTCAGGAACTCATCTGTTGCATGTTTAAAAAATTCGTTTGTAATCCGGCCACTACCAGGGGATTTTTTAGCTTTTGCTTTATTGATGACTGACTTAAGCTCAGAAAGTCCTATTTCTCCGTCCAAAATTTCATATTCGAAAGCTTGTATAGCGTGCTGTATCTTTTGAACATGTGTATCAGCATTTGCAAGTTTTCAAAATGATCTCGGAGTATTGATATGGGCAACAAAGTATTAGAGTTGAACTGGGTTCCCTTGATATCCCGAACGGCTTTCCAAAAGTCTGAGGAGCTTTTGCAGTTTTGTAGATTTTCGAGTTGCTTTTTACTGTAACTTTGCTTTTTTGAGTTGCACAAGGCTTTGTAGGCACGGTTAGCTTCCAGGTACCTTTTCCTCAAACAAACGGTGTTATATTTTTGAAAAAGTTTTAGAAGAGCAAAAACCTCATGGAAAAAAGTGACAGAAGGTAGAACGGTTTAGTGGAAGGTTTTCACTCAAAGAACTCACAATCTTATACTTTTCTGATCTTTTCTGTTCTTTTATGTTCCTACCTGATTTTTTATCTTTTTTTATTTAAAATGAGCTGGTCGGACCAAAACACCCAGCTATTTATTAAAATAGACGAGCAAAATGAGTAGGTAAATGAGTGTTTCTATGAACGTATCTAACGGACTTGAGAGATACTTACTTACTTAGGTCCTCGGACCTATTACGTCCGTGATGTTTCCCTTACGGGACATAGGGCCTCCACTACACCTACGCGCCATCGTGTACGATTTCTTGAAATGTATTTCAGTTCTCTCCAACTTTTCCCCAGTCGTGCCGATTCCTGTTCGACCGTTCTTCGCCATGTACTTCTAGGCCGGCCCACTTGTCTTCCCTCCTGTGTGAGCGGGTTCCACTGCATTGCTTGAGATGCAATGCACCGATCGCCTTTTCGAAGCGTATGGCCAATCCACTGCCACTTTCTTCTTCGTATAATGGAGTCTATGGGCTCCTGACCCGTTCTCGCATGAAGTTCGGCATTGGAGATACGGTTGGGCCAGAAAATCCTCAAGATGTTTCGTAGACATCTATTAACGAAGGTTTGCAGCTTTCTAGTGACAGTTTCAGTGACTTTCCAAGTGCTGCAGCCGTAAAGCAGAACGGATTCAACATTGGAGCGGAACAGTCGTAGCTTGGTCTTTAAGCTAAAAGAGTTGTTTCTCCATATTTTGGACAGCATTCCGAACGCAGCCTTTGCTTTTCTGATTCGGCTGTTTACGTCCAGTTCAGTTCCGCCACCCGTAGAGACAATACTCCCAAGATATTGGAAATCCTGTACCATCTCTACGGGTTGTCCAGAAATATTTACTTGGATTGATGAGGAAGTTCCAAGGCTGATCCTTTTAGTTTTTGCCGAGTTGATCTTAAGCCCTACGATTTCTGCTTCTCTCTCCACCCTTGTTGTCATTTGATGGAGATCCATGATCCTATGAGAGAGTAAGCATACGTCGTCCGCGTAGTCCAGATGTTTGAGGTGAGATTGCAGAGTCCACTGAATTCCTCCATTTCCATTTGACAAAGCTGCGTGCAGTACGTTACTTACCACCAACAGGAACAGTATTGGTGACAGTATACAGCCTTGCCTAACTCTACTTTGGATTTCAAACTCCTCTGACAGCCTACCTTTGTGCAAAACGTGACACCTGGATCCATCATATGTAGCCTTGATAATAGCAATCAATTTATCTGGGATGCCCCTCCTGTGCAAAGCAAGCCAAATAAATTCTCTATTGACACTGTCGAACGCCTTTTCAAAATCGATGAACAGCAGGTGAAGTGGTGATCGATATTCAACGCACTGTTCGATGATGATCCGCAAGGTGTTGATGTGATCCACACAGGAAGATCCAGTGCGGAAACCTGCTTGTTCGGCGTCGAGTGTGTCTTCGAGGTGGTCTTTAATTCGGTCCAATATTATCCTTGCTATTATCTTGGCTACTGCAGGCAGAACGCATATTCCTCTCCAGTTTTCGCACTGTGTGAGATCTCCTTTCTTTGGAAGCTTGACAATCATTCCTTTTTTCCACTCTTCAGGAAAGCTCTCTGTTTCCCAAGCTTTCTTAATAAGTGGGTGCAGAAGCTCGCTCGATGTCGTTGGGGCTGCTCCTAAGAGCTCTGCAGGAATACCATCAAGTCCAACCGCTTTGTTGTTCTTCAGTGCTTTGATGGCGGTGATAATTTCTTCTTTACTGGGGGGCACGGTGCGTATTCGGGAAATTGTTACTTCGGGTAGCTCAGTGGGAATAGGGTTCACTTCACTTGCGAAAACGCGGTTTAAAACCGCAGAAAATTGTTCCCTCCACCTTATGAGCTGGTCCTCATCCGAAATTAGCAGGGATCCGTTTGTGTCTTTAACCAGGTGTTGTTTAGAGCTCTGGACACCAGTGAGCTCTTTGGTAATTCTGTAGACGGTCCTACTGTCACACCTACTAGCGGCTTCTTCTGCTTCTGTAGCCAGTGCGTTGATGTAGTTACGCTTATCACGTCTCACACTACGGTGAACTTCCCTCATCTACGTAGACTCAAGCTCGTTTCTGCCTGCTGCTGGGGTAGCTGCGATGCGAACTTTAAGGTGTTTCCTTTCTTCGATCCTTGCCCAAGTTTCGTCGGAAAGCCAAGCACTATTTCTCCCTTGTGCCCGGCCGACTATACTTTCAGCACCGGATATGAACACATTTTTCACAGCACACCAATGATTTTCGATGGATGTGGTTTCCGTGCTGCTGATTGCGTTCAATCCTTGTGAAAGGTGGTCCCCTAGTTGTTGGCGCACTGCGGGATCATTTAGTCTATCTGTATTAAACTTGGGCATTCGAGTGTTTTCTTGGGATCTACGAACTGCAGCTGTACGCAATCTTACGGTAGCAACCATCAGATGGTGGTCCCGGGCCATTCCCATGTCAGCACCTCTTCTGTTACGGACGTCCTGGAGACTGCTTCTAAAACGCCGGCTGATCGCGAAGTGGTCAATTTGGTTGGAAGTTGCTTTGTCTGTCAGTCGACACCCAACTGACTTTGTGGCACGTATTATGCTCGAACATGGTCCCTCCAATAACAAGGCCGTTAGCGTTGCAGAAATCGACAAATCGTTCGCCATTGTCGTTTCGGTTACCAACACCATGTTTTCCCATGACATGCCTTAGCCCAGAGTTGTCATTGCCAACCTTGGCATTTAAGTCTCCCATCACCATAACTATATCACCTCGTGGAACTTTATCATAAGCAGCACTCAGCCGGTTATAAAAGGCCTCCTTCTCCTCGTCAGAAGAGAGCAAAGTTGGGGCGTAACACTGTATGATGGTGACGCGACGTACTCTAGTCCGGAACCTGGCTTTCAGGATCCTGTCACCTAAAGGCTCCCAGGAAATTAGGCTTTTGAGAGCTGTTTTGGAAAGCAGCAATCCAACGCCAGATTCCCGAGCGCTTCCAGGTGTTTTTCCGGAATAGAATAGTACAGTGTTACGGGTTGGTGACTTGAACTTCCCCGAACCCAGCCATCTAACTTCACTTATCCCTAAGATGTCCATCCTATACCGCATGAATTCCCTCTCTAGTTGCAGGAATCTGGCATTCTGAGGACCTTCTTTTCCGTTGTCAAGAAGCGTCTTCACATTCCAGAAACAATCTTTGTCCGGGTACAATAGCCAAAAGTCGTCAACGAGTTATCATTAATTATCCGAGGCGTAGTGTTGGTTTCGGTAGCGGGTTGATTTCAGTTACGGAGAATGCTGACCTCCGTAACCTATCCTAGAAAGCTAGGCCTTTTCGCACTTGTAATTTTGGCCTATTTATGCATATTGGGATACATAAATAGTTGCCCGGGGACCACCACGAGGAGGTAAAACAAGCACTTCATCGTGACTGATTGTTGCGCTACAGGCCCAGACCAAGTTCTGAGCAATCAATAGTTTCCCGATCAGGCACGATGCAGGCCCTTCTCGTCAAGACGTTCGGATTCGGCATAAAATTATAGGTCCCTTATATTCCTATCGGCACGCGCACGCAGGAATGGTTGCGAGTTGTTAGTCACTAGGCCCTGGTTCTTCACGAGCCGTTGCGTCACCCAATCTATTTTTATTTATTACATTTCATTTCTAATTAAAATATGTATGAAGAACTGTTAAAGTTTTTTTCCTTTTTCAAATGTTCAGTTCCAAAAATAAATAACCATTTTTCTAGAAATTTTCGAGTTCTTGTTTTTTTCACTAACCTTAACAAAATTACTTAGTTCCAAAAAAAAACACTTCAACAGAATATATCTCAGGTAATTATTCAATTTGTAAATATAATTATCATAATATGGTTGAAATACAAACAAAATCCAAGAAATTTAACATATAAACAAATTGATTATAAAATAGATTAAAAAAAAAAACACTAATTTTTATTACTCAATCAAATTCACCTTATGATATCAAACGCATCGAAAAGATTCACAAAATAATTAATGTGTTTTTTTATAGCTGATACTATAATTTAAAAACAAAAAAAAAAAATGAATTACAAAAATCAATGACGTACTTAATGGGAAATTCAATAAAATATCTGGGTCATCAACAAAAAAACACCACGAATCGAAGATAAACGAGATGAGCCCGCATAACGTTAGACATTTTCGATGATAATTAAATGGCCATCTCTTTCAACATTTTTTTGTTTGTTATTTAAACATAACAATGAGTGATGTAATTAATTTAATAAGGGAAATCAAAAAATGAAAACAATACAAATTCAGTAAGAAATTAATATTAAAATTGACAAAACAAAACTCAAAAGTTCTGTTTGCGGCGCGACGTGTTTCCGCTATGTTTTCTTTGTATCTGATCTGATGGATGTGTCTCTAGATAAATACAATCATTGAGTTTATACACAAAATGATACAATCCGACAAAACGAAAAAGTGAAACTTAATTTCAATTAACGAACGAATTAATGAATTTGGTTAGCCTTTTCATTTGCTTTGCATGATGTATTACTTCACATATTTGTTTTACTATTTTTTGTTTGTTTTTATTAAATCGTGTAGTAATTAATTTTGTTTGTAAAAAAGAAAAAGTGCGAATGGAATTAGGAAGCTAAGATTTCATTTTGAACAAAGCCAAATTCAAACTTTAATTTATAGATATCGAATATACTGAGAATTTTTCTATGGATCATTAACCCCAATTTCATCTGATCAGATCTGAAAAATAAACCTCAAAGAAAGCCTTTGCGGTACAATACAAAATAGGTGTGTTCCCAAGATTTTTGGGCAGAAACTGTCAGTCTGTCAAATTTTGAAGAGTGAGAATGAAATTCTCAGACAGAGAGAAAAACTGCCGAAAAACTGTGGAACGGTTTCTTGGCAAAAATTTCTGCCACTCAATTTCACACAAATATTCTTTAAATTTATTAAACCTTTTTTCATTCCATCGCGAAGCAAACCGAACTGACTACTTTAACAACAGTATACATATTTTATGCAACGTACCTCCCTCAACCTAACATTTGACAAACCAACAATTTCTGCCCAAAGAAGATTCTTAGGCAGAATTTGTCAGGAGGGGAAATTGTTTTACTCTCTCGTGAGCGCTCTCTTGTGCCCAAAACTACCAAATTTGTGAAGTGTGGAACAGGATTTGGGCAGCAATTGTTGACAGTTGGCTGTTTTGGTCAAGCTCTTGTATATATTCTGGTATCTGAGCTCTAGCTACGCTATACATTTGCGTTGTGTAGTATCTTAATACTCATAACCGAGATTTGTTGAGATTTACCCGTAATTTTCTTTAAATCGCAGATTTATTTCTTAATAGCGCATTCATTCAATAAAGTTGGCGCCATTTGAAGACTGTTTGAAGGTGCAATAAACCTAAACTTATAACAGTGTATAGCAACATTTTTTTCGAAATGACAACTTGAAAAATTAAAGTCAGTTCAGGTGTCCGTGTCGGAGATCTCCACATTCGTTGAGATCTGAACGCAGTTACCTCATTTTTGATCGTATTTGTTGTCAAAAAACAGTGACTTAAATATTTCAAAGCAATATTATTATTATTTTTCGTCTCAAGAACTCAAATGTTCAAAAAAAAGGTTCTTTTGTCTTTTTGCTGAGAAATCCTGTTTAGTTTTATCTTCCTCCTCCATCAAATTGGAAGAGGCAAGTCCAAATGGAGCTTAAGACGCAAACGTCAAAGATTAGAATAAAAACAGATTTTAAAGTAATTGCAGTAGATGGCATTAGTTTCTATGATAAAAAAATGCTTGCATATGCTTAGTGGCAACAGATGGAATCGGTAATAATTTGTAATTTCCTACTTTGCGCCAATAGGCACTGTTGTCACTTTTAATCGGTGGAACCATCTCCAATGCAACTTTTGTATGGAAACGAAATAAGGTACCAGTGCACTTTATTTTGTACGCTGCTGATGCAAAACGAAAAATCCCATACAAAAATGTCATGACTAAAGCCTAGTACGCTGCTGATGTTAAACGAAAAATCCCATATAAAAATGACATGACGAAATCATAAACGAAAAATTTCGTTCTGCTTTTTATTCTGTGGTACGCTGTTCGACCAACGAAATTGATGATATACCAGATCGCTTTGACAAGTCTCCACTCGCTTTTTCGCACAGAATTAATTGACCCGACAGTTAATTGTGTGCGGAAAATGACATTTGGGTTTGTTCGTGTTTTTATTTGTTGTTACTTTCATTACAGCATGGCTGTTGTTTGATTTTTTCATTACATTTTGTTTTATTATTATTACAAGGGTGAACCCTTGTTGACGAAATCATAAACGAAAAATTTCGTTGTGATTTTCGTTCTGTGGTATGCTGTTCGACCAGCGAAATTGATGATAATACCAGATTGTTTTGCCAAATCTGCACTCTCTTTTCGCACAGAATTAATTGCCCGGAAAATGACATTTGGGTTTGTTCGTGCTTTTATTTGTTGTTACATTCGATACACCATGGCTGTTGTTTGTTTGTTCCGTCAAATTTTGTTTTATTTATTTGCAATTTGTGAACTCTCCATGAATATTTTTTCCCTGTGTTTTCGTAAGCATTTCGTTGTTTTTTTGGAGACCGCAGAAAAATTTCGGATCAGCAGCGTACTAGGCTTTTTATTCAAATGGTGTAAAAAAAAAGTATTATACGTGCAGGGAAACCACTATCCAGTGTATTGTAGGGATCAGTGTATTTGCCTAACTTCCACCCACTACAATTACTGGACAGTGCGTTCATACAAAAAATTGTCGCAATTTGTGAACTCTTATAAGCCCTCTGATACCATGTCAGTATAACATTATTAAACTGTATTAAAAATTCAATTTGTCAAAATGATAACTTGGAAAATTAAGCCTGTTCAGGATACTGAGATCTCAGAGATGTTCCCATTCGTAGAAATCTGAACGCAATTACTACCAAATTCTGTTCATTTTTGCTGTCAAAAAAAAGCGACTAATGCTATGTTTCCACCAAAGGTTTATCTCAGTTTAGATTTAATAAATCTATTTGATTTTTCCACCACCCAAATCAAAATTAAAAGTGGATTAACTTTGAAAGAACCTTCCAAAATGCAAATGGTGTTCTGAGACGAATATGAATTACATATATGAAATAGAAGTGAGATAGAAAGTTTTATTTGTGTCAAAGAATATTTGTACGATATGTCAAGCGTGATAGGGATATAGGTCAGTTCGAATATTTAAACTATTTGTCATGCTTAGATTTAACAAGATTTATTTGGAATCTTCTAAAAACTTATGCCACATTTACACGAGTGTCAAAACTGCCATAAAATTTGTCATTAAAATGGAAAAATAGTGACAAAATCATTTCATTGATGACATGCATTCACACGAAGACAGGGTTCATTCTCTTTTGAGTATTGTTATTGTTGGAAAATAGTGACAGCACATTGTTTACACGATGTCATTATAATGTTAAAATTAAACGTCACTTTCACTTGTTTACGATAACAAATAATGACATATTTAGGCCATTTACCCGATTTGGTGACAACTTATCACTTGTGCAAATGCAGCAAAACGTAGTATAAGACTGTAACTGTTCACTGAAAGCCCTTCTACACTTAACCCTAACCCACTGTGGGAATGAATTTCATGCGACTGCCAAATTTTTAGTAAATAAATGACTTTTCATATTTTGCACCCACACTTATAAATAAATAAATCGGTGGCACAACGGCTCATGAAGAACCAGAACCTAGTGACTAACAACTCGCAACCATTCCTGTGTGCGCCTTTCGACAGGAATGGAATGGACCTACAATTTTATGCCGAATCCGAACGGCTAGACGAGAAGCACTTATTCGTTAAAAGTGATACTGTTGGAGGACTTGTCAATTCCTCGCAAGAGGCAGTAGCCCTGAAAAAAAACTTTTTAGTTTTTAGGTGGACGAGGCTGGGAAGCGATCCCAGACCTCCAGCGTGACAGTCGAACGCACTAACCATTACGCTACGGGCTACTACTTGCACCCACACTTGCTTATATTAATATACTCTACCTTAACCTAAATATAAAGGATAAAAAAACATTCATAAAATTTGTCATGTTTTAACACATGTCAAATAATGTGGGATAGAATCCCGCGTTGTGTAGAATGGGGTGTCATATTTTGTTTCGACACTATAACATGCCGCCTCCACTGGCTACGAACGATGTCCATAATCCAAACTAAAATCCAATCCACAATCTGATTTGTAAACTGCATGGACATGTATTTTTGCGACTTCATTGGATTTTTTAAGACATGTTCATAGTCCTGTCATCGTACATGGCCAGTTGAGGCGGAATATTATACATGATTACTTTCCCACTTTTTGACATGTGTTAATACACATATTCGGATAGTGTGGAAAGGCTTTAAGCCATTACGATGGTTTTGTTGCTAAAATCGGAGAGGGGATGCGAACTCCTTCTCGCTCACAAAAGCATCTTCATAGCATAGTGTGCAGTCAGAACCTAAGCAGGGTCTGTCCTTATCATGATGCGAAAGAGTTGTAAAAAAAAACTTATTTCAGAAATGTTTCAATCTCTCAAATTTACCCTTCCTTCTACGGCCCTGATTTAGCCTTCAAAAACAACAAACAAAACAACCGCACAATTCTAAAAAAGAAAACGACATCAACAATTCAACATCTTCTTCCTCAAAAATGAGGTTCAAATTGAACTTGCAAACAAAGAATAGTCGTTGGAGCTCCAAAGAGTGTTAGGAACTATACTGACTGTTACGTAAGTGAATACTAGGTAAAAGAATTCTTTTTTTTTTTGAAATTGTACAAAGCGTGCTCTATACTCGTACATGTATAGTGACATCAGTAGTAAGATGTCTATTTAATGCCAATTTTTTCTGTTTTTTTTTTTTGTATTATGTTTTTTAACTGATGGAGGTGGCACTTTGTATTTTTCTCCATTAAATTCTGGCCTTGCCACTAAGGAAACGCTCTGGTGCTATTCCCGGATGAACGTTTTTTTTTTTGCAGTTCTTTAAAAATGTGCTTGTCCTTAAATGATGATTGCACTTGGCAAGCTGGGAAATGGACTGTTTTTTTTTTTTTTGCAAAGTTTAAATCACCAGGGACACGAAAATGAACTGCATGATGGGCTACCATGTTGTTATATTTTGTATGCATGTTCATATTTTTACTGTGAGCATTTTGTTTGGGAGCATTACTTTTTATTTACTAGATGCCTATCTATATCAATATCAGTCTGAGGTTTGTTATTGAGGGGTTATGGTAATTACGTACCAGTTATAATTTTAGTTAATTATAGAAACTTCATCCTAATGCTAGGTTCCCCCTTGTCATTGAAAAGACGCAAATTGACAAACTTTCCGGGACAGGGTGACTTTTACCAACACAAAAAGCAAAGAAAGTAGTAGTAGCGAGCAACTATAACTCACCCTGTCTTGGAAATTTTGTCAATTTGCGTCTTTCAATGACAAGTGGAAACCTAGCATAATATTTATAAAATATGGTGATTTTTCTGAAATCACTTAAGGCGACCCGAAAAATTCGCTGACGACAGTTTGTCGTTGTTGAGCTTTATGTATCTGCCAATTTTGTTATCATTGCGAATGTTTCACTCCGACTTCGCCTTGTTGTGGGAGAGACTGAAATCCAAAATTTCTTCTCGATGGGAAGTATAATGTGGACTTTACACGAATGACAAAATTTCTTTGATCCTGTCATTATGTATCTATTTTTTGACAATATTATGTCAAAAGAATAAATTAGCTCATTCTTTTGTCATAATAATGACGAAAAATGACAATATGTCACTCCTGTGAATCCGGCATTATTCTGATAAAATTATGTGTAAATTAAGTTGATTGATAGTCCCGGTCTACATTGAATGATTTTTCCAGTGCTGAATGGAAAAATCGTCCGAAACTGGAAGGAACTTGTCGGCTGTACCTCTCAATCGCACACGATTACAACAACAATTTTTGTCGGCACGAGAAAAATCGTTCAATGTAGACCGGGACTTTATTACTACCCAAAAGATAACAGAATGTAAGTGGAATATTTGTGTACAAAAAATCACCCTTATTGCATTCTTCAAATGGACATTATATTAAATAAAGTTCCACTAACCATCCTTTTGTTGAAAATCTCAAATTTTAAACATAATTCCTATAACTACTAAAAAAAGAAGAAAACATCTAAGTAAAAATGTGATGCGATGAGTTTAATAACCTTTTTCAATAACTGTCTTTTATAAATATTTTATCTAAGTAACATTGAAGTATCCTACCAAGTACCAATCTGTTGACCCGTCAAACTTGAACACAAAAGATATATTATATTCAATCAATAGCCACTTATTATTGTGAACTTGAACTACACACAGCATCAGTGATTAGGTAAGGAAAGTTACCACTTTTATTGCATTGCCATCGGTACTTTAGTATTGACACATCGACCATAATCTGCGGAATGCCCATTGCAAAAATAATCAAAGAAAAAGATAAAAAAGAAAACAAACGAATTAAAGATATCCCGCAGCTGTTATGTTACATGACTCGTCATAAAAAAAAAAAAATACCGACTTAAGCCCTAAACCTCTAAGCCTGAAATTTGTATTGCAAATAATCCACGACCTTGGAGACTTTTTGACATTTTATTTGTCAGTTTAATTTTTTTATCTAGCCAAACCTATTTCTGGAATATCCGCTGATATTCATGTCAAGGGTAATAAAGTGCATGATAACACTTGGCGCGCCACTGTTTTTAAAGGCTTAACCAACTTGCACAATCCTTTAGAGCTGGAATTGAATGTAAGAAAAATAAAAACCTGTTCAACAAATGCGCTTTGAGTAGGTACCACTGTATAAATGTAATTTGTATGAAAAGTGAAAACTCCGCATCACAAGGCTTCATTTAAATACGAGTAGGTATATGTAGGTAGGTATAGGATTAAAGCGGAATTCGAACATATACAATTCTTCACAGGCTTACGTACGACCACTTTGACTTTCGGTTTCATTGATCATCAAGTCTTGAAACTGGAACTTCTTGCCTCAAATAACCCAAGTTTGAAATATTTTCGCAATTCATTTACTTTCGATGATTTCCTTCTTTGCGTTTATCATAAAGCTTAACGATAACAAACGAATGGCGAATTTGAAAAGTATGTGGTGTTATAGTCAGGTGGGTATGGTTGCAATTGATTGTTATTTAATAAGCTGTAATAAAACATAAAAAAAAATGCGAGCATTGTCAAGATACGCCACATCAAAAATGATCTGTCCAAAAAAAGAAATACAATGGAGACATGACGGATTGAAATTTTACTTAATATGAAACTTGGAAATACATGCCTTATTCGTTTGAAAAAATATTACATCCAAATTGAAGTTCTAAAACGTCAGAAATAACAATAAAGTGCCTTTTACATGAGCTGTGTACTGCGAATTGCGAATGGTCGTGAATTTTGGTCGCTGAGAGCTACGAATTCTGATGCAATATAAACATGTAAAATCTGTAATTGAGAGTAATTTCGAGCAAATTATTTATTCGAAATTTTGTGGAACGCGTCCTGTAGTTGTGGATTGCGAATTTAGAAATGACAGTTCGCAGAAGCAATGTTGTCAGGCACTTAGAATCGCATACATCAGCTAAGACCGCTTTCACACAAGGAAACTGAGTTGCCGGCAACTGGGAGTTTGTAGGCGAGAAGGGCGTAAGGCAAATGAACAAAATTTCCCCTCGCACCCTCTCGCCAACAAACTAGCTTGTTTCTGGCAACTCAGAAAGTGGTCTTACTTTACTTACTTAGCACCTCTTACTCAGACACGTGTCATGCGCTTATACGCCTTAAATCTGCATACCAACGTTATCCTATATTATCTAAGTTAGCGGCGATTTACATAGCCGCTTTAGGAACCGTCCCCGTCCATAAGAAAATTCTTCCTAAATCTTGATCCATTTCACAATATAGGATTTGGCATCCAAAAATGTCACATCAATATGTCAGATGACTGAATGATAAATGAATGATGAATTTTTGTAATTTAATATTAGTAATTCATTAAAAATAAGATTTTTGAACCCCTTTTTGTGTAAATGCTTATGAGTAGCTCTTTATTTTAAACGCCCTATATTATTTATGGCAATGATCCACATAGATCATCCCATGAAGGCAAAAGAATTCGGATCAGGGTAACAATAGTGTTATATATCAGTCTTTTCTTTCCTGTTTATATTTCATTTGTATGTTCCTTTTCACTAATCTCTCGGTAAATATAGGTAACGTCCCCTACCCGTCAAAGTAAGAACTAATTTTTTGTTCATAAAATGTGATCCTGATCTCGTGTTGTTTCTGATAATAAAATATTGCTTCCATTCGTTAGCTACCTTTGTTATGTACATTATTTGCGATATCGAATTCAAATGTTAACGAGTTGTGTAAAAATAACTACTAAATATTCAACGCTACTTTCAAACTATAAATCCATGTTATGCATGGTAGGTCTCCCGTCCAGTACCATGCACACATTATGTTTCTTGTCTAATTAGCAAGTCGGTAATAATTCACCTTGAGTGAACAAAAAAAAAAACAAACAGAAATATAAGAGTTTCTTATAAATTTTACGTCGTTTGGTAGCATTGTTGACTAGATGTAGACGACCACGTGAAAAGTATTGGACTGAGCTGCCATTTTTGAGAAATTTGTTTTTATTTGTGTTAACGAATGAGCCAAACCCTCATTAAGATGAATGATATTCGAGAAATCAAAATAAGATTTTAAATGAATGTTAGTTTTGGTGTTGACAGATTAAAAAACTATTTGACCTTTTTGCAAATTTAGCATGCTAGTTTCAATTGAAAAAGCAAATAATGATAACAATGGAATAGCATAACTTTGGAATGCTTTTTGTAACAATCAGATAATATTATTTCAGTTGTGATATTGTGATGTGATATTGCTGTCACACACATTCAAATAAAAAAAAAAATGACACAAGAAGTGAAGATACTGAAAACTTGGTGAATTGTACTTTCACTTTTTAATATATCAAGGATGTTTCTTTAAAAATTTGCTTGTTTTACTAAAATAAATTCACAATACCGCTTTCCCACAAAGAAATTGAGTTGCCTGCAATTTTAAGTTTGTTGGCGAGAAGGGCGTAAGGGGAAGAAAACAAAATCTCCCATCTCACCCTTCTCGCCTTGCGACCAAGATGTCAAGCAGTTCCAATGGGCGCGACGCGCAATCATTTAATGAACGATGGATCATCATAAGTGCATTGCCGTCAAACAGTTCTTTAGAAAAAATGCACACGTCACTGCGTGCGGCAATGTTCATTGAAAACATTTGCATTATTTATAGGCTTTTCACACCAAACCTAAAACGGGGTTTTCGGCAATATGTTCACGAACACCGAAAATTTTCAAGTTTTCATTTGACATTTCAGTTTTTCGCTATCTGTGAGCTAGAACACAATAGTCTCGACGAAGTGTCGCGCCGCTTTGAAAATTTGCACTGCCAAAGTTAAGGAAAAATATCAAATGTTTTATGCGAAATTAAAACACAATTTATAAATATTGTTAACTAAAAATGGGAATGCAATGACTGCTGATTCATTACATTTAATTCATTTCTCAACCGAACCAGCTCAAGTAGTAGTAAGGAAAGGATGCGCGACCTTGCGTCACGTGGTCTTGTGTTCCAGCAGCAAAATTAGATTTCCCTGGCAGCAAGGCAGCAACCCGTCAGCTATTTATTTGACGTTTAATTGTGCGTTGAATATTTCACAAGATGTGTTTGTTTAGTTCATCTTGCCAATCCAATATGTTTTCGAAAGGTTTTATTTAAAACTTGTGGTTGTACTTTAACTTTTTAAGTTTTCGTAAACCTTTTACCAAAAACCCCGTTTTGGGTTTGGTCTTTGGTGTGAAAAGGCTATTAGCAATATGTGTGGAAAAAAGCCAAAACTGATATTTTCACGAAAATCGGGTTTTGGGTTTGGTGTGAAGATTATTTTATTGATGGTCGATTGTTTTTTTTTTACATTATGGACAGTATGTATGTTTTCTAATTGATTTATTATTTCACTTTATTCAAATTTATCGAATCCAAAATTTTTAAGTTCTTGCTTACCTGTATAAAAATAACGAGGTTAAAAGTCACTGTCATGCCCCATTACAAAAGAAAAATAACTGCTTAACCAACAAACTTGTCTATCCTTCAGTCGTTTATAAATTTAACACAAAACAATTCGTAAACTGTCAAAAATCCAACTTTTCCGCATCGGAAAGTGGAAAGACGTGAGTAACAAAATCAAAGAATTGAACTTTTTCAATCGATTTTGTTTCAATCAGTTTAATACCTATGTATACGATCTGGATTTTATTTCGAACCAGTTTAAAACATCCTGCACAATTGTACATAATGTACATATATATTACAAAAACTATATATATGAATTAAAAACTAATATGGGAAATGAAATAGGAAGTTAAATCGAGGCAGAGTGTTGGTCAAACTCTCGCAGTTCACCCACACTTTAATGAGCTTAAATAAGTAACGTTCTTCAATAAAAAAAGATTATTTCACTTTTCAAATAAACACAAACATACAATAACGAGAAACACAGTGCATAATTTTGTCGCATGATTTTGCTCTTGCATATATGGCTTTTGATGGTCAAGGAAAGAACTGCATTGTGAACTTTTCAGTATAAAAGTCCTTCATTACCTTGTGACAGATTTAGCACATTGGAAAATTTTGTATAAAAAACCGTAAAATAAGGTTTATTCATGAAATTCTAATATGAAACTCATGTCGTTTTCAATTGTATTTCGGAACAGTTAACTCTTTTTGATTCCAATCGAATTATTTTCTGTTGTTCCAAGCATAATTTGCGAAATATTATATGTGTGTCCATAAATTGTCTGGTATTTATGTATATTTTGCACGTTAAGTCGAGTAAAATTAATTTGACAAGTAATCTGATGGAAGAGTTTACATATATATGTATATGTGTGTTTTCGGTCTACTTTATAAAATCCGAAACAGAAAACCACTCCGAAAACATTATTCGGAATAGCCAATCGAAGTCTTTTGGAGTAATAGGAGTCAAAAAGGAGTAACTCCGAGCCTCCAATCGAAAAAGACATCAATTTTCAAATGAACTTTGAGAGCTTTGGGCTGATAGAAACTGTAATTTTTGGAATAATAAACAAACAGGTACAGTGCCCGATTACACAATTCGTTTTTTCGGTTGTTTTGTCTTTTTGACAAATTAGGTGAGGAGAGTAGAAATGTAGAGGGAAGGAAGTAACGAAAGCAGGAATGAAAATTTCAAGACTTTTTCTGGCTGAACTTTGACGTTTCTGATTTGGCAACCACAATGCTCCTCGACGTTAGCAAAAAACCATTTGAACAAAAATGATTAAATTGAAAAATTGGTTTTCATAATTCGATACACCTAATATACGATTGTACTCGTATTTGAGAAATAAGTGATTAAAAAATGCTTTTATTTATTACTACTGATTATTTTCTTACAAAACAAACTAAAATTCCATGAACGTCAAAATAACGAATGGAAGTGCGTTCGTATTTTCGCGAACCATGTAATCATGACCGTTCGTGCCTGTCAAAAAAAAAAAACGAAAGACAAAACGAACGAAAAAACGAACCGTATAATCAGGCTGATAGTGGAAACAAAATTAATGTTAATCTCACCAATTGACAGTCCACCTACAATCTTACATAATTTGACAAGTTGTGATGCATGAAAATTATGAGCCTGATTTCCGTTTTTTCGTTCGTTTTTTGACATTATTTATTTATTATTCGTCTTTTTTGACAGGCACGTAAGTTCGTGCTTACACTGTTCCTGAAAAAACGTACGTACTTCGATTCGTTATTTTGACGTTATGACATACTTGAACCCTTCACCCCAAATTCGGTGGGTAAAAACCGTGGTACGATGATCGAACCGTTTTCAAATCTGGCCCTAAGCTTTGTTATATTTGGATTTATAACCGAATTGTCAAAAATATACTGAGCCTAACTCATTTATCGGCTGTCAAATGTACTGTCATTGACCCCAATGACAAGATTAGTTTTTTTTTCGTTCGTTTCGTCTTATGTATTTTTGAAGGACTGGGAGAGGGGTGTAGAATCTTTAAAATCAACCGATTTGTTGGGTGTTTTCAGCCATTTATCGAGTGAAAAAGGAATGTTTTTAAATTTTAAGGCGCAGTAACTTGTGCTATTTTTTTTATTAGTATCTATAGGGAGCCAAAACAAATCTATTTAAGTCGGGGAAACCACGTAAAATAAATAAATACATTGGGTGGCGCAACGGCTCGTGAAGAACCAGGGTCTAGTGACTAACAACTCGCAACCATTCCTGTGTGCGTGTGTCGACAGGAGTGAAAGGGACCTACAATTTTATGCCGAATCCGAACGGCTAGACGAGAAGCACTTATTAATGACAAGTGATACTATTGGAGGATTTTTCAATTCCTCGCAAGAGGCAGTAGCCCTTAAAAAAACTTTTTTTGTTTTTAGGTGGACGAGGCTGGGAAGTGAACCCAGCGTGACAGTTCATCGCACTAACCATCACGCTACGGGCTACTACCACGTATGATACGCAAATTTCTTGATCATTTTTTGAATTTGTAAAAACCGTGTTTCTTACATAAAAAACAGCCGCGGGGTCTGGGAGTACCTCTACCACTTTCAAAAAATTCCGGGACGTAGAAATACATGTGTGGGTATCCTCTACAAGACCCACGATACGATTGACGATTGAATATCTGACAAAAAAAAATAAGAGACACCCCTAAGGTACCTATTATGCAATTAAAATGTTTTACGCGGTTGAATGACATTTAGAATTTCGTATCGAGCTCAAATTTTATTTAAATCCCATAACATGCCTTTATAAATAATGCACGTTTACTCTTTTATCGCCAAGACCACGATACAAAAGCCTGTTTATTTTGACTCTCACAAGGATGCAACACTATCATTTTATTTAATCTTTGCCTTCTTCAAAATCCTAAGCATTCTTCTGGTACATTCTCTTAACATGGTAGTAGGTACATACAAAATGATTGAGTAACACTATCGACGGAATGTCAAAAATTAAGATCAAAGCCATTAATTCCGGTGTTGTTAAAGTTGTTACATGCTAAAACAAAAAAGGAGATACTACTCGTACATACAATAATTACAAACAAACATTAAGTTCCTTGTATAAATTAATCAACGTCGTGTCGATCGTTCCTATTCATACAAACAATATTGTATATTAACCAGGAGCTGTGGACACCATCGTATCGCAGGGGCGAAAGACGAAATGGGGCCTAAAGTCTGTCAAAAGTAAGCCGTTAAATAGCGAAGATTGATTAAAATTGTAGAAACAAATAGTGTGTGGGTCAAGCCCTGACCCCCACACTACATTTCCAATACAAAAAAAAACTTCTCACTCCAACAACTGGATGTCAGAAAATTGACAGACCTTAGGTCTCCGAAACGGCCTTTTGCTACCAATTTTAGTCAAAAGTAAACGAACAGATAAATTAACTGTCAGTTTATAAAAAGGTCTGTTCCTTTATTTCCGAAAACAGTTTCTAGTTCTGTCAATTTTATTTTCTTGTCAGGAATTGAAGAAGACGAACAGTCCTATTTATTTGTAAAATAAAGTACTTATACAAAAAAGCAAATTCAGATGAAAGTTTTATATAAAATCTAGACCAAACTGACATTTCAGATAACCTTGCGTTCAACGAAATAAATTAATAACTTAAAGTGACAAAGCTACTTTTGTGTTAGCGTTGAGTGACATCTAAAGTTGAACCATAGGATTCGCTAACAAGCTATCACAATACAGCTTTGTCGCTCAACCTTTAATTTGACAAACGTAAAAAAACGTAACATACACGTAACGTGGCAAAAGCAGTTGCAAAAGTTGAAATATTTTCAACTTTAATCAGAATGTTGCATCTGTATGCGTGTATTAACGTACACTAGTGAAACTTACTTATAGATGTCAGTTAAAGTACAATCGAAGCTATTCTAACGTAACGAACACAACGCAAACACAACGCAAACACAAAAGTAGCTCATGTGTTTTCCGCTTAATTCTCAGATATTTTCATTGAACGTACCCAATATATCGGTAAACTGTCCCAGCAATTCCTGAATCGTAACGTACTGTAAAACAAATTAATGCCGTTTTTCATTGGACGTCCGGAAGCGTCCAGAAGCGTCCGGCAGTTCTCTGAAACCATTCCATTGGCACAAAAAGTATGCTTCTGACGATTCTGAGAAGAGAAATTCGATTCTTGATTTCAAATCAGAACCCACTCAAGAAGCACTAATACATTCAAACTCAAACGTCACAACAAAATGCAATGTACTTCATGTTTTTTTAACTTTCCATTTTAATTTAATTTACATCCAAAATCAAAGTTTTTGGTAAATTTTAATAAACAAATTAAGAAAATATCAAACACAAAATATTATTTGGAAGTTCGGAGTTGATACACTGGTGTTTTACATTTCACTTTTTGTGTGGTAGCAAATAAATTTTGTTTGACGATTCACCTATACAGATACCAAACTTCACAATTGAGTAGAAGCATCTTGGACTGTTCCATTGGATTTCAGAATGAGTGAAACCTTGAGTGAAACCAATGGAAAACGGCATCAGAAAACGTATGTATATGGGTACGTTCAATGCAAAAATATGAAAACTTCTGAAAAGTAAGTACTTAAATTAAGTCGTTGAACGCAAAATTATTTGAAATGTCAGTTTTATTCGGAGCCTAGATTTTATATATAAAAGCTGTCATATGAATTTTCAGCCGGGAATTTCTTGCTGAAACTTCAGATTAAACGTAACTCAACTTCAAACAACGTAATTGAATGCCATCTTACTTTTAATGAATGAATCAGAAGCTCGATCTGAAAATTAAGTAAATACTTAAAAATTTGATGCAATGTGGGCACGGATTGAAACCTGTTTTTCTGGGAGTTTGGCACCTAGCTTAAGATAATAACAAATCGCAGGATTATATCGATTTCACCAAATATACATATGTTGATCATGTTCCACATAACGTAAGCAGCTGTCAAGTTTTACCAGGGCGCAAGAGCTTATCGCTATGGCTCTGTATAAAACATTGCAATTTATTTTGTTTATATTTCCGTCGTGTTGGTTCAGCATCAGCATGCGTGCATGGTACTCTTGTGTCTTGTTTGACCTGAATATTGTTGGATTTAGTATAACGCATTGTTGTTATTCTTCGACATATCGACGTACAACGAACAAGGTTCGAATACCGAGAAATAATGTTACAACTTACAAACTTGATTCGGTGAATCAATTTGCAATACAAAAACAAGGTTCATTTGTAGATATATGGAGGTACGTGACTACATCTATGTTACTATGCATAGTACATATTCAATTTTTCATCTCAATAATTTGGCCGCTAGGTTTAAAAAGTCAAATCATATTTGACATGTAAATGAAGTCCAAATATAAGTGAGGTTGGGGCTTCCTTTTTACAAGAGAGGCCAACACCATCATCAGTTGATGGTCAACGAGGATAAGGTCTTTTAAGATTAATTTAAACAACCGAGTTAATGACGGTTGTAAATAGCTTTCAAGATTTAATGTAACGCGATTATTTGTTTGGCTATGAAAAGTTATTATAAAATTGATTGATTGCAACAATTTGGTTTGGTGGATGTTGCACTACGTAACGTATAGAGCTGCTATGCACCGTGAACGTTAAATTGTATGGAAAACATGGACCAAGTCCAAGTGCATAATGTTATTTATATAAAGAATTGATTAAAGTATTCTTGAAGGTTGATCCCAGATTCTTTCTGGTACCTAGTATATTAATCGCGTAAATAATGGATTCATATTGTATCGTTTATTTAAGTCATTATAAAGAAGTGAAGTAAAGGCGCATTTTGATCCTATAACTTATGAACACACTTAAAGGCTCAAGATTCCTATGGTGTTTAAAGGGTCGGCCATCTAGGGGTTTCTTTTTAAATCATAGGTTATTTTGTTACTGACAGCTGTTTCCCACTCGAAATCTTGACAGAAAGTCAGTCTCATACCTCCGCGGAACGAAATTAGTCGCTTCATGCTTGAACAACGGCAATGTTGGGAAATATTAAAAACTTATTTCCAAAGTGAGTGCTGTCTTGTGTAGCCAAAATAGTGCTTTTGAAAAGAAATTTTGGTCGAAATGAAGCACCCACCGCGCGCCCGCATTGTTAACAAAATTGCCGCATCTGAGGATCAGAAAACCCGCACTTGATTGATGAGAAGTGCAACCACTGAGTGACAGTTTGGTGCGGATTGTGGTGGCATCATTGGACCATTTTTCTTCAGAGCCATGTTAACCGACTTTTTTACCTGCGATATACGTAGTATAGGCAAGTTTAGGATTCGTGCAAAAAATCGATCTCGAGATATAATTTTCCCTAACATTGGCTACGTTGAATACAAAATATGACAACTTCTGAAAATAAAGTACTTAATTTTTGTCGTTGAACGCAAAATTATATGAAATGTCAGTTTTGTATGGAGCGGTATAGAAAAGCTGTCAGCTGAATTTTCAGTTGGGAATTTCTTGCTGAAAATTCAGATGAAACGTAACTAAACTTCACTAAACGTAACTGAATGTCAGCTAACTTTTTATGACAGCTGGCCAATCAGACGAGAAAGTAATGATAAATTTGATGCGTTGAACGCGGCCTTTACGATGATAGAGAACGCGAAAAAATTGGGTCGTGCAATTCTGTTTGTCTGTCTGAACCTCGACCTGCAGCCTAAACCACAGAAGCGATTTTCTTCAAATTTTGGTCTTAAGGTTTTTAGGTGGGGAAGAGGGGAATTCGCTCTTACTATTATACTATAGATTTGTTATTTTACTAGCTCATTTTGATCTTGGCGGGTATGTAAACAAGCAAAATTGTCGCATTTGGGGCACAGAAAACCCGCACGCATACATTGAAAAGCCGATACACCCAAAAAGAGTCACTGTTTGGTGCGGATTTTGGTCCAGAGGCATAATTGGGCCATTTTTCTTCAACTGAGCAAGGAGTGGCCGTTACAGTCACTGGTGATCGTTATCGGGCCATGTTGAACAAATTTTTGAATTGAAGAGGAGAATATTGGCAACATTTGGTTTCAACAGGACTGCGCTACGTGCCACACAGCCGAAGCTACACTCCATGTTGATGATGCATTTTCAAAAAAGTTATTTGGCCGACCCTTTAGTATTTAAAAAATTATAATTTTTCGCATTCATTGGCCCGTTTTTAAGATATTAAGTTTTCAAAAAAAAATCATATATTTTTAAAACCAAAAAATCGGTTCTATGACAGGTACCATAAATAACTGTAATAATTTGTTTTTTCTACCAAAATATTTATTATAGTAATAATATTACCACGTATTTTTTTTTTAAATCGTTGGAGCCGTTTTTGAAATTAATCAATTTTTGTATTTTGATTGTATTGCAGGTACCGTTATTTTATGAGCTAAACAAAATTTAAATTTCCCCTTTAGGGAACCACCTAAGAATCTCAAGTCCAAAGTTTGAAGAAAATCGCTTCAGTGGTTAAGGTTGCATGTCGAGGATAGACAGACAGAATTGCAAGACCCACTTTTTTCGCGTTCTCTATCATTGTAATGTAAGGGAAAATCATTATCTCGAGCTCAATTTTTTGCACGAATCCTAAACTTCCCCTATACTACGTACAAACGCTGAGTCAAAAAAGTCTCCGTACAGCTTCAATTTTGTATTCTTTGCAAAAATATTATTTAAAGTACTACATAAATATGAGAGAATATGACAATAAAGGAAAGAAATACTTTTAATTAAACAAAATAAAATAAAAACTTAAATTTTTATTTCGAAAAAATAAAACCCAAATTTATTGAATCCAACACTTTAAAATTCATGAACAAAAAAGTCTCCGTACATCAATAGAATTTACGTACAGGGGATTCATCTAAGGTGTAACAAAAAGTTAGAGCGTGTAGGTCGGTGGTAAGGGGGAGTCTATTATGTACTATTTTTGTTTTCAAAATTCAATGCTCCAATCGATTCCCAGTCAACCACTGAAAACAGCATGGCTCCAGGGCTTTTACTTTTCAAAATTCATTAACCCGTTTTCAAGATATAAGGGGTATTTATGCAACGTCAAGCGTAAAACCCAAATAAACCTGGTAAACCATATAATTTTATCTCGATCGAAATAAACTGTCAAAATGTGTATGGGAAAATATTCTGCAAAACAGACAATTTTATCTCATGAATTTGATGCGGAAAGCGTAGAAAAAAAAACCTGATACACTAGGATAAGTCATTTTTGATGTGTTTTTAAGGGGGTGTTCATGTAAACATCTTGAGGAAAGTTATATTTTTCTGCAAAGCGGAAAATTATCTCGTTGCATGAATACCCTTATTGATTTTTCAAAAAAAAAAACTGCAAAATTTTTCAATTATTTTTTCGAAAAATTTATATTTTTATAAAATTTCTATCAAACCTTAGGTAAAGGTAATTTTTAACAATTGTTGTCTTATATTTCATTTCAGGCATTGCTGGACTTTTTACAGTTTTCTCGAGCTTTATATTTACAACAACAATCATTAAGTTCCTTGGTAGTGATATATCAGATCTAAAGTAAGTTTCAACTTTTTCACTCGAAATAATCATCACCGTATTCTATTTTTTTTGTTTTTAATTTTATTATTTTTAGAGATGCGTTATTCTTCTTACTTCTACTGATCGATTTATCCAACTCAGGCACTCTTGCCCAATTAGCTTTATCCGGATCGAATCAAGCCGAAGTAACAAATAATATTGCAAGAGGTTTAGAACTCTTGGGACCAGCTATTTCTCTAGATACAATTGTAGAAACTCTAGTTATTGGTGTTGGTACACTGTCGGGCGTTCAACGTCTTGAAATTCTATGCACATTCGCCGTCCTATCTGTGCTAGTTAACTATATAGTATTTATGACCTTCTATCCGGCATGTTTGTCTCTCATATTAGATTTGTCACGCAGTGGAATGGATATGTCTTTAGTGCGGGCTAGAGCCAAGGACTCAATTCTTATAAAAGCTCTTACCGAAGAAGAACAGAAAAATAATCCAGTGGTACAGCGAGTAAAGATCATTATGACCACTGGCCTCATGATTGTCCATATCTACTCAAGAGTGGTATTTTCTGAGAACGACTATGATAGTGTGGAGAACTCATTGTCGCCCAAATTGCAACAGATGAATATGAATACCAATAGGACTGAATCGGGAGAGTTTGCGGAATATATTATTAAGTAAGTTTTGAATATGGCTCAGACGAAAGAGTAGTTATCACAGATAACCTTTTGTTTTTCTCTTTACAGATGGCTCACAATGAGCGCCGACCAAATCGTAATCCTTATCCTTCTTATAGCATTGGTTGTGAAATTTATATTTTTCGAAAACCGTGAGGATCTTCATGATCAAATTAGACAATCAGCCATCGTCGCTGCTGAATCCAAGCCGTCATCCGGCAAAAGTCAATTAGCTTTAGATGTTAATAATAAGCCAAGAATTCCACTCTTCACAATCGAAGAGGACAATTCAGTAGATGTTTGCACCCAAACTGAAGAAGATCACCATACAAGGCCCTATGTTAACCATAATGAGTTGCAAGCCCTCACAAGGTGCAATGAACCGCCTCGAACACTCGAGGAATGCATTGAAATTCTAAAATCAGATCCAGACTATCTAACAGACGAAGAAATTACAAGGATTGTAAATAATGCTCCAACACAGTGTCCTCTCCATAAAATCGAAGATACCATCGGTAAACCAGAGCGAGGAGTACGCATCCGCAGAAAGATCATCAGTGCTCGGGCAAAAATTCCAATGGAAAAGCTAAATCTGCTTCCTTATCAGACTTTCGATTATACTAAAGTCATGAATGCATGTTGTGAGAATGTTTTAGGTTACATACCAATTCCTGTGGGCTATGCCGGACCCCTACTCCTCGATGGAAGTCAATATTTTGTTCCTATGGCTACAACAGAGGGTGCTCTAGTTGCCAGTACAAACAGAGGATGCAAAGCTCTGTCGATTCGTGGTGTAACAAGCATTGTCGAAGACGTCGGCATGACTCGAGCACCATGTGTTAGGTTTTCCAGTGTCGCTCGAGCCGCCGAAGCCAAAACTTGGATCATGGACGATATGAATTATAAAAAAATCAAAACCGAATTCGATTCGACAAGTCGATTTGGAAGATTAAAAGAACTTCTAATTGGCATGGACGGACCTCAATTGTATATAAGATTTGTTGCACTCACTGGTGATGCTATGGGCATGAATATGGTGTCGAAAGGTGCCGAAAAGGCTCTAAAGTGCATTAGCAAGGAATTCCCAGATATGAAAATTATATCGTTAAGTGGGAACTTTTGCAGCGACAAGAAGCCAGCGGCGATAAATTGGATTAAGGGCAGAGGAAAACGTGTTGTTACTGAGTGTATAGTTTCAGCGGCAACATTACGATCTGTGTTGAAAACAGATGCAAAAACTCTAGTCGAATGTAATAAGCTGAAGAATATGGGCGGCAGCGCAATGGCTGGCAGTATAGGAGGTAAGATTTGTTTGATGGTTTTTATTGTTGTTTCTATTTCTCACACTCACTCTGTGTGCATGACCATTATCAGTCATTAACGGTATTCCATAGGTTCCTCCTGTGTCATTTAAGGAAACATATGGTTACAATTAAGAACCACTCATAAACATTTTTAATAAATAAACAATATAAAAACAGACACTACAATTTTATTTATAAACATTTCTTTTTTTTTTCAATTTTATTCCAGGAAACAATGCCCATGCAGCTAATATGGTAACAGCTGTCTTCCTTGCAACCGGTCAAGATCCAGCACAAAATGTCACCTCAAGTAATTGTTCCACCGGCATGGAATGTTGGGGCGAGAACAGCGAAGATCTATACATGACATGCACAATGCCATCCCTTGAAGTTGGCACAGTCGGCGGAGGCACTGGTCTGCCTGGCCAAAGTGCATGTCTCGAAATGTTAGGAGTTCGTGGAGCCAATGTTCAACATCCAGGAGAGAATGCAAAAAAATTAGCACAAATTGTTTGTGCAACTGTGATGGCTGGTGAAATAAGTCTGATGGCAGCATTAGTTAACAGCGATCTAGTCAAGAGTCATATGAGGCATAATAGGTAAGGTATTTTATCCAATCGAACAAAATATCTTCTATTAAATGGTTGACTAATTTATTTATTTTTTTGTTTGTGATTTTCTTTTTTTAGATCATCGATTGCTGTGAGCGGTAAAATCACAACAACCAACAATCCATTGAATGTATCAGTGTCTAGTTGCAGTAATATTAGTTAAAACTATGTTGCAATGATTGTTTTAACTTTTTTTTATTATTGTTTTTTTAATTTAAGGGATGATTATTATTTAATTGTTAATTTAATGTTTTAATGAACAAACAAAAAACACTAACCTAATTTAAACGGCCAGAGAACCATGTAAATCACCCACAAACACACGCTCTCCCAGTCATCTGAAATGATGATGTTAAAGAGCGAAAACACAGTCAAAACGCCAAAGCCTCTGCTACTTATAATCACACCCCAGTCATAGGAAGACAACCGTAAACATAACAAAAGGCCATTAAGAAAAAAAAAAAAAAAAAACATTAATACATACATAAGTAAATGAGTACGCATTCATTAATGGACACAGTCATTCAACTCTTAAAAAGGATTTATGCTCTCGGCGGCGGAAGCGGATACAAACAAAATGTGCATTCGAAAGCGCAATGCAACACAAACTATCCATTGAGGTGCTTTTTATTATAACTTTTCTGTATGCATGTAATTTTTGTTGTTGTAGTTGTTGTTGTTGTCTTTGGTGAAAACCAAAAGAGAACAGTTCCTCGAATAACGAAAAGCTCCTGGTCATATCGCACAGAGCAGGAGATTGTAATTATATATAAAAAGGGAAACCACAAACAAAACAAAAAACTATTATGTACCATTTTCTTAGGGAAGAAAAGATATTAATAAAACAAAAAAAAAAAAAAAACAGTGAAAATGCAAGTCTTAGAATAAACATATATTTATACATTATTATTAAGTTATATAGATTTTTATTTAATATTTTTTTTAAACTGAGGAATGTCAAATTATTCTATTTTATTTATATCTGTACCTCTTTTTCTGACTTGATTGGTGTAATATAAAAAGGAATAAAATTCTATGAAGTATAAATGTTTTAGTCACAAACAGATCTTCCTGCTAAGGGAACGAATGCAATTTCAATTGATTGAAAATAAAAAAAAAACATAATCGCATTAGGTGATAATTATTATATAATGCATATAAATATTTTTTTTTTGTTAAAAACCAAATTTTCAACAATTAATGTACAGTTTGTAGTTTGTAAGAAAAAAAAATCATATTTCCAAGATTTTCATTTTTGGAAATAGAAACATGAACGAAATATTATGTATTTATCTTTTAAGTGATCGAGCTGATGGTAGAGAATTTAAAATTAAATTAAAGAAAAAAAATAATTAATGAACAAATTATATTACTTAGGAAATTTTACATAATGTACCTAAAAAAATAAAGTTTCGATATTTTTGTTATACATACCTTATTTGTTTTCAATAGTTGTGTTTTATTCCAAAATAAGAGCAGTGAATCCTTGTAACTTAAATTTGTGGACCAAATTTAATTTAATTTATAGATTTGTATCAAGGAAAAGAAGGTACAATTCATAACTCTTATCTAAATAATAAGTAAAACTTCTAGTTACTACTACTTCTTGACGAACAAAATTCATCTCTCGAACACAGCCGTAATGTTTCATGTCTTCCTCTATTTTTCCGCTATTTTTTATAATCAGTGTTCTAGTGAAATAGCCAGTTGCATTCCTCACCTTAAACAATGCAACCGTAATACTCGCGCTTCTAGGAATGCCCATCAGTTTACCCTCGAGCCCAACTTCGGACGTACTGTTAAGTACAGGGGCCTTATTACGTAAAACCATAACGATCAAACGATATAGTTTTGGCGATACCTGTCCCTTTCTTTGTCTACTTATATAATAGGGATAGCTATTGCCAAAACGATATCGTTTGATCGTTATCGTTTTACGTAATAAGGCCCCAGAGATTCTTTCATCAGTCGCACCACACGAATGTGGAATGCTTTACCCGGCCCGACTTTCCCCTCCCATTTCGATATGCAAACATTCAAAACCAATGTGCGTCGGTATTTCCTTCTTAATCCTCTCCTACTAACCTAATCGCTCGTGCTGTGTTAAAACATTTTAAGGGTAATTATTACCCCTTTTGTGCGCTCGGAATATAAAAAAAAAAAACTTTATTTACAACCCCAGCGGAAAGGAAGTACCAGGCATCTTGAGTAAAATGTCACTCTATTTGTATTAATGTGCAGTTCTTACTAACTTGTGATATAGTACCTGCATATATGGCAAAATTGGGATTCGCAAGAAAATCAAACTCGATATAATAATGTTAGCTGACATTACGATGTTAGAGAACGCGAAAAGGTCGGTTTCTCCAATTCTGTCTGTCTGTCCGTACCTGGACCGTAGCCTAAACTACTACCGTTTATTTTTTTTTAATCTCTGGACTTAAGGTTTTATGGGATTCCTTAGAAGGTTAATTGAAATTTTTGTTTATAACAAATTACAACAAATTACTTTTCTCAAAAACGGCTCCAACGATTTTGATAAAAAAAATTATAAATAAATATTACTGGTAATTTTTATATTAACGGTACCTATCATGGAATCAGTGGGCCCATTCTGGAAAACGCGGCAGATCGTATTGAAAGCGAATTCCGACCGTCTTCGCTTTATGCTAGGTTTCCACTTGTCATTGAAAAGACCCAAATTGACACACTTTCCAGGACAGGGTGGCTTTTACCAACACAAAAAGCATAGAAAGTAGTAGGCAAGTATAACTCACCCTGTCCTGGAAAGTTTGTCAATTTGATTTGTGGCTTTTACCAACACAAAAAGCAAAGAAAGTAGAAGTAGCGAGAAAGTATAACCCTGTCTTGGAAAGTTTGTCAGTTTGCGTCTTTTCAATGACAAGTGGAAACCTAGCATTAGGTTATTCTCAAAAGCGAAAGCAAAAGAAAACGATCCCTCCAGTTTTTTTTTTTATTTTAACGTCAAATATTTCCAGCCCACTTCCATTTTTACTTCCACTCTCTCAATTTTTCCAAAAGAAATTCCATTTTTACTTCCACTTCTCAATTTTTCCAACAAAAATGACCGTTGTTCTTGGCCATCGAAGAATTTTTTGATGTGAAACTTCTTTATGCAGCCCTATCGGCAATTCCTTGGGAAATATTCTTCCCACGGAATTTTATAGTTCCCGGGAACGCATTCCTCCTATCGGGAATTCCCCATGGAATGATTTTCCCTGGGAACAACTTTTACCAACATAAAAATAAAAAAAAAATATTTGAATATTGTTTTCGGAGAGTTTGACATTTGATTTTGCAGTAACAAAAAAAGTTCATTTATTTTGTGCAGTGTTTAAACTACAAACAAATTGATAGATAATGCAAAGAATATCGTTTATATTATTAATTGACGAGAAAGAGCAATGAGCAGATAACAATAAGGTGGGGTTTAAGGGATCATTCAAATCCTTTATAGTTACCAGAACCACTGTAAGTTGAAACATTTGATTGACTCATTCAATTTTGATATCGTTTTGGTTTACAGATTCCATCGTTATTATAGAGTTAACAAGCTATTAATTGTTTAAGCCTTTGATTGATACCCTGTCTGATTTCTTGCCTCAATCAAAGAAACCTATCGCTATTCCTCCCTTCATTAAGATAAGCGCGTGCCTGCGTTTCTTTGCAGAAGGTGGGTATTGTTGGAATAACAAACAAGTTCTATAACTTTAACCGAACAGATCTATCTTAAAATTAATATTATCTCTTTCATGCTTATATCGAGTCATCTCTTTCTTACTGCATTCACTTTAAATTTTCATATCCAACGGATAAAAACTTTATCTCTCCTTTGTCAACCATTATAGAGTTTACTTGTGCTTATTAAATTTCCAAACTTATTTGTGTTATCTTTTATTTATTCGGAATACGCTATAAAGATTTTAACTTTTCAACAGGTTATGGGCCCAGGTTCCAATAAATAAAAGAATATTTTGTGCACGATGGCGGAGAATCGCTTTTCAATAAAAAAGCTTGGACCAGACAACTATTTTGTCTGGAAGTACAAAATAGAAATGTTATTGATCAAGGAAGGGTTGTGGGGCTACGTGTCGGGACTCAAGCAAAAGCCAGAACCAGTGACTCCGGAATGGAGTGCAAAGGATGACAAGGCACGAGCAACGATCGCTTTATCTGTGGAGGATAGCCAGCTGCAGTATATCAGAAAAGCTACAACATCAAAACAAGCGTGGGACAGTCTCAAAAACTACCACGAAAGGAACACCTTAAGTAACAAAGTGCAGTTAATGCGAAAAATCTGCAGTCTAAGAGTTGATGAAGGCGGGAATGTTGAAGCGCACATTCAAGAGATGGTTGATCTGTTTGAACGTTTGGCAGCAATAGGTGAAGAAAAATTGTCTGAGACGTGGAGTGTGGCTATGCTTTTGAGCAGTCTTCCGAGAAGCTATGACACTCTCATCACTGCTTTGGAAACTCGAACAAGCGAAGAAAAAGAGTTGACGTTCGATGTTGTCCAGTGGAAGCTTCTGGAAGAGTATAGGCGACGTCAGAATCCCAGTGTCGAACCGCATGAAAATGCAATTAAGATCTCGAAGTTTAATCCACAGACAACCAAATCAACATCAGCGGAATGTTTTTTCTGTCACAAAAAGGGGCACCTGAAAAAGAATTGCATTCAATACAAGCAATGCCAATTATATCACCAAGTGCTTCGATCACTTTAGTCTTCTGACATCATCAGGAATTCTTTCGGGATGGATTTTAGATTCTGGGGATACATGCCATATAACGAATGTGAAAGATTTTTTCGTTAGCTTCGATCCTCTCATCAAAGAAAAAGTTTTCATTGGCGATGGAAGTGAAATCATTTCTGAAGGAAAAGGTACATGTGAATTAAATTTTCTAAATAATAGGCGATGTTTGCTCGGCAAAAATCCTCGTATCAAACCCTCCTAGTGGGTGCCGGGCGGTAATGATCACCACAGCTAATCTTGTGCGATGTCAAGATGGGGATCAGCTAAGGTCAGGTCGAATTGTTGTAGTGTTCCTTTATTTCTCAATAGTTCAACACTCAGCAATGCGATTTGACCATAGATACGGGGTCCCTAATTTTGAGTGGTGGTGTGAGCGTTTTTATAATCCGTGCCGAAGAAATGGAAGGCTGGGGGGTAAACCAGTCTCTAACGAGCTCTATCGGACGCCTTGGCAGGGTCCGTCATATTCTTTGCCTTACCCCGGTATATCGGCTCTGCCGGGGCTGACCTTTCCTTTCCGACCTACTTGTGGGAATGAAATTTTGTTGCTTTACACTATGGACGATACTGACAATACAGACGTAGAACCATCCGCCGACACAGAGGATGAACTCTTGGCCTCTAGCCAAGAAACCCTTAAGGGTAGCTCAGTGAGCACCGGAAGTCTCGGTACTCATGGGCTACCCGGACCTTCAGGAAGCACAGGCAGTGCTAGACATAGTACCTTCCAAACCCACCAATAAATCCCGCAAAACCAAAAGACAATCAGCGAGCGCCCTTCTCAAGGCCTAGTTCAAGAGAGCTTCCTACTTTCTTGACAAGATAGCCAAGAATGAGGAAGGTGGAACGGTCCATGAGAGGGACGCCGCTGATAAAATAATGTACCATTAGATCGTTGAAGATTACAACGGTCCTCTGGCTATACAAGAAAACGCCCTCAAGCGGAATAGGTCTTAAGAAGAGACCACACAACCGCAAAAGAAGAGTAGGCTAGACAACCCTAGTAGGAGTGGACAAATGCCACCTCTCAGAGCAGCGCAACCGCATGCTCCGGAAGTTCTCAGAGACGATCTTCAGGTATCGGTTGTGGATGAGCTCTCCACAAACAACAAAGGTCTGTTGGCTTTGTGGAACCTCATCCAGGCCAAGCTCTCAGAGATGGTGTTCTTATACACTTTATCGGCAAGTGAGGGTCCCTATCCTGGTTGGATATAGGATAATTAAGTGTGAGGACGGCTTCTCTAGGGATTTCCTTAGTAAAAGCGTTGCTAAGATCAGCAAAGACTGGGAGGGCTTGAAGCTCAAGCTTATCCCAGCTAAGGATATCCCTAGACAACCAATGGCTCGCATTTGGTTGCCCCTCATGGGCATCAAGCCGAGTGGACAAGAGCTGATCCGCGGACTTCAGAGGCTAAATCCGCTGGTTCCTATGCATGACTGGGCTGTCATTAAGGCAGAGGAACCGCAGAAGAACAGCGGATCTTATCTTCTGAGGATCAGCGAAGAAAGCCGGGGAGCTCTCGAGAAGGCCGATTTCAAGTCAAAATCTTGCATAGTCAGGGAGAAAACCCCGACAAAGCTGATGACAAAGTCGAGATCGTCGAAGTTGTTGGTGATGTCGTTGTCCCTAGCGAGCCGCCGGGCCCTGACTGTGCAGGCTGCTCACAAAATTAAAAACGCGCTGCGAGCCGTACAGATTAATCTGAAGCACTCTAAATGTGCCGTGGATAATCTGCGGGTTTTCCTGAGGGAGGAAAACGTCGACGTAGCGGTCATTCAAGAACCATGGGTGAATGGACTCAGAGTAAGAGGCTTCCAAGATCACCAATACGACCTGTTTTATAAAATCGCAAGCCCAGACCAAGGTAAGCCTAGAACTTGTATTTTAGCTAAAAAACACTTAAAAGCTTTTTTGTGTCCAAATCTTAGCACTCCTGATCTAACAGTTGTAAGGTTGGAGGATAAAAATGCAGATGGCTTATTGTTGGCGTACTCGGCCCATGACAGGAAGTCACCGCCAGAAGAGTTGCGAACCCTTACAAATGAAGCTAAAGCCAAAGGGACTAACCTTGTGATTGGTAATAATGCTAATGCACGGCATACCCTATGGGGTAGTTCAGAGATCAATGAACGAGGTGAGTCGCTTTTTGATTTTATTATTGAAAATAACCTGACGGTCTGCAACAGAGGTAGCACTCCTTTGTATTTCCGAGCTCGGATAATCTTGAAGGCTGGGAGGACGTACTGGATGTTACGATCGTTAATAACAAAATGAATCTAATAGTAGAAAACTGGAGGGTATCCCTTCTGAAATATTTTTCGGACCATAGATGGATACTCTTCAACATTAATTTCAAAACCGAAAATAAATCCCCTTATAGAAATCCCAAAGGAATAGACTGAAAGAAATTCAGTCAAGTTGTAAAATCTAAACTGATCTTGAGTCAAAGGTGAAATCCTTTGAGGCATCAATGAGCACTGTTTTTAAGGTCTCCCGTCCAATAAAATATAGCTGTAAAACACTACCCCCTTGGTGGAATGAAGACCTATCTAATCTAAGGAAAATTACTAGAACAATCTTTAATATCTGCCACAAACAAAGTTTTATCAACCCTATAAAGATGGTCTCAAGGATGCTCTCGCATCATCCAAGCAAAAAGGCTGGAGAGAATTCTGTCAGTCAATTGAAAATATAAAAGATTCCGCAAGGCTCGGTAAAATTTCTTGAAAAAAAAAAGCCTGATGGTTCCTGGACAGTCTCTCCAGCTGAGTCTTTGGAGCTATTAATGACGACGCACTTCCCGGGCTGCGAGAACAGTAGGAAAAAAAAAGACAAACATAGACAAACGATTTTCTATCGAACTGCGTTTTTAGATTTTTCGAGCGTTATAGTTGGTGGGCCAACTACATGTCCCAAAAAAGTAATAATTAATTAAAAATAGAAATAAATACAAATTAAAAAAACTAACACGATGGAAAATCATTATAAAAAAGAGACAAACGAATGCATATGTTTTAAAATTTTAATAAAATTTGGTTAAAAAAAATTTTTTTGTCAAAAAAAATTTGGGACGTATACAAACGAAAAAAAAAAGACAAACATAGACAAACGATTATCTATCGAACTGCATTTCCAGATTTTTCAAGCGTTATAGTTGGTGGGCCAAACTCCGTAATTTTTTTTGAAGTGGCTATATAAAAAAAACGGTGAGTGTACAAACGAATCCAAAACTTGTACAAACGTAGACAAACGATGTACAAACGATTACAATTAACAGTTTTGCTCAACGCAATAGTTGGTGGGCCAACTACATGCAAGCCATGGTGTCCACTATTTTTAAAAATAAATTTCCCTGACTTTCCCTGACCAATTTCAAAATTTTCCCTGACCAAAAATTTAAAAAAAAAAAACAATTTTCATGAGTAGGTACGTATTAATATTGCACAAATATTGCACAAAGTGGTAGAAAATGTACGTATTTTAATGGAGTTAATTAAACCTTAGGCAAAAAGAACTCACCTTGTATTTTTCAAAGATCTATCTGAAGGTAATACATAACGGATTGCATTAAAAGTAAACTGCATGAACTTAAAAAACAATTGTTTTGCTTAACAAAAGGGACGACTTTACCTATGCAATGTAGTTCATAGTAATGAATTACCATTTAAATAAAATGCTTTAAATCATATGTATATATCTTTGCGATGTTAAAATTTAATAGTTTATTTTTTTTTTAAATAAATCAGAATGTATTAATTCAGGTATGCAGGAACAGTATGAAGAAATAAGTAAAAAGAAATAATCGTACTTGAAATATAAACTTGAACACGTTGGTTGAACCTCACAGTCAAAGGACAATAGACAAATTGGGCGCAGCACCAATAAGAACCGCCTTCATATCATATATAGGTATTTGATAATGCATTCCTTATCCGTTAACCGTTTGTCCAAATTCACTGTGTGACAAAAGTTATTTAATTTTGATTAAAATGAGTTTTAGGGCAAACAAATCCTTTTTTCCTTAGTTTTTCTTTAATATTTTGTGTATTTTTCGCTCGATTTAGAGCCGATTTTTCAAGATTTTTGAATCATCAGTTAATCTATCAGAGGAATATTTACTATTGCAACAGGAACAAATTTTCGTTTTATTCGAAGAATAAGCAGCACTATCTGAGGTTTAACTGACTATTGAAAAATTGGTCCTTAAGCCATTTTTGGAATTAAGTTTTTTGAACCCATGATAGAATACCTGAATTTTTAAAGTATGTTTAGGGGTCGCAAGCATCAATTTTATGCAAAAAGCAGTTTTTGGAGCATTTAATTTGTAAAAAAACGAATATTAGTTTTTAAATAATATTTTTGGTATCAAACCCATCTCTGGAAAAAAACCAAAAAATATCAATTTTTACCTCATTTATCAGAATAAAAATAGGTATTGTTTTTAATCTTTTGCAATTCGAAAAAAAGTAAGACAAAACAACTTACAAAATGACCCTCAAAACCACCATTATATATTATTATAAGGGTTTAAAATATTTTTAGCTTGTTCATTATTTAGTAACGAAAAAATTGTACATTTATAACGGGCTGACGGGCACAAAATATTAAAAACAAATTTAATATTTTGTTCGTTTGGTACCTACTAAAAGATTTTTAACTCAGTCAGTTTCTTACCTATTTTAAGTTACTTTTAAGTTAGTCTCTTTTTTATCATAAACAAAAATCACAAATCCAGGCCCTTGTTTTACACAAAAATCACTTAATAGTCCAAAATCAAAGCCAGGTCGTCGTTTTTTAACGAGTAGACAAAATAACCATGTTTGCACTAAATCTTCGTTTTCATTATCGTTATTTTAGATAAACTGTTAAATTTGTACATGATTTTGTAGCTTGAGCAAAAAATGTTCTTTTTCTGAAATGTTATTCTTCTTTGAAAAACCACAGACACTTAAAATCGGTAAAAAACTGACTGAGATAAAAATATTTTAGTACCATAAAAAGGAAAAAAAATATTCTATTTTGTCCAATTTTTACGAAATGCAATTTAAAACCTTGAAAATAATACCCATTTTTATTAGGTTAAATGAGATACAAATTGATGTTTGTTTGTTGTTTTCCAGAGATGATTTTGACATATTTAACTATATACTATTATTTAAAAGCCAATATTTGTATTTTTTACAAATTAAATACGCCAAAAAATGCTTTTTGCATAAAATTGATGCTTGACGTAAACATAATTTTAAAAAATCTGAAAAATTTCAGGTAGTGTGTCAAGGGTTCAAAGAACTTAATTCCAAAAAATGGCTTAAATCGAGCGAAAAATACACAAAATATTAAAAAAAATATGGACAAAAATAATTGTGACCCTAAAACTCATTTTATTCAAAATTAAGTAACACACAGCGAATTTGGACAAACGGTTAACGGATAATGAATGCATAAAAATGTACCTATATACGATATGAAGGCCGTTTTTATTGGTGCTCGGCCCACGATCCATACATCTTTGTCCATTGTCCTTTAACAGTTAGTTTTTGTTATTTTTTGTCTCTTATTGGCCGCGATCGGAAACCTATGCGATAGCCTATCTAAAGGTCGATTCACAATCGAACAAGTAAACGCGACGAGAGCGTGACGTGATTCGCTGACATTTTTTTCTAGTTATAAAATCGATTCCCAATTCACAATGCGACGAGTTTCTTGACGACGTGTTTTTTGGTAGCTTTAAATTATTTTTGTTTTTCTTCTTACTGAGCAGTGTGCGTTCAAAATAATGAAAAAAACAAACTGAAATTACTTTTATTATTTAAATATTATGTAATTATAATTTAAATATTATAAACTGTCCCCCTTATTTATAAAGAAAAAATAGTTATTTAAGCTTCCGTGTTTAGGAAAACTACACCATGAAATTAGAATGTTCCGGACTCAAATGGAGCAGTAAGCAATTGCCTTTAATTTGAGTCCACAAAATTCTTTTTCCATGGTGTGGTTTTCCTAAACACGGGAGCTGAAATAACTATTTTTTTTTCGTCGCATTGTAAATCGATCTTAAGATAGTTTCGTATCCATATGGGTTTTCGAACGGATTGGTTCTTTTTGAAATTTCGCTTGGGATAGAAGCGTACATATACCTACCAAAATATTTCAGATATCATGGATAGCTATCCAACAGCAAAAGCAGTTTTGTCAGCAGCTCTTTTTCACACATGGGATTCCGACAACACGAACCTATCTGGATAGCTCTTCATAGGTTTCCGATCGCGACCATTACTGTACGAAATAACACAAAGTGCAGTTAGTTGCGTTTCACTCATTTTTTTCACATATAAACAGGTATGGCAAAATATACGAAATGAATAATTTTAAACAGAGATGTAATCAAAACGTAATGTTCGATCAGAAAAAAGTTTCTTATAAGAGAAAGTGAAAAAGGAGTTCAGTGAATTTTTAAAAATTGATATGGAAACAATTTTCCCTGACCGCTTCCCGAATTCCCTGAATTTCCCTGACCAAATTTTGTTCCCTGACTTTCCAGTTTAGCGGACACCATGAAGTAGACCTGGATTGAAAAATTAAAGAATCGAGTTTTAAGTGTGTGTATTTCAATTTGCTTTAATTTGTTTTGTTGTTTTTTTTTTTCTCTAGTAGTCACCATATTCATAAACTTATTTCCGCACGCACACAGTCAAGTTAGAGTGTAAGTGTACTTCGATTATATTTGAATTCGTTTCAGTGAGGTCGTATACCTAGATCGAAATATCAATCCGATTCAATTCGATCGTCGAATCCTGTCATGTAAACGGAGTAAAAGTGTTATTACTAATTCATACACAGTTGTTCGTTTCTTGGCAAATTAAACAAATCTGTTGTCATGCAAAATTGAAAATTTTAAATGAAATTATTTGTTTTTTTTTTTCGATTCTCAAACTGAGAATACTAATACAATTAAAGCCGGTTCATGTACACACAATTTTCAGCCAGCTTTGCTCAGCCCGTGTTTGATTGAAGGAAAATAAGTCTGGCTTTAGTTCAGCTCAAAATTGAGCCAGTGTGTGATGGCCCAATAATTATTCTTTTTCAGGTTTTGTTTTTATTATTTAGGAAGTTGTTTTTTGTTTTGTTTTAATTAGAAAATATTTTCCAGGATATTTTCTTCTTTATTTTTTCACTTATATTATGTCTCACAAATATCTTCCAACATAATCTAAAATACCCTTTTACAATTTCGATTTAATGACTTTCTTTTAATATTTGTATAATATATTTTTTTAAATGATGAAATACAAATCAAACGATTTAGATATATATTTTCTCTCTATTTTTTTTTTAACTTCATTACATTGCGAGGGTAGGCAAGCTTAAGTCGATTAATCAGACTCAGCAGCTGCAGCAGCTGTAGCAACGAGGGACTTTTTGGGACTTGGCTCTGATTCGCCATCGCCGTCAGCATGAACACTGTCAGATGGGGCTGGGACTGCAGCAGCTGCTGCTACTTCACATTTATCGGCCGATCCATTCTTCCCATCATTACTATCGTCACAATCGACCGTTGTTATCGGATGCAACAATTTGATTTTTTCAATTCTTTTCACTAACAACTTATGCAAATTACTTATTTCAGCTGGACGAGCCATTACCAGAAATACTTTGATTTGACCATTATTATCCATGGCTGTTAGACGCATAGATTTTTGACTGGGACGTTCAGCGACCATACCAGGCCACACCTTTACAAAATATAAATATACCTAAATTATAAGAAGACTAAACATTAAATAAAATTTAAAATTACCTTGGTATTAACTAATAAGCGCAAATTGCCTGATGTACGGAACACAACTCTAGAGCATTCTTGAACTTTTGAGTCATTTAATCTTAGACTACCGCGACCCCTCTCTTCCCAGTTACTATTAAAGAATGCAAAAAGCTTGCAACTTATCTAAATAAAGAAAATTAATTTGAAATGGGTGAAATATTTGTTTTTTGTTAATTTAACTTACATCTACAATATTAGCTTCGTCTTCTTCACCAGTAAAAGTTTCGACTTCTTCAAACTTTCGTTTTTGCGCTCTGCTCTCTTCATACTCGCGTGCAACTTCTGTTAAACTTTTTGCATCTGTACTCTCTTTTACTGCACCTTCATTTTCTGGTTTTGCAGCATTTTGTACAACGCTGGAGAAAAGCAGTGGAGTATCTGCTGAAGTGTTGGAATTATCTGATTTGCTGGTTGACGATTCAGCATGGATATTTTCCTGAAATAAGTAAAATTAAAGAAAATTAAAATAGGTTTGTGACTCCTCCGGAACATGTAGCAATTGAGAACTTAAATGATCCTCATAAATTAAATGATCCTTGGAAGATTTTTTGAAATTAATTGGTACCCGGAATACTTTTCTAAGAATTAATTATGCTGTAATAGGTTAGGTTAAAGTGGCTGCCATATGAGAAGCTCACACACTTAGACTTATACTGGTGGTTGTGCTACCACATGAATCTAACATTTTCTCCCTACTCGCTTAAACCAATTGCAGCTCTTTACAAAGCGTCCAAGCCGGTTAATGTTCGTGCTTGCTAGATTACTAGGGTCAAAGAAGAAGAAAACTCCAAGATGGAGTTTACGTCTGTGCGATAAGGCAGGACACGTACAGAAAAGATGAGCAATAGGTTCTTTCTTCTCTTCATCCATACTCCAAGCCATGCTGCGTGATAGCCTTTTAGACAGTGTCCGGTAATGACACCAATTATGGAGCTGATATGCAATCTGTTTAAAGATAACAAACACTTAGGGCGCTTCAGATCCAGCATTCGCCAGATCTTTTTAGTCGCCAGGCAAGTGGGTATGTTGTTCCACCTAAGGTTTGTTATCCTATATTATCCTATATTTTTCTATAGCGATATGTATACCGATATCTAGGTAGAATATGTAGTGTTGTTCCGCTTTTGGCGAGTTCGTCAGATTTACAATTTCCTGGAATGTCCCTATGGCGCGGCACCCAGCAAAGGTGAATATTGAACTGCTGTGCCATCTCTATAAGAGATGAGCTACAGTTTTTAGCTGTTTTAGGGTTTGTAGAGACAGAGTCCAGAGATTACAAAGCAGCTTGGCTATCTGATAAGATACGGATATCGATATCACATTTTCGTTGAGATCATATAAAACTTCCTTTATAGCCAAAAGTTCCGCCTGGAACACGCTACAATGATCAGGAAGACGAAATCAGAGACTTAAATTTAGTCTATCTGGGTACACGCCTCCAACAACCCTATCATCGGTTTTTGAACCGTCGTATAAAAATGAATCGATTCGTCTTCCAAGAATATCGCGTACTCCCATGTGGATCTGGAAGGTATGGCAACTTCAAAGTTTTTGTCGAAAAGGAATTGTGGGGTGATGTGATGATACTTGGAACTGATCCGTATGAGTTCAGAAATAGCTTAGTGCCCTTTTTTTTTTTCATCTACTATGAAGAGGCTTTAAGACGGATTGCGCAGTGCTCCACTTATTGAAGCTGATCTTTGGACCTTACCTAGTTTATCGCGGTTAATCGCTTGAAAAGCAGTCCAGCATACAGCCACCCCATAGGTGAGAATTGGTCTAATTCTTGATATGTATAGCCAGTAAGTATTGCCGGTTGGAGCCCCATTTAGTCCCAAAGGCTTTTTTGCAAGAGAAAAGGGCCACAGTAGCCTTTTTGACTCTTTCTTTTATATAAGGTTTCCAGATAGCTTTTTATCTAAAATAAGACCCAGATATTTTGCTTCGTCAAAGATTGTCGATGGAATACCTTTAATAGTGGGAGGATCTATATTAGGAATTTTATATTTCCTGGAAAAGAGGACAAGTTCGGTTTTGTGACCCCAGTCCGAACCGCTCAGCCCAGTTTGTTAGCTTGTACAAAGTATTCTGTAAGCGTTCTTTCAAGACAAAAGGATGCTTTCCTGATACGGCAATAGCAATATTGTCCGCATAGGTAATCACTCTGTTACTCTCCGCTTCCAGGCAAGTTAGCAGCTCGTTTAATACCAAATTCCAAAGGAGGGCGGCAAGATACCATAATGTGGGGGACTCTACTAACCGCTCTTCTTGCAAAAAATCCTTCCAGTTTTGAGTTGATAGTACTGCTATTTAGCATTTGAATTATCAGCTCACCAAGCAAACCGTCTACCTTCAGATATGCTGTAGTAGAATAGGAGAACAATTTTCGGGCAAATAAAATATCCCGGGGAAACGAAATTCCCATCGACAATCCCGATAGGGCCCACTTGTGTTGCCTGTTTTCCTTCTAGTGGGCACAAGCACAAAGATAGATTTATTTACTACAAAGAGCTTTGGTAATTTATTTAAGAAACATCATCATGACCTTATAAGAAAAGATTTACCATTAAATTCTCTACTTGTAGAAGGATATGGGACTGCTTAAGCTATTTATTTTTTTTTATATTCCGGGCGCACAACAGGTTATGAATACCCTTAAAATGTTTTTAACATAGCACGAGCGATTAGGTAAGTAGGAGAGGATTTAGATGGAGATACCGATGCACATTGGTTTTGAATGTTTGTATATCGAAATGCGAGGGGAAAGTTGGGCCGGGTAAACCATTCCACATTCGTGTGGTGCGACTGAAGAAAGAATCTCTGTACTCAACAGTACGTCCGAAGTTAGGCTCGAGGGTATACTGATGGGCATTCCTAGAAGGGCGATTATAACGGTTGAATTGTTCAAGGGGAGGAATGCAAATGGCTATTTTACTAGAAGAGTGATTTTATAAAACAAAAGCGGTAAAATAGGGAAAGACATGAAACATTACGGCGGTGTTCGAAAGAGGTAATTGTTTCCGTTATAGATCTTTCATCACCTAGCATTTTTAAATCTCTCTTTTGTATTCTGTAACCTATAGGTATCTTATACAATACACCAAAATGGCATGGCATTCAACAATTAAAGCTTATAAAAATGGTTTAAAGTTAAAGTTACGAACAAGAAATGTATGATTTTCAGTCTGTTGATGGGAACCACGTTGGTTTATTTGCAATTTTGTTTGAAAAACTTACCCCGGTAACACGTTCGTGTACATTTTGTCCAAATACAAAGCCCGACCTTTCAACTCTAGGCATTGAGCTTTTGGCAGCGGCAAACAAGCTTGCGCGCTCGAAGCCATTTTTGGCTAACAAGTTCAATGGATCTGGCCGCTGAAAAGTGCAAATTTTACATAAATGCGCTATTTGATTTTGTTATAAATTTCGCTAGCTTACATCATCTTTCTCATCATCGTCGCTTTCGTCTCTTTTATTATTCTCTGATGAAGCACCAGTTTCCTGTCCATCCTCATCATCTTTGGACTCTCTAAGGAAGGGATTCAGCGACTCGCCATCATTGTCGCCATCTCTAGCTTTTCCATCTGCATTTGATGAATTCAATGATGAGCCCAGAACAGAAGGACGCAAAACACCAGCCCTTATAGGATTATTGAGTCGCGAGGCTTGCAGGATGGAATCAGGTCGACTGTTCGAATCATTGGAGTTATCTGGAAATAGCAAACAACTATGTACTTTCTTGAAATTGTATTATGGCGTGAAAAATTTGCCGGGAGAAATAAAGCAATTGGAATTGGGAAATTATATAGAATTTTTTAAAAACACGTTTTCCAAACGACTGACCATTGTTTTCGGACATTTTTATTCTATTTTGGAGTACAAAACAAAAGATTGTTTTAATACAATTCCTTAATCAAAAAATTAATAAAAGTGACAAGCTACCGAAGGTTAGCGTATGTAGAATTGTCAAAAGGTAGATGTAGAAATATAGAGAAGCGGCAAGCTATTAGCCGGTGGTGCGGTGGTTTTTTTTTCTACATGCGTGCTTGTAGCGCGTGGAAAATTACAGTGGGGATTGAGAAAAACACAACGCTTATTTTCATTTTCACACGCGGAAATAGAACTTCCTACAACTTTGTATCATATGCGTATGCCAGACATATTCTCTCTTTTTCTCAACACAAATTTTGAAGATAAAATTCTAAAGAGCAAAATAGGGTTTTTTTATTTTTGCAGTTTTGGGGAAATTTGCCGTGGTAATGGCCGATTCTCCTTGGGAAATGCATATGGAATTACTCTATGGTAGGTGACCCTTTTTTGCTTGATTTAAGGTTTTTCTTCATATTTTGTCTTTAGGAACTATGTCGGGCAATGGTATTTTGTTTTTTTTTTTGCATGCTTTTCCAAAAGCTGTTTCCTTGCTTTCACACAAGGAAACTGAGTTGCTGGCAACTGGGAGTTTATTGGCGAGAAGGGCAAGAAGTAAGGGGAATGAAAAAAATCTCCCCAGTCAACGATTGAGGAGATTTTTGCACATTCCTTCTCACACTGTCCGTAAGGTGCGTTCAGCCAAAAGACTTTATATGGAAACAAAAATCTTTGGCAATTGAGTTTCCTTGTGTGGAAGCTATAAGGCAATTAAAGGAAAACGTCAAAAATATCTCAAGCAACTGGTTTCCCTGTGTGAAAGGGGACTTAGTGATGGCGATTTCTGAGTTTCGTGATAGTGCTGGTCATTTTTGCTTCGATGGCTTTGCTAAGTTCGGATGTCGTTTTTTCGACAATTTTATCCGAACGTGCAAAAAAAAAAAACACGGCTAATATAATAACTAAATTTTTCCAAGCATAACAATAAAAACTGCCATCGGCGAATGTTTCGCGTTTGTTTGGGAGTGCCTTTTAAAACAAATAAAAAAACAAAAACAAAATATTTTTGTAACATCCCTTCTCACATTTTACGTGTGTTCAAAAAAGAAAACTACATTTAATTTCTACATGTGAAAGGTAACGAGGTCCCAGAATTAAGCTGGAATCACACTTGTCTCGTGTGGCCTGTTTTGCAATCGCTGCAATATAATAGGCGTGTTTTATTGCAAAAGCCATCCATAGTACAGAAGGATTTTACATGCATTACAAATACAATTTCGCTAGTAGCTCTACAGCCGATAAGAAGCTTAAGTAGAATCCTACTGTGGATAGCTTTTTGGCGTTTATTCGAGCTTCTAATCTACTTTAGCTTCTTATCGGCTGTAGAGCTACTAGCGATGTTGTATTTGTAAGGCATGTAAAATCGTACTGTACTATGGGTGGCTTTTGCAATAAAACACGACTAATTTATATCTGTAGAAAAACATTTGTTCCGTATTTTTTTGCTGTGTGGCGTTTAAAATATATGGACTGACAGCAACACACGACTCCACAACACACGAAACAGATCTGATTCCGATAATTAAAGGAAATATCCAACATATCACCAACTAATTGCTTTCACGTGTAAAATAGGACATACAGAATTCCACACTAATTTGTATCAGTGAAATCGTGCCATTAGTGGTGCCGTCATCATTTCTTTCAAAATTTTGACACTTCAGTCTTCAGATACATTTGACTTTTGTTGCCTGATTTTACAGAAAAAAAATAATCTAATTTCTTACGTGTGATTTCTTTGATTTTCGCTATCAAATACCAATGAAAATATAATGTTAAATTAATGTCATCATCTTCATCATCATATTCCGGACGTAAGTAAAATCTCAAATCATCTTTAGCAAATTTGCCGGTTGTGCTGCTACATCCGAATTGTACACGTATTACATATTTTCTGTTTACGATAAACAACAAAATAAAAATTATCCTATCTCAAAATCATGATACCCAAAAATGAACTAAAGAACCTAATTCCAAAAAAATCTTGAAAGAAAAAACATTTACTAATCGACTCCAAAACCCCTCTACAGAGTAAATATTCAAAATGAAAATAAGAAACAAAGTACTTCTTATCGGGCTGATTCTGGGGACTTTGACGCTTTCAAAGGCTGCTGACGATTTACAAGGGCCACCGGAGCCGAATACATCCAAGGTCAGCGAAGATAACAAAAATGAACCACCTGAAGGATCACCAACAACTACTTCTAACCCAACCGATGATATTTCCGGCTCAGAAGATTTGTCCGATGGAACGAAAACAATTTTCGTCTCTGATCTGCATTTACCATTATTAATTAATGCGAGAAACCATCAACAATATAAGTTAGAACTAGAAAAAGAAATCGCCAGTGCAGAGAGTGAAATGGAAAAGCCGGAACCTAAGGAACTTAGTGCCGACGAACTTAAAGGTAAGTTAAAAGCTGATACTGCCAGCAGTTCTTTGCCAGTCAATAAAATTTTTTTGAAAACATATTGCGCAAATATTATACCTATAATTCATTACTTGAGTAAGAGATAAAATATTGTAATGAGTTAATTAAATTATCTTTTTTCTAGAATTTTTGGTTCTAAAAATAGATAATTGAATAAAAAATAATAATTATTTTAAGCGTATGTATTGTCCTTTTTAATTGGTCAACGGACACCGCCTATTATTAAGGCACCTATTATGAATCGCGAGTCGCAAGAAATGATAGGTGATTTTGACTTTTGGCACTACCGTTTATGGCTCACCTAACTGTTTTCGGCTAGAAAGTCGAAAATGTGTTGAAATGAGATGTTGCTCTATACGAACGTCGCAGTTTGCTATTCTTAAAACCACGACATATGTGATTTTAAAAACGTTCGACTTGAGTCGAACGTTCGACTCGCGAGTCATAATAGGGCCTTAAAACAAGTACTGTCATTCAGACACCAATTAAAAAGGCAAATGTAAAAAGAGAGGTCAATTCATCCCCTTTTCAAGTTATAGGGCTTTCTTTGCTGTTTTCATAACGGTAGAGATTTACATCAAATAGCTGACCCGGTGCACTTCGTTCGAAATTATTAATTCCGAGCATGGAAAATGCTGTTTCATGTAATTCGGTCATGAATAACAATGGAAATTCACAAATATTGGACTTCTTACTGCGATTCACAATAAGGAATATGGAATTATGTACATTTCATGCACTTGAACCTAAATTTCTGAGTTGAATCGAAGATGATAGATGATAAAAAAAATACAGGTAGTTGAAACCTGGTTTATAAGTAGCGATCGAATTAATAGTTAAAACGATTTTTATTTAAATGAATTTTATTGTTGGACTAAATGCCTCTTTTATACTTATTGAAAATTACATAAAATGCTTACAAACAATTTACTCATTGCATAATAAATATGAATAATAATAATAATTAATACGGGTAAATTCACAATATGCAACAATCGACTACCGCGGTTCGATTGTTGTACTTATTTCTGAATACTGTCGTTGTCAAGGCTGTTTATTTATGCTGCTTTACATACTTCCCTACGTTCAATTAGTCTATTCAACTGTATTCTCATTTTACGTTGACATCGTACTTTGTTCGAGTTTGTGGAACTGGTGAGGAATTAGAAGCCCTCTTCCGAAGGTTGCAAATAATTTTAATTCCAAAGCTGATTGATTGGAGAAGAGTGAAGTAGCTAGAGAAGAGGTGATGAACACAATGAAAATATAAAGAAAAATTGAATCGTTTATTTTCAAAACATGTTAAGTCCATTCTGAACATTTTTCGTTACAGTCACAAGAAACTGTGATTTTGAAATGCATTGGCCGCTTAACCAAATAATCAAGATTGCGACAGGATAGCAGCACATAATTTAAGTACTTAATTTGAGCTTGGAAGCCTCAAATCGGTATAAATCGAGAACACATTTAGTTTTCCAAAATGGACTTAGCATGTTTTGAAAATAATCGATTCAATTATGTCATTTTATTTTATCTGACCGCACGGTTATCAGCAACTGCTCGGTTTTAAAAACTCAAAAATTATTTTTTCGAAAATTTGCTTTTGCAAAATTGTTAAAATTATGAAGGAAATCGTTTGTAAAAAAATCTTAAAAATCAGTTAATTTGAAAATTTAAAAAAAATCGTTCTTATGACAGATACCGTTAACAACCGATGTTAATATTTTGTTTTTAACAAAAAATTAACATTTCCCTTAAAACTAATTGATAATTTTCTTATCAAAATCGTTAAAGCGTTTGTGAGAAAAATATTTGTATATAAAGCGTGGGCCATCTAGCGGTTTCTTTTTAAATCATAGGTTATTTTGACACTGTAAGGTGTTTCCCGCTCGAAATCTTAATAGAAAGTCAGTGGCCACGTTCGATGGTAGGCAGATATGGTTAAACAATTCAACCGTAATACTCGCGCTTCTAGGAATGCCCATCAGTTTACCCTCGAGCCCAACTTCGGACGTACTGTTAAGTACAGAGATTCTTTCATCAGCCGCACCACACGAATGTGGAATGCTTTACCCGGGCCAACTTTCCCTCCCATTTCGATATGCAAACATTCAAAACAAATGTGCATCGGTATCTCCTTCTAAATCCTCTCCTACTTACCGAATCGCTCGTGCCGTGTTCAAACATTTTAAGGGTAATCATAACCCCTTCTGTGCGCGCGGAAAATAAAAAAAAAAATACAAAAAAAAAAAAAACAAATTTACTCGTCGATGAAATGTTTTGCCTGCAAATCTCATCGTTGAAACTCGGTCCCAGTCAAATTGAATTAACCCGCATTTTATTACTATTTTTATATTTTCTTCAATTAACAAACCAAACGACGCAGCAATTGCGGAACACTCTTTATAGCGTTTTCTATCATCGTAATGATTTTTTGGCTGCTCGAAATTAGGCCTCAGGAAATAAGGACCCAAAGGAAAATGAAAATAAGTCACAAATTGTTTTTTTATTTTTTTGTCATAATATGCACAATAAAGCCCATCGAAATGAAAAAATGCAAAAATAAATGAAATAAGGCCCCAACTTGATTTTTTGTATTATTGAACTTTATTTTAGCAAATTAAATAACACACCAAGCTGTTGAACAAATAGTTTAATTTTTTCCTGTACAATTTCCCTGAAACAGGAAGTAACAGAATAGCTGCAAAAAAAAATCGCGCAGCTATTCTGTTATTCTGTTACTCCCTGGTAGTTTTCAGCACGATTTTTACATTGAAAGGCGTTACCAAGTTAGTTTAGGATGTGACTCGTCCTTTGAAATGCCAACATTATTCCAGACCGATTCCAATTAAAAAGCTTCAATAATTTGAAGAGATTATGCCAGCGAAGTAATAAATATATTTTTTTAAGAGATAATCCCAAAACATTTATCCCAATTAATCTTATAACTTCCAGCCTAAAGCCCTTGGTAGCTAGCGCTGTTAATTGCTAATATTATAATGTAAATTTATTTTATATTGTAATAAATAATAATAATAATTATAATAATTTTTACAAACAAAAATCGCACAGTGAATATCAGATATCACAAAATAAAAACATACAAGAATTTGTATTGCATAGAAGTAGTAATAGGTCTTACTTATTACATGTGTAGCGAAAAGCAACTTTTGTAGTGCTTAGTTTACTTCCGCTCCAAGTGTTTCTACCAAGTGCTGCATCCACACCACGCAATCGTTTTTAATTTGATTTAATGCCTTAAGCTCATGGAAAAAGCCTTCGTCGTTTTCGTGGTTGTGGTCCACATAATTGTTTGACTTCTTTCATGTTCTCTCTGGCAATAAAACTATTTCTGCCTTATAAAAAAATATCCAGCACAAATATTTAATTATATCTTTACACTGATTTTTGTATAAATCATTTTCAGGATAAAAACATAAAATAATTCACTAATCCTACTTTTTTCCACAAATTTTTCACAATTCATAATTCGATATTCCGCACTAAAGAACACTTCCTCATTTAGATTTTACCAGAGTGGCGAACGATTTTTCTTTAAAATTTAATATCACATCGGTTTAACATTGAAACGTGATTGCTGCGTCCACAATAAGCGTTACATTACCAACTCTGGGTCCCTGACAAGCGGATTCTCACAACACTTTTTGTGAAAGACAATGATGTTATTTTAACATTTTCATGTAAATTATGAAAAAATGAAATAAGGTCCCAAATTGTTTTTCAAAATAAAATTAATTTTATCATTTTAAAAAAGGTCACGAAGAAGGAATAATTAATTAAATTAATTTTAGTTTAAAAATTAATGTTAGGATTTTATTTCATTGGGGCCTTATTTTCCTGGGGTCTAATATCGCGGAGACTGTTTTTTTTTTTACGAATCCAAAACTTGGCTCGATGTAAATAACAATTATTAAATAACATTTAATAGTGATTATCTTACCACAAAACAACTTAAAATTCCTTAAACTTAAAAATAATGAAAGAAGTAGGTACGTAAGATTTTCACGAACGTTCAAAAAGACAAAACGAACCTTGTAAGCCTATGCTCTGTATAACAATAGGCCCTAGCGGCGTATTTTGATTAGCGGAGGTTATTCGATTTCATACGAATAGTGGAATTTCTCCCAAACAGCTGTTCGGAACATTTTTCCAACGAAGAACGCAAATCGTATTTATCCCAGCAAGCTGTCTTCCACCCTTTGTAAACCTGTATTGAGTTGAAATGAGCTTCATCCAACTCAACTATACTTCAGTAACGTAGTCTAGTCTAAATTTGTGTCAAAAAAACTGAATCGAGTAGCTTTGATAGATGTGCTGACGAACATCTATTAAAGCACTGTGTATTTGTTTTCATAGATATGCGTAGTATAATTAAAATAATTCAATTTTATTTGTTTTTGTTGTGAAATAAATTAAATTCATGCCAATCCTTTAAATGTTATCTCAATACCAACTCAACTCAAAATTAGGCGTTGAATTCAAATGACGAAAAATGTGGGTCTTAAACTCGAGCCTAATCGAACTCGATCTTCCAATACTTCTTGTTAACGGTGTATGTAAAGGAAATCAAGAGAAAACGTCTACAAAACCTTCACCTATTTTGTTTGTATTTATATTTATGTATGTATCTCGTACATTGCTCACAATTGTTTGTATATTGGTTGACAATTTGACACCAAACAGATTTGTCAAAGATAATCGATAATGTGTAACCCCGCTTAAGAAATGTGTTAACTTTATATTGCCTCATTGTGAATAACGAACAAAAATCTATTATGAACATAACCTATTTCGTTTTACGTTTAAAATAATTATTTGCCATCAGTCCGCCAGACTATTTTGCTCAATGCTAGTTATGATTAATAAGTGGGAAGGGATTGGGGTAATTAAATAGTTTAGGCCTGCGCAAATTTTATACATTTGTCGACGAAGAATTTGTGTTTGTCGTTTTATAGAAAATTGTATGGATATCAATCTTTTTAATAGCCGCATTACCAAGTTTACCAGTAGAACAATTCACAATATTTCTTAAAATTCACAGTTCATCAAAAATAGGTCTGTTTAATAAATCGTTCGGAACAGAAAAGATCAGGAAAGTACAAAATTCGTGTATTACGTGAGTAAAAACCTTGCACTAAACTGTTCTAAATTCTGTCACTTTGTGTTCAATGAGGTTTTTTAGAACAGGTAAGTGTTGATATCTGATCGCCATAATCGGGCTGTTAGATTTAATACATATGTTAAAGCCATCTTGCAGCAAATATTTTTTGAAACGATGAAGAAGTTTCACTTAATACGCGTGTACCCACTGCTACACTCACTCTTTTTTTTTATTTTTTATGAGAGATTTTTAATGACTTTAATTCATTAACTGACAATATTTAGCTAAACAAAAATGACCCAATAAATCTGTGTTCGATTCCTCAGGCCTGCACGGGTTTGGTGACGAGCAAGTACGAGGATAGTTTCTGTGCTAGACTCAAATCCGATATCCGTTTTTTTATACCATCAACTCAGGTTTTAGAGATATTTAAAAAATGTTCTGTTTCCTATTTTTTGGGTTAGCTTGCAAATAATCATTTGGCAAAAAATTAATACATACATAATTTTAATGCAGAAATTAATTATTAAAAACTAACTATGTATTTTCGTTTATTTTGTTCAAGCTGAAACTATATACCAAGAAGCAACTGATATCCTAAAAAAGCGACAAGGCGATAAAGTCTTGGGTCAGCTTAAATTAGAAGAAGCTAGCAAAATGAATCATATTAAGGCAAGATGTGACATAGCTTGGGCTCATGTCTTGGGCATTCGACCAACAGACTTTGAATTTGCTGCCAAAGAATTTGAAGAACTATCCAAGCTTGGCTTGCCAGAAGCTAATATGGTATAGTTTATTTATTTCTATTAAGCCCCCACTGGAAAATCGAAGCGATAATAAAATGGATGACTAATGTAAATCGATGTTGTCCCTGACAAGCGGATTCTCACAACACTTTTTGTGAAAGACAATGATGTTATTTTAACATTTTCATGTAAATTATGAAAAAATGAAATAAGGTCCCAAATTGTTTTTCAAAATAAAATTAATTTTATCATTTTAAAAAAGGTCACGAAGAAGGAATAATTAATTAAATTCATTTTAGTTTAAAAATTAATGTTAGGATTTTATTTCATTGTGGCCTTATTTTCCTGGGGTCTAATATCGCGGAGACTGTTTTTTTTTTACGAATCCAAAACTTGGCTCGATGTAAATAACAATTATTAAATAACATTTAATAGTGATTATCTTACCACAAAACAACTTAAAATTCCATAAACTTAAAAATAATGAAAGAAGTAGGTACGTAAGATTTTCACGAACGTTCAAAAAGACAAAACGAACCTTGTAAGCCTATGCTCTGTATAACAATAGGCCCTAGCGGCGTATTTTGATTAGCGGAGGTTATTCGATTTCATACGAATAGTGGAATTTCTCCCAAACAGCTGTTCGGAACATTTTTCCAACGAAGAACGCAAATCGTATTTATCCCAGCAAGCTGTCTTCCACCCTTTGTAAACCTGTATTGAGTTGAAATGAGCTTCATCCAACTCAACTATACTTCAGTAACGTAGTCTAGTCTAAATTTGTGTCAAAAAAACTGAATCGAGTAGCTTTGATAGATGTGCTGACGAACATCTATTAAAGCACTGTGTATTTGTTTTCATAGATATGCGTAGTATAATTAAAATAATTCAATTTTATTTGTTTTTGTTGTGAAATAAATTAAATTCATGCCAATCCTTTAAATGTTATCTCAATACCAACTCAACTCAAAATTAGGCGTTGAATTCAAATGACGAAAAATGTGGGTCTTAAACTCGAGCCTAATCGAACTCGATCTTCCAATACTTCTTGTTAACGGTGTATGTAAAGGAAATCAAGAGAAAACGTCTACAAAACCTTCACCTATTTTGTTTGTATTTATATTTATGTATGTATCTCGTACATTGCTCACAATTGTTTGTATATTGGTTGACAATTTGACACCAAACAGATTTGTCAAAGATAATCGATAATGTGTAACCCCGCTTAAGAAATGTGTTAACTTTATATTGCCTCATTGTGAATAACGAACAAAAATCTATTATGAACATAACCTATTTCGTTTTACGTTTAAAATAATTATTTGCCATCAGTCCGCCAGACTATTTTGCTCAATGCTAGTTATGATTAATAAGTGGGAAGGGATTGGGGTAATTAAATAGTTTAGGCCTGCGCAAATTTTATACATTTGTCGACGAAGAATTTGTGTTTGTCGTTTTATAGAAAATTTTATGGATATCAATCTTTTTAATAGCCGCATTACCAAGTTTACCAGTAGAACAATTCACAATATTTCTTAAAATTCACAGTTCATCAAAAATAGGTCTGTTTAATAAATCGTTCGGAACAGAAAAGATCAGGAAAGTACAAAATTCGTGTATTACGTGAGTAAAAACCTTGCACTAAACTGTTCTAAATTCTGTCACTTTGTGTTCAATGAGGTTTTTTAGAACAGGTAAGTGTTGATATCTGATCGCCATAATCGGGCTGTTAGATTTAATACATATGTTAAAGCCATCTTGCAGCAAATATTTTTTGAAACGATGAAGAAGTTTCACTTAATACGCGTGTACCCACTGCTACACTCACTCTTTTTTTTTATTTTTTATGAGAGATTTTTAATGACTTTAATTCATTAACTGACAATATTTAGCTAAACAAAAATGACCCAATAAATCTGTGTTCGATTCCTCAGGCCTGCACGGGTTTGGTGACGAGCAAGTACGAGGATAGTTTCTGTGCTAGACTCAAATCCGATATCCGTTTTTTTATACCATCAACTCAGGTTTTAGAGATATTTAAAAAATGTTCTGTTTCCTATTTTTTGGGTTAGCTTGCAAATAATCATTTGGCAAAAAATTAATACATACATAATTTTAATGCAGAAATTAATTATTAAAAACTAACTATGTATTTTCGTTTATTTTGTTCAAGCTGAAACTATATACCAAGAAGCAACTGATATCCTAAAAAAGCGACAAGGCGATAAAGTCTTGGGTCAGCTTAAATTAGAAGAAGCTAGCAAAATGAATCATATTAAGGCAAGATGTGACATAGCTTGGGCTCATGTCTTGGGCATTCGACCAACAGACTTTGAATTTGCTGCCAAAGAATTTGAAGAACTATCCAAGCTTGGCTTGCCAGAAGCTAATATGGTATAGTTTATTTATTTCTATTAAGCCCCCACTGGAAAATCGAAGCGATAATAAAATGGATGACTAATGTAAATCGATGTTGTCCCTGACAAGCGGATTCTCACAACACTTTTTGTGAAAGACAATGATGTTATTTTAACATTTTCATGTAAATTATGAAAAAATGAAATAAGGTCCCAAATTGTTTTTCAAAATAAAATTAATTTTATCATTTTAAAAAAGGTCACGAAGAAGGAATAATTAATTAAATTCATTTTAGTTTAAAAATTAATGTTAGGATTTTATTTCATTGTGGCCTTATTTTCCTGGGGTCTAATATCGCGGAGACTGTTTTTTTTTTACGAATCCAAAACTTGGCTCGATGTAAATAACAATTATTAAATAACATTTAATAGTGATTATCTTACCACAAAACAACTTAAAATTCCATAAACTTAAAAATAATGAAAGAAGTAGGTACGTAAGATTTTCACGAACGTTCAAAAAGACAAAACGAACCTTGTAAGCCTATGCTCTGTATAACAATAGGCCCTAGCGGCGTATTTTGATTAGCGGAGGTTATTCGATTTCATACGAATAGTGGAATTTCTCCCAAACAGCTGTTCGGAACATTTTTCCAACGAAGAACGCAAATCGTATTTATCCCAGCAAGCTGTCTTCCACCCTTTGTAAACCTGTATTGAGTTGAAATGAGCTTCATCCAACTCAACTATACTTCAGTAACGTAGTCTAGTCTAAATTTGTGTCAAAAAAACTGAATCGAGTAGCTTTGATAGATGTGCTGACGAACATCTATTAAAGCACTGTGTATTTGTTTTCATAGATATGCGTAGTATAATTAAAATAATTCAATTTTATTTGTTTTTGTTGTGAAATAAATTAAATTCATGCCAATCCTTTAAATGTTATCTCAATACCAACTCAACTCAAAATTAGGCGTTGAATTCAAATGACGAAAAATGTGGGTCTTAAACTCGAGCCTAATCGAACTCGATCTTCCAATACTTCTTGTTAACGGTGTATGTAAAGGAAATCAAGAGAAAACGTCTACAAAACCTTCACCTATTTTGTTTGTATTTATATTTATGTATGTATCTCGTACATTGCTCACAATTGTTTGTATATTGGTTGACAATTTGACACCAAACAGATTTGTCAAAGATAATCGATAATGTGTAACCCCGCTTAAGAAATGTGTTAACTTTATATTGCCTCATTGTGAATAACGAACAAAAATCTATTATGAACATAACCTATTTCGTTTTACGTTTAAAATAATTATTTGCCATCAGTCCGCCAGACTATTTTGCTCAATGCTAGTTATGATTAATAAGTGGGAAGGGATTGGGGTAATTAAATAGTTTAGGCCTGCGCAAATTTTATACATTTGTCGACGAAGAATTTGTGTTTGTCGTTTTATAGAAAATTGTATGGATATCAATCTTTTTAATAGCCGCATTACCAAGTTTACCAGTAGAACAATTCACAATATTTCTTAAAATTCACAGTTCATCAAAAATAGGTCTGTTTAATAAATCGTTCGGAACAGAAAAGATCAGGAAAGTACAAAATTCGTGTATTACGTGAGTAAAAACCTTGCACTAAACTGTTCTAAATTCTGTCACTTTGTGTTCAATGAGGTTTTTTAGAACAGGTAAGTGTTGATATCTGATCGCCATAATCGGGCTGTTAGATTTAATACATATGTTAAAGCCATCTTGCAGCAAATATTTTTTGAAACGATGAAGAAGTTTCACTTAATACGCGTGTACCCACTGCTACACTCACTCTTTTTTTTTATTTTTTATGAGAGATTTTTAATGACTTTAATTCATTAACTGACAATATTTAGCTAAACAAAAATGACCCAATAAATCTGTGTTCGATTCCTCAGGCCTGCACGGGTTTGGTGACGAGCAAGTACGAGGATAGTTTCTGTGCTAGACTCAAATCCGATATCCGTTTTTTTATACCATCAACTCAGGTTTTAGAGATATTTAAAAAATGTTCTGTTTCCTATTTTTTGGGTTAGCTTGCAAATAATCATTTGGCAAAAAATTAATACATACATAATTTTAATGCAGAAATTAATTATTAAAAACTAACTATGTATTTTCGTTTATTTTGTTCAAGCTGAAACTATATACCAAGAAGCAACTGATATCCTAAAAAAGCGACAAGGCGATAAAGTCTTGGGTCAGCTTAAATTAGAAGAAGCTAGCAAAATGAATCATATTAAGGCAAGATGTGACATAGCTTGGGCTCATGTCTTGGGCATTCGACCAACAGACTTTGAATTTGCTGCCAAAGAATTTGAAGAACTATCCAAGCTTGGCTTGCCAGAAGCTAATATGGTATAGTTTATTTATTTCTATTAAGCCCCCACTGGAAAATCGAAGCGATAATAAAATGGATGACTAATGTAAATCGATGTTGTTGTCGCTTATACTCCAATGGAATGTTCTTCGTTCACGTTTAAATGAAGGGCTCATCTTAAAAATCATTCAACGTAAATAAAAATAGGGTCATCTATTTTTTTTTACTGCGATCTCCACCGCACATCGCTCGGTTTACCCCAGGCTTTTAAACTTTTTAATACAAAATCAAGTTATATACATTTCTATTGACAGGGTATGGCATTTTTGTATTCAGTCGGAGTGGGTGGCAAAAACATAAGCCAACCTCTAGCTTTAATGCATTATACTATGGCTGCATTGGGAGGTGACATACATGCTCAGATGGCTCTGGGCTATCGCTATTCTTTTGGCATCAATGTGCCGTTAAGTTGCGAAAAGTCATTGTCATTCTATAAGCGCGTTGCGAAAATAGTCGCATCAAAGATCACATTTTCCAGTGGACCTATCGTGCATCGTGTTAGACTTTTAGATGAATTGGAGAATTCAGGAAGCCAGGAAACAGAATTAGTCGATTATTATCAATTACTGGCCGACAAAGGCGATGTACAATCTCAAGTAAGCTTACAAAATTTGTAATTAAAAAAAAAACACCTTATTAATTAAATTTCATATAATCCAGGTTGGTTTAGGTCAATTATACTATCAGGGTGGCAAAGCAACCGAACAAGACTTGCAAAAAGCTCTAGAATATTTTACACAAGCTGCAAACGCTGGAAATGCAATTGGTTTTGCTTTTCTGGGCAAACTATATCTTGAAGGTAGTGAACATATCAAGGCGGATCATGAGGCCGCCTTTAAATTCTTTAAAAAAGCAGCTGAATTGGGTGACCCCATTGGACAAAGTGGAATGGGTTTGATGTATCTGCAAGGACTGGGTGTACCTAAAGACACCACCAAAGCGCTCAACTATTTCACTCAAGCGTCCGATCAAGGTTGGGTTGATGGGCAACTACAGCTGGGCAATATGTATTTTAGTAAGATTTGAAATTAATATATACCTACGCTCGTATGCCATTTAAATGAATATTATTTTCTTTTCAGCTGGAAACGGTGTTAAAACCGATTACAAGTTGGCTCTTAAGTATTTCAGCTCAGCTTCGCAATCGGGTCATGTGCTGGCTTATTATAATCTAGGAGTAATGCATGCTTATGGTCTGGGGATGTTGCGATCGTGTCCAGCTGCTGTCGAGGTAAGTTCATTGCGATAGCTCAATAGACATGCCCCGTATATCATCGTTCTTCAGTTCTTCAAGAATGTTGCTGAACGAGGACGCTGGAGTGAAATGCTAATGCAAGCCTATAATGATTATAAAAAATACGAAATTGATACATCGTATATGAAGTATGCTCTGTTAGCTGAAATGGGCTACGAAGTTGGACAAAGTAATGCTGCCTTTCTTCTCGATCGCAATGAAGTGACAATATTCAATGATCGTCACGAAGATTTAATACGTGGTTTTTACTATTGGAAACGAGCCGCAGCTCAGGGATACTCTGCTGCTCAGGTTAAGCTGGGTGACTACTACTATTATGGCTGGGGAACGGCTGTTGACTTTGAATCATCTGCTTCTTTATACAGGCAAGTAGAGTGTAATATCTAAGTCAATTTCTTTATATTCATATGAAATATTAATTTCTCAGGAAAGCTGCAGAGCAACACTTTAATGCACAAGCCATGTTTAATCTTGGTTATATGCATGAGCAAGGTCTAGGAATGAAAAAGGATTTGCATTTGGCAAAGAGACTTTATGATTTAGCTGCTGAAACTAGTGCCGATGCCAAAGTTCCTGTGGCCTTGGCTTTGATGAAGCTACAATTTATTGCCAAACTTGAATCGCTCAGAGATGTATTATATGATTATACTCATAAAATTTACTTCAACCAATTACCTCGATTTTGATATTTTTACAGTCTCCCTACAACTTTATCTTCTACATGGATGAAAATATAGCAGCCAACTGGGATTTGTACATGATAACCATACTGACGCTTCTTCTCGGCTTCATAATGTACACAAGACGTCCTTATCAAAACCAACCACAGCCACCAAATAACGAAGATGATCAAGCGCCTGCTCAACCAACTAATAATGATGCCGCCACAACAGCCTCATCCACACCCACGACAACACCTCCTGCTACAGAAAATTCTGAGATTGACTTGAATAAGATAAGTATGAAAACAACCACAGCGCAGCAACCAGAACCATCCACTTCAGGTGCATCAACTTCCAGTGGAGTTGAGAGTGGTGTAAGTAAATTGTCGCAATCCTCAACCATTCCACCAACAGCAACACCAACACCATCGACGTCGTCTGCGGCTACCTCTGCGTCTTCGTTCTCCACTCCATCGACATCGACATCAACAACGGAAAAGCCAAATGCATCTACAGTTATAAGAGACACTGAAAAACCGGAATAGTCCAAATGTGTTTCGCCCCATTTCTAATCTAATTTTTAAATAAAATCTAGTTTTTTTGTAAATAAGTAATAATTTTAGAACCGATTTTTTTATTAAAATTTTTTTATTGTATCATTAGCATGAAACAAAATAATAAGTATCAGCTAAAAGCTGTTGTCCACCATCAGCAGCCTAGTTCCTGTTGTGCATGTTTTTGATTTAGTTTGCTTTGGTTGGCAGGTCAAATCTTCGTTGATCGATGGATTGAAATATTGAATTGATAGAAATAACTATATATATTAAAAAAAAAACTTAGGGAAAATAAAATGTACTTTGCGCAGCTTGTACTCATTTCGTAGTTTTTTTTTTCAAATATCATAAGTTTGATAAAAAAGAAACACAAACACAAAATATTTATTTTATTTCCTGTTTTTTATAATATAAATTAATTCAAATCTAAATTTTACTTTTTCTACAAATAAATAGAAAATAAATAAATAAATAAAAAGAATAAAAGTAAATCAAAATGAAGAGTATACAAAAAAAATATATACCTACTTATGTAAGAACCACGCGCGACTAGTATTCACATTATAATTTAATTGAAATGGAAAGAAAAAAAGATATGATTAAACAGCAATTTTGTAAATAACATAACGAACACAAAAAAAATCAAAAGACTTTAATAATTTATAAAAAAAATATATGGTATGTATATAAAATGGAATTATCTTTCATTCTATCAGTAAGTCAGGGCAAGGAAAAGTGCACAATAGAAAAAAATCCATAAAAACTCCCCTTAGAGTAGAAGGGGCAACATCCTGCAAACTTTTTTTTTTAAAGCCAAAAACTTATTTTTATTTTTAAATTGTTATATTGATTTGTTTTAGATAGTAAAGTCAAGCGAGGTTTTAACATCACACCCTTTGGATTTTATTGTTCCCCAATGTATAAACCATACGCACAAAATTTAAATTTCTTTTTCCTATTGAAATGTGAAGGAGTTTGAGAGATGCACCTAAATCCTTGAAATCCTATTCCGATCAGTTTCTAGTTTTGTAAAAAAAGAAGCATTTTGTAATACTTTGCAACAAATTGAAGCCATGTTAAATTGTAATAATTGAGAAAAAGAAAATAAAGACATTATCTACTTTATACATATCTATCTATCTAAAGTCTTTCAGCTAATTCTGTGACGAATATGTTAAAACTAAGTTCTTAAGAACAACACCTTTTTGGAAATATCGGCTCAACTTATCTGCACAATTTATTGTTTTTTGATATCTACTACTTTAACGGTCACTTGCACGAAACTAAAGGATAAATAAATAAAACTAAGGCTAGCTATAATTGTTACTTTAAATATTTGTTCATGTTTTTCTGAGGAAGTTGATTTCTTTCCCCCTTATTTATACAGAAAAAATAGTTATTTCAGTTCCCGTGTTTAGGAAAACTGCACCATGTAATAAATTTGTTCCGGACTCAAGTGGAACACTAAGCAAATGCCTATATTTTGAGCCCAAAAAATTCGTATTCCGTGATGTAGTTTTCCTAAACACGGGAGCTGAAATAACTATTTTTTCTTTTGGAAGTAAATGTCCTAGAATCATCATTGGATACAAGAAGTCCTCAACGGATTTCTAAGAAGGTGTTTGCGTAGTCAAGAAGTCATTTTTTAGATTAGACCGTCCAAAGCTCGGGCCTAAATTCTTTCGAGAACTTGAGGGGAGACATCAAGGGATGGTTAAAGTAATAAAAAGAAACATTTTGATCAGAATGTTCTTAATATTAAGGAAATCTGATAGAGTACACCACTATCGAGATTCCATGCCTTACGCGAAAATATGCAAGGAATTTTGTATGAAATTATAAGTAATTATGGTTTTCCTACAATATATTCACATTAACATATTGAAATTTCAAAGATTTTAATGTTATGACAACATTTTGTTTCTGTTCTTAATTATATTGCCAGGCAAAATAAGAGTTAAATTAATGTTTATTTTGTTCCTATTAATATTTTCATGCTTATCTTTTTTAAACATTACTCAAAGTGTACCGTAGTTCATGGGCTATTATTAAAACCACTACTCAACCTCAACAGATTTCCCAAACAAAAGTTATGCATTTTATAAATTTATAAAAATATCGTTCTTAATTAGGTGGCCACGACTGTAAGTGCATGGTACTGGATGGTTCGTAAAAAATAGGGATGCCTTTATAAAATAAATTTCTATATGAATAATAAGTAATTGTTTATACCCAATCATAAAAATATACACAAAAAAAAAAAATAATAATATAGAGTACATTTTACTTAGATGACTCCGTTCGGCACTTTTGCCAAACTAAATGTATTCTTTTTGTTTTCGCCGCCACTGCAAAAATGTTTACTGTTAAGAACGCACTCATTCGTGGAATAATCAGCCCTATTGTGAGTTTCACCCGGAAAACATTTCACCCGAAAATATTTTGTTCGCCCGGATTTTTAAAAGCTATTGCGAGTTTCACCGTCTATTTTACAACAAGTGTGGCCTCGTTCGCCACCAAAAATTAAATGGAAATCTTGCTGTAAATGACATGACATATTTCACACGAAAAAAATTCTGTAAATAGTGCCAATAAGGGAATTTTTACGAACAGGGAACATTTTTCGCCCGAAACTCACTATAAGGGAAGAGTGAAATTTAATTTTTCTGGTCGTAGTAGGCATAATAGGCCTAGTATGCGTAGTAGGCCTAATAGGCGTAATAGGGCTAGTATGTCTAATAGGCGTAGTAAGGCCTCAAAGGCGTGGTAGGGCTAATAGACGTAGTACAGTCGTAGTAGACCTAGGCGTAGTAGGCCTATTATGCGTAGTAGGCCTAATAAGCGTAGTAGCCCTAATAGGCGTCTCCTAATAGACCTAGTAGGCCTACTACGCCTATTAGGCCAACTACCTATTAGGCCTATTAGACCTACCACAATTATTAGGCCAACAACGCCTTCTTAACCTATTAGACCCTACTAGGCCTACTTGGCCCACTACGCCTACTAGGTCTACTACGCCTATTTGACCTTCTACGCCTTCTAGACATACGTTATTACCGAAATTTTTTCTGCACTAAATTATGTCGAAATTTTAGATTTGTAAACTTTTAAAAATGTCCTTCGTCAAAAAATAACGATTATTGTCGTTTTTGGTTGGAGGTTCGGAGTTACTCCTTTTTGACTTACTCCAAAATAATTCGATTGGCTGTTCCGAGTAATGTTTTCGGAGTTATTTTCTGTTCCGGATTTTATAAAGGAGTATACCTGGAACACACAAATACATATAAGCTCTTCCATCGGATAACTTGTCAAATTAATTTTACTCGACTGAAAATGGAAAATATACATAAATATCAGGCAATTTAAACACACACACTTAATTTTTCGCAAATTAGTCTTGGAACAATAGAAAATAATTCGATTGGAATCAAAAAGGAGTAATACTGTTCTGAAATCCAATCGAAAACGACATATATAAATACAAATCACTACTGGATCACACAAACTTCCATTTGTGGTTCAGTGCAACAATATGTGGGTTCTTTGTGCAGTTTTCTAAATACAACAAAATATACTCACGAAGAATAATCGAAATCGTTCTATTCGTTTTTGACAAACTTAGAAAAACCGTATCAAAACGGCGCACTTCAGCGCTAATTGGGCTATGGGCTAGATTGCCCGTGGCCGCCATTTCTACCTACCTACCTACCTACCTAGAAAAACCGTTGTATGGCAGCTACCCTTGAGTTGAAAGGAAAATTCGCATATCTCCTCTGTTAATTACATACAAAAATGATATATTGGAAAGCAAATCGGTCAACGAGTGCTGACTCTAGATCGATGAAAAGTGCCGACAGCTAGACGAGAAGTACTTATAGGTACATGACTGGAGATTTGTCACTAACAAAAGCTATTCTTTTCATCAATAAAAATATTCGATTTTAAATGGTTGAAAGGAATTCCACATAAATTTTCTCATAATCTCAAAGTTAGACAAGTAAGAATGGATAACCCCGGTACTAATGTTGAATTCTTTTCAACCTTTTGACAGCCAAAAAACCGATTATTTTCTAAACATATCGATTTGTTTCAATGAGAAAACCTGTTCTAAGTTGTTCTACCTAACAAGCCAGTACAGAAAATCCTGTTCTAAACAGACTCATTAAACAACAAATCAGAACAGTTTGAAAAGAAAATTGTCATCGAACACCAGAAAGTTGTTCCAAACTGTCCGGAACATTTTCGTTGAAGTTTCAAAATTTCTTGACTTTCGGGTCTCAATGGTTAGTGAAATTTCGGAATTTTCATATTACCGACCTTGAAATTGTGCTTTATTTTTTGATTGATTTTCAATTACAGCTTACTTCCTCAGAAACAGTACTTAGTTTACATGAACTACTTGATAGGATCAACTACTCACAGTCGAACCAGAAACCTTATATAACTTGAAACAATTATTTACGTTAATTATGTTTTATTGTTTACTTAATTTTGCCGGATAAATGATTATATTTTCTTACAATTGCTCAATATTAAAGAAATAATTAAAAAAAAAATAAACCAACTAAATTAAGCAAAGTAATTCAAATTGGCCTTCTTCTTAGCTTGGACTTCCATAATTGCATCCATGAAATCCTCGTGTGTAACACAAGTGGCCGATCGACGGAGAGCAATCATACCTGCCTCCACACACACGGCCTTGCATTGGGCGCCGTTAAAGTCATCAGTTGATCGGGACAACTCTTCGAAGTTCACATCAGGGCTGACGTTCATTTTTCTCGAATGGATTTGCATAATTCGGGCTCTGGCCTCTTCGTTCGGATGTGGAAACTCGATTTTACGATCCAGACGCCCGGAACGCAGCAAAGCGGGATCCAAAATGTCAACACGATTTGTTGCGGCAATAACTTTGATGTCAGCGGTCGAACTGAATCCGTCCAGCTGATTCAGCAGTTCCAACATAGTTCGCTGCACTTCACGGTCACCGGCCTTCTCCGAATCGAAACGTTTTGTACCGATTGCGTCCAGTTCATCGATGAAGATGATTGCAGGAGATTTTTCCTTAGCCAGAGCGAATGCATCACGGACGAGTTTCGCGCCATCACCGATGAACATCTGGACAAGTTGGGGGCCAGCCAACTTTAGGAAAGTCGATTTTGTTTGGGCAGCGCAAGCTCTTGCCAACAGCGTTTTTCCAGTTCCAGGTGGGCCATATAACAAGACACCTTTAACAAGAAAAATACCCATTTATTATTAATCATGTAGAACTAATAATTTCTGATCTTACCTTTTGGGGGATGGATTCCCAAGTTCTTGAATTTTTCCTTGTGCGTCATGGGCAATACAACCGCCTCAATGAGTTCCTGGATTTGCTTGTCCAAACCACCAATGTCAGAGTATTGTTCGGTTGGCCTTTCGTCGACCTCCATTGCCTTCACTCTGGCGTCATATTCCGCTGGTAGAGTCTCCAAAATAAGATACGAATCTTTGTTTACACCGACCAAGTCACCGGGTTTCAATTTCTCTGCATCTACCAGACCAATTACAGGCAAGAAGTAGGCTTGACGTGTGGAAGTCTTGATAACGGCACATTTGCCCTTGCGCTGGTTGTCCAGAACCAAAACAGCTCCATCGTCCTCCTCCTCTTGTGGATCGACGTCTAGAAGTTCAATAACATTCGAAACCAAATAGGGAAGAGTTTTGTTGACCTAGATTAAGGAGAGTTCATTTATTCAGTTGCAAATCGAATTGTGGAATTGTTTCTTACTTTAATTTTTTCCGTATTATCTTTGATTTTTTCATTTTGAGTCTGGATTTCGTGAGTTATTCGCATAACCTCACTTTTCATTATTTTAATTTCATTGTCCATTAATCGAGTACGACTAACAATTTCATCGGTCGACATACGAAGGACTTCTTCGCCTAAAGATTCTTCACCATCTTCCCAGATTGATTTGTCTTCTAGTGTTGCAGCCATAATTTAATAAATTTTATTATTTAATGAAAGTTATATTTTTTGTGAAAATGCAGCAGAAAAGTGTTTAGGACAAATAAATTCTGGATGACTTGTATTTTCGGTGTATGTTTTTTTTTTGACAAAAAAAGGTGTTTGACGTTTCTCCAACAAACAAAGGTGACGCAGTTTCGATGGGAATGAAGTAGAATTGAAATAATTTTCGTTGAGTTTTTGTAGTGATGGGCATTTCAAAAGTATATTTTCATGTGGAGTGTCTGCAGTGGCTTCGGCAACGATTTCTTTTAAACAATGCCACCCGTATTCATAAACGCAAATCAAACGTGAATTATCTTTATTCAGTTAGTTAAGTGAAAAAATGTATTCATAAAACAAAACTGAAGTTAATTAACGTGTATTGACATTTAATTAACTAAAGGCTTGACTACATAGGCCTACTTTTGTACAAAAGTGAGAAATAAATATTTTTTCGGAAGACACCTGCTTGCAAAACAACAATTGAAAATTGTTCATGGTGGTTTAATTTATGTGTCAGAACAATTTTCGTATGTTTTTTTGCAAGCATGTTTCTGTAGCGACCATTTTAAATTCTCACATTTGTACAAAAGTAGGTCTATGTAGTTGAGGCTTAAAGGCTTAACTACATAGGCCTACTTTTGTACAAAAGTACAAAAGTGCGAAATAAATATTTCTATTCTGAAGACACCTGCTTGCAAAAAAACAATGGAAAATTGTGCATGCTGATTTAGTTTATGAATCAGAACAATTTTCGTATGGTTTTTTGCAAGCATGTTTCTTTAGCGAGCATTTTAATTTCTCACTTTTGTACTTTTGTACAAAAGTAGGTCTATGTAGTTAAGGCTTAAGTCACCAAAGTAGGTGTATACGAGAAATTAACTTGACATCAGTGTTGAAAATAATTGAAAATTGATATATTTGTTAATATTAATTTAAAATGGATTATCGATATTGTGAATTTTTGAATCGAATTGCAATGATGTTGGAGTAGATTTTTGTTCGTGTTGATTACTAAACGTCAATTAGCTATTGAACGCAGTTTATTTTTTTTATTATTAGGAAAGTAATCATGAATTATCTTTTAATCAACGTTTTAGTTAATTTCTGAGTAAAGGTTAGACCGCACTAGGCGGAACTGCACTGCAGCGGAACTGCGATTCAAAATAATTTGTATGAAATTGTATGAAGTTCAGTTGCCGCTTAGTGCGATATAGCTCATACAATTTCATACAAATAATGTTTTGCCGCGTCGTGAAGTGTAGTTCCTCTGCAGTTGTGTGCGGTCTAACCTTAAGAAGACAATTGACAATTTTTTATTATTAGGGGTGTGCATTTTAACGTAGTTAAGCAGGTACTGATATTCCTGATAGGAAACCAACGGCCAACAACAAATACGTTTTCAACAGGGAATCACATTCCTTGTGGAGGTCCTTAAAAAGCGGATAAAAGGTGTGTTTTTTGTTGTCCAAGCCCAAGGGGACTTGTTTAGCCCCGTCATTTACGTTGTGTTGTGGAGTCGTGTGTCGCTGGCATTCCATATATTTCTTTCTTCACACAACAACACAATAGACGAGACAAATGTAATTCTACGGGTATCAAATATATTTATGCCGATTACAAAATCCGCTTAACTCGTTCCGCAGTAATTCACAATGCAGTCTTCTCCTTCCTTTTCAAGATATATGAATAGCGACACACGACACACGACTCCACAACACAACACACGAGACAGGTCTGGTTCCGCCTTTAAGCTGGTGTTGTGTATAAAGGCTCTCCCAAAACCAATGCGAAACATTCATTGCGACGAAGAAACATTCTTCAGTCAAAATTAATTCATATGTTTCTCCGCCGCGCTGGTGTGGGCACTCTCATATATCACCATGTAAATAAATTTTGACATGCGAATGTTTCTTCGCCACAACAAATGTTCCGCATTGGTTTGGGAGAGCCTTAACCTTTTCCGTGTGTTGTGTTGTGTTGTGGAATCGTATCTCGCTATTGCTACCAGTGTATTTCATATCCGTAGAACCATATTTGTCTCGTGTGTTGTGTTGCTGTGTGGCTAATGATATATATACAATGTCAGCGACACAACACAGCACATGTGATATATGTATGGTTCCGGCTTAATATATACCTACTGTACGGGTAGGCTACTTGCTTCTCTACCTGCTTTAAAAAGAAAACAAGCCAGTTAACGAGCAAGTTTCTAATGCTGTAGGTTATCAAAAAATGTGTGTTCTGCAACTTCATAGCCATACTATTGGGCTCGTGTGTCTTCAAGGTTATTTAAGGCTTTAAGCCTTAACTACATAGGCCTTCTTTTGTACAAAAGTACAAAAGTGAGAAATAAATATCTATTCTGAAGGCACCTGCTTGAAAAAAAACAATGGAAAATCGTGCATGGGGGACTAATTTACATGTCAGAGCAATTTTCGTATGTTTTTGTGCAAGCAAAACATTTTGCACTTTTATACAAAAGTAGGTCTATGTAGTTACGGCTTTAAGGCTCTCCCAAACCAATGCGGAACATTCGATGCGGCGAAAAAACATTCGCATGTCAAAATTTATTTACATGGTGATATATGAGAGTGCCCACACCAACGCGGCGGAGAAACATATGAAATAATTTTGACTGACGAATGTTTTTTCGCCGCAACGAATGTTTCGCATTGGTTTGGGAGAGCCTTTAATCTTCAGAAACAAATTAAAACCGCTTTTACACCGACCGATTACAAATTCCGATTTTTAAGAACTATATCATCATGGAGACAAATTACCAAGGTTGAAAAAGAGAGAAAAATAAATTTAAATTCCATTAAAAAAATCACTCTTGTGTAAAAGCATCTTTTTTGCAACTAAGATCACTCTTGTATAAAAGCATTTTTTCAACCAAAAATGAACCAAAAAATAATCAGCGCTTAAAGCCTTAACTACATAGTCCCGGTCTACATTGAACGATATTTTCAGTGCCGACAAAAAATTGTTGTTGTAATCGTGTGCGATTGAGAGGTACAGCCGACATGATCCTTCCAGTTTCGGCCGATTTTTCCAATCAGCACGGGAAAAATCGTTCAATGTAGACCGGGACATAGACCTACTTTGGTACAAAAGTGAGAAATTAAAATGCTTACTAAAAAACATGCTTGCTTGATACATACATTAAACCACCATTCACAATTTTCCATTGATTTTTTTGCAAGCAGGTGTACTTTTGTACAAAAGTAGGCCTATGTAGTTAAGCCTTATCAATCGTTTTGGTGTAAAAGCAGGCAAAGTTGGTCCAAAAAATGGCAGGTGTGCGCTCAACCTAAAATAATAGAACCTCATCACAAAACACACCCTTAATATTTCATTTCCACCATTTCATTTGTCCCTTTATTTTCTCTCATTTTCTGACATTCTCTGTTCCATTTCCATTATGGTTTATTTTGTGATGAGATAAAAAATTTGTTCGTTCATTTTCATTTCGCATTTTTCCTTTGCATTTTAGAGCCAGATTGTGGGTGGGTCGCATGTCGTTTTGTCTTCTGGCGCATTTCTCTTCCGTATTTTCATTTTTCTTTAATTTTTTTGTATCGTTTTCATTTTTACATTTATGTCGTCGCGCTGAAACTAAATCAAATTATTGAATATTTGTCCAGTGTGTGCACTCGTCTGAAAGTGATTTATTCGTTGTTTTCGTGAGTGTTAAAATACAGAAAAAATGTCATTGACATTTGTTTCGAATTCTAGACATATAAATTATATATGAATCAATAAAGAATTCTTTTAAGTGTAATTAAAAACAAAATTGTGAAGACAAAAGAAAATAAATTCCATGTCGTAGAAACAAACTGTAATTTTGTAGGTAAGAAAAAAACTACGAGTGAAGTACGAATTCAGCAGATGCCACCAACTTCACACAAACATCCACTTCCACTGACTATACTGTGTGTAATAAATTGCAAAACTAATTTCCGCTTCTACTGTTATCTATATTATTATTCTTGATTTTCCCGACTAGTTTTCCACTTCTCTGCCTTTACCTTCATCCTTTTATAAACCTTGTCTCTTTAGCTATTTGGATTTGCATTGAAAAAAATAGCGAATGATTTGAATTATGGAAACCCATCAAACGAGCCCATTGAAACGCACCTTCAATAGTTTATACTTCACTCAGGGCTTTAATTGAAATTCATTGAAATTTATTTGTTGTTGCTGGGTTGGCTGTAGGAATTTCTCTTGTTGAAATCCATCAGCGGGGAGAATTAAAAAGGAACTGCTGATCTACTGCAGGTCTGCAGTACTATATTGTCGAGGCTTTTAAGAAAATTGGCCATACCTATACCTTTTTCTTTAGATATCTACCCGCCACATCAGTGTTGTGCTCGACTGATGTTTGTCGTCGCATCTATCTACCTCCCTTGGAAGAGGAATACAAAAACAAATACAACCCACTGCGCTGTGTGGTGGAAGCTAAATATAAACCTTGGAATTTATCTCTGGTGATGCTGGGTACAAATAAGCACACGAAACAAAGAATGTCACTCGGTCTGGTATGTGCAAAGATACCAATGTAGCTATAATTTCTTTATTTTTCATGTGAATCTATGTCACGAATAACATATGATAGAACAACCACCTGGTATGTAGGTATAGCTTTCTATATTTTGCATTTGTTTGAATTCGCAAAATATTTTATTTATCTTTTTCTATTTTATGTGTTTGGCCAACATTTTAGGAGAAAAGTCTACATTTGCACCTAACAGTTGCGTTTAAATTACTTGTTTTTTTTTGTCATCAAAACTGAATTCAAGTTACAGTCCTTTCATACGGAACAAGTACAACATTTTATTAGTAGATTTGGTGGAACAAAGTAGTTGATCAGCAATACAAATTTCCCGTAATCAAAATGAAATACAAACTTGCAAAACGTTATAAGTATTTATTAAGGAATTGTATAAAAAAGATCAAGACTAATTCAATTACAATGACTGTATGATGTTTACTTGATGGTGGTTGTTTGCAAAAGAGAAAGAATTTTAAATCACTTTACCTGAACTCAACATCAATTAATTCAATTAATTTCGGTTCTTTATGGTTTTATACGAAAGAGAAAACATTCCCATTATTTATGAAATAGGTACAATTTCATTCAAATGACTGCCTCGACTGGCCTCGCATTAGCGCATTCTCTCACCCCAATTTTCCAAGACTTTGTTGAATATTTCTGGCTTTATCTCACGCTCTTACGATGTTTGTTTTAAGGGCTTTAATTGTTTCTGGGCTCTTGGTATTGCATGGGCTGATAACCCTTTTACTAAACTTGGTGCGTAAAAGATCGATTGTTTGATAGGCTGTGTGGCATGTTCATGTTCATGCCTTCAATTTTATTTCACAAAAATTCGACAATCAAGTCTCTCCCAAACCAACGCGGACATTCGCTATGCAGGGTGAATCATTCACAATGATAAGAAAAATGACAAATAAACAATGCTAAACAACAACAAAAACTGCCGTCGTGCCAATACCACCACCACTGCAAAATCCCCACCGAACTGTCACTCTGCGGTGCATTTGCTTCACAACGTTCACGTGCGGGTTTTCTGATTCTCAGATGCGGGAATTTTGGCCGCCAAAATGCGGCTTGTCAGAAACAAATTATTTTTCGTCTTTTCAATAAAATAAATCAAAAAATTCTTTGGGCAACACAACATTCACCTTGGAAAAAAGTTTGCAATGGTTCAGTGAGGAAAAAGTCAGATCACAACATAAAAGAACAAAACAGCACATGTTTGTGATACATATCAGACAAGTAAGAAAGAGAACCTGTTCTAAGTTGTTCTACATCAGAGTTTGGGAAAGAATGCAATACTTTGATAGTTCATTCTTTGAAATCCCAGTCACTTGGTCACTTTTTCTAAGTATTTTTACTCCAAAGATTAATTCGCAGCCAATTTTGAAGTCTTTTATATTGCAATCATTTTAAGCAGTTTAAAGACTTTAAGTTAACAGAATGCAATACTTTTGCATTGATTGCATTCTTGAAGTCTTTTGATTGCAATCAAAGTACTGCAATCTTTTGACTACTTTGAAGTCTTTTTCTCTTGGAGTATTTTTATTTCTTGGAGTTTTTTCTGATTTAAAGTTTAAAAATACATACAAAAAAGGACTTCAAAGTAGTCTGCAGTCTTTTGACTACTTTGATTGCAATCAAAAGACATTAAAATTACATTGTGAAGTTTAAATACTAGGGTGAAGTTAAAATACTTTAAAATAAATATTTTTATTCAATTGATTGCAATACTAAAATGATTTCATTCTTTCCCAACTCTGTTCTACATAAAAAGCTTGTACAGAAAGCTTGTTCTTAACAGTTCGGAACAGACTCACTGAGTTTGGAACAGAAAATTGTAATTCAAAAGCAAAAAGTTGTACTTTTCTGTTCCAAACTGCTTTGTACAGCGTCGCTGAACAAAGCTAATATTTCCCAACGTTGTTCAAAATTTTTGATTTGGAAAAGGCTTTTTTTTTTTTTAATAAAACTCAATATTTCGAAAGTCACTGACGATTTATTAATACAAAAAATTATTCATAGGTACAACTAACATACAAATTTTACAAAGTACATTTATTTTGTTAAGTGATAAATTTATGATCACGAATTAAAAAAAAAAAAATCAAATAGAGAAATAAGCATTTAAAAGTCGAAAAGATTTTGTTTTATAAAAAGTTCAATGCCTATTAATTAGCGTAACGTTTAAATGGCTAATACCTATGCAGTTACTCGTTTATTTAGTACCTAACTCGTTAGAAATAGCTCGGCGGATTTTTGAAAAAACAACCGTTTTGTTTGAATTACTTGTTGGTGTTTTTTAATTTTATATTTCAGAAGAGTTGTTTTTACAATCTTAAATTTCCATTCATACTGAACAATGGTGATTTAATTTCATTATTTTGTTTTGCATCAAAGAAATTTAGTTTAAGGCCGAAAAAAAATATTCGTTTAAAATAATTTTTACTCAGTTTAATGCAATATAATGCAAATCGAATTTGATTTGTTATACCAAAGTACCAACAAAACAAAAAAAAAGATATTTGCTTTTATTTTTTTTAATAAAAAATGTCAAATGTTGGGGTCATTTTGGCCGTTAATTTCGATGACTTGGTCCAAAACAAAATTATTATAAAAATACTGCCTCAAAATTATAAGAAAACTCGTTATGAAATCGGTATGAAGCTAACAGCAAAGCTGCATAAAAAAGGGTGCAAAAGAGCAGAGAATGTTCCTTGAATACTTAAATACTTAAATTTACAATTACCTAATTAGAATTTTAAAAAAAATGTCTCATAAAGTCAGCCTCCCTTGAAAATAATTACCAACAAAACATTTTTCAAGTTTTTTTGTGATAACACCAAATATTAACCATAAATAAGTTAAAAATAATCACATATAGTGCATCTTCAATATGTTGCGCTTTTTCAGGATTATTTCCAATGTTTTTTAGCACTACTTTGCATTTAATTGAAATTATGATTGACCTAAAGCCCAAAATACAACCAAATATTTAAAAAAATGAATATAAACGAAAACTTGAAGCAAACTTTTAATTTAACAATAAAAAAGCAGCTTGAATTGTTAAATTTGTTTCACCAAGATAGAAGATCCGTTGACATCAAAAAATGGCTTTACTATTAGACTGTACTTAACAAAGTAGTAGCCGACTACTGGAGAGGACTGGCCTTACACGCCATCATTCTAAGTCCTTAACAAATTTTTAAAACTGCATTTTAATCAACAAATTATGACCCTCATTATGAATAACGAGTCGAACGTTAGACTGAAAGTGAACTTTTGTATGCGACCGATTTCGACACATTGAGCAAATATTTTTCCGAACTATCGCTATTTGGTCGAAAATCAAACTCGATTTTTGTTGATAAATAATTATTTGTTAACTGTATTAAAAAAACATGCCAATAAAAAAAGTTCAATTAAGTCGAAAGTTCATTTCGCTAATCATTATCTCATTTGAGTTGGGTTCAGTGTCTAATACCCCCACCTCCCGTTGTCTATAATACAAAATCAGCGAAATATGTTTCTTTTCAAGTCATCAGTTCAAATTTGTTGATTTTCACTTTTAAAATAATTAAGCCAAGTTCAAATATAATAACAGGTTCAAATGTTGTTATATTTGTCCGGGGTCTTATATACAAATTTCTTGAGGGTTGGTCGAATAGTCGCATTTTCTGCTATTTCGTTATGATTGTTATCAATGAAACGATTATGACATTAAAGGTCTAAAATATGGCAAATTTTATTGCTTATTGTCAGCCTTGTAAATGCAGCTCCGCAATGAGAAATAGTTCGCCGGTTTTCCCAAATATCTGTCGAACTTCATTACATACATCTTAACGGTCTTATAACAGAATGAAGTACACGAAATAACCTTTTCAACGTTATAGGATACATAACTTTTTAGTAGGTACACTAGCACCTACACACCATTCTGGTTTATACTAGATAAAAATAACAACAATTAAAGAAAAATGCAGAAGAAATATAAAACAGTGTATTTTAGCATGTTTAAATTAAAACATACATTCTTTCATAATTACCTACATACATAAACAAAGCTGATTTTTTTTTTATAACTTAAAAAAGAAACCAACAGAAATGTTTGCCGTTAAGTAATTGCTTAAATTAATGCAAGAAAAAAGAGAGTAGGAGGCGAGAAGACTAGGCGAGAAACAACACAACATCAATTCTCACTTTTAATACACTAATTGATTTTCCTTTTCATTTGTATCTTTCTTCGTTTTTATTATTTGTTTAAATTATTTTTGTTTTCTTTTTTTTTATATTCACCTCCAGTTGAATGTTGAATTAATTTGCGCTCAACCAGTTTATAGTACACAACAGCAGCAAAAAGTAATGAATACACAACAAACAAAAAAAAAAAAAAAAAACAACGTCCGTATTGAACAAAAATGTGATTTTTCTTTTTGGAACGACAGGTGCATTCTACAATAGCGTACACGCTCTTTAAGTAACCAAACAATTCGTCGTTGTTTGGTCGATTTCCTTTGACTTTGAATTGTTTATTGGATTTTGTAACATCACAAAAACGTTGCATTTGCTGATATACAAATACATACCTATATGGTATAGATAAAATTTAATTTTGTAAAAATAAGATTATAATTTCAATTAAATCAAAAAACGTTCCAAATAAAATGTTTAGCCATGAAAAATTAATGATGAATGGAAATAGTTCGTTGAGCTCACCAGGAGTTGGTGTCACACAAGCGGCAGTGCCGCCGCTGACAGCATTAGTGACCACATCTGCATCGACATCATCGGTGTCTGCAGCAGTTGCAGCAGCTACAACGCCAGTGGGAGCATCAAATAGTTCCGCTCTAGCTGGAATAAGCAATGGAATGAATGGGACGAACCAGAATGCAAATAATCATCGTGGTAAGTCTATTTTCATTGTTTAGATAAGCTAAGGCAGTTATTTGATTTTGTTGTTGTTAGTCATGTATGTACTTTTTATCTGTGTATTGTGCATTTGTTATTATTATTAAAGTTTTTTTTTTTGTATTTATATTGTTTTCGGTAAAGAGGATGGATAATCATTAGAGCATCAAGTAATGATGGAAGAGATTTCTAAATGCTATTCATTACTTATGCGGAAGAGATAAAAGTTATATCATTATTTGTATGTGTTTTATATTTTTTTATTTCTTCTTTTTATTTGGAGTGTTTGCACATGCTATGAGAGTACAAGCATTTTATTGTATTCTGCATACAACTTTAATTCACTGAACAAATAGTATTTGAATTTACGAAAGAAAAACATACGCTGAATCAAAAAAGTCTCCGTACAGCATCCATTTTTTTTTTATTTTCAAAAATATTATTTAGAGTACTGTTTTTTTTTTGAGAGAAAATGACTATAAATGAAAGAAATACTTTTAATTAAGCAAAAAAAAAAAATAAAAACAAGAAAAAAATGTATTGAATCCAACACTTTAAAATTCATGAACAAAAAAGTCTCCGTACATCAATAGAATTTACCTACAGGGTGATTCATCTGAGGTGTAACAAAAAGTTAGAGCGCGTAGTTTGGGTCGAGACAATCAAAAACTCGTTTAAGAAAGGGGGGAGTCTATTACCCCCCTGTTGAGGCAGGAGGGGCAACTATCAAAAAACATTGACATAAAACAGAAACAAAAATTATTAAAAAATAACGGTAACACGTACACTTTTTTGCGGTAAAAGAAGATTCTAATCTAAAAACAAAAAAAAAATTATACAGTCTGAAGACTGGTATCGACGTATAATTTTACTTCACATTTAAATCTACCTAATTAATTTTAATCAACTAAATACAAATACACTCTGGATCGGTCGATTAAGTCATTATTTATTAAAAAATATACAAAAAACATCTACCGTACCGGAGTGTATGATTTAAGGTTTTATGTTTGATGACCATAAATATCTAAGTAACCAAATAAGGTAGGTTTGTACTAATGGTCCTGATTAACTGATGATATCGAAAAACAACGCATCGGGCAAACAATAAGTAAATAGCGGTTAAACCACTTGCGGTGCTCGCTCGGCGGAGGTCTTTGGTGGCGGCGGTAATTGGTACATACCTTATTTCGTCGCAGAAACATTTATGGCAATCAAACATAAAAACTTAATTCGTACACTACGGTTCGGTAGATGTTTTTAAGATTTTTAAATAAATAATGACTTAATCGACCGAGCCAGAGTGTATATGTATTTAGTTAATTAAATTAAATAGGTTGATTAAATGTAAAGTAAAATTAAACGTCGATACCAGTCTTCAGACTGTATAATTTTTTTTTGTTTTTAGCTTAGAATCTACTTTTACCGGTCTATAAGCATGATAAGGTGTCTTTTGAAGCAATTTTTGTTTAAAATCAGGTATTTATTGAGCAAAGGACACCTTACTATATATTTAATTAAAGGCTGTAAAAATAGCTTTTCGTTAATGCTCAAACAAGTATACGTCAGCACTGAATTTTTTAAGATATTGGTGTGCAAAGGCAGTGCTTAATAAGGTTTTAATCAAGACTTTAAAACTTAATATCTCAAAATATATTGAACGTAACATAACAGCTTTGCCATTCATTAAAAGATGAAAGAATAACCTTTCATTTACCACTAATATTATTGTTCTACAGTCTTTATATGAAAAGTTATGAGTAGTTATTTAGAAAAAACAGAAATATGGTGTTTGAATACTCATTCAAGTGGCCATATCTCTGTTGTCCTTCTATTTGAGATATATTTTATCAACGACCAATTTGTCCATTATCCTTTAAACAGTACTCTAAATAATATTTTTGAAAATAAAAAAAAGTTGAAGCTCTACGGAGACTTTTTTGATTCAGTGTATATAGAAGCACAGGAAATATAGATTTTTTTTTAGACAAAATATAAGACGACTGATTTTTGTATATCTGAAAGAGGACTATTAGAAAAGCTTAAATCCATTTTTTCAATGACGCCATTTGCCAGTATTTAAAAATAAAAGATAACCTTCTTTCCCTTCACGCTACCTATTAGTGGTTATGACAGCATCTTAAGTGCCGGAAATGAAGACAAAAAGTATAAATCGGAAACAACCTTATCTTGCCAAAATGCTCTGCATTTTAAGGAATCCAAATGAAAATCTTGATAACGTAAGAAATAAAAAACAGTGAAAGAACAATTTTTGGCAGAGTTAAACTTTGGAGAAGGCAATTCTCTTGATGAACTCAGATTAAATCTGTTTGGGAAATCAATAAAAAAAATAAGGTACAGCTTGACTTTTCACCCACTAGCAAAGCAGCACAGAACCACGTATACCGGACGTATCATTATGTTCAGCAATGGCTGGGGCTACTGTCGCCACTGAACGACCACGATGCTGAAACATGATCTTTAACCATTCCTTAGAGCATAGGAAAATTAAAGTTTTTTTTTTTGCTACAAATATTTGTTACACATGCAAAATTAAAAAGCAACATCCCTTAATTTATGAATGATTGATTAACGCAACTACTACCACCATAGCATTTGGCTGGAATTATAGCTATTTCATGGCTGCCACACCAATCATCTGATTCCTTTATAGACCAAGAGCTCACAGCAAATTTTGGGAGTGGATTGATAACTAAAATATGAGTATGAGGGTTTGTAGGGGCATATATCGTGGTCATTTTCTTTAAGTCAAAACGTCATAATCTTGGCAATCCGACCAATAAAACTCAAGATATAAGTTTTTTAAGAGGACATTATCGTCTTTTTCTTGGAGAATTATAAAACACAAAAAATCAAAAAAACTAAGTCTCCAAAAGAATCGATTAAGGTTCGCTTAAAAAGCTAATATCTTGAGATAGTATCTTGATTCTTGAGTCTCTTAGGAAACGCGAAAATTGCTAAATAAGGAACAAACTAAAATAACTGTTTTTGTAAAAAAAAAATTATACCAAAGTCAAAAAACTGCTTAAAAATGTTAAATGTTATTTGGATAAAAAAAAGTTGTGGAGCGGGTAAAAACTGCTAACTGTTTTTGTGTAAAGGTTTTACTCAAAACCCACCTCTGTCTACCAACTCCTACTCTCAACTTCTAGTGGTGAACATCGGGTGTCTAGTACCTCAGCTGGAGACGGGGTTTAAATCCCCGTGGAAAGCTGTTGGGGACAGCCAACGAGAGAGGGGGGAGGAGTGTTCCCACTAAGGCACTTCTCCTTTCATCGCGACAGCGGACGAATTTTCCAGATGGAATCAACGGTGGCGTCTACAGTTCCAGGTAGGTTGAACTACTTAGTGAACACCTTATATGGGCTACTTCGACGTATTTGTAGCTCAGGCCTATAAGGAGCGGTTTATCCGGCTCCCTACCCTTGGAGTTATACGAAGGGTCTGGTCCTCCGGGTCGGGGGTTGTGAGTCGGGGTAACTTCCCTACCACGTAAAAAAAGGTTCCGAAACAACAACAAGCCTCGGATATGGATGATTTTAAAGTTGACGACCCCAGCAAACGAAACAAGGACAATGAATTTCGGATCTGCACGTGGAACGTCCTGTCCTTGTACAGAACATTTGCAGCCGAACAATTAGTGGAGAGCCTGGACAGGCTAAAGGCTGACGTAGAAGCCATCCAGGAAGTGCGATGGGATGGAGATGGCATACCGAGACTGAAATCGTGTGGCATCTACTACGGCGGGTACTTGTAGGAACAGAGTCAACGGCTCTTTGGTTGTGTTTTTGTGATAAGGGGAAGACTTAGGCAAGAAGTCTTGGGCTTCCGAAGTGTAAACGAGCGCCTGGTCACAATCCGCATCAAAGGCAAATTTAAGAACATTACGCTGATCTGTGTTCACGCCCCCCATGAAACGAGAGAGGACTCAACCAAAGAAGCATTCTACGATCTCCTGGAGAAAACGTATGATATGTGCCCCAAGTACGACGGGAAGATCATTCTTGGTGAATTCAACGCAAGATTCGGAAAGGAGGGTATCTTTGGTTCGATAGTCGGAGGACACAGCCTACACGACGAAACTTCCGGCAACGGACATAGGCTGGCAGACTTTGCGGCGGCGCGCGAGGCGAAATGTCATCATCTCAAGTACCTACTTCCCACACCTCAATATACACAAGGGGACTTGGCGGTCGCGTGATCAACTAACCTTCAACCAAATCGACCACGTTGCAATAGACGACAGACATGCTTCCAGTATCTTGAACGTGCGAACTTTCCGAGGGGCCAACATTGACTCGGCTCACTACCTGGTGGTAGCTAGACTACATATGCGGATATCCATGACGCGACAACGCAGAGCAGATGCTGTGAAAAGATTCGATGTCGAGAAGCTTAAATCGCAAGAGACCGCCAGAACTTTTGCAGACCACGCCACCAGCATCAAGTGCAGAGGACCAGTGGAAACACTGTCAACAAGCCATCAGAAGTGCCGCCTCTGGTGTGCTGGGTTTCACTAGGCGAATACAATGAAACCCCTGGTTCGATGAAGAGTGCCGGCTAGCGCATGCAGCTAAGGACGAGGCCTACCAGGCAATGCTGCAGACTCGAACAAGAGCTGTTGAGAGAGTAGCCCGGGAGCTCTACGGACTGAAACGAAAAGAGGAACGCCGACTTCTCAGGAGGAAAAAGAGAGAGCACGAGAAGCGGGCGGTAGAGTGTATTGAGGGTTGTAGCGGTAGGGGAGATGTTCGAAAATTTTATCAGAGGGTGAAGCGATCCACCCAAGGATACAAGGCTAGAACGGAAGCCTGCCGAGATGAGAGTGGGAATATGGTCGTAGACACACAGTCAGTGCTGAGGATCTGGAAAGAACACTTCTCTAGACTGCTTAATGGCGAAGAGAGCCAAGATGCCGCTAATAGGCAGGACGCTGCATTCAACTTGGACGATGATGGCCAAGAGTTCCGTCCACCCGACCTTACCGAAGTGCGGCTGACGATATCCAAACTTAAGTCGTACAAAGCTGCTGGTGCGGATGGCTTACCAGCCGAACTATTTAGGAGCATACACCAGCTCATCTGCAAAATTTGGTCGGATGAAAGTATGCCCGATGAATGGAACCTCGGTATAGTGTGCCCCATCCATAAAAAGGGAGATGTTCTGTAATGAACCAACTACAGAGGAATTAATCTCCTAAAGGTCGCTTATAAAATCTTGTCGGCTATTCTGTGTGACCGCTTAAAACCTTTTGTCAACGATCTGATCGGCCCCTATCAGTGTGGTTTTAGGCCAGGGGCATTTTGCGAGCATTGAATCGGAGGCGGCTAAAATGGGATTGGCGGTTAATGAGGACAAGACGAAGTATATGCTGTCATCGAGAGAGGAATCTCAACATCGTCGACTCGGGCAAAATATCACGATGGACAGATATAACTTCGAAGTTGTCAAGGACTTTGTCTACCTGGGCTCCACTATTACATCGCAGAATAACATCAGTGCAGAGATCAAGCGAAGAATTACTCTTGCCAACCGCTGTTTCTTCGGTCTAAGAAGGCATTTAAGTAGTAAGGCTCTCTCTCAGTGAACCAAGGAGACTTTATACAAGACCCTAATCATCCCGGTTCTGCTTTATGGGTCAGGAGCATGGACATTAAAAGATTCGGATACAAATCTGCTAGTGTGCTTTGAGAGGAAGATTCTTCACGTGATTTTCGGTCCGGTGTGTATCGAAGGAGTATGGAGGAGAAGATTCAACGACGAGCTATACGGGCTATACAGCGACGTTGACTTGGTCAAAAAGCTGAAAATACAGCGGCTGAGATGGCTGGGGCACGTGGAGCATATGGACAGCACGGCACCTGCCCGACGAGTCTTCGAATCCAACCCCGATGGGGTACGCAGCAGAGGAAGAACCCGTAACAGGTGGCGCAAACAAGTGGATGACGACATCAAAGCACTCGGTGTGCGCAACTGGAAGCGGCTATCTAGGGACAGAGCTGACTGGAGGGGCTTGTTTATTTATTGGGTCTTTTTAACCGCGACCAAAAACCGATCGTATTTAGCAAATTAAGTCATATTTCATGTCAGAATTGCGAAATTTCTTTAAAGAGGTGATTGAAAATTGATTAAACGACAACAATTTTTTTCTATATCCAGTTGCTGGAATTTTTTTTGACGTTTTCTTTTAATTGTCTTGTACTATTCATACGAAGAAACAAAATTGCCAGAGATATTTGTTTGTGTCTATTGGTTGAACGCACATTAAGGACAGTGTGAGAAGGAATGTTATTCTTGCCCTTCTCGCCTATAAACTTTCAGTTGCTGGCAACTCAGTTTCCTTGTGTGAAAGGGGATTTACCTTAAGTCATAACTCCTAGAGACTAGTCATAACTCCTAGACTAGAGGTAGACTATTTTTTTAAGACTTATTTAAAAGCTGAAGCCAGATACTGAATGAGCGCCGGAACAGACATAAATGAACTTCTATTCTTAAAACAAAATGATAAAATATTTGGTTAAAAATGAATCATGGTTTAAAAATTGAAACTGAAATCTTTTGTTAAATATTGTAAAAAATTGCACGCACTCGTACATTCCTACTAATAGAAAGCTAGTCATTCATTTCGATTTAAATTATATCGATAGCGAACTATCGATAACTATCGATACTATTGGGTATTTTCCGAAAACTATCGCTAACTATCGCAGGTGCTGACTATCGATGTTTAAGGAACACCAGAGCAGGCAGTCTGATTGGCTACATACAGCCCAGAGCTGCAAGGACCAACTGCATACACAATTTTAATTTTAATTCGTTAACGAGAAATTTGAAAATAAAAAAAATTATTTCTATGACAGGTAGGTAAAAAAAATACAAATAACGGTTATTAATGACCGTTATTTGTATTTTGTTTTACAAGAATATTGATTATATTCGTAATAGTATTTCGCAATTTTTTTTATCTAAACCATTAGATCCGTTTTCAGCTAAACAATTGTTTGTATATCACCGTTAATTTTGGAACCAAAAAAAAAACGAATTCCCCGCTAGGCACTCTTTTAAAATCCTTAAGTCGACAGTTTGAATAAAATCTCTTCAGCAGTTTAGGTTAGAGGTCGAGGCACAGACTGACAGGACAGACAAAATTGCGAGACCCACTTTTTTCGCGTTTGTATCATCATAACGATAAGGAAATTATTATCTCGAGTTCGATTTTGTTTAGGAATCCACAACTTGCCCCATAGTTAGTTCCCATATCGCAAGTAAAAGCATCATACAATAGAGGCGATTTAATCTTTTTTGTAAAGATTAAGTGTATGTGCATGTGTTTTTGGTTCAACTCTGTATTCAGACTCCACTCTCGTATCAAGTAACTAATTTACGTGAAATGGTATTCATAATGTTTTTTCCTTATCTTAAGAATTTATTTTATTTATTTAGAAAACCTCTTCCATAAAGAATATTAAATATATTTCCATAGAAAATGATTCAAGTAACAGCACATATGTACCTACAAACATACGCCTGCAGTAAGAAATACAAAACAGCAGAGATTCCGAAGTAAAATTCCATAACCATTAATCATATATGAACATTACATATGTACTTGTATAATATACAAATTATGTAAATCAAATCAAACACCTCTTAAGAAAAACAACTAAATCTAGGTATGTGATTCACATATATGGTACCTAAGATACTTACCCACACAAATGTAAGAGGAGTTTAACTTTTTTGAATTTCCTCAAATGAAGATTCATTTGTTTAATATTTCGTATAATATGTCACCTTATATTTATGAAACAACGAGCTCATAATAAATCTTTGCATCCCAAACATACATCAAAAATAATAATAAAACAAAAAAAAAACTTGAAAATAAAAGAAAATGTATCAAATTAACTCAAATATTATATTTCCATTGCATTGGTACCTATTCATAAGATTGAAAGCAAACGAAAACAAAAAAAAAAAATAAAAACATACAACAGGAAATACGTACTTGAGTAAGTGTGCATTTTAATAAATAATTATACAATTCACCCCACATTCATTTCATATTCTGAGTGTTATAAGGCTCCCCTCAATAGAGTCATGTCTAGCACCTCAAAGTGCATCATCTTGTCGCCCCACAACAACAGAAAAAGAACATTTACTATATATCTTTCTCATCCAAAGATCCAGATGTGCTGCAAACATAAGGATGATTCTTTAAACGCCATGTACATTCTTCAAATTGTATGTTTATAAGTAGTAGATAAAAAAATCTTATCTTTCGTCTTCATCTGAAGTTTATAAAGCAAAAAAAAAAAAACATATTACCTAAACAATCCGTCAAATAGGAGGAGTACTTATAGAACGAATTTAGGGATAGGCACAGTCATCGGCCGGCCGGCGCAGCGGAGCGACGTGTGTTTTGATAATTTCGCGGCTTAGGTTTCAACATCGACATTTTGTCTGTCAATGACCAAAATAATTCCCAGTGGGCTAATGGGCTATTTGTGCATGGTGAGTTCCGTTACACACGATACGCTTTCCAACAAACAACTTCCTTATCAACAAATTAACTAAATTAAACATTTTATTGCGCCTGTTGTAACGCCCATTTTTACTCTAACTGAGTGAAGTTTAACTGGGTGTTTCAGAATGTTTGAATTTTGGAATGAAATAACTAAAAATACTGACACTTTTAAAACTTATCACTGATAGCTGATGGTATAGTAAAACAAAAAACAAAACTATTCAGCGTTTAGCGAATTCTAGATGTTTTTCTTAAATTATGAACTCTTAAACAGCAAAAACGTGTATTTTGTTTTCGTTTTATTTTTTTGTTTGTCCTCGGAACAACACACTGCAGGCAGACCAAGTGAACCGTCCAAAGTTTACCATCCAAATTGTCTGCCAAATTAAATGAAATTAATTCAGAGTCTGCCATTAAATAAAATTTGAATTATCATAATGAATAATATAATTTGGGAGAAATTATGAATTCAATGGGAGGAAACTCAACAACACGACGATATCTTAGTCAATTTAACATCTAGCCAGTTTATGAATTTGTTCTTTCAAGTGGTATTTTACTTGACCACCCTGTATGAGTTTAAGTGAAAACATTTTTATGTTTGGCATTTTGTTTTACTCTAAAATAAAAACGAAAGTTTATTATTCCATCTGACAATGTTTTTATCTTCAGATGACACGCAATTGTGAGCGCGCGTGCAACAACAACAAAAAAAAAGCAGATATTCTTTTGCTCATTTCGACAATGATGTTTCACGTCATAGTCAATGGGAAAATAAAAAAAAAAATACAAAACTACAAATAAAGTAGACAAGATAAAAAAAAAATGTCTTAAAGTTGCCTCTAGTTGAAGTATTACCTTTAGTCGTTATCTATATTGAAGCAACCTGTTATGTTTTCGCGGCAGTAGCTATATTGTCTACTTTTTGTATACTCATACCCCACCCAGGCGAAACGAAAGTCATCGCTGATACTGACAAATGTGACTTTGATGTTATTGTTTTGTTGGTGGTTTTTGCATTTTATTACTACCTAAATAGAGAAATGTATAAAATTATGTCAAAACTGCTTTGCGTTAAAAGATTAAAGTGAGAGTTCAGCCAGCAGATAGGTCTTGTGTTTTCTTTGGAAGAGCAATTTTTATTGTTTTAGTACTTTATTATTCTATTGCTGCTTTTTAATGTCCGTCGAAGATGGGACTGAACTAGTTCCCAGCTAAATAATACTAATTATAATGCATAATTTGTATTCGATAGGAAAAATAGTTGAAATTGTTTATTTAAAGGCTGGAATTTTCTTAAATGTTCGTTAATGTTGTTTTAGATTCACTAAGATTATGATTAAGTTTTATTATTTTACCAATAATAGTAAGGAACAATTGCATTCAAGCATTTTAATGATTAAATATGTTTGGGTTGGATCTAATGTTGTTTAAACCCCTGGTCACTTTTCAATGTTGTTGATAATTTTAATTCGGCATAGATTTTGAGTTACTAAAGTCGAATTAGACATTTATCTTTAGAACTTAAAAAACCTTTTTGTGAAAAACTAAATTTTCTGTTAAAAATCCAAAATTACAAAATTTTATAAAATAAGTGAGGCTCAAAATTAACAAAACAAAAATTAAGAAACAAAGAAGATCATAAATTATGCCTGACGAGGCAAAAGGGTTCATAATCGCCAAGGCCCATGTTCTAGCTCTTGATAATTCGTGCTAGTGCCTTGGCAGAATCTATGTAAAACTCTCTAGTCTAGTGCCTTGTCCAAAACTAGATTGTTTTTCTGCGCGGGACGGTACGGGGAAGAGTTAATGGAACGTCAAAATGCGAAAGAAGATAATTTTCATAATTATTAAGGCTAGGATTTTCATGTATTTAAAAAGCGGATATATGCGCTTAGATGAATGGAAAATATACACTTAAGTCATTATAATCAACCTGTAGATTATTAGTCACAAAAACTCTTAAAATTAAAGTACAATAAAACGTATACGCCACAGTGTCAAAACAATTAAATAATTGGAAGTCTAGTTATAGAGTTCTTAGTCGTTTACTTGATTATAATAAATAATAATAAAAATTTTAAAATTCTTTTAAATGCAATGCACGGCACCAGTTAGAAGGAAAGGAAAGATTTTTGTTGACACACGGTTGGCATCCAGTTGAAACTGGGGAAGGAAAAGAATGCTGCCTAGAGTGGGGCTCGAACCCACACCTCCAGGTCAGCAGTCAAACACTTTTTCCACTGTGTCATTGTCACCCGCTGATTATTGTATACAGAATGGCCCTTCCCAATCATTAAGTGACAACTTAAATATTTAAGTATAATGGTAAGGACTCTAAATAATAAACCATACGTGGTATTTCTTAAATATTTTAGTGGAACCTGCATAATGAACATTACAAGGTATGGAATTTAAAATACAAAACATACCATGTAAGATTTATTGTTAAGAGTCCATAACATTATAGTCCATTTTACTTAAATATTTAAGTCGTCACTAAATTTGATTATTGGTAAGGCCTAATATTTATTATAAGCCTAATAATTCTGGTTTTCGGCAAAAACATTACCAGATGATGCAGCTTATCACGACTGTGAAGTTGGCAGGGCAACTTTCACCTAGAGTAATGAGACCACTGTATATCTACACTAGCATATGAAAAATTGTCCATCATACTGTCCAATATCAGTTCTGTTTAGAATTTTAACAATGGTAGACGTTTTGATTGCAGCTCTCATAATTAGATCAAATTTTAGAAGATGAAGAACAAAAAGAACAAAAATAAAAAAAGCAACGAAATTATAGGAAACGAATTTGAATTAAGGAATGGATGAAAAGTTTCGCCTTACAGCCATCTTTTTTTTTGAATTTTCTTTTGGTGCCAGATAACAGGTTGAAAACTTTTTTTTTAAATTAAAGGAGAATGGACAAACATTTATGGAACCTGGTCTACATAGTGCCTAGAAACGAGACCTATAAAAATGATCAGGTACTTTGGAGTTTTCCAACGCACGATTATTCTTTTTGTCCTTAACAATGGGAGTTGGCTAAAATAAGCGACCAAAAAATAGGAAAACCACTTTGCAAATTCGAATAAACATAGACGAGTTGTTTTATGTTTTGCACTATACTACCTAAACCGCATGGTTTATAGTTCTGTGTCCATAATCAAAAATGATACTCTTGAACTAAGCTTTCCAACGTTGTATGTATATCATTTGTGGGCACTAGACGCTCAATAATTCCCATTCATTTAATTCGTTAAATCGAATACAAAAAATTAGAATGTTCATACTGTTAAGCGAATTATTCGCCAACCATGATATTATTCGCTATTATTGGCCATTGGTATAAAAGTGCATTTGTTTTGGGGTCTATTCAGTTCATCGAATGGGACCAATACTGTCATTTCAATGGAACACTATTGCAATTAATGTTTGCTATAGTTGCAATCTTTGTTGCCATATACTACCTAAAACCCATGGTTTACAGCTTTGTGTCCATACAAACGAATGATGTACTTGGTTAAGCTTTCCAACGATATATGTGTGTCTCATTCGTAGGTAGACCAAAATGCCCATTCTCCTTTCCAACTGATTTGACAAGAATGCGTTCATATTCTCAAATATGCTTGTCGAGCCAGCAAAACATAAAAAATTGTATGATATTCCAGCATGTTTCACAATCAGTTTGATGGAGAGTTCACCTTTTCAAATTCGAGTCAATCAAACCGTGTTTGTCAAACACATTTGAAAATTTGAACCCGCTAAGGTGTCGAATATATGAGGTCTTTCAAATGGCCTCATCGATCACATTTAATTTGAACCCTGGCAACAATTACGTTGTTTTGAGACCACTGGATGTTTGTGGCTTAGACCTTAGACCCATACGAAAAAGACTAACGGGGTGAGATCCACATATCGCTCATCAAAAAGAACAACGTCATAACTCAAAAAACATCATTTTCTATAAACTATTTTTTGGTAAAATTTCATTTCTATAACTGAAAAATTGAAGGCTATGAGCATCATTTGTCGTTATATACACTGTCACTTTTAAATATTTTTTATTGAAAATACTGTATTTTTTTCATTTACGCAGGGACCTTTGAAGTGAAAACAGTCCAATAAATATTTTAAAAGTGAAATATTTTGCGATAAAATTTTATTTAATAGCTCTACCAAGAAAAAAGAAAAAATTAGATACAAATGAAGATGATTATGAAATACAGCCATGCAAACTTTAAATTGCGATTTCTGAAGTTTGAGGTTTTTTGAGTTATGACGTGGTTCTTCTAAATGAGCTATTTTTCACATACATATTATCAAATTTGAGCCTGCAAAATTGGTGGTAGCGCTTTGATTGATGATGCGGAAATGCCATCGTCGTTTCGACAAGTACGGGCCGGCGCGCGCTGATGCCTCCATGATTACCACAGTTCCCATCAAACAGAGTGACTTTCTTCAGATGCATTTTCACTGTATTTAACGTGTTTGGATTGACATTGTTTCAAAAGCAATTTTGATTTTTGAAATCGGGTACTACATCATCCATAAATGAGCCACTGAAGGTAACTTAAATCAAATTTGCTGAAATCGATGGGGGGTTTTCGTCTCATTTTTATCATTTGCACGTGTTATTCGAGCATTCGAGGTTGCAACTGGACATGGTTATTTGTCCTTAGTGTCTGAAAAAATAGGAAAATTAACAACATTGATAAAACAACATGAAAGACATGATCTGTCAAAATCTAACCGTCTTTATTTGAAAATCGGCCTTATACCTTAAAAATTGGCGTTTCGTCCCGGCGTTCTCACTTGGACTCTTCAGTTGCCAGTGAGGGCCTAGTCAAGACGCAATTTGTATTAAGTTCAGTCCAACTTACATCAATTTTACAGCGACAATCAATTGTGAACTCTATCCAACCCAATTATGATTTCTAATCAAGAATTGTTAGAAATTTTGTTTACCCGTGGCCTGGCATTGTTAACATATGAGCTATAATCAATAATTCAACAAGTCCAATTAAATAATGCTAAGTCTTCTTCTTGGCTGATGTATTTCAGTAGTATACAGAATTTCTATTATAACAAAACACTCATATAAATGCCTTTAGTTTTACTAGCTTTTAGTATAAACCCGGGGTTAGTTGCTACAGAGCAGATAACATATTTATTTATTTATCTATTAAAAAACTTTACTAAACTAAAAGGAGATACAAGATTATGATCATCCGATCTAAATGAGCATAAATAAAACTCCAAATGGTCTCTCTGAAGAATCACATAAACTACTTTAACTTTAAGACAAATCGGTTCATTCGTTTAGGCTCTTGATCGATACATTTGGATGACCTAAGGCATAGACAAACGGACCGATACGCGGTTCGAAGAAAACCACTTTTTTACACAGCTTCATAATGTTAAGTATGATTTCAAATTTGATTTGTGTATACTTGTATAAACAGCAAGTAAAAATATAAGACTAAACAAATTGTTTAACTGCATATAATATATGTATGCATGTTTTTCTTAAGTTGGAATTATTTTCTGTAGCATTGTCGTCTTTAAAACATGAAATAATAAAAATTTCATTATCTTCTAGCTATAAACACAACTTTTCCAGAAATTAAAATGCTCTTTAAAAGAAAGATATTCCTCATTAAGTATATTCTTAGATTTTATTGCATTTATACAAACAAGTGTCATCATGCATTTATATGGACAAATAATACACAACTGACAACGCAGGACCATAAAAGCAATACAATAATAAAAACAAAAATTCTTTCAAAACGTAATAAAAAAATTTAGTCAGCTTTAAATTTTAATATAGGATTAAATATAATAATTGGGTTTTATGTCTTCACTTTACCTTAAAAGCATTTTTTTTGTTATACTTTGCGTGTACTAAAGGATTATTTACACCCTTAAAATGTTTGAACACAGTTAAGGCGTTTAGGAAAATGAAAACTATAATTTCCTTTTTATGTTTTCTTGGTAATTTTCTGAATAAAACAAAACATGCAAGGCTCTAGACCGAGAGCAAGCAACGGATTTTTTGACCTCATCGGTACATTGATGACACTTGAATACAAAAAACAATGCCTAGAGACTCACTCGATTGTTCGATTGGGTCATTATCTTTAATGTTTTTTTCAGCTAATTAAGATGTAAGCCTCCGGGCGGGAGCATAAAACAAGCGTATTCTGTAACTAATGGTCAATCGTTAAAAAAATTGTAATAACGTTGTCAATAAAATTGTTATTTATTGAATGTTTGTGGTTGTTGAAAATTCGAAAACTTCAATAATATAAATAACGGAGCGAAAGCTATGCAGCCTAAATGCGAGTGTGTTATCACCCAAAAAGCCCAATTTAATTAAAAATCAATTCTTGACCAGTGTCAAAACTTTCATACAATCTCCCACCTTACAATTGTCCAACGAATTGTTGGTTTGTAAACAGTGTACGGAGAAAAGAGAAAGAACCCGAATGATCAACAAACAATTTGTGTGCAGCTAGTAAAAATAATAGTTGTCTCAGTATGCAATTTATAAAGACAAAACCTTACATTGGATGGGCATGATCAGGTGACCTCGGTGGCGCAATGCGTAGTGCATATGCCTCAGAGGTAGCTGGTCTAGGTTCGATTCCAATTGACGGCACTATTATAAATTAAAATTGAACGTAAAGACTAAGTGTTACCTTTCTAAGACGCAACATTTTAGTCGATGGCTACCGACGTTTACAAAATTTACAGCATAAACACACTGCACACTATATCTAGGTGTCTGAATGTAACCATGTTCCCCTAGAAAAATATAATTTGCAGTTTGTCTGTAAATTTTATAAACGTCGGTAGCCATCGACTAAAATGTTGCGTCTAAGAAAGGTAACAATTACAGCTCTAACTGATGAGGTTCACTGCAATTGTTATCAGGACCGAAACGCATTGGACTAAAGGTCGCTTAAATACTTGTTATTGAATTTCATTCAATAGAGTCCACTAAAATAAAAACAAAAATAATATAACTTCTATTGTTTAGGTTTTTTCTTTCTTCATAAAGACTAAGCACCACTGAAAGGAATCTGATAATTGGTGTGGCAGCCATGAAATTGCAATAATTCCAGCCAAATACAATGGTGGTAGCCCACTCAAGTGGATGTTGAAAATTCAAACATTCAATAACATAAATTACGGAGCGAAAGCTATGCAGCCTAACTGCGAGTATGTTATCACACAAAAAGCCCAATTAAAAATTGTTATTAATCAAATATTAAGACAATTACAAATAGATATCAATTCTCAACTTTAGATTAGTGAAAATTTGCTCAACATTCTGCAAAGAATAGTTAAAAACTATTCAAAAAAATAAAAACTAATAAACTTTAGATGTGAACTGAGGAAGACATAAATTAAAAAAGAATATTGTCTGGGAACAATATCTATTGACAAAGAATTGCTAATTTAAATTAAAAAAAAAATTAGTTGCATATATTAAACTAACACCCTGTATAGAACTGGACCCACAAAATAAACCTAGTAATATAGGATCGCTTCCCAGCCTCGTCCACCTAAAAACTAAAAAAGTTTTTTTTCAGGGCAACTGCCTCTTGCGAGGAATTGACAAATCCTCCAAGAGTATCACTTGTCACGAATAAGTGCTTCTCGTCTAGCCGTTCGGATTCGGCATAAAATTGTAGGTCCCTTCCATTCCTGTCGAAAGGCGCACACAGGAATGGTTGCGAGTTGTTAGTCACTAGGCCCTGGTTCTTCATGAGCCGTTGTGCCACCCGATTTTTTTTTTTTTAATATAAACATTAAATTGATTCTCAAATTTAAAATGATTTATGAGTGAATGATGAGGTTAGTATGTTAAAAATGTTTAAACTTTAAACCTTACTTAACATGTAATGCTTGTTTTTTTTTAAGTCTTAGAACCAGACAAAATACAAACCTACGTAATAGGATTTATTCCAATAAACTGCATTGCGTAATATTATAAATTGATTATGTCATTTTGCCTGAGTACTTTGAGCCGATAATTTATGTCCATACATTCTGTTCCAATCAATCCATTGATAAATTGATTTTCATTGGAATTACCGAAAGCTTCAATCAGTAAGTTAATTTTAAAGTCGGCCGTTGTTCTTTCAAACAATACTCTTCAGCACTCCCTGTTTGGCAAACAACAATGATCAGCTTAAAATCCACCTTTCATACAAATGGGCTTTCGTTAAGCTCGGAATCAAAACCAACCCCTTCCGCCTCTTCTATTATTTATTTTCTCTTGGCTTTGTTGTCATCTTCATTATTTGTATTCTGTTGATAATAAAAACAAAAGCCAAATTCATTAGCATTAACGATAATTATTTGCAACTTCTCTAAATAGCTTGACCAAAGCGAATATAGGTGATATAACTATGACTCTGGCTGTTGGTTGGTTTTTTGCGAAACCATTTTTTTTTGTTGGTTCATTTGTGCATTCGAAACGAAACGGAATAATTTCGTGATGTCATGCGTCGAGCTGCCTTTTTGCCTGGGTATTGATTTCTCAGAGAAGTTGTTTTGTTGTTGACGTTCGCTTAAACAATGACAAGCAAAAAGAAGAAATAAAAAAAAAAAACTGCATAAAGATACAACGACAGAATGTACAACATTTTGGCAGAAATTGTTATTTTAGTCTTCTGCAGAGGGAGTGCCGGTTCGATTGAAAAACTCGGATCGAAAATCTTCGTTTAACCTCGTCTACTGTCACATTGCAGATGTTTTGTAAACAGTGATTATTTGACAGTTCTCCGTGGCACAAAAGAAGCTGTCTGAAATCAAGATTTTTGTTTGTTGTTCTTTTTACTTTTTTTGTTTATTATTTTTTAAAAGTAATTTCCGCTGTCGCGACACGGAGCAACCACCCTTTCAACAAAGGCACTGTCCTTTTCTCTTCGTATCACTATACCTATACTATACAGCCAACCCTTATATTCGCGCATACAAGGCTTAATGTCTGGGGGCATGTGAGAGAAGGGAACTCCTAATCGGTTATTGAATTTTTGTTGCTTGCGTTTTTGTTGTTGAAAGTACGAGTACCTATATTAGAAGAAAAACCTTTATGTTGTGCGTGCGTTATGTTGTGGCTGTATAGACTGTCTGTTAAATGAAAATATTTATAGTTGCTCAGCACACCACACATGTCATAATCAGTTTTTTAGTGCTATATATATATGTACATACATATATAAGAGTGTACAAAAAAAGAGAAGCCGATTTGCATGAAAAACGTGCTCAAAGAACAGATGTATAAGACCGACCGGAATTTGTCCAGACATGCAACAGTGTATGTACCTATCTAGCTGCTAAAATGGGAAATTTCAAGCCTTGGTGAATAAATATCTAGGTACATAAAGATTATGTATCTACCATGTGCCAGAAGTAAGTCTCGTGACAGTGGTCAGTTTATTTTGATGCCTTTCCATAAGTAGGTACTTACATATGCAATGCATATCTACTCAACAATTGTATAGGAGGATATGATTTAATTACTAGACACGCATATTAGGTACAGGGCAAAAAAGTGTCGGTAAGCTTTTGTAATTCTATTTATTTTTTTTTTCATAACTGCAAAGAGGGTCAGAATTATGTCACTTTAATTTACTGCATCCAATGACATTTTATTGCTCATACAAAAATTGAGAATTATTATCATAAATGAGGTGGATGAAATAAAGAAAAAGAAAAATTCCATAGATATGTACAAGTGCATATACACTGCTCGCCATAAGGTTAGAAGCAGGCATTTGTGAAAAGTTAATCTGAAATACCTCCTTTTTTATGTGGGGTTAAGAGAGCAATAGTATTTTGGCTTATATTTGATGATATTAACACTCCAGCTGCATGAATAGAGGCGCGGTTTGTATGAAAATGCGTGAAGTTCCTCTAAAAAGATCTTAGAAACTTGGTTGTTTAAAGTACCAAGATGAATGGTTTCCAGTCATCGTGGTACTACAAATCGTCGCTAGAAGTACTATTTCCGCAAACCAAAGATCTTTTTAGATGAACTTCACGGATTTTCATACAAACAGCGCCCTATTCATGCAGCTGGAGTGTTAAAATCATCAAATATAAGCCAAAATGCTCTATTGCTCCCTTAACCCCCTATGACTTGAAGATAACAGGGAAGCAATACGATGACTGCTTCACGCCATTAAATTGGCATTGAGTGAAATTTTACTTGAATATTTGGAACCACTGTATAACTCTCTTAAAGACCATATTTTTGAATTTACTTTGAAATCTGCTAGCAGCCCACATAACAAGCATACAAATTAGACTAATATAAATTGAAAAAACACATTAAAACTATCGTTTTTCGTCATTTTTTGTATGTGAAACGATAAAATTACTTAACAAAAGTGACTCGGCTAACATTTATTCTCGGAGCTCAAACATAAGTTGTTCTATGGTACATTTAACAGTCTCTCTTGTGTCATACCAAATTTTGATCTCTCGCATACAAAAGGAGATATTTCAGATTAACTTTTCACAAATGCCTGCTTTTAACCTTATGGCCAGCAGTGTATATTAGGAATTGTTTTTTTTTTGTTATTTATTTTTACTTACTTTAAAGGACTGTTTTTGATCGGAAACGCAATAATTTGGGAGGAAAATCGGAAAACTTAGCAGCGTCCACATTATTTTGATTTGTGTACATATGTACATATTATGTACAATTAATAGTGCCGATCAAAAATGTTGAGTTGATGTGGACGTGTAGATCAACAGAGTCGATAACTTTTGCTAACCCGAGAGTAACATTCAAATGGATAGAAATAAACAATATTGAACAACACAACTGTCATTTGTATTGCGCATGCGCTGTTTAAGATTTTAATTTGTGATTGACGGTGTTCATATTGGACTGACTCTTCCGACTATTTTTGACTTCTCTGAAATTTTACTCACTCCAACTTTATAGTTAGGAGGAGTCAGTCATGTGAACACCGTCATTAGATACTGTTTTGGTTTTGTTTGTGGTCTTCTTTTTATTGTTATTTAAAATGAAATGGACGTGAAAAATTGAGTACGTAAATGAGTGTTGCCATGGACGTACCTATTGAGCTTGAATAATGCCCAACATCACAGCAACAAAACAATCTAATTTGTATAGACATTGCATGGGCAAAGGTGCCTCCATTCAGACACATGACACATTTCACATGACAGTATACACTTCAACACGTATACACACAACATGAAACGACAATGTAAATAAAAAATGTTGATCGGCATAATGTGGATGCTGCTCAAAGGTACCTGACACAAGCTTGTAGCTGTAGATGTAGCACTGTGAAAGTAGAAACACGCAGAAACAGTATATCACCACAATGTGAAGCTGTGAATGTAGCAGGAAACGTATAGAGTAGCTGAAGTTAAACTCATTTCAACTTTTGGTGCACGCTACAGCTACACTCATTGTGGTCAGGGGGAAAAACATTTATGGAAAAAACAATTTCAGTTTCTACCAAATTTTCAAATTTTCTGTGAAACTTTTCTTATTCTTTTTCCCTCAAAACCTTATTACAGCTCTTAAACGAACATTAAGAACAAAAGTGTCTAAATCGGTACGGCCGTTCTCAAGGGATGCTATTAGCAAAAACATTATCATTTTTATTAACATAGAAGAATTGACCACAGACCCTCCTATCGGTAAATTAGTTTTTTTAATCGACACAAACCAATTTGGCCAACACAAACAAAAATTTATTAATTTTTTTTTTTTTAATTCAATAATAATTTATAAGAAAAAAGTGCGTATACGCCCAAGTGTACTACTATACTTTTTAAGAGAGAGAAAATAAAAATACGATTTTGTAGTGTATTCGTTCGTCTATGGTGAATTATATTAATTATTTAACTTTTTCGACACTAAACTTAAATAAACATAACTATGGTGTATTGTTAATCTGAGTCGTTTTGCTCAAATAAAGAATTTGTTATTTTATTTGCAGGCACTTGACCAACAGAATGTTTTAAATTAAAGTCATTGGGCCCTACCAATAATCAAATTTAGTAACGACTTAAATATTTAAAGAAAATAGACCATAATGGTATGGACTATAAAAAATTAACCATACATGTTATGTTTCATATTTTTGAGTCCATACCATGAAGTATTCATTATATTTAGGGTCCACCTAAATATTTAAGTACTTCCATGGTTGGTTTATTATTTTAAGCCCATACAATTATGGTCCATTTTACTTAAATATTTAAGTCGTTACTAAATTATATTATTGGTAGGGCCCATTTTGTTGTATTAATATAGAATTTGTTGATATTCGAACACAGCACCATCTTCCCATACCAGATTTTGTTATATTATTTTGTTTTTTTTTTTTTTTTTTTTTAAACATGCCGCGCACTAAAGGGGTTCTTACTACCCTTAATTATGACTAGCACAGTGCGAGCCTTAGAAAAACAAGGAAGGATTTAAAAGGAGATACCGATGCACATTGGTTTTGAAGTTCTGAATATCAAAATGGGGGGGAAAAATAGGGTCAGGTAAAGCATTCCACATTCTTGTTGTGCGACTAAAGAAGGAATCCCTATACTTAACGGTACGTCCGAAATTGGGCTCAAGGGTAAACTGATGAGCATTCCTAAAAGCGCGAGTATTACGGTTGAATTGTTTAAGGGGAGGAATGCAACTGGCTATTTCACTTGAACACTGTTTATAAAAATAGCGATAGAACAGTGAGAGACAGGTGACATTGCGGCGATGTTCGAGGGGTGCTATTGTTGACGGTATTGTTCGATCACCTATCATTTTTAGGGCCCTTTTTTGTATTCGGTCCAACAAGCTTAGATGAGTTATAGGAGCACCTGCCCATATATGTGAATTATACTCAAGCTTTGGACGAATAAATGCTTTGTAGATCATAGCCAGATCAGTGGGGGTAAAGAATTTCTTGCATCTTCGGAGAAAACCTAAGCACTTAGCAGCGTTTTTGGCGACGTCAAATATGTGGTCATTCCACATTAGGTGGTCTGTGACACACATACCGAGAACTGAGAGCTGTTCGGTTTCCTCGATGCAAGTGCCGTCCATGGAAAGCGGCATTGGAGGTGGGTTTCGCTTTAATGACAGAAGGCAGCATTGAGTTTTTGAAGCATTAAATTCTACGCGGTTTTTGTTTCCCCATTGGACAATGCTGCTTAGATCAGAATTTAATGAGCTTATCATACGCTGCCATTCAAGTTCCACATCCGAAGGACATGGGTGTGAATCTGTAAACGAATATGAGAAGCTGAGGGTACTGTCGTCAGCGAAACAGTTTAATGGATTAGAAGTTTCAGATAAAAGATCGTTTATGAATATAAGGAAGAGAGTCGGAGACAAAACGGAGCCCTGGGGCACACCAGCATTTATTTTATGGATTTCAGACTTGAAACCATCCAATACAACTTGAATTGAACGGTCCGAAAGGTAGTTTCTAATCCAGCGAAGTAGAGATTCGTCGATGCCAAATGCACGCATTTTCGATAAGAGAGCTTGGTGCCAAACTCTATCAAATGCTTTTGAAATATCAAGTGCAATAATCTTACTTTCTCCAAAACGATGTAAAGATTTGTGCCACTGTTCGGTGAGATAAACCATCATATCACCAGTGGACCTATTGCTGCGGAAGCCGTACTGCCGGTCATTAAGAAGCTTTCGATCTTCGAGATATTTCTTGAGCTGAAAATTAATCAGCGTTTCCATGACCTTGGAAAGAAGGGACGTAAGTGCAATCGGTCGATAGTTAGAGGGTGAAGAAGATACGCCTTTTTTAGGGACAGGCTGGACAAATGCTGTTTTCCATCCACTCGGAAAGAGACCAGTAGAGTAGGACAGATGGAAAAGCTTACGCAGTGGTTTTGCCAGCGATGAAGAACACCTCTTGTGAAGCTAAATCCATATCCCGCGCAGAAAAACATTCTAGTTTTCGACATGGCTTTAGAGAGTTTTAAATAGATTCTGGCAAGGCCCTAGCATGGCTGAGTAATGGCCAAAACTTGGGCCTTGTCGATTATGAACTCTTGCCTGTCAGAAGAACCACTCTAGGCCCCGGACCAGCAAAACTAGATTTGTTCATATTTTAGTATAGGTTGTGATCCGATGGTAAAATAACTCAGATCAAAAATAAAAACCTGTGTAATAAAAATAATAGCGCAAATTTTTATAAATTTAATACGATATTAAAGCAAATTTAGTATGATACTGGGCATTTTTGTAAAATACTCTTATTATCATATTATTTGATTTAGTATCGTGTACAAAAATGCGCTTAATCTAAACTTCATTCCACCACAAAAACAACCGATATGAACCACTTCAGATGAACCATCTGGAGTTAAGTAAATACAGTTTAAGACAGTAAATTATAATTTTTGATTAATTTTAATGAAAAGTTCAAAAAGCCTTTGGCGGGGGTGTGAAAATAGAGCTTCTCGAAAGTAAATACCTATATCATTATCTTGGCAGGATTTGCAAGAGTTTTTTAACTTTTTTTTTTTTGGAAACCCAAACTGATAAATTATAATAAAAGTTAAATTTTGTATTTTTCGATTGATCGATTCAATTTATTTAGTTAAAATTTTGCATATGTATCAATAACGATAGTGCTCAGTCTGAAAGGATGCAGAAAATGTCCAACAAGTTCTTACTAGCGAGGACCTCACGAGAGTATGAAACATTTTCCTCGTCTAAATTTTATTTACTGAAAACTTGCAAGGCCTTCTTGACGTATATTTGACAAGTTTTCCTCGTCTAGATTTTCCCTAAAGAAAACTGACTAGTGCCATGTTGAAACTAGATTGAAACTGGGCATTTTTCCAGCCGGGATATTTTGCGAGACATACAAGAGGCTGTGAGTGCAAAAGTGGCGTAACCCACGTTTTGTAATTGGCTTTAAATCGACCAAAACCAGCACATTATGCCTTCAAATAGTTAGTTTATGTTTTTGTTGGAAAGATTAGATATTCAAGAATCTTAATCTATGTTTATCTCCTAAGACAAAAATATGAGAGACAAAATAAGCCACTTTTGCAACACAGCCTCATATATATAATAATAGTATAAATAATAGATTGCTATAAATAATTAAAAATTGAGTCTCTCTAAAAACTTACTGAATTACGATGACTGTGGTGGTAACGCTTATAATTAAGCGCCTCTGACTGGAAGTCATTAAATCTTCCCTACAAAGACACGCATTTAACAAAGCGATGTTTAAGTGGCTTCCTTTCCAAATCCGCTCTGCTTATCTGCCTTAATGGCATTGCTTTATACTGACAAACAAAACAACGATGAGAGACGCGATAAAAGGAAGTACGAGTATGTATACTATACATACATACAGTATACATTGCTTCTGTCCTCTCTAAGTGCAAAACAAATATTTTCATGCGGTTAACGCGGGTGCGAAAGTGTATTTAGCCAGCCAGCAGCGTTTAAATATTTCAACTCGGAACATGAAGTGCATCGGCTTTGGTATCATCTTCTGCGACCACAACTTCGCTTGCAGACGCCGCCGGCGACGATCCAATCAAGCAATGGGGTAATGAAGCAATGTTGATGATGGCGTTGTAAAAGATGCTGGTTTGCGTTTAATGGCATTTTTGCCTGTACGCGTTTTACCGTTTTTCATCATGATGTGAAATACACTATAACCTACACTTTACAAATACACGTATAATTTGCTTTCAGTTTAATTTGTAAACTGTTTAGTTTAAAAATTGATATTGATATTAGTGCGGGATGGACGTTTATCACGGGCGCACAGTAATTATAATTCGATTATGATTATGCCTGAGCTGAGTATAATACTGCAGTCTCTATGTGTAATTAAGCCTAGGATGCATCCCTCTGACCTCAGGAAATTGATACTATACATATTATAATCAACAAATAAAAATAAAAGACTGTCTGTCTTAAGTGAGAAACTATTTGTGAGAAAGAAATAGGTCTTCAAGCAGCAAAAATTAAATCAATCTCCTGCGCCGCCGCTAAACGATAAAGGAATTGATATTAAGCAAAATTGAAATACAATCGACTTGGCTTCGGTAATTTTATAAAAATTTCTGTTCACTTAAGTAGTTTAGCTTGGTTACATACTTCGAACAAATGAAATTACGATCATCAAATCAGTGTTCGGATTTCAGGAACATCAAGTTTATTAGATTTTTTTCCAGCTTTCTTTTGCTCCTAATATTTGTACTTGCCGTATTGGCCGCGGTCGGATACGTAACCAAAGGTATCTGGATTGTTCGTGTTGTTGTAATGCCTAAGGAAAAACCAGCTGACGAGCCAAACAGCTGATGTCAAAAAGAAATCTAAAGCTATCCCAAAAATGTTCGGATTTGTTTGGATTATATCGTACTAACAGCTGACATCTCATCTGTTCATTTTCTTGGTTTTGTTTGTTTTGGTTACGTATCTAGTTTTGGTCGTTCCGAAACATATCAGATTCTAACATATCTCAGATACGTATCTGCTTACAACCCGAACGTGGCCATTAGTTTCGTGTTTAAAAAAATTACGATGATGGAGAAGTCCAAAAAAGTATTTTTCGCCGAGTCGTCAGGTGCCGTTGGTGTCGGTCTTTTTGTCTGTACGGCCTGATGAACATCGAGCTAGAGCTTAAACGATCCGACAGCTTTGCTTCAAATTTGGTGTGAAGCCTTTTTATGTGATTCCTTAGAGGAGAAATTCGAATTTTTGTTTAAACTCATCTAGAAATGGTTACCTGCCATGCAACGCTTTCGGATTTATCAAGTTTTATCGTAAACGGCTATAGCTATGCATATACAAATATTTTCGAACCATTTATATACATCGTCAATGTCTAGCTTTGTTGTTAACTACAAGAGCAAGTATGTACAATCCAGTTATGAATTTTATTTTAAGAGTTAACACCATTTGTGGTCAGAAGATCTTATCACTTAGCTCGCTTCTCTGGCATGCAAAATATTAGTTAAAAAAGATAATAAACAACTTTTAAAACATCCCATCACGTTAAATTGAAAAACTCAATATGTAGATGGTATACTTTATGATCAAGGTTAAAACTAACAATGATTTTTGTCTTTCTACAATTTTAATAATAGTCGGCGCGGCCGGCGGTGCTGTCAAGCACTTTCGAATTCATGTCCCACTGAGATTCATATTCAAGGCTTTCCTTTTCCTTATATTTTAAACCAAGAGCCTTATACTTTCATTTGGAATGACATGACAGCTAACGGAATATTATTTTCATTGTGAACAATCAGTAATGCGTGTGCGCTTGATAGCTGCTGGCTTGTCGTCTTTCTTTTATTTAATATTTTGTTACTCCACAACAATCTCATGTAACAAAAAAAAAAAAAATAACATTGAAAAGCATTGGATATGAAGTGGGCGGCAATAAAACACAATGATATCTTTATAGAGGTATCACGCATAGGCACATCAAAACAATCATATTTAATTCAAAATGATTATTATCTGATGTGAATCAAGGCCGTAGTCAAAAGAGGTTTACAGGGGTTTACAGGGGTTTCAGTTATCAAACTTCTGTCACTCCAATTTTCCAAGACTTTGTTGATGTTTTCGGGCTGTACTCTCGAATTGCTTGGATCATATTGACCTTAAGTGCTTTAATCGTTTCCGGATTGTTAGCATAACATCGGTCCTTCACGGTTCACCACAAAAAAAGTCCAAGGGGGTCAAATCGCAGCTCCGAGGCGGCTTATAGACAACGCCAAGACGGCTGATAACATACGATTTGGAAATTTGATGCACCAAAGATCGATTGTGGCATGGGCTGTGTGGCATGGCGCGCCATCCTTCTTGAACCAGAGGTCGTCCAAATCCATATCTCATTTTCGAAGAAAAATTGTCCAATGATGCCACCCCCACCACTCCACAATTCGAACCAAATTGTCACTCTCTACTGATGCATTGACTCTCGACAGTTAAGTGCGGGTTTTTCGAGCCACAGATGTGGCATTTTTGTTTGTTAACGTAGCCGCCGCCCAGATGAAATCGTTTGGAAATAACGTTTCAATAAGGGTATTCATGCAACGTCGTAAAACACGAGATAAGTTTACGATTTGGTTAAATTTTTAGGGTCGCTAATGTGAATTGTTGCAATATTTATTTCACCTTTAACTTCATCATTCCATTTCACCATTTGGTAAATGAGCTGTCAAATTTTGTATAGGAAATGGTTTACATAATTTGGTTAAAATTATCCAAGGATTTTGATGGGGAAAATAAACCAAATTTATTTTGTTAAACTTATTCAAACGTCATTGTGACTTTTAGAACAAGGCACGTTTGCAAATATGATTTACATAATATGATATCTCACTCAGAGAACTAAAAAAAAAACTCTGACCGTGTTCGGTAACTATCGAATCGCGATAAAAATGACTTCAAACGTTGTTTATGCAAGAAAAAATAAATAGGACGTTTTCATTTAATCAACGATTAGGAAAGCTTCTATTCCTAAACTATTAAGTTAGAATTATAAAGGTACTCCCCAACCAATACGAACCATTTGTTGACAATGACGAAACTACATCAACAACGTGCTTTTATTGTTGTTTTCTTCTTCGTCAACGAATTCGCCTTGGTTTGGGTGATCCTTAATAGTTGGAAGCTGTCAGAAGCAGATGTCATAAAGTATCATTCTGAAGAATCAAAGTCAGAATTGAGCCATAATTCACTGTATGTATTTCTTTTTTTGTTCCTGCCTCAACAAATGTTAGTTTCGCTTCCATGAGATGCACCCGGGGCGCTCTTCAGTAGCGAATGCAAATAAAATATAATAAATCGGGTGGCACAACGGCTCATGAAGAACCAGGGCCTAGTGACTAATAACTCGCAACCATTCCTGTGTGCGCCTTACGACAGGAATGGAAGGGACCTACAATTTTATGCCGAATCCGAACGGCTAGACGAGAAGCACTTATTCGTGACAAGCGAATGCAAAAGTCAACGCAAATCAAGAAACCGACATTATGGGCGCATTTGGTATATGATTTTTTTGTATTCGCTCATTTTCGTCCGACGACTACCGTGGGCTTACGACTATTGTAGTTCCATCGGGTATCTTACATTTTATTTTATCGTTCTGAGACATTTGGCTCCAATTTCGCGTTGGTTCGGGAGAGGTTCTTTATTCAAAAATAACTTCGAAGTATAAACACGTCTAATGTGTCACACACCAAATCTGTCAAATAAACGAATAGCTGGTTCAATTACACAGCATTTAACCAAAGACTTTGTTCATGCAAACTTTTGTGTAAACTTATCGTTTTACACAATTTATAAACTTACAACGTTGCATGAATACCAGTAATATATCCCAAGGTTGATCAAGCGTAAAGTGACTCATTTCGTTCCTCGAAGGTATGATAATGACTTCCTGCCAATATTTCGAGCGGGAAACAGCTGTCAGTGTCAAAATAACCGATGATTTAAAAAGAAACCGCTAGATGACCCACGCTTTACAGATAAAATAAAAATAATCGCTATAGTCGTGAGACAAGTGTTATTTGTTTTATAAATTTTAATGAATTTTAAAACAAAATTAACCTACCACAATGTAAATAATGAATTTTTTTTCATTAAACAACCCTCCCTTAAAATAATCTGGCTACGGACAAGACTTCGATCGAAATATAGACACTGACTGTAGGCCAAGGTTATTATTGTAGAGGATTTTTGTTGATTCACTAATAAGTGGCTAAAGTGACATTAGGGGATACACTTCAGTTTTCAAGAAGCGATATTAATTTATGATTGTTATAAATGTTTGCTTTTCTAAACTGCAAAGTGTTTTTGAAAATGCTATCTTTATTGAATATGCTGATAACATAATACAAATCCTTATCGGCAATTAACCATGGTATAGTGAAATACTAATAGCTTCTTAATTTAATTATAAAGGAACAAATAAAAAATAATCTTCACTGGATTTCATTTTTAAATTGCGGAGACTTTAATGTATAGATTAAATTGTTTTGATAAATGTTTCAACAATCTAACTAATATTCAGGGTGTGGCTGAAGATATCTACATTAGTGCGGTTCTTGTTAAAGAAATATTGGGAGACTTTGTAATTTGCCTGAAAATAAAATAAAAATAATGTTTTATCTACAACATTTCCTGACCCTTTTTCAACAAGAATTTCTTATTTTGAATTTTTTTTTTTATTTTGCGCGATCCATTTTCTTAAGATTTTGCAAGTAGGTAGGTTCGAAAAAGTGCAAGTAATATTACACATAAAAAATCGAAAAAGAAATGTATTGTTTTGTTCTGATGCCATTTGTCACACTCTTCGAATTTTGTCATATTTTGAATGGGCCTAACCAATAATCAAATTTAGAGATCATTTAAATATTTAAGTGGACTCTAAATAATGAACCATACCAATACTCAATTTAATAGCCAGCTTAACGCTAAACGTCACTTTAAATTTTAGAGTAAAGAAACGCATGTTTAAACTCGTGATTAAGTTTAGTGTAAACGCCACGTTTGTGCTGTCATTCTGACAAGCAAAGACCGCTTTCACACAAAGAAACTGAGTTGCCAGAAACTAGCTAGTTTTTTGGCGAGAAGGGTCTGAGGGGAGATTTTTTGTCTTCCTTTTACGCCCTTCTCGCTCACAAACTAAAAATCGATTGCAACTCAGTTTCCTTGTGTCAAAGGGGTCAAAGGAGAAAAACAATTACCCTTAAGGTTAGGCCGCACTCAACTTCAGCGGACCTACACATCACAACGTGGCAAAACATTATATGTATGAATTTGTATGAGTTATATCGCTCTAAGCGGCAACTGAACTTCATACAACTTCATACGAGTTCTCGTGAAGCGTAGTTCCGCTGCAGTGCAATTCCGTCGAGCGCGGTCTTACCTTTATCCTCTATGTTTGTCGCTTAAAATTGAATTAAATTGCTTGTTCGTGAATTTTGTTGCAAAGTTATAAAACTGATAAGGTAATCAAAATAAACAAATAGATTTATTCCTTCTTGTTTGTTTATTTGTAAATTTCAGTTTGAAGGTGAATGGCGGAAAACTAACACTAAAATTCACACGCAGCTTAAAATTTGTTTGTTGACTTTTTTTTATGATAATTAAGATGTCATATGCCGCGATCAAAAACCTATGTAGAGCTATCCAGATAGGTTTTTGTTGCTGTAATCCCATGTAAAACAAAAAACAGCTGATGATAAAACAGCTTTTGCTGTTGGAAAGCTATTCTTGCTATCCGAAACATTTTGGAACATATAGGTTTGTATCCAAAGCGAAATTGTAAAAACAGCCGACTACAAAATGGAAAGTCAAGATTTGTTTGCCGTCATCGAGTTGTATTTTTGATTTTTTTTTTTTTCAGAAAAATAATTAAAATAATATAATAATAAAATGCAAATAACTGTTTTATAAGGAAGAATTTTGACAAAAATACTTTCATGTAACCTTTCCGGTTTTGGTTGATCAGAAACCTATATGGACATGAATCTATCTTAGATAAGCTATCGCAGCGATTCTTGATCGCGGCCATTTTCATTCGCAGTAGCTGTCTGTTTGGCAACAAAAAATGTATTAGATAATGTGATAGAGCACTGGTTAGTTAAAGACGTGTTTAATTTGGTTATTGGTTAACAAACACACAAATTAACTTGCCTCTAATGTTTCACGTGGCGTTTATCTAAACGCTTGTTTAGTCATGAATTATTGGTAAGGCCCAATGAGTTTTTTTATATGAACATCAAGATAATAGAGTTAAATCCCCATAATCAATTGATTAATAAATAAAATTGTTTACTAGCTAAATTCCCAGGTACTGTGTTATCTGCCTACTTAACATATATAGACCGTAAGCCAACGACTTAAATAGTCAAGTCATTTGCGTAATGTTGAAACCCATACCAATACATAGCTCTGGAATGGTAAAACCAGGATTATCATGTCTGCCTGCCCATACCCTTGACGAGGGGGTGGGGGTTGAAAATGGAGATTTTCTTAATTTTTTATCCGGGGTATTTTCACTTCAATTAATTTTCTGAAAATATATCATGATGCTCTGTCATTTTCCTTATATCTACACACCTTGATTTTGATGATTCGACTAGCAGACTCAAGATATAAAAATTTTAAGCGAAAACAAATGCACCGATTCATCAAAGTACTGCACTATGACTCATGTTCATGTATGAATCGGTGCATTTTTTTTTTAAAGCATTTCGAATTTTTCCAGAATCTCAAAAATAGGTGAAAAAAATGGTTATATTCAGACTGTTATATCTCAAAAACTAGAGCTAATGGCGAAAACGGATGATAGATTTGAGTTCAGCACACGAAATTACCTATGATACGAGTCTAACTTGCTCGTTTGTGAACTCATGTAGGTCATTCAAATCGAGAAAAGCTTAAAAATCAACCGATTTGTGGGGGGTTTTCAGCCATTTATCGAGAAAAGGCATATTTTGAAATTTGAATGGGCAGTTACTTGTGCTATTTTATTATTAGCATACCTGGAGGGTCAAAAGAAATCTTTTAAACTCGGTGAAACCACGTTTGATACGCGAAATTCTTGATCATTTGATGACTTTGACTTCCAGACCGCGGGGTCTGGAAGTACCATTTTAAAAAATTTCCGGGATGTAGAAATACTTGTGTGGGTATCCTCTACAAGATCCACGATACCCATCTTGAATATCTGACAAAAAAAATTATTAGGCTCACACCCCTAAGGTACCTACCGTTATAAACTGTCATTGTTAATTTGTATGTTACCAGTACCAAAATATTGGTCATACAGTTAATAGTAATTCGTAATTTTTTTGATCAAAATCTTTAGAGCCGTTTTAGAGAAATACATACAATTAACTGTACCGCAGTAATTTTCCACACGAAGTAGAAAAAACATCCCCTATGTGTCGATAAATACAATTGAAGTTTGTTTTACACGAATGGAAAAGTTGTCAATATTTCTGCCAAAAAAATGGTAAAATAATGCAGAAATAATTTTTTTATGACGTGCATTTACACGTGTTCAAATAATGGCAGATTTCAAAATACTGGCAACTGCCATAAAAGAATGAGCAAGTTCATTCTTTTTCTAGAATAGCATAATTTTGAAAATGGCGTCAGTAAAGTGTTTACACATAGCTATATTATTGGCAGCATTTTATGCCAATTTCTCTCAGCCATTTTTTTTTTTGCAAAAATATTGCCAGTATTTAGAGCGTTTACACGATGAAAAGCAAAATGGCTATAATTTGAAATATATAAATGCCATTTTGCCATTCGTGTAAATGCAGCATACAAATTAAATTTATTCCTTTTTTAAGTAGGAATAAAAAAACAATAAAACTGTATGAAATTTCAATAAATAATTTCTGTTGAATCATTTCTCTATATCCTACATACATTTCATATCAATAAACAACGAGATTTGAAATTTGTTGAACAACAATGATTAACCTCCTTGTTCCCTATAATGACATTTTTGGTATTGTCAGACAATGCTCTCAAGGAACTTACAACAGCGCCCATTTTAAATTATTAAACCTTGTGAGGTACCCAGAGCTTATAACTTTGTTTCAGTTTCTGATTGGTAGATGTCATAAAAAGTTAAGTTTATGTAGTTAAGTTCTAAATTTTAATTTAATACATTCATTTATTACGAGAACACAAAAGGGTAGCTTCATTTTTGTTTAATTAAAAGAATGCGATGTACAGGAGGATCCGCATAGGAAGAGACAAAAAGCTATAGAGCATGTAGATTGGGTTGAGAACAGAAAAATATTGAATGGAAGTGGAATGTTCTATTTTTCTAATTGACTTAACTTATAAAGGATTATATTTATTTATTTATTATTTATCTATTGAATTATTTTCTTTTTTCTTGTACTTTAGGTCAAGCTTTTAGAAAACTATCCAAATCACAATGTATGGGTTCGTGACCTATAGTTTTTATTCTCTTCTTTATATTATTTAAGGTAAGGTGCATCTTATCAACACAAATATAAAACATTATCAAAAAAAGATCAACATTTTGATAGTTTTTATGAGAATCACAAGTGAATAAGCCTTCTGCCAGAATACAAAGGCCTCACAAAGATAAGTTAACCTTACCTTGTGATGTCGTTGTGACTTGTGAGGAATCAGTGTTTTTTACAGAATAGGACTTTAATTTAAATGTATGTTACGGGTGTGACACAAACTTTAAATTAATTAAATCCCACTTTGTGAAGTGATACATTTTTCAAAACTTCACAAGTACATAATTGGATTCTGGATAAGTGTGAAAAAGTGAAATAAAATGGAAAAACTTAATAAAAAAAATAACGTAATTTTAACAATTGACTTCACTCTTTCATACTCATCCAAAATCGAATTATTATGTAAAGTTTTGAAAAATTTATCACTTTACAGCTTCATTAATTCGGCTACATCATCCTCAAAATTAGTACGACAATGCCAGGAAGAGCTTCTGAGTCTGAACACTAACCTCAGGGTCACTCTTATCTGGGTTCCGGGTCACAGTGGCATTGAGGGGAATGAGCGGGCTGACGAGCTGGCCAGGCAAGGTTCAGCCCTTCATAACTCACTTGCGGAAAGAGTCAGTATTCCTCTTGGAGTTATGAAGGGCAATATATTCTCAATTTTTCTCTCAGAATCTTATCGTAGGTGGAATAGTTTAACTAACTGCATTATTGCTAGAAAAATCTGGCCTACCTATAATAAATCCCGAACTATTAACCTAATGTGCAGACCCAGGCGAGACATAGCAAGGATTGTTGCAACATGCACTGGACACTGGCCAATAGGAGAACATGCGGCGAAGCTTGGCATCCCCTACAATACTCACTGTCGTAGTTGTGGGGACCAGCAGGAAAAGGAAACAGTCTTTCATTTCCTCTGTTAATGTCCCGCTTTGGCCAGAATGAGGCAACAATCTTTTGGGAAGCCCTTTTTTGACGACCTTAACGAACTCTCCGGAACGAAGATCAAAAATTTGACTTCTTTCATCAACGCGACGAAATGGATCTAGGATTTACTTCGGTTCCTCTTGCACCGTCTTCTTCCCCAAACTCCTATGACTGCGAGCTAGCAGACTAACGGTTTTTGAAGGTGGCTCATGGTGCACGAGGACCGGACGACCACACAATTGGGCCGATCTCCGCTACAATAGCAGCCAACAAGTGGCACAGTGTAGATGGGTCTTAGTTGCGGACTTCGACCATTTTGAGTGTTTTCCTATTTTCAAGTTCAAGAATGTTTCAATGGATCTAGAATTAACTTCGGTTTCCTTTTGCACCATTTTCTTCCCCAAACTCCTATGGCTGTGAGCTAGCAGGCTACTGGTTTTTGAAGGTGGCTCATGGTGCACGAGGACCGGAGGATCACACGGTTGTGCCAACCTTCGCTTCAATACCAGTCAACAAGTTGCCTAGTTGACACAGTGTAGATGGTTTTTAGTTGCGAACTTTGGTCCTATCGGGTGTTTTTTCCTATGTCCAAATCCCTAATAAGTTTCATCTCATGTCTAAATCCAATAAAAGCGTCTGGTCATACAGGCGGGTGGTACTTTCTCTGGTAACCACAAGTCATGTTGTGCAAACAGACGGAGGTGTACAGAGATTACCATATCCGAGTGTGCGACTAGACGATCACCCTAAAGGATCAGATCGTATGCGTCCCGGGCAAATCAGCAAATTGCTTAGCGTAGCATACTGCAGCTGAACTCGGGCGTAGGCGACAATCCGTTGGGAGATCTATCACCAAATACCCTCTTTTTCTTTAAAAATGTTCTTTTAACCCACAGGTCAAACGAGTTACGGTATCAAAACGGCGCATTACATCGTTAATTGGGTCATCGAGCAAGGATGCTTGTGACCGCCATCTCTACCTACAGCTTCACAGATCCAAAATTGGAACTAGAATAGTTCCAAATTAAATAAAATGTTTGGCCTGCCGGTTATTTTTGTTCACTCTTTTTTTGTTGTAGTTAAATTGAATATTTTTGTTACGGGAGTGACACATTTCTATAACCAATCTGGTCATAAGTTCAAGGTTTGTTTTACTACTGAATACATCAATTACACTGAAACACAGACCCCTGTTGTACTTAGTTATTTAAATTTTTTAAGTTAATGTCACAAATAAAAATAAGTGACACAAATAAAATTTGCAAAAACGGGGTTTGAACTTATGCATTTCGGTAACAAAAATTAACTGGCAATAATCTGAAATACATAAAGAGATAATAGCTGAGTTCCATTCATACTCATATGTCATATATTACTCACTTTTTTATTTCATTAGCAAAACAAACACTGACAAGTCTGGGGCCAGATCGCGTAAGACTAAAACTCTTGTTCGATTGAACAATCGTCGGCTTGGCGATAGCTGTCTGTATACACACATATAGGAAAATATAGACAGAGCAATAGTCAAAACCACAATCGATTTAGTCTTATGAGATTTGGACCCTGACTTGTTTCTTTATTTTGCGTTTAAAATACAAAAGTGAGTAATTAATGAGTATGAAAAAAACTCAGCTGGTAATAGATAAAATTTATGACATTTCCACTTTAGTAATTATGTACCATGGCCTTTTTTTCCAAATTTATAGTATCTAAAATTTTGTGTTTATGACTTAAGACTCTGTTTATATGGAAACACCCCTCCCTAATGCAAGTAATAAATTTAGATTTAATATATTATTTTTACCGCACAATATTTTTGTATCTCTTGCAATCACACACTCTATAATCAATACCTAATACTCAATTCAATGTCAAAGATCATCGAATTAGTTCAAAGAAAAAAAAGTGAAAATCTTATTCTGCTCTCATTTCTTTCAAAAACCTAATCGCGTGTATTCACTCTATGTTCTTTCACAGCAATCTATTTTTATTGCTTTGATAATAATTTATTGTTTAAATACAGTACTTTATTCCAGGCATGCCCTATGCCTTTTATATACGATCTGACGCTAAGCTACACAATGTTCTATTTTTTCTGTTCGAACCGCGTAAATAATCTGACGGGAGGGGAGGGCGAAATTAATGTGCCATCAATTTACTCAATCTCAACGGAAACTCTAACAATTCACTTGGGATTGTGAACCCTATTATCTGATTTGGGAAAATGACAATGTTGTGCTGTTGATGTATCCGGTGAGCGTTGACGTCGTCGTCGAGTCGCGAGAATAGAGTGTTGGTTGTAATTGATGTTTTGTATGGAGCAGGCAGTCTATATATGGAAATAGGAATTTGTCTATGTTTAGATAGAGTTGTTTTTATCAATTTGAGGTCAAGTTTATCAAAAAGTATGTGATCTTGAAATAATTTTTTTTTTATCTTACACATATTTTGTGAAGAATAACAAAAAAAGTTTGAGATTTTAAACGAAAACATGTGATTTTCGTTTTGTAAATATACACAACATTAAGAATTGTTTTTTTTTTTGTTTAATTTTTTTTCTTGGAACAAAGACTTAATTATATGAATGTTTATTGGTATAAAAATCGCAAGAACGATAGTCTACGTTCAATTAACTTTAATGGATAATTAAGAACAAACAATTAAAAACTAACTTTGCTTTTGCCGAAGTAGGTATTTGTTTCAAACACTTTCCTTACTTGATACTCACTGCAATATAGCCGCAATCTGAACCCTTGCCGAGTACATTAATCATATAACAACAATCAAACAAAAACTTGAACAAAGTTAAACACCGAGTTAAAAACTATACGAATTAGCTGTCACCGTAAAATCGGAGCTACACAGAAAACAATACTAAGATGTGTCTTCGTCACACGAATCAGCTGTCACCGTCAAATCGGAGCTACACAGAAAAAAAAAAAAAAAACTGGCACAAAAGTGTACCTTTATACGCTTGGGTTTACCTAACCCTTAAACCAAACGACCGACAATTTGAAAGTCAACTGCAAATCAGTGCGAATTATGCATTAGCATTGCAACATATTTCTCAACAATTTGTATTCAAAAGCACTCGTCAGCCGTCGTTGTCGTCGTTGGTTTAGTCTTTAGATGAACAATAACAAAGCTATTTTGTTTTTTATTTCCATTCGTGTCGCTTAACAGTCATTTGTATAATGTAGATGCATAAAAGTAAGTATCTTTGGAGCACCTTAATACTTTGAAACCTTTTTTCTGCAGAATCATAACATTTTATACACACTTTAATACAACTGTCACGGTTGCATAAACACTTATGGCGCCAGAGGCTCAGGCTATTTATATTTATACAAATTCACATTTTTTACCATTCAAAAGGCTGAGTTTAGTTTAAACATTTTGCGTTGGCTTTAGCTTAGCCCTACGATCATTATCAAATAATAATAATATGAATTTCCGCGTTGTGAGCCTATTTTTATCTGAAAATTCTATAGAAATTTGTTTTGCATTCGTACGTGCCTTGTATACTGTCCGTGTACAACAGGGTAGCTATCTAAGGAATTCACAATATCCTTGCAGCTAAGCTGCTGACTGATGAAAATCCAGTGCTTTTAACTTGTGAAAAACTTAAAATGTATGTACCCACATCTACATCACAATTTTAGATACCTATAGGGCTAAATTATAGTTCTGCGATGAAGTGAACAGAAAAATATTTACGAAATTTGATTCTGGTTCTGCGAAAATGTGAAATCAAACGTCAAATATTTTCCTATAAATAGTTTTAACGACTTGAAGAATATTTTTCATATGAAAGTTTTTGACGTTTGGCTTCACATTTTTGCAGAACCGAAATTGAAATTAATGAATATTTTGGCTTTACACATTTTTTTTAACGAAAACAGAATTACCCACTGGTTGCTTTTGATACCCTTATTTCACGGAAGTATTGTTCTCAGTTGCTTAATGGCGGCGGCGTCTTTATTTTATAAAATTTTGTCCCGCTCAACTAATTTCGAATAAATTTAAATTTTAAAACTACTCCGAAACTAACAGATTCTACCGTTTTAATTTTTTTTTATATAACTTTAACATACTCTTCACTAATGCTAGGTTTTGAGTTGTCATTAAAAGTCACTATAGGCGCTAGTTCTCCACGAAATGTAATTCATGTATGTATTTATCTGAATTCTAAACACGTGTAAACAGTGGCAGATAGTATCTTAGTGTTGCTATATCAAATTGTAATTTTCAAACTACGAAACCAATATTTGCTTTCTTATACTACTTTTCATTAAACCTCGAAGATTTTTTATACAAATTTATTTCGTTAATCTAAATAAATAAAATAAATTTTGTTAAAATCTTTATAGAAAAATATTTAGGTATAATTCGTTTACTTCCGTGCCTAACTTAGCACAATTTACAGATTGCAATCTAGTTACAATCTCTTAAAAAAAAAAAAAACATTTTTCCCATTACCCAGGGAAACAATTTTAATTGCAATAGGTTAGAATTCCCAGCGTACTTACCTTCTACCTTTGACTGTAATTTTATTCAATTTACAATGACAAAAATTAACTTAATTCCAAGAGACTGATGTTGTTGCAAAATCAAGAAAAAAAAAAACTTGTGCAACTTTTAATTGCAGCTCAATAATAAAAGTCAAATGATAGCATGACATGATGATGTTTATTTGAACAAGTAAAAAAATTAACAAGTTATATAAAATGTCATTAAGAAATGAAAAAAAAAAATCGTACCTTTATATGATAGATTAGTGAATTATTGAAAAAAATGTTAATTCTGTAGTGTCATCACTGAACTTAGATGTAGTAGTTAGTTTTCATCAATCTGTCAAGTGTATAAATGTCAGTTCGAAACACGGATACAATTCGTTGATGTTGATTTTAAACTTCAAATGAAATTGACTTCAACGATAGTTGAAAGAAGACTTTATTTGTTTTAAATCTAGTACATTATCGATATGGATATTTTTTTCTTTTATCGATTATAATTCTATGAGCAATGAAATTGGTAAGTTTTGATTACGAACAGAACCGAAAATTTAACGACATACATACATACATCTGGGTTGTTCCAGTTGCGGGAGATTTGTTTGACGTTTTCTTTTAATTGCCTTGTACCTTTCACACTAATGCCGTTTTCCTTTGGACGTCCGGAAGCGTCCAGATGCGTCCAGATGCGTCCGGAAGTCTTCTGAAACCATTCAATTGGCACAGAAAGTACGCTTCTGATGATTCTGAGAAGAGAAATTCGATTCTTGATTTAAAATCAGAATCCACTCAAGAAGCACTAATTCATTTAAAATCAAATGTCAAAAAAAAAAAAAAATCACTCAAGCGTTAAGATTTTCGTCGATGTTGGCAAAACATCGATGTAAGACGAAAAAACATCGATGTTTCAACATCGATGTTGGACAACAAATTTATTTTAGCTTTCAATGCTTTTGAAGTATTAAACTCATCGATGTTCAGAAAGCTAAGGCACAAATAACACATGATTTTTTGTATAAACGACTTGTTAGATGTTCAATAATGCTTAATAATTTAATATCGATGTTCAAACATTAAAATCATCGATGTTCAGAAAGGATAGACACAGTTTTCTAAAAAGGTTTTTCTTACCTACGACTTGTTAGATGTTCATTGGTGCATAATAACTTAAGATCGATGTTCAAGCATTAAAATCATCGATGTTCAGAAAGCTAAGGCACTGTTTACACATAATTTTTTGTACATACGACTTGTTAGATATTCATTCATGCTAAATAATTTAAGATCGATTTTCAAACATTAAAATCAGCGAAATAGAAGAAATCATGGCAACTTGTTCGATCTTTTTTTTGTATAGAACATTTGACCTGTATCTTAATATTTTAAACTCATCTATGTTATGGAAGAAAATAACGTTCAAGAACATAGTTACAATTTTAAAAACAATGAAGGTGTTTTGTATTTGTAATGTATTGCATTTTTATGTTGAAAAAATTGTATTAAAAACATCGATGTTAAACACAAAATCGGTGTTTCTGATTCGATAATTGTTGACATCGAGATTGGTTCTTCGATGTTGACTTATCGATGTTAACATCGATAATTTTTCGATATCGCTCATCCCTACCTCTACATCTTTTGACGATTCACCAATACAAACATAAAACGTCAGAATTAAGCCGAAGCATTACAAACTGTTCCATTGGATTTCAGAATGAGTAGAACCTTGAGTGAAAACAATGGAAAACGGCATAAGAAACAAAATTGCCAGAATTTTGACTGTTTCAGTCATATTATGGAATTCAACTAATGCCGTTTTCCATTGGTTTCACTCAAGGTTTCACTCATTCTGAAATCCAATGGAACAGTTCAAGATGCTTCTTCTCAATTCTGGGGTTTGGCATCTGTATAGGTGAATCGTCAAATAAAAATTATTTGCTACCGCACAAAAAGTGAAATGTAAAACACGAGTGTATCAACTCAGAACTTCCCAATAATATTTTTTGTTCGATTTTTTTCATTTTGGATGCAAATTAAATTAAAATGGAAAGTTAAAAAAAAGATGAAGTGTATTGCAGTTTGTTTTGACTTTTGAGTTTGAATGTATTAGTGCTTCTTGAGTGGATTCTGATTTGAAATCCAGAATCGAATTTCTCTTCTCAGAATCGTCAGGAGCGTATTTTTTGGGCCAATGGAATGGTTTCAGAAGACTTCCGGACGCGTCCGGACGTCCAATGAAAATCGGTATAAGATTGAAAAATCAGTACCTAACTTCGAACTTCTAAACGTGAATGACATACTTCATTACGGGATGCATTTGCACGCTTTAATGTCTCTTCTTTGACAACTCTGACTGCGTCAGAACGCGGTCTGGAGATAGGGTCAATCCTTTAACGCAAAGGCCTGTTTTACCCGGCCTTTAAAGTGCAGGATTGAATGCAGCATATATTTACACGAGTGGCAAAATTTATTTATTTTTATCATTATGAACATTTTTCCATTAAACACAATCGCCTGCAAAGATGCAGGCGATTCCTTCCTTTGGAATACTTATGTAAACCGAGTTCAGATGACTGAGGAGAAGTTCTTCTTCGTCATTAAAATTAAAATAAATCTTCGGCCACTTTCTTTCTCATTCTGACCAAAGTTCAACATTATAGCCAGCACCAGGTTTTTAGCGCATATTATTTACAAAAATCGAGGAGTAGCAATAGCAACTTATTGTTGTGTTTTCCATCACGTACAACTCCCTAGGCATCAGTTTTAAATAAACAACATTCATACATTATTCCTTTCATAGAGTAGCCGCAAGTATTTTTACGAACTTACATGCTTCCGCAGACAAAACAACACCAATAAGAACCTAGTACATAACTAAGACTGTACAATACTTGAATTTCTTATTTATTCGCGATTCCTTAAGTACGTATATGCAAATAAGTTCGTTAACACTAGAAACAGACGCTTATTTTTTGTTTGATTTGTATACCCTTTCCGTCAGTCTTTACAAACAAAAATGTTTTCTACTTGAATTTCGAAAACTCACCTATGATCCGCATTTTGCCGCTAAAGGCCTCTTTTTTAAAAACTATCCTAAGACGATCAGAAAGCCTACTGCAAATAAAATCCTACATTATAACCTCTAATATGTGATTGGGAGCAGTGCTATTTTGGCCATGAGAAACTGGTAGTTGCTCAGCAATCAAGGTCGATTGATTTTTGTGTCCATCATCATCAGAAAAAAACTTTTATATGCGGTCGGAAGTACAACATCATAGTAAATGTAATTCCACATTAAATCCTCAAATGATTTTTATTCAATAGCAAGTGTCCAACATACGAAAGACCGCACAAAAAAACAATGAAAATCATTTAATCGGAACGCCATAATAATACAAGTATAACAAGGTCGCAGCACTTGTTCTACCTCCAAGTCTGCTCAGATTTTATTATACAGTACTGTGTAAATGATTTTATTTTGAAACCTTCAAACCCTGATTTCAATTTTTTTGTGTCGCACTAGTGCGTATGATATTTGTCATATTTGATGATCTGTCATTAATTTAGACCTGTTCCTATTGAATTTCTTTGAATTTGTGTTAGCGTGTTGGTCGTTTGGTCGTCCGAAAGCACTCGAAATGGCTCTGAAAACGTTTGTTTTGCACTAGTTGTAGAATAACATGTAATCAATAAGTTTAAGGCCTAATTTATATTATTTAAGGACTATTTACTCGAGAGCGACCAACGACTGACGAAACTGACACAAAATCCAAATAAAATGGTAGGAACTTTAAACGCGAACTAATCTTTTAAATAATTTCAAGAGCAAATATTAACTTATTCTTGAAGTGTAAGCTTTTCGACGAAGTGAATAAATGATCTTATTTACCAAATAAATAGGAAATATCAACTTATTTTTGTTTTAAATTTTTGGCGAAGCGAAAAAATAACAAAAAATTACATTTTAATATTTTTACGCCACTAACTTTAAGTACGCAATCCAAAAATCGGTGACTAAATGATCCTCCTAAATTTAACCTCAATTACCGATGTAACTTTTGTAGTTGTATGAGCAATCGCAGCTGTCGGCGACCACTCGTGTGTAAGATTCGCGACCATTCGCAATACGTGTCTCATGTGCAATGTGCAAGCCACTCATGTGTCTCATGTGCAAGTCACTTTACGAATTGTCAAAGTATATTCGTATTCCAGATACTATCCACACTGCAACGTTCGCATGCAAATTGGACGAATATTCGTTCATTCGTTGGTCGCTTTCATGTTAATAGTACTTTTCTTATTAGGCGTTTTTCTTTTTTAGCTCAGAAAAGAGTTCTGAACAGAGTCCGAGCGTATCGAGCATGCTCTGAACATCCTCTGAACAAAGCGTGTTCTGGTTCTGAGTGCACAGAATTATTTTTGAAACACACCTGAAAACTTAGCTGTCACTTTTTTTTTTTCAATTTCACCTATCAAATGCTTGTGTTCAGCATTCAACTCGGTCTGCTCAGTTTTTTTATTCTGAGCTCATAGAGCGCGCTCTGAACAAGCTCAGAACACGTTCAGAACGAAAAAAAAAACACAAATTTGAAGTTCTGAACGTTCAGAGGTAAAAAAGTAACACAATTTTTTGTTTGACAGTTCAGGCTCTGCTCTGAACTAAAAAAGAAAAACGCCTGTTATATCCATTTTGGAGAATATAATTATTTCATCCAAACATGAAATCTCAGCATTATTTTTAAAAATAGGATCAAAATCTTACAAATAAGTTTTGGAATTAAGCATCTGCATTTCACGTTTAACAAATACAACGAAACATACATTTCCGAATCAAAAGAAGTGTTGCATTTTGTTTCCGGATCGGAGAATTCCGAAAACTAATTCGACCAAATATAAACTCAATAAACGTGAAGAAAAAATAAAATATAAAATGCTAGAAAATCATTAAAGAAAGTCTTATTTGAAAACGGCTCCAAGTTTTTTTTTTTTTTTTTTTTTTAATGTATGTATGTCTGCTAATTTCAGTACGATTAATAGCCATCACAATAAAACGGTATAAACAGGACCTCCAAAAAATTTTATACAGAAGTTTGAAGAATATTTTTGCACCGGACTGTAGTTTTACATACGAGTATAGGCCCACTTGAAACTGACTGACGTTCCATTGCATAAGACGCCCATCATCAAATGATTACAAGTTACAATTTATTTAAGGCTTTCCATTTTATAATGCAAAAAAAATACAACAAAGTATGACCAAAACTAGGTTATCGTTAAAAAATGATGGTGATGATGGGTGATCTGGTTTTTATGTAGAGTGTCATCAGTCTTATTAGAATTCTCAAGGACTTCCACAAAGGGAAGCTTATCATCCCTTAATATTCCTTGGGAAAAAGATGTCTTTCATTATTTTTTTTATTTTAAAATATAAAGTTTAAAGCTTTGCGTGTGAATTAAAAAAATTACCAAATAAAAAAAAAAAATGACTCAGAACAATTATAATAACCTCATCGCCTATACTTTTTAAAAGGCAGTGTTAAAATCAACTTTCATCATTAACCATAATTTTGATGGTCGGATGGCCAACACTCATCGAAAATAAATTTTATTTAGTGAATAATCGTCTGGGAGTAAGGTTGCAAGTTTAACTTTTTGCGGACTGGAGTTTTATGATTAATGGATACTTACCGTTAAATGGTTTAATTTACTATCAAAAACAACAACAAAAATGGTATTTATCGGTATCAATATCAAATAACAAGTTCAGTGAAATCCAAGAGATTGTTGTCGTCGTCGTGGTTGTCGTTATTATTAATATACGACATGGTGCAATGTTTACATTTTGTGCAAAAGTCCAAAAGAGGTTACCTACTCCACGACAAACTGGTTTCATCCAAAGTCGGTTTTAAATTTTTACTTCAGTTGATTCCATTTTAGCAAAATCCGTGCCACCACCACCACCGCCGCCGCGCCGATCCCAATAATGCGATTTGATTTAATGAATGTCTCTGTGTAGTTTTGTAGTTATGTCTAGCTAAACACGAAAATGTATATAAGTTTATAGAGAGATACGCAGTAAAATTTGCAAGAGATTTGTTCAAGGCAGTTTCGAGGCATTTTGTCTTGATTTTCTTTTTGTTCAATCGTCGTTTTTGTTGTTATTATTTCCATCTCTTTTAAATCGGGAGGGATTAAGTTTATGTGCCTTCTATGGGATTAAGTGTAACACGTTTTCTTCATGTGAGCTATAAATATCCAGTGATACGAGTTTTTTTTTTTGTTTTTGTTGCGAGTGAATGACCATTTAAAGCAAATTGATTGGCCAGATAAACAAACAAAACGGGATTTGGGGTGCCTTTGGTGGTCTGAATAAGCCTTAAAATTACTATATAGGTACATTCGTATGTGGCTTCAAACATGCATATATTTTATGCAAAGAGGAATAATGCTTGCATGGAATGTTGGTGACTCCTGTTTATCATATCGCATTCGTGAATTTTTGAGTCTCTGAATCATTGTTTGAATTTTTTTCTGTTTAACATATTTCTTTTGTTTTTTGTTCAATATTCGTTAGCTATTGTATTTCTGTTGTATTTTTGTCAATCCGAATGCGTGCATTCAGATTTTTTTTAGGTATTTTCTCTGGCTATAATTTCTCGAGATTTCTTGAGTTGTGTTTGTATCTGATGTCATCAGCTGTTTTTTTCACAAGCAAATTAGAAACATAAACAAAAAATCGGAACAGATCTCAAAAAATCCTCGTTTCGTTTCCCCCACACCCCTATCGAAAATACGAAAGGCTTCAGCTTCTAAATTGGCATCTATCATATTTACATCTGCTCCAAAATTTATATATCAAGGAAACCAAGGCCCTACAAGCCCAATTCTGCCAAAAATCGATTGCATCAGTAAAGATACATATATTTCCCAATAATTTGAGCTTATTGTGTCTTATAACAATAAGATTTACAGCCCGTCAGGCAGCTATTAAAGCTATTGATTCGGCCACTAGCCATTAGGAGAGCATGCGGCCAAACTTGGAATTCCTGACAACACTCACTGAAGTATTTTTGGGAACCGACAAGAAAACAGTCATTGATTTCCTATGTAAATATACTGCTTTGGCCATAATGCCAACGCAATATTTAGGAATGCCTTTTTTTATCTGAAGATCAAAGACTTGATCTATTTTTTCAACGAAATTGCTTTAGGACGAACTTCTGTACCGTGTTCTTCTTCATACTTTTAGGACTGCGATTTAGCGGACCAATGGCCATTGAATGAAGTTTTTGGTGCAGATGAAACGAATGACCACACGATGGGATTGGTTTTTACCACTGTGCTAGCCAACAAGCGTACGGACGACAGTCCGGTCGAGTGAGTGTCCCAGTCTACTCCTAAATTAACTACTAGTATGCTCCAAACTCACTGCTCCTACGGGTCTGGTGTGGGGTTGATCAATCCAGTGAGGGTAAAGGAAAGGGACACGCCCTTAAAAGGTGCGTGAACCTATCCTCAACCCGGTATTTACATAGCGACTGACACTCCTTCAATCAATTTGAAAACGACTTTTCCAAGCTTCAGCTTGTTAGAACTTCATCGACGCCCTTTACGGGCTATGTCATAGGATTTATCATAGGTTTATCTTATGGGGATTAATCCCCAGGGTATCACAATGGATTTACACTGATCTAAGTGTGCCGGTAACAAGATCAACTGTCAGCCCACTAACCTAACCTAACCTATGCTCCAAACAAAATCATAGCGTACACCCGTCATTGATAACCCGAATCGGTGGCCTTACGTCAAGCTGAGTCAACTGACAAAGACTTACTGGTGAGACACGTCCATCCATGTAACTGGATTATCCCTCTAAGGGATCATACCATCTGCGTCTTTGGCCAGCCAACACATTGTCTAGCTTGGTACTACCGATCATGCTAAGGGCATGTTTGGTAATCCACTGGAGGTATGCCCAATAGATCCATTTAAAAACTAGCATCCGCAGGTTAAACCTGTAGAGGATTTTTCTGGCAAATTCATAAACGAATATCAACTGGTAGTAGGAATATCATGTACTTTAAGATTCAATCCAGATGCTTTCCAGCATAGCTAGGGCTCTAGGCCGGTGGTCAAAACGTCTTTATTTGCATAACTTGATTTTGTTTGGATTGACATTTGAATTAGTTAATTTGTACATATTAAATAAATAAAGTTTTTTATTTTTTTTTTAAACTCTTCTTCCAGGTCTAGACAGTAATAAACGCCGAAAATCCAAAAGTCGCAGTAGCAACACAACCGTCCCAAATTCGTCCACATACTCAAGAGAACATTTAAATGCATGGCTTGAAACATGCCTCAAAGATGCAAGCTCAACACAGCTGTCGTCTTCGTCTGAATTTCTGGATTATAATCCATCAAAAAGTTTTCAACCAAACAAGAAGACTCCAATGCAACAGCAACAACAACAACAACAAAACCTCTTTAAACAACAATTTAAACAACAATTTGAACAACAATTTAAACAACAACAACAAAAACAACAATTTCAACAACTATTTGATCTTCCCAGACCTCCCTCATATTCCAATGCATTCAATCAGGCCTATCAAATGGTATAATTATTTTTTTCAATAAAAATAAATATTTTTTAATCAATTCAATTGTATGTTTTTAGAATAATCCTTATGCCTTCAATCCAATCAATCATCTACTTCATCACACCGACGGTTCAGTAGAATTCGCCAGTCTTCCGCCAATTGTTAACATTCTGGGATCAGAGAATGAAAACAATTCAACAGATGTCCTTGATGGCAGCAGCAGTAATCCAAACATGAGCAGAGGGTAAGTTTGCTTTGAAATATTGCAAATTGTTTTTGTATTATTGACACCTGCTGTAACAGTTTCAGATTCAGTGATCCATGTTTACTTAATCCGTCCGATAATGATTCCAAAGTGAGTGGCCAAAATACACCAGATCGCAGAAACTACAAAAATTCAGGAGGCGATATGGATAACAATAATAAATTCTTTGCAGCATTAATGGAACAAATTAATATGTTACATGAAACAAACTCAAAAATTTGTCGAAATCTTCATGAGACTAAAGGTGAGAGAGTGATGAGATCAAAAACAGACAACTGCTGTGTTTTAAATATTCATTATTAATTCATGTCATTCCTGCACTGCTCCGAGTACTTAAATGTATTGTGTTAATTTATTTAAAATCTTATTATCAGTTGTTAATTCTTTGAAAGCTTGTAGTTAATTGCTTTTAATTTTAGAAGAACCGCTTTTTGTTTTAAATTGTACCTTATTTGAAATAATTTTGTTTGATTTGTTGTTGATGAACTAAAGGTTTTCAATTTTAGTTATTTCTATTTTTGTATATAAAATCCGAATCAATAAATAATGGGTGGTTTGCTCGGTATTTATTGAAGTTAGGCTACACTTTATTAGAAAAGGTAGAATAAGTCCAACTTTTTCCACCAAAGATTAGTTTCGTTTCATAATCTCTTTCATCGGATTACTTGTCAAATTAATTTAACTCCACTGAAAGTGCAAAATATACATAAATATCAGACAAATTAATCTTGGAACAACAGAAAATAATTCGATTGGAATCAAAAAGTACTGTAGTACTGTTCTGGAATCCAATCGAAAACGACATACATTGAATCACAGAGAAAATGGCCCACCTTGTGATAAATTCTTTACTAAAGAAAAAGACTGAAATAAAATTAAACCAAAACAAAAATGTATACCTACTTCTAATAAAAAAAAATATTTTTGTTTAAAAAATATCAACAAACTTTAAATCTATTCATTAAAGCGGAACGAAAAATGTCTGTGCTCTCCACATCAATAGCGAAAACATAAACGAAAAGGCTACGAAAAATATTTATGGAGAGCTCTATCAGATGTTTGTCAAAAAATAAGAACAAATAAATTGAAAGATATTTTTAAATACTTCATACAAAAAATATTTTCAATAAAAAAAAATTTCGGTTCGCTTCAGCTGCGTACTATGCTTAAAACAAAAAATAAGAAAATTTACAAAAATATAAACAATTCAAAGTCACTCATGACTCATAAAGGAATTTTTATGAACTTCAAAACCTTGTAGGTAGCCGTTTTGTCTTATGACGAATTTAAGTCGGTTTGGGATGGATTCCACCAATTTTTTCCTAAATTCGGGATTTGTTTTGTTCCATTCTAAGAGCAAAACCCTTTTTAGGTCATTTTGATTGGAAACCTCATGTTTTCGAATTTTAATTTCTAATTTTTGCCACAAATCCTCAATAATATTTAAATCCGGGGATTGAGTGGGTTTTAATCACCCTTGGAAATTATTTCCTAACCTTTTCTTACTATTTTGGCTGATTGCTTCGGATCGTTTTCTTAATCGAAATGATAAGTGTTTTCTATTTCAAGTTTTTGGGCACTACTTAATAATTTTTTTTTTTCAAAATATCAATATATTGATATCTCTCCATAATTCCATCAATAAATTATAATTTCCCTACCCCACCAGCAGAGCCCGCACCCCAAATCATCACATTGTCAATTGTCTCTAAATTAGGCTTTCTGATCCAAAAATGTTGTTTCATCTGTAAAATAACATTTTTGGATCAGATGGTAGGGTCAACAGTCTTTTTCCTTAGTTAAATTATTTATCACTAAGTGGGCCATTTTCATTGTGAGTCACTGTAAGTATAGTCACGCTATCGTCTATCTCGTCTATCTTCTCAAACTCCTCGTATAAGTGAACCAACCAAGAAAAACCGTTCTTATAATTCAATTCTGCTGTTAACCAAATCTATTCAAAGTCAGCCTGGGTTAACACCCCGGTATGTCATTTACATACGTGAATATATGTAAAGAAAAATCGGAGTAATTTTTGTTCGAGTCTTTTGAGTAGATTCTATCCCAGATCCTTGAACCGTAAGACAAATATGGCTGAAAGAATTTATTTCTCATATTTAAGTGAGAATAAGGATCAGTTTGATGAAAGTGAACATGCTATCAGTTTAAATGCTTGTCTGCACAAAGATGGGAGTTTAATAACCCGAGAATTTAATTTTTTAAACTGTGTCAGGAACTTAAGAGGGCATGATTTTTTAAATTTGACTTGAAGTTTGTGAAATTAGCCGTAACAAACAAACACCTTATCGCCTTTACTAATATAGATAATGCAGGTAATGAAGATTGTTCTTCTTCTTCGTCGTCGTTATGTTAATCAGATATGGATTTATATGTACTTTATCGAATAACCCAATAATAATCATAGTTAATTTTTATACATAGCTTAGAATAACCTTTAAAAAATGTTTGAGGTAGATAGATAATATATTAGAAAAAAAAATTCTTTTAAAGACGATAGGACCCTAAACGATTTAAGGTTCAAAAAATAAAAAAGGATCTCATTAAGCTTATGTTACTATTTATTTTAATATTTTATTTTAATATTTTATTTTAATTTACTTTCTCTGTTAAAAAATATAAATAACGCAGTAAAACCACAACACACACCATTCACAAAAAATCACTCATTATCTACGTTTTAGTACAGTCAATCTAGATACAAAATTGAGGGTACATTTCAAAAATTTATAACAGATTTGACTTTGCAATGAATTGTTCCATAAGAATATTCACAACATTTAATGAATTCCCTCCACCAGTGCTTTGCCCCTTTAAACTGAATTTTCTGAATTCGTATTGGTCAGTGAAAAAAATTGTGATAACAAGAAATATTCACTTTACGATTTCGAATATATTTTGACATGTGTTTGACTCTATAGATGGCAGCAAAGTTTCAAAAACCCACTCGGTTGAAAGCGTGGAAAAACGTATGTTTTGAAATTTTGCCGTCCTCTATCTTTTAAGTTGATAAACCGCCGGATCATATTGTGATACTCATGCACAAAAGAAAAATGCACCTGGGACGTTACGGTAAAGGTTAGTGAACTACGATCTCTCTTTACATACTAAAAATAATAAATTTGGAGGAAGAACTGTAAAATAAGCAAATCTCATCCAGCTCTAGTTGAGGGCACAATAGATCTCAACGTTACAGTGCATCAATCCCATTTTAATTATTTTTCATCTTTTAAGTCACTAAGCACAGTAGTCGGGCCCACAACAACAAATATTCAAAATTGCAGGGCGGATATTTCTTAGTCATCAAATCCATATGAACCAGACCAATATGAATTGAAATTATTCCATTCAGAAAGTAAATGAACAAGTAGGGGAAGCGCTGGAAGAGCAATACTCCAGATTTTGTGAGCATGCTTTAGAAATTGAAGAAATTTCAAGCTGTTACAAATGTTTCCGTTGACAAAATAAAGTTTGAGTGTACTATTTACGTACAATTTAAAGTCAAAAATTATTATTAAAACATTGTATTCTGTATCTCTTCTATTTTCTTAATTTTTATTTCATGTATTTTGATTTCATTTTTGTTTATTTTTAAAATTTTATTTTTCAAAAACCAAACCAAAAATTCCCTCCCAAAAACCAAAGTTGAAATTGAAGCTTTAAAACACGCACCTAATTGGGGTTTGAGACACCGTAGAGATAGCTTGAGTGGACTTAGCACACACAGCCAACCTCTGGGGTTTGGCTTTGGCACACAAAGTCCAGCGCCAACGTATCACTCAGGTATACTACCATTGTTGAATAATGCTAGTTTTGTGTTTTATGTTTAAAAAGAATAAATTTGTATTCCGATGATAAAAAAATGTAAACTCTATTTTAGGTGCATATACACCTGGGATGATGACAGATGTTGTAAGAGAAGTCAAGGAATCAGCTAGAGTTAGAGAAGATGCTTTGTTAAGCAGGTAATTTTGGATAAGTTGACAAAAAAAAAACGTTGAAAATTAAGAAACAACATTTCACAGGGTAAAAGCAATGGTGGAAGAACGATCTTGGTCAATGGGTGAAGACAATCTTCGTATGTTAAGAGACATTGAAGATTTAAAAGTAAGTTTTTCGATTTCAAAAATTTAAAATAACTAACAATTTTCTCATTTTTCAGTCACAAATTCAACATCTCAAAGCCGATAGCAAAGAAAACAACAAACGCATGGTTCGCTTAGAAACTGACAACAAATATATGCGCCAAATGCTAGCTACCATTCTCAACAAACGCATCCCTGACATTATGTCTGAACAAGATGGCCCGCGGCCAACATCGCAGCGTAAGAATTTTCCAGATATGCGTGTGCCCAAACGTGCCAATAGCTTGAATCTCCACTATGGAGTTATTCATCAAGCAACAGAAGAAGAGGAACCAATGAACTCACTTCATATTGCCGAACAAGGGTCGGTGGGTGTGGGTGTTAATTCAATGGAATCACCAGATCAACGTAATTCGTTTTCCAGTTCGGATGGTCAAACTTCTATTGTGAATTCGACAACTAAAAATGGATGGCCTGACGAGAGATCTTCGTTAAAAAGAGTCCCGAAAACAGCTGTTGTCGTTGCTAAAGATACACTTGAACTTCAAAAGGAACTCCAGGAAGCAATTGCTGCTCGAAAACAAGCCGACAATCGTATTATTGCGTGGGTGTAGTTGATATTTTATGGCCTTAATAAGATTTTTTTTGTTGTTTTTGTTTGTTTTTGATGACCTCTCTCTATCTCTGTCTATGTATCTCTCCTTTACTAATACTTAATCTCTCTCTATTTTTTCATAATCTCCGGTCATGCTTATCTCAAATGACAACGAGAGCAGTCTGGAGAATATGGTTAAAAAGCTTCAAGTAAAGCACCCTAATGGTGGGGATGAACAGATGACTATCACAACTAGTGGTAGTAAAAATGGTGGTGGTTGCAATACATCGGCTGCTGCTCCTGCTTACAGCAGTTTTTTGTTATCATCTACTTCATCGTCATCACCGGCACCAAAATCAAATTCAGCAACAAACACCGCACCAACAACAGCATTAGTCTCATCTTCTGCGTCACAAATTTTCCAATTAAATAGCTCAAACCAAATGCAACTACAACTGCAACAACAGCAGCAACAACAACAACATCACCAGCAGCAGCAGCAACTACAACAACAACAGCAGCTGCAACAACAACAACAGCAAAACCATCTACCACCAAAATTGAGCTTGGCCGGCCCAATTACTGATTTATAGTTCTAACAAACACACAGAAATGAGAACTATATCAATTACACTTCTGTAGGCAGGCAGCAGTTCTTGTTGTTTTTACACAAATTGTTTTCGTTTATTTATTTTGTATTAATTGTTTTTCTTAGTTTAACTGTAGTATTGCTAATAATTGTTATTCCTTATGCAACAGCTGTCTCAAATGGCTTAGAGATTTTTAAGTTTTATTATTTATTTTTGATGTCAAAGTGGAATGAGTTTGTTAGATGGGAGGAGGAGTTTAAGAGCCCTTAACTTTTAATTTTACTTATAAAATGTAAGTCTCAGGTTAAGTTTATATATATTAATTTGCTTCTATTCCTTCTTTTATGCCTTACCGATAAAACTTAAATAACTATTTGCTTTAAATCCCTAGCGTATTTATGGTCGAAAATATCGAGCCCTTACCTCAATTTTATCATTAGCGACAAGATGCAAATTTTACAGAAAACTAATTATTTAACTGTTTCCTGAGCATCAAAAGCAATCGGACCTATTAGGAAATGATTTTAATCATTTTTAATAATATCATTTGGCCTAATTGTTCGGAAAAAAAATTAAACAGTGTTTTTCCAACTTTACTTTTGTCCCTTAGATTATGATTGGCGGTTAGGGCTCGATTTATGTGCTGTGATCATTACACTTCAACGGCACTCACATCTCCATAGACACCATAAGTTATTGATATATTTACAGTTAACTGTTTTGTAGTAGTTTTAGAGAATTGTTGCAAGTCAGAGTCTCCAATTCTGATCACAAACAAATAATGAAAATGTATCCATTCAGTTCAAATAGCAAATATTTTTAATGTCATAATTTTATTCAAAGCGTTTGTGTTTCACTATAACTAACAATTATTTCACAATCTATGGCACAGAATAGCATCGCATCATAGATTCGAAATGCACCCACGATACCTCCTGACTCTCTGGACATAATTCTTATTGTCAATTCCACAAAATGTGTGCAAGTTGTGTATTGTACTGATACCAAGGTACGCCTAGGCTAACCATAAAGCCGCAATCGTCAGAATATCACCAGAATACCTTTTGAACAAATAGTTTGGTGAACATTACTTCAAAGTACATTGAATTTCTAGGTTTTAGTGTTTACGTTGCTTAGGGCACTGTACTTATTTGAGTTCTATTTACTTCTTTTTTGTTAATATATATTTATGTTTAGTTAACCTTTCAAATGTAAGATACTTCTTCATATTAAACAACTCTTGATTTATTTCAATCATTCATTAATTAAGTATAAATGACGATGTTAATACTTATATTAGCTTCTTCGTTTGCTTTCTGCTTTTCCAAAATTTTGTATTCAAACAAAAATACATAATCACATTTAGCAGCTTTACTTATTTTATTAAGTTACACTTCTATAACTCCTTTTGTTTAAATTAACAACAACAAAAAAAAAAACAAATACATACAAATTGTACCAAACTGTCATTGCAACTTAAAATTTATTTATGGAGGAGGCTCGAAAATTTATTTATGGACGATGCCAATCTATAACATTTTTTGGAAGTTAATCGTCATTAAAATTATGTACTTCCGTGACTTGAAAAAAAAACTCTGGTTGATCGGTGCATGAATGAACCTAACCCTACAGGCCGCATAAACACTTGTAGAATCAGAATTGTTATAAATTGGCATGCTTCGAGTCTCATTGTACAGTAAGTATATCTGAAGATTTTAAGTAGCACACATATATCAATTTAATATTCGAAATTCAATTTGACTATTTAGGATAATTCAAAAAACTTTCCAGCAAGATCTTTCGAGTATAACATTGGGCGACATTTATAAAATTTTTAAACAATTCCTCTTATCTTCAAACTCAACCAAAACTTAAAAAGGTACACGTTTATTGCATTTGCTTTAACATTTAAATATAATTTAATTTGCTTCCAGTCTAACGCGATACATTTCTAGAGGTAATACTATTAAGAACAAGCAGAGGACAATGTCATCTGAATGTAATTGACAAAACTAGCTAAATAAGTTCATTACTATAAAAATTTCACCTCTAGAAGTTTCTCGCATTAATCTGAAATCAAACCGTCTAATGCTTTTCATTTCTTTTTATTTATCTATGTATGTATATAAGAAGCTTTTGTATTCCGTAAAACCTTTTTTTTTATAAGTGTTGAAAGTTAGTTTCGTTTAAAGACATTTTTGCATCAGCCTTATTCTGGTTGCTAACTCTTTGAGGATCTAATATATTTTGCTATCCCTTAGAGAGAAAAAAACGGGTACCCCGTTGAACAAATGACATTTATTTCGAATCTCATTTCATCTGATGGATAGGAATTGAAATTGATCTATAAATACTTTGGGAGTCGAGCAACATAGTAGGGCTGTGTAGTGTATTGTTGTTAGTTAGTGATTCAGTTCTTTTTGTTTTAAACTAATAAAATGGAATATAAAGTTTCTCGAATAATTTATGTATATTTTCTTAAAAGCTTTTTGTTTTTTATTGTATTTCATTTCACACAACTTTACCCACTTTGTTTGTCGTATTTTAATGTTTCGTATAGCGGCCACTTTGTATACTAATAACTTGTGTTGAATTTTATAATACATATTTATAACAAAGAAAGTACCTAAAATAGAAAATACAAAATTTAAATTACAAACATAAAAATGAAATAAATCAAAATATAAATATATGTAATCCAAAACCAAAATTCGAATAAAATCGTTATAAAAAAAAAAATTAATTAATTTTTTTTTAAATAGATTAAGTGCCATTTACATAAGCAATAGTGAAATAGTATATAGAATTTAATATTATTATTATTATAACTTTTTTTTCAAATATTTAATGTATTTTTCTTGTTAAATTTATCTTTTCATTATTTAAAGTTATGAAAAAAAAAAAAAATGTTTTTAATACTAAAATAAGCGTTCCACACTTCTTCACTCTCTTAAATGTAAATTTTTTCTGTTTTGTTCTTTATATTTATAATATAAATAATAATCTCTTGTGAAAGTTCAAAAGTTCTTTCGAATACTGTTAAATTTACTACAATAGATAAAAATGATTTTAATAAAAAAAACTAAAATAAATAATTTGTATTCGTTTTAGTTGATCATAATTACTTAGAAATTATAAAAACCGACAGACATTTATTTCGTTATTAGAATTTTTTTCTAAATTTGAAGCAAACCCGTCTAATCGATTAGGCTCTAGCTTGATGGATATCAGGATGTACAGACCGACGAACGTCTTGTCGAAAATTACTTTTTTGTACTTCTCCATCAACTCAATGTTAATTTTAGCTGAAGCCTCGACATTTTTGTTTTAACACGCAACCAATACTTGCCCCTAAGAGCAGGTAAGAATTATGAATCACTGTAGAGGGAATGGTCAAGGGCCTTAATAGGTATAACGATAACGAGCAAACGATATAATTTAGGCTATATCTGACTCTTTATTCATTTACAGTGTCGGCCAAAACTAAAGCAACTTATTGAATAAACAAGGACTTCAGCCCTATCGAGGTATCCGTTAGGAAAATGTTCCGAAACGATAGTCCGTTCCGACCGGAACTTAGATTTCGTTCGAGGTATCCACTTCGGAACAAAAAAGATAAAGCATACAATCGCATTCATTTGACACATTCGTCCGGACTAGTTCAATATGTGATAATCTTTGTGTTGTTTAAAAGTTTATAAATCGGTCCACAAAAATGGATAGTGTTGCTTTATCATCTATTTGTTATTTCAACCAACCTGTCTTGCTGAGTCGTCTTCGTTGTTTATTGCACTAACGAAACAAAATTATATTTATTTATATTTTTTTGCTTACTTTTCTTAAAATATTCCGCAACTACTTTCTGTCGGAGAATTTCGGAAGAAATTTAACGCACAACTGTCAAAAATTCTGGTCTGCAAATGATTTAATTTGAACAAATTTTATTATATTTGTATCAATGATATTTTTTAGACTGTCCACATGATAGACATACGAACAAAAACAATATTTCATGACTACAAAATAAAATAAAAAATAACAACGATAAATTATATCTTTTGACGTGGCAAAAACTAAAGCAACTTCTTTAAAACTTAATAATTTCTATCAAATTAATCAATATTTTGTTGCAAAACCTTTGTTTTTTTAACAGCTCTGCATCTCCTTGGCATACTCTGTACTAAATTTGAAATAATTAAACTTGGAACGCCTCTTTCACCTGGATAATGGATAAAGAGGTCGTTCACATTTCTAGAATTTTCTCTCACAATTCTCCGTTCTACGATCTCCCATAGATTTTCTATGGGGTTGAGATCTGGAGACTGAGCCGGCCATTTCATGACATCAATTTTTTTAACTTCGAACCATTCCTTGACTATTTTAGAAGTATTTTTCCGGTCGTTGTCGTGTTGGAATGTCCATTTGAGCGGAACATCCTCCTCAGCATGTGGAAGCATAGCGTTCTCCAAGATGTCTCGGTACATGAATCGAACCATGATGACATCAATTTTATGTATAAGTCCCACCTCTATAAATCGTTTTCACGGAATCGTTGAAAGTGTAAAATTTAATTAAACGGGATATCACTGATTTGGGAATGCAATATTTTTTTGATAATTCGGCTTGAGAAGATCCACTTTTAAATTTATTTATTAATTGTTATTTGCAGTTAGGCTGCATTTCTTTCGCTCCGTCATATTTACATTACGTCATTTTTCATTGTGACACGTTAACCAATTCAAACTTATGGTTTTTTTCATCTCATGTCATCAAATTACAAGCAAAAAAAAGTGCTCGAAATAAATTCAACTAAACTTCTTAATTTTCAACTGATCAGAGCTTATGAACTTTACAATATAAATAAACAATATTCATAGCAATAAGAAAAAAAAAAATATTTTAAAATCCTGGCTGATAAGTACGAAGTTAACCTGTAAACATTTTCTTAAGCAAATAGTTGCTTGAGTTTTGGCCCACACTCTATATCTATATGATAGGGACAGCTATTGCAAAAATGAAAAAACAAGTACCAGGTACTTGGTACTTGAAAATCATCAAGTACAAGTACTTTTTCAAGTACTTTCATCTAAGTACATTGACTGGGTACTGTAAAACTGCCTTGTACATTTTCAAGTACAAGTACATTTTCAAAATTTTTTCAAGTACAAGTAGGTGCATTTTCAAGTACATTTCGAGTACAAGTCCATTTTCAAGTATTTCTAAGGTACAAGTCTATTTTAAAGACTGTTCGAGTATGAAATTTAATGAACATATTTTATAATTTATGAAGCAAATTATGTTATTTATGTATAACATATTTATATACCTAACCGAGGCCGAGGGTTTGAAACGCGAGCATAACTAAAATGATTTGTACAGGTCTATTTAATAAAATTGATCCAATTTGTACGTAAGTGGACATTTGTATGTTAGTAATTAACAGGGAAAGGATTTTGCTGACCTAAAAAAATCAAAAAAGGCAAACAAAAGTTCTTAAAAAGGCAAACAAAAAGGCATTTATTAAAAAAAGAGAATATAATCATAACTTAACGTCTAATTATAATAGCATTGAATTACAACAGATTTTCGAAGTTCTCAGGTAACAGCCTTCTACGATTGTCTCTTAGAAGCGGGTTAAATGAGCTACTTTCCACCTGAGCAGTAATGAGTGGAGCCCATTTTAAACTCTCTACATCATTCACTTCAACGTTTTCGGAAAGTATGGAGTTGACGTCGCGTCGCCATTTATTAGAGCATTTGCTCAACAGTTTTAAGTCCACGATTTACATTAAAAACAGTAGTGAACTTTTTCAACACTTCATTTGCAATTATTGGTCCTTTCGATTTTTACAAATTTTCATTGACATTTGCAGTGCAAGGAAATGCACGATCTTTCATAGAGAAATGCAAAGATCTAGTTTTTATGAGTAAAAAAATAAAAAAGGACAAGAAATTTTATTGAGAAATGATCATAGTAACTTTATCTACAGTCTACACTACCTGCTTTCTTTTTCTTGTATGTTGAGGCAAGCAAATTTTGAATTTTGTTTAAGAGTTTTTCGTTAAACTTTGATAAAAAAAAGCAAGCAAGTCAAAATTGTCAAAAAAGACACTAACGGGTAAAAAAGCCAAACAAAAAAGCAACGGATAAAAAAGGCAAAATAAAATACAAATATTTTGAATCAGGAGGACATGAATCGTGTTTGTATCAAGTCTATACTTTCTTACGATCACGCAAAAAAAAAAAAAGGCAAAGTTAGCAAAATCATTTCCCTCGTAATAAACCTAGTATCTTGTATTTACTCATTAACCAGTTGTTGTTAAGTAATTTCAGTGAAACTAGAAACTTTTTTTTTTTTCATTTCGAAAATTTTTTAGTTTTTCCGTTTAAATATATTTTTTTTAAAATATCATATTCTGGGTGGAAAACACATCACAGTGATAGAAATCGTTCTAGTTTAACTCGCGATTCAAGCCCTTGGCCTCTATTAGGTAAACATGTTATACATAAATAACATAATTTGCTTCTAAATTATAAAATATGATCATTAAATTTTATACGCGACTCGAACAGTGTTTAAAATAGACTTGTTCTTTAGAAATACTTGAAAAAGGACTTGTACTTGAAAATGTACTTGTACTTGAAAATGTACTGGGCAGTCCTACAGTACCCAGTAAATGTACTTAGATGAAAATACTTGAAAAGTACAAATGTACTTAAGTACCTTACAACTCTGGGTCAAACAAATTTGTACCAATAACGGTTATTCGTTAACTGTCACATAACCGTTTTTTTGTTTAATTTTCAAATGTTATATTCAGGGGCCCATTTAAAATAAAATGGAAGAGATTTCACATGTAAAATATTTATTTGAAAATTCAATATCTTGAAAATGGGTCGACGAATTTGTTTGAAACTTTGTTTAATAGTGTATTTTGGTAAATACTTTAAGTGCCAATCGATTTAAAAAAATTTCAAGCAATTTTATAATGCACCCTTTGAGTATATATAAAATGGAGTGCTCGTTCCTATCCCTGATGCATTGTAGTACTTGAGCCTGTGATAGGGGGCGTGATTTCAATATAGAGAGGGTATTTTGACAGCTAGCAGCTATGATGGTTACGTTTTTGGAATATAAACGAGCACTCCATTTTATATATACTCAAAGAATGCACCTACATACCTCTATATAAAATTATTTTTATGATCCAGATGACATAATCAGCCCAATTCTAAATGAAAATTGGTGGAGAAATGCTTCCCTTTTCCCTACTCTCCTATTCTAAACTATAAATTCTCGGGAATTTCGTTCCCTTTTCCTTATTTTAAGCAAACTTCGAATACGAGAAATAATACTACGAGAAAGAAGCTGGCAGTGTAAATGTCCAAAAAATGGAAAATGTAAATATATTTGATGTGAGGAGCATTTTAATTTTGGGAGAACAAATTATCCGAGGGTTTTTTTTTCCCGGGGAGTATTTAAAATTGGGCTGAATGTACCTGGTTTTCATATTGATCTATTTTAAACGTTTTTCAACTATTTAAATAACGAATCATTAATAGTTAAGAGCAACAGTTCTCAAACTTTTTAAGCTGTGGAACCCTTGACAAGGTGCAGATATATTTCGGAACTCCCACTCTTAACAATAGCAAACAATTAAAGATAAGTGTAAAGAATGAAACTGTTTCATTGTTTGATTTATAATTATTTTAAAATTTACTTCTGTGTCCAAAAGCTGTATTCGCATAGAGGGCACCCCCAATCTCGATCTGTATTTAGGTTTTTCATTAGTATACTCTAAAAAGCCAACAGGGATACGTTGGGGCAAAAAGGAGAACATTTAGAAAAAGTGATAAGAAAAAATACATCAAACTTATAAGAAAAGTAGTCATTAAAATCCGTAGGAAGCTGCAGCAAATGACATTGAAAAAATCGTGCTTGCGAGTCCAAGTCTCCCAATGAGACTGCAAAAGAGAGTTCCAGTGATATCTACACTTGAATTAAAAATATTTATGTATTTTTTTTAATAAAATTAAAAAGATAAATGAATCCCTAAAACAAACTGGGCACGAGCAGATCGCACGAACTTGCTCTCGTAGCTAACAACTTTAACGTAGCTAGGAATTGATGGTGTACAAGTACATGTATTTATGGGTTCCAAAATATTATGATATCATTACCAAAAAAAAAAAAATTAATAAATTTTTACTTATAAATTACTATAAATTTGTTACTTTAATGGCTTAAAAAGTTAGAGCTCAAAATCAAGTATGCCGTCTGAATTGTTTGATAAATATGAATTTATGAAAAAAGAAATCAAAAATCGTTGGAGCATTTTCAAAAATAAAATCTGGTATGCCAAGATTTAGTATTAAATAAAATACAATTTTACACAAAATAAAAAAAAAATATTCATTAGCCCGTTCTCAAGATACTTAATTTTTAAAAAAAAGCAATATTTTTTAAAAATCCAAAAATTATTTTTTTCAAAATTTGTATATGCAAAATTAGTTGATTTGTGAAGGAGCTCTTGTATACAAATTTCGGTTGAAATCGGAGCAGCCGTCAACGAGAAATTTGAAAACAAAAAAATCGGTTCTATGACAGGTACCGTTATTGATAAAATGTATTTTTATCAAAATATTGACCATACCTTAAATAGTAAACACACATCTTATTTTTCAAAATTCTTGGAGCCGTTTTCGAGAAAAATAATTTTTTTCTTAACGGTTTTTCAACATTTGTATGGAAGGTTCCCTTATTTTTTAATTTAGAAAGATGATTTTTTTCAAGTATTCTACAAAATAATAAAAAAAACTATCTTACACCTAGTTTTGAAAATATTGACCAAGTCGTATTGAAAATATGTCAATTTCATTTTTTTTTATATGAACATGACAGGACTTCGGACTGAAAATCACAGAAACTCAAAGTAAAGGAAGACAGACAGACAGAATTTGCGGGACCCACTTTTTTCGCGTTCTCTATTATCGTAATGTTAGGGAAAATTATTTATCTCGAGTTCGATTTTTTTTACGAATCCATAACTTACCATATAGTACCTATATCGCAAGTAAAAACAAACAATCATCAGCATAAGAAAATGTCTTTGTTTCAAATTGGTCAGGTATCATTGATTTCAATGAGAAAATAAGGAAAATGTTTACTCTGCCAAAGTCAGGTACCGTTATCTTTGGAGCTACCAAAACATTTTGCCCTCTAGGGATCCCCAAAAACCTAAACTCCAAATTTAAAGAAAATTGCTTCAGTGGCTTAGGTTGGACGTCGAAATACCGAGAGAATTTTTGGAAGTTATCGAAATCGGTTGGATAGTTTTTGAGAAAATGGTACCACAAAATTTGTTTAATGCTACGATTAATTACGATCAATAATTGCCCCTAGGACTTGTTTACTTCCTTGGAAGGATTAGCTATATATACTTGTTTTAATGCTATTTATATATAGATATTGCAAGTAAAAAAGGATGTCTAGAATTTAACCACCGTTGAAATATGGGGCTGCATTCACATTTCCCCTTACTTTCAATAAGACAGCATTTAAAATATAGTTAAGAGCATCTAAACAATAATTTTATAAAATATGCAAAACACTCTAAGGCCCATTGAGAGTGCGAGATCATCCGAGTTTCAGAGTTTAACTCGACTTAACCCCTTGAATTTGGTGACTTTAACTCGAGTTGAACTTTAATCTCGTCACTGAAAAATTAGGCCTAAGAATGGCAGATTACATAGAGCAACAAAATTTAAAAGAAAAACAATATTTTCTAATAAATGAAGACTTTTTATTTAATGAAAACAGTTTGGCAATTCTGAGATGAATTTTACTTGAAGTAAAACAAATGTTAATTTTTCTTAACAAAATAATAACAAACAAAATGAAAAAAGTTTTTTGATTACAAAATTTTTTTTTTTGTAGTAACTTTCTTAGGCTTTAAAGCAAAAGCAGCCGGACATATTGCTTTATTTAAACATTCAGCACAATTTGGCTTGATTGGTGTGCAAATGGTTTGTCCAAATCCAACTAACAAATGATTTAATTCTTTCCAGTAATCTGATGGCAACCAAGATTCTAATTGTTTGCGAGTTTGTTCAGGTTGTTTAGTTTCTTTACGCACCCAACCAAGACGATTGGAGATTCGATGAACATGCCCATCGACGCCTAGAAAAATCAGTTAGGTAAATTATAACAATGAATGCATACGAAAAATTTTAGTTGAAAAGTTTTCTTACCAATTCCGGTGATTATACCCCAAGCGGCATTCATGCAAATATGTGCCATTTTTGGTCCAACTCCTGGCAATTCAATAAGACTCTTGATGTCATTGGGTATGTCTGAATCATATTGGTCAATGAGGATTTGTGATGTGCTTATAATGTGTTTTGCTTTGGTCTGAAATAAAAAAAAACGATTATTTTAATCATTTGAAGTTAAGCTTATTGGAGAACAAAATGCTTAGGTACTTACTTTATAGAATGACACTGGATAAAGCACATTTTCAAGCTTCTCTGAATCCATGTCGGCAATTACTCGGGGAGTACAATTGCTACCCGCACGTAAACGCTTCATGGCAGCATGTGTGACCTCATCTTTGGTTTGACTCGAAAGCATCAGTGCCAAAAGAACATGGTACCTGCGCGTCTGTAATATAAGAACAAAACATAAAGAGTAAGAAGAATGACATTTACCAATTAGTTTTACCTTTTCATCGGCAGTTTCATCCGAGCACCTGTCGCATCCCATCGTATCGACCGGAGCTGGAACATTCGCCCGCATCAATCTGATGTTTCCTAGAATTTCTGACCAATTATTTGGTTCCCATTTATCTAGCTTTAATTCTCTTGACTTTGAGGAGTCCTTCGATTTTCTTTTAGCTACTTTCACCGGTGAAGGTAGGGGTTCTTCTTCTTTCTTAACAGCTTCTGTTGAGCTTGAGGCTTCTGCTGTGTCTTCTTTAATAAATGGATTTATTTTAACAACTTTTGGTGATTCTTTAGGAACTTGTTCTGGTTTTGTGGCTTTTTTAGGTTTGCTGGCAATTGGTTCAATTACATTGGTTATAGGTGCTGGCCTTAGAACTTCTATTGAACCTTCGAGTTCGGGCAGCTTCTTTATATCTTCGAGAATCGCCTGTATTTCTTTTGATTTCTTAGACTCCCTCGCCGATTGTTTTTTGGGCTTTTCTTCAGGAAATTTTTGTACAAAAACTGTTGCTTGGCTAGCAAGCGATGATGTTTCTTTAAGCTTGTTTGTTGTTGCTGCTGAAACAGCTACTCTTTGATTTCTTGTTTTGATGGGAGAGAAATAAGGTGATGTGGTTGTTGCTTCGCTTTTAATTATATCTTCAATGTCCTATAAAATAAAATGCATAAATATTATATTACATAAAAGTGTTATTTTTGTTTCTTTAATTTTGAATTAAATCTATTTTCGTACACGAATGGGTGCGATTTTCGTCTTCTCTTGCTGGAAAAGTTTCTCGGGTAAATCAACAGGCTTTCGGCGGGGTGCCATTTTCATAAATATATTTCCGAGTCTTTTAAATAAATTCATTAATGTTATAAATTGTACTTTAATTTATAAATGCGAAGAAAATTAAATTACAAAAAATAGTTTACAAAAAAAACAGTAAATTTCAGAAAAAAACAAAAAAGAAATCAAACGCATAAACGTCAAATTTAAAGTTGTCATGCGTTCGTTCATTACGAACAACATTTTGTCGTCCACTGTCAATGTTCTTGCAATGAACAACTAGATGGAGGCGAATGTGTAGTCAATACAAGAACCATATGTCCCAAAAATTATTTGTCTTTTTTAATTGTCAAAAAAGGTGGTTGTCTTTATTTATAATTCGTACTTTTGCATGTCCGTTTCCTGTCTAATAAAGTTCGTTATTCGAATGGCAGCTTTGAATTTTCAAAACAAAAGTATAATTTTTGCAGAGCAAAAGAAAATAAAATTCCTCGACGAATTCTCAAAATAAAATATGTACATACATACATAAATATGTACATAAATCCATTTCAAAATTCGGAGAGGCAGTGAACCTAATTTTTATATTTATACCGTTCCAAATCATTTTATCCAGGTTCTGTTTAGTAAATACAAATTCTTATGCTCCGGAAAATATCCAGTATAGAGCTAAAAAAAACTGCTGTTTTTGATTTTTTTTTTCTCTCTGGTTTAGGTTTTACTTTCGGTTCAATCCAAATAAGTGTTTTTTTTTTGTGTCTTCTCTAATTTGAGATCAATTTCGTTTTGTGTTACTTTTACAACCATTGATCTGAAATCACCCCCCAATCTGAAGTTTTTGAATGGAAATGGAAACCTCATTACTTCTGCCATAAACAGGTTTGTTTGTTGATATTTTTTTAACAGTGTTTGATTTGTTTTCTGGGGCGTGCACTATAATGCACTCTGAGCTTATATCACAAACCCGGTTTTTTCTCGGGGAAAAAAATGATATGCAGTTTAGTTTCAAAAGAAAAAAAAACAAATATTTTGCGAGTTTTGATGACAATAGTCTGCTTATTTCCTTATAAGAAATGATTCATATAGGTAGATTAATTGTTTCACCAAATTTCGCAAAACATTTTTTTGTATGGATTTTGACAGAAAATTTTTAAAGATGTACGAAATTTCACGTTACCAAATCAAACAGATATTTTGTCAACGGGTTTGAGGAAAAATCTTAAAAAATTGAAAGTTTGTGTGTTTATGAAAACAAAACTACGGAAGCTAGCTTATTTCCAGTTGCACCACTCAATTGTGTTCAGGCAGTTATGCCGCATTTATACGAATGACAAAACTGTCATTAAGATGGCAAAATAATAATGAAATTCATGCAATGAAATAATTTTACGCTTTGCAAAAAGATATAACTTTCCGCAAAATGTTTACATGAACACCCCCTTAAAAATACTTTTGTAAACGTGGGAAATAATCATATTCAACGTCACAAATGATCCCAGTGTATCAGGTTTATTTCTGCATCAAATTCGTAAGGCAAAATAATCTGTTCTGCAGAATATTTTTCCCATTCAAAATTTTAACAATTCATTTAATGCGTAATCACTTATTTCTCAAATACAATCGTATATTAGGTGTATCCAATTTTTTAATTCAATCATTTTTGTTCAAATCGTTTTTTCTAACATCGAGGAGCTGTGTTTGCCAAATCAGAAACGTCTAAGTTCAACCAGAAAAAGTGTTGAAATTTTCATTCCTGCTTTATTTACTTCCTTCCCTCTACATTTCTACCCCCCTCCCAATCTGTCAAAAAAAAAAAACGAAAGACGAAACAACCAAAAAACGAATCGTGTAATCGGAATCGGACACAACATGAAGTCACGGTTGCAAAAGTCTATACAATTGTATTTTTTCCGATACACTCGACATTGCTAAAGTACACAAATACACTTTTATAAAATTCAGTACACTTTATACTTAATTATTATTCTTAATGCAGGGCGAAACAAGTTTTAACAAAAAAAAAAAACAGATAAAAGCCATCAATCACCCAATAACTCTTGAGAATCCGAATTTTTCAAGGAAGTACATTTTTGTTTGGCGTATTTCACTTTCGTTTATTTTGGACATACATATGTGAGTTTCTTTTACACTTAGCACTTCTTTTAAGGATAGAGTAAATTGAGCCAACCCAATGAACAAATCATTTCCTACACTTAGTTGATATGATGTTTGGGCACAGAATCGCAACGCGGTACACAATTTAAGGATGTTGGGAATCGATGATTTTCTTATTCCCAGCTTAAGTTTTCAGAAATTAAATCCATAAAGGCTGGCTTGGATTATCAAAAATAGTTAATAAAGCTATAAAAGACAAATAAATGAAAAGAAAAAAAAAAACTACAAACTCAAGTAAAATGTACAATTTATCAACTCCAAGGGGTTGGATGAATTTCTTATATTGCGCCGTTTTCTGATGTCCTCTGAAATTCTATTTATTGTATATTCTTCTGAATCTTTTTCACTTAACGCTTCGATTCATCCATTTCTTATTTTAAGTTTATTTTTATAAAAATAAAATATTTATATTGCAAACTTCACAAAACGAGATAAATAAATAAACAATCCAGTTTGAAAAAAAAACGATCTGTCAAACGTCAAAGTATGAATAATTCACAATTTATACTTTTTCATTCACAATAACTCATATACTAGTTGATCAAGTTACGCAATACCGATTGAGAAATCCGCCGATGGTGATGATCGTTGAAAGTGCGATCGCTGATCGACAACCGCAATAGGGCCCAATGTTAACAAACATTGCTTTGTTTAAGAGGTTTAGAACTTTAAAAAAAAAAAACACAAAAAATTCGAAAAAATGAATGAAATATTTATTTGAATCGATAGTTTGAACCTTGCAATTTAATGTTTAAAGATAATTTCATGCAAATGTTGACCGCGGCTGCGTCTCAGGTAGCCCATCCGCTGAGTCCAATTTTGGCATACTCTTTCACACATATCGGCCGGTATCTCACGAATGAATGCATGGATGTTGGCTTCCAGTACGTCAATCGAAGCGGGCTTGTCCCTATAGACATTAGCCTTGACATACCCCCACAAAAAATAGTCTAATGGTGTCAAATCGCACGATCTAGGCGGCCAATTGACCGACCCGAAACGTGAAATTAACTGTTCACCAAACTCGCCTCGCAATTGCGCCATTGTTTCGCGTGCTGTGTGGCATGTGGCACCGTCTTGTTGAAACCACATATCATGCAAGTCAAGAACTTCCATTTCGGGCAAAAAAAAGTTTGTTATCATCGCTCGGTAGCGTTCACCATTGACAGTAACGCTGCGATTCGAATCACCTTTGAAGAAATATGGCCCAATAATGCCGCCGGCCCATAAACCGCACCAAACAGTGGCTTTTTCGGGATGCATTCGTAGCTGTTGCAATGCTTCTGGCTGATCTTCACTCCAAATGCGGCAATTTTGCTTATTTACGTACCCATTCCACCAAAAATGAGCCTCATCGCTGAACACAATTTTTCGATAAAAAAGCGGATCCTCGGCCAGCTTTCCAAGAGCCCATTCACCAAAAATTCGGCGTTGTGGTAGGTCGGCTGGCTTTAGTTCTTGCACCAGCTGTATCTTAAAAGGCTTTACGCCCAAATCCTTCCGCAAAATTTTCCACGTAGTGCTGTTACAAAGGCCTAACTGCTGGGAACGGCGCCGAATCGACATTTCGCGGTCTTCTGTCACACTAGCTGATACGGCCGCAATATTTTCTTCACTACGCACAGTACGTAAACGTGTTGGTGGTTTAATGTCCAACAAAGTAAATTTGGTGAGAAATTTGGTCACAATCTTCCGAATAGACTGCTCAGAAGGTCGAGAATGCCGACTATAAAATGGAAGCAGCGCGCGATGAACATTTCGAACCGAGCACGAATTTTGATAGTAAAATTCAATAATTTGCAACCGTTGTTCATTTGTAAGACGATCCATGGTTAAATTGCAAACCAAACTGAAGCTGTTTGACAGTGACACAAGGTACTAAACACACGTCAGCTGTCAAAACCAGTGTTGCCAAAACGAACCAGCTAAAAAATCACCACAATCATATGCAAGTTTACATGGGGCAGATTAAAAGTGAAGAATATATAAACAAAAAAAAAAAAAACACAAAGCATATCTAATTCTTTTGGACAAATTTTAAGAAAAAGAAATAGAGCAAGAAAATTAATTCGATTCGAACCAGTGACAAAAAAGAAGAAAACCTACAATTTTGGGCGCTTTTTGAGTCATTCCTTAGTCCAAACTCGTTTCCTCTTATTTGGTTGCCTTTATTTTCATCTTAGTCTTGATATTTTAACATTTTATTTATTATGAGAGTTGCAATCATAACATCCACCATGGTTAAAATTCTTAAGAAAAATGATGTTTGACAGCCTGTTTGACAAATGTGAACGCAAATGGCTTCAATCCATCAAATATTCATCAAACCATATTTGTCAAACATATTTGAGAATATGAACCCCCCTATTATGCAGATATGAAGACGAACATGTTCATCTTCTTGATGGTTCACTTTCACACGCTCGAAGTTTTGGCATACATCTGTCTGACCCGCTCTACTTTTCTTCATATTTGAACGTACCCATTACTGAAAAATAATGAGTCAATACAAAATTATAATCTCACATGCAGCTGTTTTCAGAGGTTTGTTTTGACGTTTGGTCTTTTTTGACGCTTGACCGTCGCGTTCCTTGTAAAAATTTACCGTCGCGTTCTATTCTTATCCGCTTAACTTGTCCGCGTTCTGTTTGAAAAATACCAAATGATTCTACACAAGACAAAGAACGCGACGGTCAAAAATGTCGACCGCACCGCCAGACCGCGTCCTGTGTGTCCCGGGCTTAAATTATCTACAGAAAAATTGCTCTTCCAGGCTAGTGGTACCGCCACCGTCGTCGTTTTGGTTTTTTTTAAAGTACTATAGATATTTATTTACAATGGTGACAGCACAACGTTAATACGATGTCATCATCATCATAATTAAACGTCACATTTTGACATAAAAATAATGACAGATTTTGGACCATTTGCACGATTTGGTAATTTATGGGAAGGAAATGGATGGAATAATAGAGACTTGTCACTCCTGTTAAATGCCTAGATCTTAATTCTGTTCAATCTTTGTACCTATATAAAAACTGAGAGTCTACGAATCAAAACTGTTATTATTTTGGAAAATTGTTCTGGATGTAATAAGCCCAAACCTTGGACTACAAAGAACATTTTTCCAAAATAATAAGAGTTTTTATTCGTAAACTCTAGCGAACTTAAGCCCAGCTGTAATATTTTTTTGAAACCAGGGACTTTTGCTGAGCTATGCAATCTATCAAATCCTTGTCGTTGAGTTTTCTTTTGATTGTTCTGCTGCTTGAAGGCCTTCCACAAAAGTGGGAAACAAATTATATAGAATAGTGTGGAAACAAAATATGACAGCCCAGCCTACAAAACCCGACATTCTATTTTCTATCCCAAACTATTTGAAATGTGTTAATACATGCAAATTTTTTGGGATGGTTTTAATTCTATCCCACATATTATCACACTATTTTTTAGGTTAAGGTAATGTATTAATACAAGCAAGTGTGAAAGCAAAATATGAAGTAATTTCTTTCCCACAAATTTGGCAGTCGCGTGGAATTCCTTCCCACTTTAAATTTGGCATGTATTAATACACAGTGGGCTATACTCTGTTCAACAAAAATCAGTACATGGAAGATAGGACGTTTGCATCTCTGTCTGGTCGCTTTGGCTTGCATATACCTATTTCAAGTAAAAGATCTCATTTGGTTTCCGTACTTAGCAATTTAGCATTATATCTCACCTTAATTAATTCTGTTCTCAAAAGCTTGAAAACAGAAAGCTATTTTATAAAAACCACTGAAAATGCTCTTTTGTATTGCTTTCGATGGGTAAACGTAACTCTGTTGGAATATATGCTTTTTTAGCTCACACAGCCAGTTACAGGTATGACAATGCTGAGCCCAGAAAGTGAAGTAAATTGGCAAACAAAAACGAATTAGATTTCAAAAATTTGTAGTAGATAATGAAAAAATCAAAATGTATATAGAAAAAAGCTTTTTTTTAACAATGTTCTACGTTTAACGTGTTATACGTTTAACAATGACTATTTTTTACAGAATAAGTTTCACGTAGCTGCTACGTAGTTCACGTAGTTGCTACGTAGCAGATGCATAAAATAAATAAATGTAAATAGTAGAAATACTGCATGTGTAGTAAATAGTCATCTCTGAGCCAGAGTAGAAACGATTATACTGTGCTCAAAAGGTAAAAGCTCTTAAGTCTGGTTTCATAGTTTTAAAAAAAGTGAATTTTTAACTTTGAATCTGTGTTTGAAAAAAACTAAGAGGGTTATAATGATACAATTTTCAGAACTTTATCTTTATATATACAATTATTTGAAAATGTGGCTAAAAGTTGGTCAAGTGAAGTATTTAATGCATTTATTTATGTTTTTTTTGACCTCAGTGCTTTTACCAAAACAACTATTGCAATTTTTATTTAATATGTCACCTAAGATACAAAATTTCCTTAAGTCTATTTCAGAAACTTAAATGCAGGAAATTTTGTGTGGTAAAACATCTTAAGTCGACATAAGCGATCTTACTTTGTTGATTAATATCGAACATAATATGTTTTACCAAAATAATTCCTTCGTATTTTCTGAAAAAATAAATAAATTGATACATAAGATTAGTCATCATCTACTTATGTTATTTTACCTTTTGCAGGAACCTAAGAAGTAAACTTAAGATATTTTACAAACGGTCAAAACTTTCTTGTTTTTAAAGATTTATCAACAGGGGTAAGAGATAAATACAGGTTGTGGACAATATATGTAAGAAAGGGATTAATAGCTAAAACCACTTAAGTCGACTTAAGTAAGATCTTTTACCTTTTGAGCACAGATATGATCAGTGTGCTTTGGGAATGCAATGAGGATGGTCATGGTGGAGTGTACGATATTTTGCAGGGCATTACAACAACAATTCCTGTACGTTGTTCAGTGGGTTAGAATCTTTTTTATTGGCAGTTTTCTCAATTCAATGTCGTGAGAGTACTCAAACTTTGTTGACACGAAACTAACTCCTTTGGGTAATGCATTGGCAAGTACATCACGTATGAAGAGTGTGACCAATGCTCGTAGATCATCATCATTTCCTAATCATACAAACTCTCGGAATAATGATTCTATCAATAAAAAGAATAAAATTGAAATGCCTATAATTGTTACTGATGATACTGATGGATCTCTCCCTTTGGATGCCAGTTCTTTAGATGTTTTATCTGCAAACGATAAGAGCAATCCAATTTTATCTGCATTGGATATTCATCGTACAATAGGGGTTAGTGATAATGCTGCCGGAGATGGTGGTGTTGTTGTTTCTCATGCTAATCTGCCATGCGGTGCTGCGGCTGATATTGTTATTGTTCATGGTGCGGCTGATGTTGCTGAGTCTGGTGTTGTTCCTAATTCTGAGGTGATTGACGATGTTGTTGTTGTCAATGATAAAGATGATGCACTCGTTGTATCTACCGATGCTGTTAAGGGCGACTCTGCTGCCGCTGCTGATTTGATTACAATTAATGGCAATAAGAAGGGCGCCACATATAAGATGGGGTCTGCCGATGATAATAATGGTTGTCTCGCTGCGGCTGCTGATTTGAATGGTACCACTGGACCTACAAATACCGAAGGTGCTGGGAAAAATCTCATCACAGAAAGTAATCGGATACCAAAAAATGTAATTTTTGGTTCAAGCTTAAAAAATGCGGAATTTATAGTCTATAATAATCTAAAATGGTTTCATCTGTCTAAATTTTCACCGACAACGTCTACTGATTCCATAATCAACTACTAATCCACCAATTTGAATGCAATTCCATCAGCTTTTAAGTGCTTCAAACTACTTAAAAAAGGAAATGAATCAAATCTGAAATTTATTTCATTTAAAATTGGAATTCCTACAGACTATGTTAATTCAGTATTCACATCTTCGTTTTGGCAGTTTGGGATTAGAATTTGAGAATTTGATTTTCTTCCAAAGAATGTGTAAAGGATGGAGATAAAAAAAACTGTCTAAGTCAAGTTTTTCCATCAAATATTTCAAATGTTCCTGCTTTAATTCTTAATAGATGCTCTGAGTCTCTTTGTTCACCGTTGTTTACTATATTTGAATTATCACTCTCATCTGGTATATTTTTGGATGAGTGGAAATCTTCCTTCTTAATCCCCATCCTTAAATCGGGATCAAAAAACAATATAGAAAATTATAGACGTATCTGCAAGTTATCCGCAATTCCAAAACTTTTTGAAAGTTTAGTGAAAAATAAACTTGATTTACTTGTGAAAGAACATTTAAATGAATCTCAACATGGATTTATTTCGGGAAGGTCAACTGTTTCCAACCTGTCATGCTTCTCGACATTTGTTGTGGATGCTATCGAAAAAAAAGCCAAGTAGATGCTATTTATACAGATTTTAGTAAAGCTTTTGATTCGGTTAACCACAACATTTTGCTTCTTAAGCTTGATGCTTTCGGAATTCATTCAAGCTTACTAAAATGGATATCTTCATATTTAATTGGAAGGATCCAAAAAGTAAAAATAGAGGATTTTACTTCAAGGTCAATTAAATGTACTTCGGGTGTTCCACAGGGGAGTCCTTGGCCCATTGCTTTTCATTATGTTTATTGATGATATTATCAATTATATCACTTTTAGCAAGTGCCTCATTTTTGCTGACGATCTTAAACTATTTTTAAAGATAACATCTATTGATGACTGCCTTAAATTCAAAAAGATCTTGATAATTTGGCTCACTGGTGTAAGTCAAACTGCTTAAACCTTAATATCAAAAAATGTTTTATTATTTCCCTCTCTCGCAAACGTTTTACGTTGGAATTTTCGTATTCTCTGGATAGTAGTCCTCTTCAAAAATCATCAAAAGTTAAGGATCTAGGTGTTCTTTTTGACTCAAAATTTTAATTTTCCCTTCATATTGATGCAATTGTTGCTAAGGCAAATTCAATGTTGGGGTTCATTAAAAGAAACTCCATCGAATTTTCCGACCCATATACACTTGTTTCTTTATTTTCTGCTTAAGTAAGACCCAATCTTGGGTACGCGGACGTCATATGGAACCCTTCTCAACAATTATATTCAGATAGAATTCAGAGAGTTCAGAACCGTTTTACAAAATATGTGTTTTTTAAAATGCGTTGGAATTTTTGTCCATGTTCACAAGCAAGACAAAGTCTTTTAGGCTTGCAATCTCTCAAATCCAGGAGAACAATATTCATGATATAGTTTTTGTGCGTGATATTCTTTGTTACCACAATAAGTGTCCTAGTTTACTTTCCTTAATATGTATATATACTCCAATGAGGCCATTGAGGGAAAGACATCTTCTTTCTGAGGCAAAGCATAGTACGAACTACGGTTTAAATGAATCTGTTTCAAGGCCAGTCAGGGAGTTCAATAATGTGTATGATCATATTGACTTAATTCCTCTAGAGATAAATTTAAGAATGTATTACATTATTTACTTTTAAGACCTTAAAAATTTGTTGTTTATTTTTAAGTTTATTTACATATTTACATACATATCTACCTAACTATTTAATTTTTAATATTTATTTTAAGTTTATTTATTTATAATTTTTTGTATTATTATTTATTAACCAACTTACATTGTAATCTGTTAAGCTTTTAAGCTCGTAGATGAAATAAACAATAAACAATAAACATAAACTCCTATGCACGAGCAAGACCAAATTGTTTTAAAAGTTTTTAAAACAAACACTAAATGTGCTCTTATTTGTAACCTGTTCCCCTTCCTAAGATGTGGTTCTATATATTTTTGCAGCTATGTATGACCTACTGACGGCCGTTAGCCCGCCGACTTAAAACACTATTTAATCAGTAATCGGTGTTCTGTGCGCAATAGAAGCCGATTTCTAATAAATTGTAGCCCGATAACAAGTCTGAAGGTGTAGGTACTGTAGCTTTTGGGTATCCTTAACTTTTCCACTAAGTACTTAAAAAAAAAACATTAAACCTTTTCAATTGGTACCACCTCGTCAGTCACAAAACATAACTTTCCCAGCCGAACAGACTGCGACGACACAGTAGAATTCATTGACTTTACCACCATCTGTTGGAACTTAAAACTGAAAGTGAAATCCACCAAATAGAAGTACCTTACCTACCCAAAAGGAAATCAACAGCTAGGTATACACCATCATTTCATCGAACATAACAATTAAATAAATGGCTGCTTAAAAGGAGCGCAACCAACTCACTGGGAATATAAAACGCTCGACTAATTAAAGCGAACCACCCTCCTCTCAACTTAAGCGTTCATTAACAAATAAGCACCCGTTCGCTAACCTCAATCGTCAATTTCAAGTCCTTGATTTGTTCCAACAAGACGACAGAAAAAATAACAAAAAGAACAAACCCGTCAAAAGTTATACCTTCGTCGAAGTATTGTAGGTTATGTTGTAGCCCAAAACCAAAGGACACTTCATTTTTTCCCTCTGTTTTTTTTCTTAATTTAATGATGACATTAAAATTAAGCGCGTTACAATTTTAATTATGATTACAATGAACTAAATTAACAGTGTGACGATTTTTTTGTTTTAACACACCATGATTCCAGGGGGGAATGTAAAACATAAAATTCCGTAAAAAATGAAAGAAAAAAAAAGAAAAAAAAATTAGGGATGATGCTGAAAGCGAGAGGGGTGACGAACGCCCGCACGGACTGGGACATCAGGTAATTTACAGTGTTTTCATAGTATTTCTTATTAAATATATTCAAGCGAAACAAAAGGAAACAACAAAATAACAATAATAATAATAATTTCTGCCTCCGCGAAGCTAATACAAAAAAGTTGAAATTATTAACTTCATTTTGGGGTTGTGCCAGGATTAATTGAAAATTTTCAATGTAATCCCTGGCGTGCTTAGCGAGCCATATACAAATAATAGCGTTGTTGTAGGCCGCCGCTAGAGCCGTTTGCGTTAGATGAGAATTCTTGCTTCTTCCCAAGATTGGACGATTGCACGCGAAAGGAGTGTTAACATTTTTTAAATACTGATTATTTATTACTTTATGAGATTATTCACGGGCAATGGAAACAATAATGAAGAAGAACTTATGGGAGAGGGAAACTTTTTGAAAGATTTTAATGAAGAAAAAAAATCTTTTCGGGGTTATATTGCTATTTCTGGACCACCCGGGGGATGTTTTATGGGCAATGTAAGCATAATTGGTTGATATGGCCTTAGAATTAATATTGTATCCTTAAAGGTGTGGACTAGTAGGTATCCTTTCTTCTATGAAATTATTATACTCGATCTGCCATCTGCGCGTAAAACAAACACAATATCCTATAATTTAGGTACAGATTAATATTATTAGGCTTTCTGTTTTATGGTAATTTGACCTTTAGCATAAAATATTTCTACAAATGTGCATCCATGTAGCTTACACTTTATGCTACATTTCCAACGACCACATTTAATGAAGTTTACCCTTAATCTTCTTGAAGACTTGAAGATTTATCATACAAAATTTATTTGCTAAATCTAGTGTATTCCAAATAAATCTTGTTAAATCTTTATAAGACAAATAGTTTCCAGATTCGAACTGGTCTGTATCTAATCCATATCGCACTTAACAATGCCTTTATAGTTCATTCTGACGGGATGAACTTTGGTACACTAATCCCTTCAAGCAAAATCACGGACCCAAATTTCTCGGTTCACTTGGGACTCCAAAAAAAATGAGTGTCTCACACACAATAACAAATTTTCTGTGTACGCATGTAAAAAGAACGAGAATCGAGAGTATTTTTTTCAAGCATCGAGAAATAGAGAGAGTATAGGCGAAGTATACAATCATTTTGCCTTAATTTCCACCACTTTTTTTTTTTAGTTCAGTTTTGTAGGTAGCGTGGCGAAGACGGTTGCTTTTTTATCTCTTTTTTCTTGTTAACACTTTTAACCATTTCCAATCAGAAATGCAAGTTTCTATTTATTAAATGTAAATTTATATTTGTGGAATGATGTCATGTGCGAAATAGTATTTAGAAAATCTTTTATGAATGATAAATAAAAAAAAACTCTTGAAATGAAAAAATTCAGTTTGTTTTATTTTTGTAGTCAATGGAGAAACTGGACTAGATGGGAAGTTTTTTTTAATGCTTTTGGGTTGGGTATGCCTCAATTCATTCATTTTTTTTGGAACCGTTTTAGATTCCATTTGGTTTCGGTTCTCCGAGTATGGTGAATTCAAAAACTCTCTCTCTCACAATACATTCACATAATGGCTCCGTGGTGATTCTAATTTCCATACTAATTTGAGCCACAAAACGCAGTTTTTCGATCCGTATTTGGATCCGAATGCGAAGTCGTCCATACGTTGTTTGATACGTTTGCGGACCGAAAACGAGCTCGCTTGCTTGAAGGGAGTCCACATCCTAGGTTTACTTTAAAGAAGTGTTTCCAAGGTGGCAACATTGGCAGACCGGAGATATAAGGGTTGCCTTCTGACCATATTTTAACACGAAATTTCACATAAATTAGCCTATTAATCGAGAACCAGACATCGTGGAATATCTCGTTGGATTTAGAATACTTAAAGCCATTGGAATTTTATATTTTTGACCCATCCCCCACCCTTGTACGTGGGGGGGGGGAGCAAAATACCCTCGGCGGATAAGGGTTTTTATTTGTCAGAAAATAGTGGTTATAAAATGAATATTCATAACATTTTAAGATGAGCGTCGACGTAAAATTTCAAACTCTACAGCATATCCGAAGTCCATTTTTATCCATGTATTAGTTTTTTGTATAATCGCTTTCAAAATGTGGGGAGGGGAAGGTGGGAGTTTATCGAACTCCTATATATTCGTCTTGGTATAATCTAAGCATATGGCACACGACCCTAGGGTAGTTTTTAATGCCCAATCTTATGCAATCAAAATAATTTCAATATAATTTCCCTAGAAAAAGTTAAAATCTTTTTAATGACGACTAAATTTTCAGTGAAACGAGCGTAACATTACCAAATTTCAATGGTATGGTGATAAAACTTGGCACACATGTCTCATTTGTCGTTAAAAACAAGAATCAAAGAAGTCCATAAAAATATTTGGGGCTAAAGGGTGTTTTTTTGAGTGAGTTTTTTGTGCCGTAAAAACACAAGACACAACAAAGATTTATTAAATCTAAACTTTCTTACCTGTGGTTGAAGGTTAGGTTAGGTAAGTTAGGAAGGGTGTGCACAGCCAAGGCTGTTACGAACATGGGAGACTATTGATCCATTGTGATCCCCTTATAAATAAAACAGAGGTGTTCCTAACTAATGGTTCAAATAGACTGGTTCATTTGTGAACCAGCCTGTTTTTTCTATAAATTTTCTCATATTTGCCATTGAGACCTGCGCTAGGTCGTCCAGTTCCCCAACAAACCTGTTTCCGGAGTACCGGAGGCGATTTGTTTGGAGGTTTGGACAATCGCAGAGCAGGTGCTTAATGGTTTCAGTTTCCTCAACATCCTGACAGCTCCTACAGAAATCGAGTGCAAAAGCGCCTATTCTGGTGGCCATTGTGCCGATGGCGCAATGATCCGTTAGTACCCCTATCAGGTTTTTTATTTTCTTTTTACTTCTTCTTTTTACTTTTTACTTCTAGAGATAACGCAGTCGTTCCTGGAAATCCAGGAGTTATTGATTTACTATTTCGTTAATGACGCCGATCGAGATTTCAGGCCCCGTAAGTAATTGGCTACTATTGTTCCTATTTGCTAATGATCCTTTCCTTGCGGTGGAAACATTATTTAGAATTTTAGTTCAGATAGAAATGGACGAAAAAACGGTTTTGAGACCAGGGGCGTAGCGTGGCTTTTTGCCGCCCCGGGGGGCCCCTTTTGGCGCCCCACTTTTTTTTTGCGAGTGTCAATAGAATAAGAAATTTAAAAAAAAAGATTAAAAAAAAACGTAATATTGCTATTTCTAACCGCGGGTGCAAGGGTACGTCTGTAAAGTAGCTAGGGCAACTTTCAGCAAGAGATAGAGTAACGGGACCATCGCAGTAATTTGCAGTTTTTTAAATTTTTGTTTGCTTTTCTTTCCGATTTTCCAGTTCACCAATTAGTGGGTGTAATCGAGTGACCTTCTAACTTCACTATGAAGTTAGTCAGATAAAAAACAATAACTCTGTTTTTTGCGTCCCAACTTGGTAATTAAATGTCTCGAATCCAGAACTACCAAAATTATATGCATTACCATTGAATAATTACAATAAGGGTATTCGTGCAATGAGACAACTTGCTGCTTTGCAGAAAAATATGACCTTGCGCACGATGTTTACATGAACACCCCCTTAAAAATACATGCGTCAACGTGGGAAATAATCAAATTAAACGTCACAAAAGACCTATGCTAGTGTATCAGGTTTTTTTTTCTACGCTTTCCGTATCAAACTCATGAGATAAAACTATCTGTTTTGCAGAATTTTTTTCCCATACAAATTTTGACAGTTCATTTCTACCGAGATAAAATGATATGGTTTACCAGCTTTATCCGGGTTTTACGCCGGCGGCGCGGCGGCGCGGCGGCGCGGCGGCGGGTTCGAAGGCCAACATGGAAATCAACAGTTTTAGCAGAAGCAGATACCCAGAGAAAGGCGTGGACACAGTTAAAATATCTAGCTGCAGACCGTGAAGGATGGCGCTGATTTGTTGGTGATTTTGCCTCGATTGGGGTTACAGGACTTGATGATGATGTTGATATCTTTATTAATTGGCAGATGATTATTTTAGTTGATTTTCCCATATCCTAGTAATAGAGCAGTTTGGCGTATTAATTTTGGGGCTGGATATTGCTTAGTTCGGGATAAAATCTTGTTGGTATTGAGCTGATTGTTCCATAAATTATCTGCATGGAAGAGTTGTGTTGATCAGTCACCTTATTTGTGTGGACTGTTAAGACAGACCGGGGAACAGCATTCGGTAGCAGAGAACACTAAGCCTAGGCTGGCGGAACGAAGGGTTTTTGCAGGAGCTCCCCATGTTGTCGACGCTAGCTTCTGAATGTCATTGTTGCGATTGTTCAGTTTTGCTACGGAATTTGGTGGTGTAGACAATGAAAAGTAGAGGTGCTAACACTGATCCTTGGGGCAGGCCGTTATTGAGTTTTCTTGGACGGCTCTGTGATTCATTAAGGAAGACTTGGAAAGATATGTTGCTGAGCACGTTGACGATGGGGGCAGGTTCAGTTCTGACTTTCGAAGAACTTTTATAAAATGCTTAGCAATGCAATAGGTTGGTAGCCTTCTAGTTTGTCGTTGAAATTCCCGGGCTTGGGCAATGCGACTTTTGATTTTTTAAGTTCGTGGGGGAAGATACAGCTTTCCAAAATGTTTGATTAGAAGCGCATCCCTTGTTAAATGTTATTTTCCCTTATAACTTTGGAAATACGCAACACAGAAAAAAAAATCATTAGATGTAAATTAGTTTGCTTTAAACAAGATTAAATTTGTTTAAAACTCGCTACATTTTCGGTGATATATGGCAATAAAGTCTTAAAAAAAAGTTATAAAAACAGAGTAGTTTTGAAGTGCTGGTAAAAACTTCTTCAATTTTACTAAAAATATGTGCTCTAGACTCTAGAGTAGGTATTACAAAATGAAATACCAAAACCCTGAGTCAGAATGATTTGCAATTGATCGTGACCGATTGGCCAAGTTCTGAGCATTCAATAGTTTCCCGATCAGATACGATGCAAGTCGGGAAATCTCGAGGAATGTGCTTCTTCTAGAATAATTTATTCCTCACAAAAATTTGCCTGCTATCTTGAATTTCTCCAAGAATGAATTTCTCTTGAACGAAAATATTATGAAATGACAGCCGAATTTCCCTGAAAAATTTATACCCAATACAACATAATTCATAGGAAAACTTGCGTCCATCATTTACCCATTTGTTGAGCAGTTTGGAAATATTGAAAGTAGTCCTTTTAAGGGGCTACGCGTTTACTCTCAGTGCAATCTGCACCGCCAGTCTTCTTCTAATCGACCCAATCTTCTCCGGCAGGTAAAAGACGGTGGTGTTGTTTTGTTGTACAGAGACAGATTCAAGGTTTTCAATCTATTAAATGCGACTTAAATTCTAATTTCATCAGGAGTTCTTCGCCTTGTAGAAAAGCTAGCCAAAATTTCTCTCAGCGCAACTGTTTACTTTTTTATCACGTATATCTCAGCAAATTCAAGAGCAGTTTCGTAACTTGAAATTTCCTGCTAAGTCTTAAATAAACGAAAAATTCTTATTCTAAATAATTCAAAAATTCGCAGTGAATTAGAAGGCTAACTTCAAATAAATCACTGTAACAAATATTTGTGCTATTTTTTATTAAAGAAAAACTACGCATCACCTTTTCAAAAGATATTGATCTCTTTCTTGTGTTAATTTCTCTCCTTTAATTCCGGGCTTTCTTTCAATCTCGTTCCGAATTCCGTATACCCTGTTATTTTCAATTTAGTTTCCATAATAACACAATTTTACCCCAAATTTCTATTTCTAGCGAATCTCATAAATCTTAAGTCCGCGAGCGATTGACATATCAATAAACCGGGTGCCCTCCTCTTGCTTTTGAAAACTCACCCCACAGTTTCATGTGAAAACTGAAAATGTATTCGAAATAGCATATTCTACTGTAATTCCGAAATTTCCTGTTCTCTGTCACCAGGAGGACTCAGCACAAGAATCAAAATACCTTTTGTTAAGTATCCTTCCCGAATCCAGTAAATAGATTTTCTTTTTTATTTTTTCCTTCGGAATGTAATAAATAAAAAAAAGTTTCATTACACAACGGAAAAGAAGGGTTGACAATAATCCAAGTTGAAAGGATAATAATAGAATAGCAGAATTAAATTTGCGAGTTCTATCAGCAGGAGCAGAACTCGCAAAATTGGTAAATATACAAATGTAGGTCTAGGTATGGTCCTTGATGCTTTTTTTTGGTTTCGTGTCGTGGTTCACATATGCACAAATAAGGTTCGCTTCCTGTGCTGTGCACTCATATGGGATAACTACGTTATTCCATAATATAAACTTCTTTTGCATGGTTGAATATTTGGGACGAAAGTTGTTTGTTAAGTGGGTCCTTGGCAAGGATATCAAAAACCTAATAAACCGCGAATTTTGTTTTCATTTTTTTTTTTATATTTTTATATTCAAATCGAAATCGTGGACTGATTTCCGTTAGAGATTTTCAAACTCTTGTTTTCTGCGAGGACGTACGTAGGTACATATTTCTAGAAAATAAGACGCAGGTACCCTTTTGTATACCTACAAGGAATAAACTTTTATTTCGTTGGTGGAATTATTAAGTGGTTGTTTTGTATGAAGTTCCATTCAAGAAGCAAGGGAAGGAGAAAATTGAAAATGTAAAAGGAAAATTTTGTTTTATGAAATCAAAACCTGTTTAAATTTTCATTTACTTTCGACTCTTCGCAAATTGAACAATTTTATTTCTCAATTTTAATATATTCAAGTTTCTGGAGAAAATCGAATTGATTTTTTATTTTGAACACTCGAATAGACGAAGTGGTTTTTTTTTTAAATTAAAAATTCGCACTTATATCTCAAATAATTTGTATTTTCTTAACGCAAAATAGAGGTGAAAAAGATAAAACACCCATTTTTCAAATGCTTTTTGTTTTGCTTATATCTATGAAGAACATTTTTTTTTTGGCACATGAGAGGACATACTTAACTATTTTAATAACATAAATGTTTAAACTTAAGCAGTGAAGAAAACAGTCTAAAAATTTCAATATAAAAACTTGATTTCTTGATAACTTGATTTGAATTTGAGCGATGGCTTCTTCTAGGTACATATGGTTGAATTTGAGCCATAAGAAATTGGTTAGCATTCCGGCTGGAAAAATGTTTCTGTCTAGTTTGGGCAAGGCCCTAGTTAGTTTTCAATAGGGAAAATCTAGACTAGGAAAACTTGTCAGCTACTTGGCAAATGCTTGTCGGATTTTAGTACCAACAATTTAGACGAGGGAAATTTTTCAAGCACTCGTGAGGCCCTGCCTATTAAAAACTTGTTGAACATATTTCAGTACCCCATCAGGAATATCCCTTATTGTACAAAAACAATTTTATAAGTACCATGCAATCTCAGTTTAAAAAAAAAAAAAAAAAAAAAAAGCCCACGCCTCTTTTTCCCCCAGATACCCCACGCGCTGGGGTCCATTTTCACCGAGTACGACAGCAATTACGATTGCAAGTCATATCGGCACTAATAATAATTATTTGATGTTAGATAATAATATAAAAAAAATCGTTACTTAGTTATGTTTAACAATAACACAGCAACTTGTCTTACAGCGAAACGAGTAGGTATCAACGGAAGTTAAAAGAGATTAGGTCTGCTTAATGCAAGCAGTTGAAAAATTTAAAATTGAGAAAAAATAATATAACTATTTACAAAATAAGGATTATGAAATCAAAAAATCAAAATTATGTTTAGTTTACGTTATATTTAGTTTATAAACAAAATGCAACATTAAGAATAAAACAAAAAATTAAACCAATCTCGACAGTGGAGCACTGGTTCGAAATAACTTTTTAAGTCCTATTTTACACATGTTAAAATCAATTGAGGAAACATTTAAATTATAGAGATTACTCATTCGGTTAAGAGGTTCATGCATGCCATAATTAGTTCTATGAAAATCTACGTGAAAAAGTTCAAATTCTCGCAGGTGGTGAGAACCCCCGCGGTAGTTCAAGCCAATACAGGATTGCAAATCAGAAGCATCAATTTGACCAGTAATAAGTTGATGAATAAATATTAAATCATTATTAACCCGCCTCTGATATAAAGTTTGGACCTGCAGAAGCTGGATCCTATGTTCATATGGTGGCAGATTATATGGATCAGTCCAGGGTAACCCTTTTAAAGCAAATCGAATGAAGTTATGCTGTATTGCTTCAATACGGTGTTTATGAATAACGTAAAAAGGAGACCAGACTTGTGAGGCATACTCAAGATGGGGTCGTACGTAGCAATTGTATAAGGAGAGGGTGACATACGGATTGTTAAATTCCTTAGCCCACCGTTTTATAAAACCAAGCATTGAACTTGCTTTATTTACAATATAATTAATATGCTCTGTGAATTCTAGATTAGAACTAAAGTGAACACCAAGGTCTTTGAAGCTTAGAACACGAAATAGTGAGTGCTGTGAAATGGAATAATCAAAAGCACTTGGTACTCGTTTTCTAGAAAAAGTAATAGTTTGGCATTTAACTGGGTTAAGAGAAAGACTGTTTTTGTCACACCAAACTAAATTCCCCAACTTCAACTGGATGCCACCCGTGGAATTTATTGAGATAATTAACATCTAATTCTCAATCCACTGTGCCAACAAAAAACTTTCCTTTCCTTCTATTCCTTCTAACTAGTGCCGTGCATTGCATTTAAAAGACCTGAGGTCTTACAGGCATATAGTTAAAATTATTATTAAACATTAAAATTGTCAATATCTGCTTGCAAGAGAATGCGATCACTGTTAGATTTTACTGTTTTAAAAATTTTCATATCATCAGCATATATAAGAATATCACTATGGTGTATACATGATTTAACATCATTTATAGCCAGAATGAATAGAAGTGGGCCAAGATGACTTCCTTGAGGTACACCCGAGTGAGCATTGAATGAATCTGAAAGACAGTTTCTAAATTTCACCTGGTAAGATCTATTTTGAAGGTATGACCTTATCCATTCTATAACAATATACGGAAAACCAAAAGCTTGGAGTTTAAATATAGTAATGTTGTGACTTAGTTGATCGAATGCTTTTCAAAAATCAGTGTATATGCAATCCACTTCACTTCCATTTTCCAATGCATTAGAACATTTGTACAAGAAAGTAAGGACATTTTTTACCACTGATTTCCTTCTCACAAAGCCATGCTGTTGTTCACATATTACATTCTTAGTATAAAATGCTACACTTTCACAAACAACTTGCTCAAAGAGCTTTGGAATGCATGAAAGTTTCGATATAGGTCTATAATTCTTGATATCAGTTTTGTCGCCCTTTTTAAAAACTGGAGTAAGAAATGCATTTTTCCAAAAACAAGGAAATTTTCCTGATTTAATAGAAAACTCAATCAAAAATTTAATGGGATCAACTAGTATATTTTTACATTTTTTTAGAAGTATTGGAGGAATTCCATCCGGCCCAGATGAGTAATCATCATTTAACGATGAGAGAACCTCTAAAATAGAGCTTTGTTGCACCGGTATATTACTGAAACTTGTTTGGGCATAGATATGTAAATTTCTAAAAAAAGTTTCATCAACATCAACAGATGTGTCGACAAATGAATTTTGAAAATTTTTCGCAAAAGCGTTGCAAATATCAATGGGTTTTTGCAAAGAACAGTTCTCGTATGTGAAATTTGCTGGGTAACCGTCAGAATTTTTCTTTGAATTAACAAATTTCCAAAATCTCTTAGGATCATCCTTTAAAGATCTACCCATTTCGTTTACATGATCTGTATTACATGATCTGTTTTATACGACAGTGCGCCCAGTGAGTGGGCGCACTGGACTGACAAGCAGAATATCGCGGGATAAAGTCCCACATAAGTCAACCTTTTTTTCCTGACACGGCAAAAGGGTTTATAATCGCCAAGGCCCTATTTCTAGCCTTTGCTAACCCTTGCTAGCCCCTCTCAAAAATCTATGTAAAACTCTCTAGTGCCTTGTGGAAAACTAGATTGTTTTTCGCGTGCGAACGTTTTGTAGTGCTCACCATTGACGGTGACCGCCTCATCAACGTCGCGTCGTTTTTGAAAAAGTAAGGACCAAAAACGCCGCCGCAAAATAATAACGGATTTTTGTAGAGGGGTTTAATACAAGTATTTTTTACTATAGGAGGGGGGGGGGTCTATCTCACCCCGTTTAGGAGGTAGAGGTATTTGAGAAAAAAATGACTTAAAATGGAAAACAAGATATTAAAAAACAACGGCAACGGTACTTTACCGTTTTTGAAAGCCAGAGATATATTCTTTAAACCTGAATATAATTTAACATGCTAACTCAAAATTATGATAAAAAAAATTAACAAAAAATGTTTAGAGCAGTTTTTTTTTTTAAATTGTGAAATGAAGTGCTAAATTTGCTTTTAGTGGTCGATGCTTATGTCAATTCTAGATCGAACAAAAAAAGAGAATGGTTTTATGTCTTCTAGTTTTTGAGAAAATTGGAAATTACTTTAACTACTTTTTTATAATTTTTTGTTATTAACGGTGATCTCACTTTGAGAATTAATGTGTGGGATTACGATAACTACGGCGCAGCAAAATAAGAACGGATTTTTATAGAGGGGCTTACCTAAAGGCTCTCCCAAACCAATCCTAAACATTCATTGCGGCGAAGAATCATTCATCAGTAAAAATTAATTCATATGTTTTTCCGCCGCGTCGGTAGGTGTGGGCACTCTCATATAAATACATTTTGACATGCGAATGTTTCTTCGCCGCAACGAATGTTCCGCATTGGTTTGGGAGAGCCTTAATACAATCATTTTTTACTACGAGGCGTAGGTTTATCTCACTCCGTTTAGGCGGGAGGGGCAATTTTCTAATGACTTTTGAATGAAAAAAAATTAAAAACAACGGCAGCACTAACAATGATTAGATTATAGCTTTTCTGAAGCCAGAAACTTGTTATTTTTTTATTTGTTGCAACCAAGTTATTTTTTGTGTTAATAATTTTTGAAAAAAAATATCTACTTTAAAACTCATAACTTAGCGGGGCAGATGCTCCAAAAAGGGAATTAAAATTGTTGCACCCGCGAAGCGGGCCACCCAAGGTACTGTTTATTACAAATGAACTGAAAGCACACCAACTGACAACATAAGGGCCATCCAATATACTATTGTTAAAGAAAACTATTGACAATAAATTCCGTTGAAATTTGGTATGGAAAAATCGCCCAAAATTGAGGAAAGAACCCCCAAATTTTACAAAAACAATTGACATTCAAATTACTTGGGCGACATACCTCAATGTTTATACGCCGCGCCGGAATGCTGGGAGCCAGGATATACTCTATTTATGTAAGCAAGCAAAAAATAAAAACTCATAAAAAGTCCTTTAAGTAATTTTCAATTTTCTCAAAAACTTGAAGACATAAAACCATTCGGTTTTTTGTGTTGGATTCAGAATTGATATAAGCATTGATCACTAGAAGCCAATTTAGCACTTTATTTCACAATTTTGAAAACAAAAATAAATGGTCTTATCTTTTTTTATTCAATTTTTTTATCAAACTTTTGAGTTTGCATGCCAATTTTTCGAAAATTGTTGATATGAATAATTCAATTTAACTTTAAGATTAAAGAACAGATTTCTGGCTTTCAAAACTGGAATAAAACTTTATTGTAAGTGTCGCAGTTGTTGTTAAATCTTGTTTTTTTAATTTTAAGTAATTTGTTAGGAAATTGCCCCTCCCGCCTAAGCGAAGGGAGATAGACCTCTCTTCCCAAAGTAAAAATTGCTTGTATTAAACCCCTGTAAAACAATCCGTTATTATTTCGCGGCGCCGGCCGTAGTTATAGTCTAAGACAGATAGGATTTGACCGGTAACAAATTAATTCATGAAATTTTATTGCTGCTATCGACGCAGAATTTTATCCTCAACAACATATACAAAGTTCCCAAAAATCCCCGAATTGGGTTTTTGTATAAACGCATTTAAAGAGGTGTAGAGTGATGGGAGGTGGGAGTTTATCAAGGTGAAAATGTTGTTATAATACAATCTTATCATATGAAGCATGTTTTTAGGGTGCTTCGCTGATTCTAAGGATCCTGTAGAAAGTTAAAGTACTTTTATGTAATGATGACTTTTTTTAAGTACAACAAGAAAAATATTACCTAAAACCATTTTAAAATAATGGAATATTAATGAAATTTGGTATAAATGTTCCATTTGTCATATTTACCAAGAATCAAAAGAGTCCCCAAAAATATCTTTGGTGAAAGGGTGTTTTTTTGAGGGTGAGATGTTAGTGCGTCAATATTACCATAACATCTATGATTTAATTTTGACTTTGATGAAATTTCCTAAAAATATTAAATATATATCATGGTTTCCAAGTATCAAAAGAGTCCATTAAAATGACTTAATCCAACGAGTTTTTTTAGAGAGTTTATGTTTGACCTGCCCTATACGGAGCAAAATGTTAGGTCTTAGGAAAAATTGTATTTTCGTTTAATCGAGATAGTACATATGATATATGATTTAAAGGTATTTTTAACGCCGAATCTAATAAAAGAAAAACCAATATGATACAAGCATCCTAAAAAAAGTTAGATTCATTTTGAAGCAAAAATTACTGTTTTTTCTGGTTAAGCAGGTCAAACATTACACCCTCAAAAACACTCTTGGACCTTAGATATTTGTATGGACTCTTTTGTTCCTTGGGTGCCAATATAACTTTAATATTTTAAGCAAATTTCATAAGTGTCAGAATTTGTTCATCTATGTTAGGTAATAATACCTAACTTGCATCTCTCCGTCAAAAAAAAAAACACCCTTTAATCACAGATATTTTTGGGGACTCTTTTGATTCTTGGTAAACATGCCAAATGAAACATTTATACTAAATTTCATTCATATCGCAATATTTATTTAAAATGGGTTTGGGTAATATTTTACTTGTTGTACTTAAAAAAAAGTAATCATTCCATAAAAAGGCCTTTAACTTTCTTCGAAATGCATGTATCTTTTCAGTTTTGGTCTCTTTAGAATCAGCGATTTAAAGCACCCTAAAAACATGTATCATATGATGAGATTGTATTATACCAACTTTTACCTCTCATCACACTCCACCTCTTTAAATGCGTTTATACAAAAACGCAAAGCGGGGATTTTGGGGGAATTTGTATATGTTCTTGAGTATGAAAGCTTCTTAATGACCGGCAGTACGGCTTTCGTAGCAATAGGTCCACTGGTGATCTGATGGTATATCTCACCGAACAGTGGAACACATCTTTACATCGTTTTGGAGAAAGTAAGATTATTGCACTTGATTTTTTAAAAGCGTTTGATAGAGTTTGGCATCAAGCTCTCTTATCGAAAATGCACGCATTTGGTTTAGTTGAATCTCTTATTCGTTGGATTAGAAATTACCTTTTGGACCGTTCAATACAAGTTGTATTGGACGGTTTCAAGTCTGAAATTCACAAAATAAATGCTGGTGTGCCCCAGGGCTCCGTTTTGTCTCCGACTCTCTTCCTTATATTCATAAATGATCTTCTGTCTGAAACGTCTAATCCATTAAACTGTTTCGCTGACGGCAGCACCCTCAGCTTCTCATATTCGTTTTCAGATTCACATCCATGTCCTTCGGATGTGGAACTTGAACGGCAGCGTATGGTTAGCTCATTAAATTCCGATCTTGACAGCATTGTCCAATGGGGAATTAAAAAACCGCGTGGAATTTAATGCTTCAAAAGCTCAGTGCTGTCTACTGTCGTCTAAGAGAAACCCACCCCCCATGCCACTATCCATGAGTGGCACTTGCATTGAGGAAACCGAAAAGCTTTCAGTCCTCGGTACAGACCACCTTCTGTGGAATGACCACATATTTGACGTCGCCAAAAATGCTGCTAAGTGCTTAGGTTTTCTTCCGCGGTGCAAGAAATTTGTCTCCCCTTCTGATCTGGCTGTAATCTATAAAGCCTTTATTCGTCCAAAACTCGAGTACAACTCTCATGTTTGGGCAGGTGCTTCAATAACCCATTTGAGTCTATTGGATAGAATTCAAAGAAGAGCTATGAAAATGATAGGTGAAAGAAATATAACTGATACGTTTGCTTCTCTAGAACACCGCCGCAATGTTTCTTGTATTTCATTATTTTATCGTTATTTTCATAAACAGTGCTCTAGCGAAATAGCCAGTTGTATTCCTCCCCTTAAACAATTCAACCGTAATACTCGTGCTTCTAGGAATGCCCATCAGTTTACCCTTGAGCCCAACTTCGGACGTACTGTCAAGTTCAGGGATTCTTTCTTTTCACGCACCACGCGAATGTGGAATGCTTTACCCGACTCTATCTTTGCCTCCCATTTTAATATTCAGAACTTCAAAACCAATGTGCATCGGTTCCTCCTCTTAAATCCTTCCCTATTTTCCTAAAGCTCGCACTGTGTTCAATGATATTAAGGGTAGTCACAACCCCTTTAGTGCGTGCACATAATAAAAAACAAAAAAAAATTCTGCGTCGATAGCAGCAATTAAATTTCATGAATTAATTTGTTTCCACTTGTCCATATTAAATTTTTTATCTTTCCTAGACTATTATCGTACTCGTGCCGAATTTTTGAATAAAATTATTTTTTACGCAAAAACTGCTTCTCCTGCTCCATTGATAATTCATCTCTACACCACGGCAACAGCCTCCATTTTTATACAGAAGCCATCAAGTCGCAAGTGGCAAACACTCTGTAGAAAATTGTTATTCCAAAAATCATAACTTCGTATTAAACGCATATTCAAGCATTTCCATTTCCATTTTAGTTATTTTTGACTAAAACTATGATATTTTTTGACAAGATTTAAACAAGAAATGGGTTAAAATTGATACCTAAACTTATTTCAAATCAGTGCTCGCCGAAATTTTCCAAAGCCGACGCAACCAAACATAATGTCTATCTCGCATTCATACACACTATCTTTACATATAAATACACAAGGACTCCCCCAAACAAAATATGAAAAAAACCCTTTTACCGAAATCAAGAATTACATTCTTATATTTAGATGGTGTAAACAAAGTATAAATTTCTCACATATGATTGCACATATTAAAAGTTATGTTTATTGGGATTTAATGCGATGGTGCGTTGCTTGTTATCCTTTTATTCTTGTTTTCATTTTTGTTCTTCATATCAAACGTTATCCTTTGTGTAAAGGCTGAATTGTATAGCTTAAAGGGTCGCCTATCATAAATCTAAAACAGTTAAATTGTTAAACAAACGCTTAGAACCCATATAATGTAATATGCAACGCACTTTTTTTTTTGGGTTATCACACCCTTCCGCTGATGTGAATCCTTTTTTTTGTCTGTGAATAGGGTTTTTTCACTTAGTTATGTCATTTTATTACGCGTTCAAATTATGAGTGTCCTTTGAGCATTCAAAGTATGTAATGCGAATTTCCCTTTTCCTATGCCTAGATTTTTGGAAAAACAGTCTTTTTGTATGAATTTGAAGTATGTATGTCCTTAAGGGTTGTCCAAATGGGCATTAGTGGTGTTATGGACGATTTGGGAGTATTTCTTTGTTGTTGTCCTGTTTTCATGGTTCAAAAAAACTTATTATTAGTTATGTCACTGTCAATATTCAATGGAATGCTTTTACGTTTGAAATATTCGTAATAATTTAATAAACGACAAACTAAAAGCATTTTAGTTTATTGGATTTAAGGGATTTAACGTCCCAGCAGATAACTGATAAGGTACTGTGTTTTGATGCATCAAGCCGGATGCTCTTAAGTATTTTTTTGTAAATGTGTGTTGATATTAAAAAATGTATGTACCTATCTGAGAATTTCTTCCTTGCGGCTCCTTATAATTGTTAAACACGAATGTTGTTTGATATTTAATCTTTATAACCAAGACCTTAACTTGAAGGAGGTTATTGTAATTGTTGCGATTCATCGAACTGAAAACGTTTTAAGGTCTCTAGAATCAGATCCGTCGTTTTTAGAAAGATGTTTGTATGTGTTTATGTACGTACGTTCGGGGTACTTTTTTCGTCCACCATATTTCAAGAACGAATGTAGATATAAACTTGGGATGAATTTTATTTTAAAGATAAAAACATCATAACGTGCTAAAAAGGATTTCTAACAATTCACTAAACACAATTCACAATTCACTATTTTTACTACAGCAATTTAAAAAAGATTGATCAAGGATTAGTACAGTAACTATATACATTCACGTATGCGTCAAATCTGGTATTTCTGATTTTTTGCTGAGTTGTACATGGTTAAAAATCGAAAAAACTGCGATTTTGTCGCGCTTTTTTCAGTTATTGGCGATTTTAGTCCTAAAGAAGTAATTTTAAATAAAATCATTGTTCTACGATTTCAAAAAAAACCTACTTAACTTCAATTTGAGCCCAAAACCATCTCTGTAGACCGAATGGTTTCCAAAATACAGCATTTCAAAATTAAGCCCTAAAAAAAAAAATATAACAAGTTGTGTTATCAAACAATAGAATGGAAAATAAAGAATGGTTGACATAAATGCATCAAATCACTGGAGCGTGTAGGTTGAGCCAAAATAATAGGACAATCATACCAGAAGGGGGGTCGATATACCCCTGTTAAGATGGGAGGGGCAATTATCTAAAAATATGACTTAAGGAATGTACTTTCCCCTCTCATTTCGATGTGCAAACATTCAAAACCAATGTGCATCGGTATCTCCTTTTAAATCCTCTCCTACTTACCTAATCGCTCGTGCTGTGCTAAAAACATTTTAAGGGTATTCATAACCCCTTTTATGCGCGTGGAATATAGCAAAAAAAAAAAAAAAAAATGACTTAAGGTATAAACAACACTATTGAAAAACATTGGTAACATCCACAATATTCTCCTATAGCTTATCTTGAACCCAGAAACCCATTCTTGAATTTGCTTTTTAAATAAAGTTATTTTAAGCGACAGTTTTTGAGAAATTATTTTCCAAACTCAAAATATTGAAAAAGAAATTCGCTCCCAGGATCCTGTTTCTACTAAGTAAATAATAGAAAATTATTTTTCAGAATGTTGAGTTTGGAAATTAATTTCTCAAAAACTGTCGATCAAAGTAACTTTATTTAAAAAGCAAATTCAAGAATGGGTTTCTGGGTTCAAGAAAACTATTAGTCTAAGAGTCTACAGCAGATTTGGCGTACGAAAATGAACCAAACAAAAATTATATGAGTCGAAAGGTGTATTAAGGCTGATAAAAGAAATGCAAGTCTGCTAGTCCCTGGTGGCGGCTGTAAGGTGGGAGGGGAAATTTTCTAAAAAATTGACTTAAAACAGAAAAAAAATTATTAAAAAACAACGGCTACATGTACAATGCCCTGTTATATTTCAATGAAAGGCCAGAAGTCCCTTCTTTCATTTCCTTTTTAAATAAAGTTCTTTCAATAAATAGTTTTTGAAATATTAATGTTTGAACTCAAAACTTTTGAAAAAAAAAAAATTAAAAAAATGGTAAACAAATATTTTTTTTCGCCAAATTTCACGTAGTTAAGTACTATTTTTGTTTCCAAAATTCAATGCCCTTATCAATTTGTAGTCAAAAACTGAAAACCGGATGGTTCTAGGACTTTTACTTTTTAAGATATTAAAAAGTAAATGAACCAGCTTTTTCATAAAAATAAGACAAATCCGGCTAAATTATTATTTCAGCAAACCAGTTGAAATAGGACAAACATGCGGTAAAAATACATTGATGAAAATTTGTATAAATATTCAATTTGGCATGAGAATAAAGAATCAAAAGAGTACATAAAAATATCTATGACGAAAGGGTGTTTTTCTTAAGGGAAAGAGAAGGTATGAAATTTTGATCATAACACCTATCCCATGAATGGGATGAAATTTTTTAAGAATGTTTCATTTGTCGAATGCCAAATTGAATATTTATACAAATTTTCATCAAAATACCATTCTTTTCAAGGTATTTTTCGAAAACTTCGAAAAAAAAAAATGAAAATTAACTTGAGTTAATGTGTACCTCCCCAATTGACTTAGGTAATTGTTAAAAAATTTAAACGGAAAATTGATGTGGTACAAAAGTTGTAATTTAAGATTTTTGGTAGCATATTCTCTACATATATTAGAGGATTCAATAGTTGTAGATTTTAGTTATGATTAAAAAAGATGAGCATTTTGTGACACCGCATCGGACAGGTACAATCGTTCCTAACTTCATTTTTTCTTAGATTTCAATGAAATAATCTATTTCGTAGCTCGTACCCCTAGAAAAATAGAAGTACTTTACAGTAGAGGCCGCTTATAGTCACAAGAAGATGAGAGCCAACAAATGTGGCTGTGCTTGTACCCAATTCTAAAGATGGTTTGTCCCAAACAAAAAATATCAGATCTTTATGAATGAGGTGAAAAATTAAAGCAGGGATGACTTAAATTTGTATGCAAACTAAATTGGAAAATGTACAAATTCATTCTAAAAATGTGATTGAGTTAATAGTCGTTTCGATAAATTAGAGCTTATTGACTTTAACCTCCTACGATTAGGTATAAGATTAAGATAATGTTAAAAACAATTTGTTGATTAATTTAACAAGAGCAAAACGAATTAATATAAAATAAATTCGTAACTTACAAAATTCTAAACGGATCCTCCAGATAAAGGTTTAAAAATACTGCCCGTAAAATTTACACAAAAAAAAACTATCTACAAATTCTTAAAAACTTCGAAAAACTTAAAAAACAATTTGAGTTAATATTTTTTTCACCTACCTAATTTACTGGCACTTTACATACACTAGAGATTACAAAGTTGGAAACCTAATAAAAAATTCAAGTTTAATGCTTTTTGAATTATTGTTAATAAAGACAAGCTGTTGTTACACTCAATCGGACAGATAAAATCGTTCCTTACTTTATAATTTAATGAATGATTTCAATCTTCTATTACTCTTGTCAGCAACTAAGCCCTTATGTTAATCAAACATAGCTGTGCACTTATTGGAAGTTCCAAACGTTCAACAACAAAAACTATTCTTATGGGAAAAATTAACTGGCTGAACACCAATAGCAGTCGAAGTCGAAAGGAAGAAAACAGTTTACAGTCGAGCCCGTTCATAGCCATATGAAGATGAAATAGAAAAATGTGTTTTTATTCGACATTCAAAGATGGTTTGGCGCACAGAAAAAAAGATTAAATGACGATAACAAACAAAAAAAGTTCCAGTGTTACTTGCAGATGTTAATTATCAAACAAAATTAGGTGCAATATAAAATTGAGAAAACTTCAACTTTTTGCTACAGGTAGGTTAGGCAGTCAATTAAGTCGGAAAAAGTCATTAGTCAGTAAAAGTAGAATAACAGATTGTTTGGAGAGGTACCTAATTCGCTTGGATCTTCGACCTTCCAATCACATTGGGAAATGTTTAAGCCTAATGGTGTGGGTAGCTGTGGATGAATCTTGTATATCACTGTCAAAGTAAAAAGACATGAAAATAGTGAAGAGCTCTACAATATAACGTTTTAGTTGTTGCAAGAAATGTATATGTTATGACACAAAGTTCAGCTCTTTTGGTTGAAGTTACAGTCTTGTGTTCAGCCATCAGTTACCTAAAACTATTTTTGTAGCTTTCACAAATGAAAATCTTACCGAATTAAAAAAAATGTGTGAGTACCGGGACTCAAGGGAATGATGTGTAAGCATCAGTGTAGTATATAGTTTATACTATAGCTTACAGTATATAGTAAACTGATGAGGTTGCCAAAGGAGCCCGTCGAACATGTTATGTTATTTCATGTGATTCAAGGCTGAGCGTAAATATGTATTTAATTTTGTTTCTAACCTCACCCTTCACTTTCAAAAAAGGTACTTTTAGAGAATGTGGCAACTCTTAAAATCATACCCAATTTAGACCTTAAAATCATAACAGTTGCACCATGCCTTAAAAAACTGCATTTTCCACAATTATATGATAATGATAATTTTCCCGACACTATTTAATGCACAAACCGTTGGCTTGGTTGGCGTCGTTGGTGTATTACTATACCCAACCACATTACCGACATTTACCACATTATCTCAATTTACTCTATTCAATGCACGAACCATTCGCATCCATAAGTTAAAAATCTAAATAAACAAGATGGTGGTAATTTTGTCTTTCCTCTTTCAAGTTTACCCATACTTAGAGTTTGTTTTTTTCTTAATACCTAGCGCTAAGATGTTTACACATCAATAATTATAATGTACCTTATTGCATCAGGATAGGTTGTCAACATCACTTCCTAACAAGAATTTCAAAAAGATATGGAATTATTTACTTTTATTGTGTAATGTGTATTTGTGTACAAATAAGGAGTTCTATTCAATTAACACTATCGTTTTCTTATATAACATTATCTTGCTTCAACTTAATTTTAATTAATTTAATTTTGTTTAAGTGCAAACAATTAGTCATGTTTTTGTTTTATCTAGCAAATGCAAGTAATTTTCAATGCCTCCATTCTTACTCTATGAGTGAAATCTGTATTTTTTTTTTTAATTCTCATTGTGTCCAAAGTTTTTGTGCGATTCATTATGATTTCTATCAATTTTATTTATGTAATTTCACAATTGAAAAATTAAATTGTGAAAAATGAGATAAACAAACCGCTTTTGATTTCGTTGTGGTGCAATTGGATTTGGGTAATTTGTGAATCAGTGGAAAATTTAATGATTTTTGTGGGTTAAACGAAACAAAAGAAAGATTTTTCGAATGTTTCTATTTTAATGTGTTTGTATGTGATTACTGATTACAGAACATTTTCAATTGGCCATTTAGTGATTGATTTTTCAGTTCCAAGGCGAATTATTTGTGATTTATTGAATTCCCATGTTTCTCACATAGTCAATTGTATGTGGCGTGCTCACGTGTATCGGCAAACCTGCCGCTTTGTACGTGTACTGTACGTGCCTGAAAATAAAACGAAAAATGTTGTGTACCATAAAGCTCTTCAGTAAAAAAAGCGGAAGGTTGGCCGACACGCCAATCATTTTGGTTTCATTGAAACACATCGACATTGTTAATTGAGTTATTTTTATTTTATTTAATAAAACATTAGAATAAAAAAATTTAATTGACCGATTTACATGAAACAGCATTGTCCATGCTCGGAATTATTATTTTCCTTACATGAATGAAAATTATTGGCACTCGTGAAATAGCTATAACTTCAGCCAAATAACTTGGTGGTAGAACACTTTAGTTGTTTCAAAATTTTCAATGTTAATTGTTTGTAAAATGTAGCCGAGCGAAATAAAATAATGCACAAAGTGTTATTTTAGTTTAATTAAAAAGATAGATTTATTTTCTTAGCACGTTACAATAAGTAGTTGTTTTCGCGTTGGCTGCCCTTTCAAATCTGCCTTCTCTCTTTCTAGCTAATCTTATATCTATGTATATTGTATCTTTACTTAAACCTCACCCAACTTAAGCATTTAATGGTGAGCTTACATGCATGTTTTAAGTTGGATGAGTTCGCATGTATGTTACCTTGTTGTCTGCGCAGCGTGACTGCATCCTAATGAATATTACTAAATAAAAAAATAAAAAACTAGTCTTAAATGACTAAAATAGTTCTGAAAAAGGCATATAAAAATAAAATAGTTTCTTAATGTAATAAATAAATATTTTACTCGCTACCAAGGCTAGCAATTAATTGCGATTACTCTCAGACTCACTCGCTTCTTTTGTTTATTATTTCCAGGCTCTCTATCGAAAAACCCGGGCACAGGGTATAGGCCATCCCCCCCCCCCTCTCGACGGCGCTATCAATGGCACATATTTTGCCACTACAGCTGGCCATATCAAGTATTTTTAAACAAAATGTCCCTTAAGATTTTATCCAAGGGAGAAATATGTATTGTAAAAAATAATTTATTTAATTCAAGTCACATACAAAAATCTGCCACGTAATGACGTAATCAGAGAATTTCCCGCAACCAACCATCTCCATCTTCTTTGTATGTCAAACTCAAAAAACGTTCTTAATTCCTTTGCAAAAGTTGTTGATTTATACTAAACAAGGTTACTTTGATTGATTGGGATAACATGACACAAGGTTAATGCGTAAAAACTTCAGCACTCCTTCGAAGATACCGATAAAAGTTCTTGTGTTCTATTGGGAATTCAAAAAAAAAAAAAAATCAGCTCCAAAGGACAACAAATGTGAGTAGGTAGGTATACTCACCCTCTATTTCCATTTGGAATAATGACTTGTATTCCTTATGTGTGATGATTTTTGTTATGTGGAATAATGATTAAGGAGTTTGATTTTTACCGGTTTTTTTTTTTCGTCAGTTCTTATTCTTATGGCTAATCAACAATTCAAAAAGTCAATACCTTAGGGAAATTACAAATTATAGGATATGCATCAAAATGTTTATGCTTCTTTAAAAAGAATAAGAAAATTTAACTCTCCGCTGATAGGTAAATTTAAACTTTATACCCACCCTGAGAAGAAAATCTCCAGTCATCTCCAACTTTTCCTTTCAACTTAAGTATTTTTTTTTTATAGCGGACACACAACAGCCATTTGTATAAAAAGGATTAAACAAATGAATTATGGCCGGTCGTTCGGTTGGTGTGGTGCATTTTAGATTATTCCTTTGAGGGTAAGCTAGGATAAAAACTGTTTCAAATATAAGAAGAAAAAGTTTTTATTTATTTTTTTTCTGGTAAAAAGTCCAGGATTTGTACATTTTTAAACGTGCAAATGAAGACAAATGGGTATGCAAAAAAAAGATATACACAAAAACCTTTAAGTTTTCTAATTACTTTTCAAAGGTATATAAGCTCGGCCATCCGTTCATTGGGAAGAAAAAAAAAATAAACCAAGAAGACAGATGAGACTTGCAATTAGGAACCCTTTTTTATTTTGTATTTTATGCTAATGAAGCAACAACCTTGTAATGTAATATGCAAATTACACATAAGATAAGAACTAATAAAAAGGTTTCTACTTTCGATAAGGACTATGTTCACGCCATCCCACGGCGAGAGTATGTATCACTCCCTCTGGCATAACCCTGTGCTAGTTCGAGTGATGCATACTAAACCTCGCCCAACTTCACGTCAATGGGATGACGTGGACATTGCGAGCTAGCCGGATGCCATCCATCTTTAATTATAAATTTTCAATCATCCATCATCCATTAATTGCATTGTTCTGTCATTACTTTCTTGACTGTCACGCTGAGCACTTTGTGGCTTCTCCACATACAAATTTTGTTAGGCAGCTTCTCTGCACCATTTTATTATTCTTAATTTAAAATTGAGTTAAATTAATTAAATTATAATTAAAGTTTTTTAATTATTAAAAAAAAGAATTTTCTAAGTAAACAGACTACTTAAAGGAAAATTCTTGCATTTCTAATAAATTGATATTTACAAAATCGAACGCAAGATGAGTGGATTCCGTATACAGACCTGCAACCTTGAAGTGAAGATACAAACAAATGTTTACATAAAGAAAATTTTAGATCACCAAAAGGGAACAAAATATAACGAAATTTTTGTGAGAGATCAAGATTATATGTTCTTTTCCGAGAACGCTTTGAATGTCCTGAATAATTCAAAACTGACTACAGAATTTGTGGTATTTCAAGTTTTGGAGATATCCTATAGTCTAACAGCCTTATGTATAAACGAATTATAGCGAGTGCATAGCGCTATGCACTCTTTATAATGCCTCTGAACGCAAAAATCTTATTCATAAACTTATGCAACGTTGAATAGCAGCAACATAAGCTAAACGCGTTTGGAGGTTGTATAGAGCCAACATAAGGGTTGTTTAGTGTCGGAATGACACTTTGACTCACACATAACAATAATGTAGATTGATATTAGGGGGGCGCTTAGTTTTGCAATCTTTGAGGTGTTGAAATCTCACTTTCAAAATTTTTTATAAAGTTTATTACAACAATAAATAATGTTGGTTTTGTTAATTAACTGCACATTTTTGTTGGGATATTGTTTTAAAAAAATAAAGAATATTTTGTTGTACACTTTATTTTATAAAAGTTACTTAATAAATGTGCTTTTATTTTTCTCCTCAACAAAAACATCACGATGTGAGTGAATGGAACAATTCATGGAATAAATCAAAATTGACGTATTTTTTGTTTCAAATATTTTTAATTTTATTTGTGAACACAAAAATGCAAAGTTACTAGATAATTATAATAATATTAAAAGAAATTAATAAGAAACCAAAAAGAATCCAATCGCCATCGGAATTACTTCTATTGATTTTTCACACAGATGGGTCTCCTTTGTCAGTTTTGAAAGTAAAACGTACTAGATTCCTCCTTAATGGTACTAATTTTGACACAAGCTCATCATAACTATAATGGATTGAAAAATATTTTATGCATTACAATTAATGGAACGTCGTATAGTGGCTACATAAATACTTATGCAGTGCATAACTATTCATCTGTTCAGCGGATTCTAATGAATACGGCTGTAAATGTTGCGAGAAACGTGTGTTCCGTCAAATTTGGAGTTAATTATACCAACCAATAAACTTTCTCAACAGTGTAAGAATAATTTAATTACCATAAAGTTTTTTGGATATTATAGTAAATAAAAAGAAAATAAAAAATACAAAATCTCAATTTAAGTGTACATTACACTGTTCTAAAATACGCTTTTCTGTTCTTAAAAAAAATAATTCTTGGCTACACGTATACTTAAATTTGTATCGGAGCCATATATTAATATTGACATATTGATCTATACTACTTGTACTTCATTTATTTGTTATTTGTTATTGCTCTCTTTTAAAATTGAATTTCTTGAGCAGAAATATTTTTGCAATGTATTTTTATAAACATTTCTTATTTGAATCTCTCTTAATATTTTTCAAAATATTTATTGTATTATCTAATTATTTTTATTGTATACATTTATTATCTAATTATTGTATTTATTGAATTTTCTTTTTTTATAGTATTGAAGAACATCTTTTTGAATCTATTGTATTAGTGCAACTTCGTTCCTCTTTAATGTTGGTGGTGATGGTTTTTTATAAGAAATTCTTTGTTGGATATGGTTTTTGGTACAAATCCTGATAATGTAAGGAGCGTTCTTAATGTGATGTGTGGTGCGTTTGATGGTCTTAGTGTTTGTTGTTTGAATGCTGAGAGTATACGCGCTAAATATTCAGTATTTTATCAAATGTTTAGCACCTCTAGGGTGGATGTCATTATGGTATCGGAATCATGGCTGAGTGTCCATAATTCAAATGCTCTTGTAGCCTTACCTGGTTTTAACTTGCACAGAAATGATCGTAAAGACAGGGTTGGGGGTGGTGTATGTTTATATGTGCGTGAGCATGTTTCGGCTTCTACAGTCTATCGGTCAACTGCTACTAATATTGAATTTATCTGTGTTGAAGTCAAAAATGCAGTTGAAAAGTGTTTACTTGTTTCTTATATCGCCCACCGAACATGTTTAGAGAAGAAAATCTGTATGAACTAAAAGAAACATTATTAAGACTAAGTCCTAAATACAGTGGCATTTTGATTGGGGGCGATTTTAATGTAAATTTTTTACTTAACAACAGTATAACGAGATTACTTAACTATTTTTGTGATGTTATGGGCCTGTCAGTTGTAAATACCCTTTGGCCAACTTGTTTTAAGTCAGATTTAAATCCTTCTTTACTGGACATGTTTTTGACAAGTTCTAAGAGGAGGATTTTAGGAAATGATCAAATAAGACCTACATCCGATTTTATTCATGATTTTATTTTTTGCTCTTATCAATTTGACGTGAATAGAACAAATATGAATCGTTCAGTTAGTTACAGGTCGTTTAGCGGCTTTGACTATGAAAGCATACAAGTGAGTTTTATGAATTCAGAATTAAATCAAATTTATTTTTCATCTGATGTTCATTCTAAAGTTTCAATTTTTAATAATATTGTTACCAGGCTGTATGAGGAATATGTTCCAATTGTAACTAAGGAATTTAAGACTAAAAAATGTCCTTGGTTTAATGAAAATATAAAGGCTATGATTCGAGAAAGGGAACGTTTCTTCCGGAGGTTTAAAAGTAATAGAACGGAATATAATAGAAGATAATATATTGTAGCTCGCAATAAAGTTATTTCTCTCATTCGTAACTCCAAGCGTGAATATATATCAGCGAAGCTTGATCCGTCTCTCAGCTCGAAAGACCTTTGGAATAATTTGAAAAAAAAATGGGGTTAAAGAAGACAAAAATGTAAACAAATGCCCTTTTAGTGCTCAATGCATATCTAATGTCTTGGTCCCACCATTTTCTGGTTCAATTATCCCTCATGATTTGTTTAATGTTCCTGATGATAGAAATACCCTCTCATTTAACTGCATTAGTCCTTACGAGCTACTTTGTTCTATTAAGTCAGTTAAATCAAATTCTATTGGTCCTGACGATATTCCACCAAAGTTCTTAAAGCTTATATTCCCTATCATTATCAACCATCTTCTTCATGTAGTTAATTTCTGTATTTATAGTGCTCAATTTTCTGATGCGTGGAAAAACGCTTATATAATACCAGTTCCTAAAAATTCTAATCCTTCTAATCCTTCTGACTTCAGGCCTATTAGTATTTTGTCTTTCTTGTGTAAAATGTTTGAAAAAATTATTCACGACCAAATCTAAACCTATATAATAGATAGTAACTTACTTTCGTAGTGGCAATCTGGGTTTCGCAGCAAACACAGCTGTGAATCTGCGGTAGTTAAAGTAACTTTGGATCTAAGATTTGCACTCGACTCTGATAAAATTGGTGTCATGGTGTTACTAGATTTTTCCAAGGCATTCGACTGTATTGATCATTCGATCCTTCTATCTAAGCTTAAGGATAAATTTGATTTTGCTAGCACTTTTTGCTAGCACTTAGCTTTTATTTTCTTTATTCATTAATGACCTTCCCAATGTAATACAAAACAGCCGTTGTACTATACATCTTTCGTTCAATTGGTTTGATGGAGGACTGTATAGTAAGGTTAAATGAAGATCTAAGTTATGTTCTCACTTGGTCGAAAAACAATGCTATGAAACTAAACCCTGCTAAGTCTGTTGCCATTCTTTGTTACAGGAATCTGTTAAGTCTTGAAGAATTTCCTCCGGTAATTCTTGACAACGAAAGAATTGTGTATGTAAATGAAGTAAAATATCTTGGATATAAAATAAACAGTAATTTAACCTGCTGTGGGGCAATCTCAGATACTATCAGGAAAATTTACTTTGGTCTGCGATCTTTGAGATCTTCCTCTGAATTATTGTCTTCTGATATGAAGAAATAGCTGATAAAATCGTTGATTTTGCCATATTTTATTTTTAATTGTTCAGTCTATCCCATCCTTGATTGTCAATGTAAGCGTAAACTTTATGTTGCTTTTAATGACTGTAATAGTTTTATATACGGCATACAGAGACATACCAGTGTCTCTCACTTACAACACTCACTGGTTGGTATGAGTCTTGAAAATTATTTGAGGTACAGACTTATTCTAATGTTCCATAATGTCATCCACTATAGATGCCCTGCTTATTTAAGTGAATCGATTCTGCTTGCCAATTCTCAACGATGATTGAAATTAATTGTACCGCGTTTTTCACACATCATAGGAGAACGCTCCTTCTATGTATCTGCAGTTCGTTTGTGGAATTTCTTCCAAACGAACTGCAGAGTATAGCCTGACCTACCGCTTTTAAGAGGAAACTTTATTTGCACTTTTCTACCTTACAACTTTTTCAAATACTATTTTTACTTTTTTTCTTATTCTTGTACATATGTAGGTTTTTGAATTTATTATTGAAAAATTTGTAAATTTTATTCTTGATACTCTAAAAGATTTTAATCTTAATGTATCATCGTTAACTGTATACTTTATTGAAATAAATTGAATTGAATTGAATAAATTGAATATAAAAACAAGAATTCTGAAATTGTTGTATACTTCTCTTAAGAATTTTGATGTCTAACAAACTTTCGATTACAAAAAGACTTAATTCGACATTAATTTTCTTGAATTTAGTTTGTTATTTTTTGTCTAAGTTTACAAATATGTAAGACAATTTCTTGTTTGGAAAACCAGGGGGGTCATTCCGTACTTTTAAAAACGATTATCGATAGAACGATAATTGTTAGCGTGATCGTCAATAATTTGCTTCACGTAACTCAATCACTATCGTCTCGACAATCGTTTATTTTAATCACAGTTTGAGTTGAAATATAAATTTCGCTGTCATAAATGACAATTTTGCTATTTATAGGTCCGATCTTTTACTTTGTGCACAGAAAATCACAAACTGTTAAATTTTGAAGCGCAACGTTGAATTATTTAGGCCTATTCTGCCATATGTATCTGTTATTCTGCTATGAATTTATGATGCATAACAGATCTCCACCAAAAAAGATTCTTATCTTTTCTAAAAGTCTGTTATGGAACTTCGAAAAAGAAACATTTATACGAACAAACCTAAAATCTGCTATCAGCTGTAGTAAATAAAAAAAAAATGGGCACGACTGGATCGCACAAACTTGCTCTCGTAGCTAACGACTTGAACGTTATGTGGTTCTATAACATTATGATCATTGAATAAATATATATAGAAGGTGACACTCCACAACTCAAAGCGCCATACCTTTCTCGTAGTAAATAGGAAAACACAAATAGTTCTCAAGAGGACATTTAATTATTTAATTGTTCCTTTTTGTAAGGTAACCATAGTGATATTACTTTAATATTTAGACTTGTTTTGAAATTTGTTTACAATCAGCTTGAGAAATTAAATTTTAGTTTTATTTAGGAGCTCAGCGGAAGAGGTTGTACTTGTTTCTTTTCGTTGTCATGACGATTTTATTGAATATTAATTTAGTTTTTAAATTTAATAGTATAGGAATGATAAAAAAAAAGATATACAGTCAAACTTCTTTATAACGAACTTTAAAGGGAACATAAAATTGCTTCGTTATAAAGACGTTTTATATAAAATTCGTTATAGAGAAAATTATATTTTTTAACTTTGCAATTGTTCATTTATATCTTAAAAGAAAAATGGTTCCAGAAAGAACTGAATGAAAAAAAAAAAAAAAAAATTTATTGGCACTGTTTTGTTTTATTATTAAAATCATTCAATTTAGAAAAGTGTAGATAAATATACATCATCGTCTCGTCCCTTGTTTCAATAAAATATCAATTACAGTTCTCTTCTGGAAACATTAACACCTTCACTGTTCCATGTATCATATTTGATACATAAAATTTTGTTTTTCCCGTCTCTCCCACGTCCATGTATCATATTTGATTCATTTTGGAATTCGGCTTCCCTGTCCCAATACAAACTGATTTTAAAAAATCAATACGTTCGTTATTTTTTCTGAAAAAAAAAAAAAACATCGACTATACGTCCCATGTATCATAGTTGATACACAATATTTTTTTGTGTTTGTGTCGCCTACGTCCATGTATCATATTTGATTCATAAACATGTGTTTTTAAAAACAAGTTTTTAATTTGAACGAAATTGCCTAGGAACCTAACTTGCCTATTGGCGTATAGGTACTTTACGAAACTTTACGAAAATGCAAAAATAAATGGAAAAATGCTTAAGAAAAAAAAACTTTTTCACAAGTAAATTTTAACGTTTTTTTATTTACAGCACAATTTTATTTTTGGAATAGGTATATATATTTATATAGGACTTAATATTTTATAAAGGTGATATACATAAATGTATGTACATTTTTCATCCATCAAGGAGTCTATGGATTTGAATGAATGTAACTCTTCGTCGATTTGATTTTGAATGCCGAATTCAAATGATTGACATCCTTGTTTTTCGCAGCCGAAATGTGCGCTCAGCCAATTATGGTCAGTATAATTCTAAGAGATATACTGTAAGAAAATAGTGATTTCGGTGGAAATTCAATAACGGCGGTGACTCAGTCGACTGAAATCACGCCATTGCCCACTGCCAACAATTGCCTGGAGAAATCTGCAGCGGACTGGTAATTTCGTAAAGAAACTCGCCTGTTCGTTTTCAACTGCAATTTTTTCGTACATCTACGACGCTTCCAATGCGTGTTTGTGAGCCATTGGGCACTCGTCCTTGGTGATAATGTTTCATTTCTGCAATATTATCACAATTTCAGACTTCTTTGAAATATGTTGCATTTCCATGTAGGTTTTTCATCCACTTACATATTCAATGTTAATTTCAATGCAGAATGGTTCGACCCCCTTATAACAACGTATCCTCAATCCCCTGAGAGACCGAAACCAAGGCGATCTCAGATATACCAACAGTGAAAACAGGAATGTCTTTTTCCAATTCCACTGGACGTATCAAGGAAGGAAATGCCACCATATCTGTTTTCGACTACTTCCACCCATTCATAGAACACAAGGACTCAATGCGATTCGTCTAAATCCATTTCTCGCTCCAATTCTCGATAGAATGCGAAGAAATACACTGAAACCCGGATCTTCTCGGATTTCCAATTTTCCTGGAAATTTCCGAGATATTGCTCCATAGTGTTCTTCTATGGCCAATACAAATCCATCAAACCTATAATCGTGAAAATCAAACGATCCATTCTCGAGTTATGCTGCTGAAAAAAAAACGTAATTTGCGGCTATACCGCCACCTGTTGAGAATTGTTAGAGAATTTCTTCCTTTTACGCCCTTCTCGCCTACAAACTAAAAATCGCCGGCAACTCAGTTTCGTTATGTGAAAGGGGTCTTAGGCTTTTCTTGTTTTCCTAAGCCTTCGTGTATAAATTTCAAACAAACCTGCAGAAAGAAGTTTCCAATTCGGTCCAGTCGTTTTCAAGTTTTAAGCATATGAATAATCATACCTTACAATGAATCATATATGATTCATTGGACGTATTGATATGAAATGAGCTAGCCTACCTCCATGAATCATATATGAGCACGAAACTAAATCCTTTTTTTAACAGTAGTGAACAATTATTTACGCAACCAACCCATTCTATGTTGCATCTTACTAAACAATAATGCTTTTTTCTGAAAAAAGTATTGGACGTGGAGATGTTTTAAAATCAGTTTGAATGGGGACAGTGAAGCCGATTTATGTTTATGAATCATATATAATACATGGACGTAGGAGACTCAAACAAAAACCAAATTTGTGTATCATATATGATTCATGGGACGTATGGTTGATGTTTTGAAAAATAATGGACGTATGGATGATTTTATATAAGTTTGTATAGGGACAGAGAAGGTGTTTTAAAATTTGAAGGTAGCTTCGACAGTTTTTTATAAACGTATCACGAACTTAAAATGCAAACTCAAACCCCTGTTGATATGTGTAACATTTCTGCTACACATCTATGTACACTTTTAATTAAGAATATTTCATTAAGAATTTTTCATTAAAAATATTCTTGCCAACACAGTGAGTTCCCCTTTAAAATTATGAAAACAACATCGTAGAAAGCTCTGTTTTTTTTTAATTTGGTATTTCGTTATAAAGAAACAAATTTGCCTTCAAGAAAAAAAATTAGTTCTTTATGAAGAGAATTTCCCTATATAGAATTTCGAACCTAATTTATATAGGATATTTTTTTAAGGGGAAGGGGAACAATATGCAATTCGCTATAGAGAGAATTACGTTCTAAGGACGTTCTTTATAAGGAAGTTCGTTATAAAGAAGTTTGACTGTGCATACGTATTTGCTTTTAGATTCAGATTATTTCACGTACATTTGTGTATACATTATGTAGTGGTTCCTATTTTTGCTAGTAGTATTAATTTATTTGGTATAGTTTGTAAGGTTTTTATCGGGTATTTTTCATTAGGAACAAAGTTTGTTTCTGATATCGTTAAGGCAGTTGAAAAGTGAGTAGGGACTAGAGTGTTCATTTTTGAGAGATGAAGACCTTTGTTAAGGCCTAATAAATAACCTAAGTTTTCGACCTCGAGCGGCGACCGTTTCATGGTCAAAAATCGGAAAACCGCGATTTTTTCGCGCTTTTTTCAGTTAGTGGTGATTTTAGTCCTAAATAATTTTAAATAAAAGCATTGTTCCACGATTTCAAAGTAACTTTATTTGCTTCAACTTGAAATTAAAGTCAACTCTGTAGACCCAATGGTTTCCAAAATACAACAATTCAAAATCTAGCGATACAAAATTTAATATAGGTAACAAGTAAAGTAATTAAACAGCATAATGGAAAACAAAGAATGGTTGACATAAATGCATCAAATCACTGAAGCGATTAGGTTGGGCCAAAAGAATAGAACAATTATACCAGGAAGGGGTCTATATACCCCCGTTTAGATGGGAGGGGCAATTTTCTAAAAAACATGCCAATAAGTGGTAACAACACTATTCAAAAGCAATAGTTACACCTTACATATTCTCCAATAGCTTATCTGAAACCCAGAAATCCATTCTTGAATTTTCTTTTTAAATAAAGTTATTTCAAGTCTGACGAGTGACCAAAATAAAATTAACCAGTGGAATGGTTGTGTTTTGCTTCGCGTAGATACATTATTGTTCTATTTTATTTGTCTATACAGTTCATGAATTTAATATATCCAATTAAAAAAGTTAAACAAAACGTAAACCGGCTAGATAGAGTGACTACTTTTTTGACGTTTCATCCACATCCATCAACTGTGTTCTGTGCTTTTGATTTTGTTTGGAACTACTTATTTTTGCTTGTAATTATGCATTTGAATATTATGTTGGTATATCTGTCTCCTTTTAAGAACAATTCATTAAAGAAAGAAATTGATAAAAGAATAACAGTCAAAAAGAATAAAAGATTGCGCCAAATAGACCTAATTCTCGAAAATATCAGAACTGTGCAAAACTACGGGAACGCAAATTCAACCAAATTCCGTATTACCTAATGTGCCAGACAAGTACGGCACGATGTTTGGCTTTCACTCTTTTACTCTCAAAATTACATTTTGCTGTGCTGTGATTTTCTGCCCGAAGAAATTTCTCGGACTGAAAATCACAGGTATAGGGGAAATTATTAACTTTCTTGTGAGCGTTGTCTTCCTTTACTTGGAGTTTCTGTGATTTTTAGTCCGAAGTCCTGTCAAGTTCATATACAAAAAATGGAATTGACAGAACTTGGGACCAAAATGCACAGAAAATCACAGAAATTCAGAGTAAAGGAACAGACATCTTTTGTCAAAAACTGCCAAATTTTTGAGTACGTGAACGGCTTTGGACTGAAAATCACACAAATGCACAGAAAATCACAGAAATTTAAAGTAAAGGAACGGACCTGATTTTGTATTATTTTCTGTTTGGAGCCGATGTCTGTCGCAAAAACTGCAGAATGTAGGTTAATTTTCTTTGTTAAATTTAGAAATACATTTAAAAATATTTTATATATAATTTTCGATGTAAAAGGAGATTGTGGCAAATCGAATTACGGAAGGAGTCCCTCATTCAGCTTATAGCTTTAGTAACCAAGTATACCAATAAACCAATAAAATTCATCATCTTGGATACCTACAAATTTGTTTTTTGTTCCAAAACCGAGGCCATCAAATTAATAATTTCGAACCAATATTTAATATGCAGTATAATTACTTAGGGCCAGTTTTTCAGTGCGGGGTTAAAGTTAAACCCGAGTTAACTCACCAAATTTAATTGTGATTGTGAGTTAACTCTGGATTACCTCAAAAAATAATTTTGATATTTTATCTTCCTTATTTTTTAAGCCTTTCTGCATCTACCCTCAACTTAATAACTGCTTCTTGACGTAACTCAGTTTCAAATCAGTTTCCCAGAGTTAACTAACTTTGGTTCGACTCACCTTATATAATATTTTAATAATATTATTATTGCTTAATCGTGCGTAGTTTTTTATCGAGTGCAATTGAAATAGATAAATGTATGTATATTTTTTTTATCACTCATCTAATTACAAGTTTATAGATAAAACTATAACCAACGTTAAAAAGCCATAGCCATCAAAACCATAATTTGGTAGCTTAAAAATATAAAAATAAATGTATGTAATTAAAATCAATTTCAATTAAAGAAAGTTCAAGTTATTACAACGCTGCACATTGGGACAAAATTGTTTCAAACCTAGAAAGTTATAACTATTCTTTATTGAATTGAAATTTATTTTTATTATAGCTGAGATTATTTACATTTTATCTTAAAACTTAAAACTATATTGCACAATTTACAAAGATATGGTATAACTCTACCTTACTACTAAAAAAAAAAATATATTTATTTCAATTATCACATAAATATTGTAGAAATGTAGCAATTTAAGACTCATTTACTGAAGAAAAAATTATAAAGTAAAACGGATCCACTTAAGCCTATGATGGGAATAAAAAGACCCAAACAGCTATCACAAGATGGAAGAACAAAAAATGAATATGACTAAATATTGACGAATAAAATAACCACAACAATGGACGTTTCAGTTATAAGACTCTTAAAATTTGACAGCGATCACAGAATGATAAGGGCAAAAATTAAAATTGACCATAAGACCCTGCTAAGAAATAAAAGAAAGCTGATTATGCCAAAAACAATCTGCGACTAAAATATACAATATTACAATGAATTACTTTCGCAAAGAATAAGAGATTATACTGACTTGGCCGACTTAAATAACAACATCCAAACATTTTATAATACTCTAGAACAAGCCATAAAGACTACCGCCATAGAGACATTAATGCAACAAAAATCCTGCAAAATCGACAAAATCAAAACTGACACAAAACATCTTATCGACTTAAGAGAAACCCTTAGAACCAAATTAATCCTGACAGAAGAAGAAAAACAGCATCTTTCAAATCTAAGAAAAACAATCAAGACAAAAACAAGAAATGACATCCAAAATTACAATGAAACAACAATTAAAAACATATTTGAGAATACAAAATCGATAAAGAAGACAAAAACATTTTTTAAATAACAAAAAAGAATGGATTATTTCAATGAAACAAAGCAAAAAATAACCACAAAAAGAAAAGACATTAACGAATTAGCAACATGCTTCTTCGAATCCTTATTTGACTCAAAAAATGAAAGAGACAATTATATCAGCTCGAGTCTGACTTTAAATAACCAAAGTGAAACAACAACGACGAATTTGTATACTTTTATGGAAACAGACATCGCAGCATCTATCGACAGTTTGAGAAAAGCGCAGGAAATAACGGAATTGAAGCCGAAATGCTTAAATACGAAAAAGCAGCCCTGACACCAATACTGACAAGAATATTCAATGCAATTTTAAAGCCACAACAAATACCAGAACAATGGCAAAAGAGCAGCATAATATTAATGCATAAAAAAGGAGATAAAGATGACATCAACAATTATAGACCCATAAGCCTGATATCAACAATATATAAACTATTCTCAAAGACATTATATAATTTACCGAAAAAATCATTAAATGACAACCAACCTCGGGAACAAGCTGGATTCAGAGAAGGTTTCTCAACTTCGGACCATCTACAGACAATTAACCAGCTCATTGAAAAGTACAATGAATATAGAATACCACTTTACCTTCTTTTTATTGACTTTACTAAGGCCTTTGACACAGTGGAACACAATAACAGCTGGACAGCACTAAGAAATCAAAATATTCATGAGAATTTTATAAGGACTATGGAAAACATTTATAACAACAATACAGCTAATATTAAAACAGATAAAATCGGAAGGGAATTTCAGATTAAAAGAGGAATTCGCCAAGGTGATCCCTTATCCCCACCACTATTCTCAGCAGTGCTAGAAGATATTTTAAGACAACTCAACTGGAATAACAAATATGGGCAAAAACTTAATAATTTAAGATTTGCAGATGATTATCTGATTCACCAAAAGACATTCAATCAATGATAACCGAACTTGATTTCACCAGTAAACAATACGGACTATGTTTAAACTTGACGAAAACAAAGATTATGACAAACCATATAAAAGCGGACATAATTCTCAATGACACAAAATTGGACTATGTTGAAGACTATATATATCTGGGTCAACTGAAATCTTTTATAAGCCAGGACGAAAAAGAAATAAACCGACGAATAGTCAATACTTGGAAACAGTACTGGAGTGTCAAAGAGATTTTAGACTCAAAGATAAGTGACGACATGAGAAAATACATTTTGGCTACAATTCTTCCTGTGATGACATATGGGCTTGAAACATTAGGACTAACATCAATGTTACAGGAAAAGCTGCGTATTTGCCAACCAAAAATTGAACGAAAACTGCTGAACATAAAACAAGTACAAAGAATAAGAAACGAAGAAATAAGAAAAAGGACTAGAATAGTGGACAAAATACTAAAAAGGAGCTGGGCTGGACATGTTTCGAGAATAGATGACCAAAGATGGACAAAGCGAGTGACCAAATGACCAAATTGTTACCCTTCGAAGAAAAAAGACCGAATGGACGACCAAAAAAACGATGGGCAGATGACCTAAAACAATTCAACGAGAATTGGTATAACGACGCCAAGGGCAGAGATATATGGGCAGCATTGGGGGAGGCTTATGCCGGAACTTAACTTAAATTTTGAAAAAAAAAAAAACTACTAAAGTTAAATGTAAATATAATTTTAAAATTCTATTTCTATTTTTATTGATTGTAATTTTAAATGGTAAATAAAGCTTTTAATAATAAATAATAATAATAATAATTGGGCTTTAAGTCTTTCTTTATATTTTCTATTTTTAAGATTTGACAAAGTTTCGGACGTAGTTTCTTAATAAAAATTATTATTCAAACAATTTTTCTATAAAAGTCAAGGAGCCCGCCATAGAAGACGACCTACCCCCATCGTTCTACCAAATTCGTTGCAACAGATTATTAGTGTCTACTAAACAATGAATTTGCGAATGGATTGGCTAGCAAATTGTTGCTGAGCCATAAGGTTTTGCCACACTTTAAATGTCAATTTTTTGACTTTTTTGATTTTCTTAACGAAAAATTTATTATAGAGTTGATTACTTTGCTATCAAAAGATTAAATACAAAGAATGGGGTTGTTCGTATATGAAAACAATTAAGACAAATCAGTATTTGAGTAATTTTTGCTTTCCACATAGTTAATTTCTAAACAATGCAAGGTTTTTTCATTAATTTGGCATTTTTATTGCCGCCGAGATGGGGGTTTCAAAGTAGTGAATTTTCCGATTATTATTTTCTCGTTCACACATACCCACAGACATTTCTTTTAAAACGATGTATTCGGATTCTAGGGATCTCAAAACGTGGAAAGATGTCAAAATTTTCTGTGCGACAAATCGTACCAATTACAATAAATTACAATGGGATGAATTACCCCGGACACTTTTTGTTATACAAATTTATTTATGTGTATGACCAAAGCTTTACATTTGGCAATTGGTTTATAAATAAATTAATTGGGTGGCGTAACGGCTCGTGAAGAACCAGGGCCTAGCGACTTACAACTCGCAACCATTTTTGTGTGCGCGTATCGAAAGTAATGGCAGGGACCTACAATTTTATGCCGAATCCGAACGGCTAGCCGAGATGCACTTATTCATGATAAGTAATACTCTTGGAGGATTTGTCAATTCCTCGCTAGAGGCAGTAGTCCTTTGGGGGTGTGCAATTCAAAAAAATTAGTTTGAAAAATTAAGACACTCTGATGTTGCCGTGATGGAACTCCGACCCAAGCTAATTATTCTTGAATTTACCCGTAAAACTTGGAGTTTTTCAGCGTTATTGGTATATTTGGCGAAATGTTATATTTCCACAATTCCTTCTGTACTCTTTCAACAATATTTTTGGACAACAAAACCTTCACTGAGGAAAAATGAATGTACTCAGCACATAAATGTGTTGACTCATTCTATAGATTTCTGCACACATAACCTTATGAACTCATTAAATGATGAAATCTGTACTGAGTGCATACATTTTTCGCCTAATGTATTCAATAAAGAATTCTATGGACCCATCGCATAAAGATAAGTCAGATATCTGACAAAAAAAAAATTCACGTCACTTATACTCAACACATAACTTTATGTGATGAATAAACGCTGCCACTCGATTGAATGAACACACGTTGCTTGCTGTCGGAGCTCTTAATTTAATAGCTATGTGATGTTAAGTCAATATTACCCGTATTCAATACAAGTGATAAATTTTCTATAGACTGACTATATAAATTGTAAATTGTAGGGTGGGTTTCATTTTTTATTTTACTCAGTAAATAGAGCTTTCATGGCAATCCTATGCAAACTTCAGTATATAGATTTTATCTAACTAGTATCGCCCACTGGCCGAAATTCGCCCACACAAAACTCACATTCACAGACTCTTGACTCTAGAGTCAAACAAAATATTTTTTTTTAGTTTTTGATTTTTTTTTATACACAGTGATCGGCAGTGCAAAACCAAAAATAGCCCACAGTTAATGCGTGTCTCAGGTATAGTCTGCACATCTCCCCACCTATGGCTTTCAAACCCTATACAATTAATCGAAATTGGTTGGATACTTTTTGAGCAAATGGTACCACAATCTTTTTTAAGGCTATTTATATATAGATAATATCTCTGTACTGAGCCCATACGATTTTCCTTCAGTGTTGGGTGACCCACTTGGAAAATGCTTTGTGGTAAGTATGCAAAGAATTATGAAAACAAACAATTTCGAACGTTTACCAATGTTGCAGTTAATATTCTAAGTTTTATCCATCAATTCCAGAATTTCGTGGTCTTACAGTGATTTATAGGTAAACGTTTTCAACCCCTCTCCCCTTTCCACGGTGATGAAATAACCATGCCTTATTACTTCAACATTCGTGTTCGTCAATTTTGTTTGTAATAGATCTCCAAATCTCCAATAAAGTCAGAAACTTTAAACTCGCAGCATTTGCTAAGCTCACCAGGTTTAGACAACTCACAAAATTTCCATTCCTTAGCATCAGTGGTTCCCGAGATATAAGACTGCAAAAATAGCATAACTGACTGACTGACTGACTCACTCACCGAAAGATCATCAAAATTATGGAGCACTTCCCGACATTGTAAAATCTTGTAATTTCGCACAACGGTATGCTTTGTGGTATATACAAAGGAAAAAATTTAAGATCTTTTAATTAAAGATTTTCCATTCAGGGGGCGTGGTACTCGCCTATTTTCATACAATTGATATAAATTACTTGGAGCACTTCTGACTGTCGTTGACTGATGAAATTTGGTACAGCGGCGGTAGGGCTTAAAGTGCAGGCAAAGTACAAATTTTAAAATTTGAGATTTGACATTCAGGGGGCGTGGAATCCGCCCATTTGAATAAGAATCGATATCAATTATGAGGATATCAATTATAATTGTCGTAGAATGATCCAATCTGGTAGAACGATAGGGCTAGAAGTGCAAACAAATGCGAAATTTTAAAATTTGAGATTTTGCATTCAGAGGGCGTGGCATCCGCCCATTTTCGCAGAATTGATATCAATTATATGGAGCACTTCTGGTTGTCAAAGAATGATGAAATTCGGTAGAGCGGTAGAACTTGAATTGCAAACAAAGGCTAAACTTTAAAATTTGATATTTAACATTCAGGGGGCGTGGCATCCGCCCATTATCTCAGAATATTTATTAATTATACGGATAACTTCAGATTGTTGCAGAATGATAAAATTTGGAAGACTGGTAGATCATGTGGTCAGTACAAAGGAGATATTGGGAAATTTTAAATTATCCATTCAGGGGACTGGCACCCACCCATATTCTCAGAATAGATATCAATTATGTAGAGAAATTCTGATTGTCCTAGAGTGATAAAATTTGGTAGAGCGATAAGACTTGACATGCAAGCAAAGGGAAAATTAAAACTTTGAGATTTTACATTTAGTGGGCGTGGCAACCACCCATTTTCACAGAATTAATATTAAATATATTGAGAACACTTCCGACTTGTGATTATGAAATGTGGTAAAGTGTTAGTTTTCAGGTG